>CM036317.1:1098023-2298023 GCA_020567845.1 Rhododendron henanense subsp. lingbaoense
AATTTGTCGTTACAGCCGTTTATGGTATCTTGACTTTTGGAAATCTGACTTGGTTTCTGTGCTTTCTTTTCCATTTGTTTTGTAGAAATATCGAACTGCAAAGTACATGCCAGAATTTGCAGAAGGTAAAAAACCCTTGCCTAAATTTCACTTCTGTGATAAAGTTAGCCATTGATTCAGATGTTCAACCAAAGCAGCTTAAATTCAATTAAATTCAACTCCAAGAAGGGAGTTTTTGGGGTGCTCAACTTGGATAGGATCATATAACTGGTGATGTTCCACAAATTGGGGACTAAATTCAAAGGCTAACTGCAGCTAAATTTGAAGTTAGAGGTGATCTTGTTTTTGTCCAAATAAGAACCACTAAGGCTGACAGGTTGTGTTAGGATAAAGGATTTGTTGAGGGATTTATGGGGTGGAAGGAAAAAGTTGAAGGGAAACATCTAGGAAAAAGACTGAATTCATACTTCGGTTTCCTTACTATGAAGCACCGACACAGCAGAGATTGTTGTATCCATATCGAACATGCTAAGAACACACCACACGTTGGGCACACACGGGACACTGGGGGACATGCTGGGGATACATAGGGGGACACAAGATGGTGACTTTTACAAATTTTAAACCCTGGATAGGGGGTAGAACCATCCAGTTACAACAATTCAATTCCAGAAGATCATAAACTACACGAAAGGTTGAAGTTAAGTAAAAGGGATACCCAGTCTTTTAAGGATAAGATATTTGAAACTTCAAAAGTATTGCATCAATATTGTACTATACAAATAAGGAATATGTGCATGTGTATAATGCATTCAATCAGAGTCCTAGCCTAAATTTTTAATGGTTATGAACTTATGATTTAGGTTTGCATAACTAAAACAATAATCTAAAAAAAAATTGTCGTGTCTCCCACCGTGTCTGTGTCCCTATTGTTTGAGAATCATTGTGTCCCTATCTGTGACCGTATCCCCCGTGTCCTTGCCGTATCCGTGCTGCATAGTTTCTTTATCAGTGTATTTCCCTTCTCTTCATAAACCTCCCACGTATCCATATACAACCGAGGGAGAGGTTTCTCATCAGGTCTTTTCCTTAGAAAGTACTAATCATTTGGAGACTCCTCCATACCCTCTGAAGCTTGTCTTATAAGAGGAATACACTTTTGTATTTTGTGTGTGTATATTATGTGTGTACATACGATATATGCAATTTGTATATAACTAATTAACCAAATGAAGAGCAAAGTCTCTTCTAATGTTGGTTACCGATTAAACACTTCAAAAGTTCTTTGATCTTCATGAACCATTGGCATGCTAAGTGGTTTTATATTAGCTACAGCCTACTATGTATGTATACTAGCGGATGCCCGTGCCTAAAGGCACGTTAGAGCGTAATAGGAATGCCCATGCTTAAGTTACACACTCAACTCAACTGTTTTATCAATCAAATGTGTAAGAACATTGCGTCATGGCCGCAAATAATTACTCTTGGCGGCGAAGAATTACTATTGGCCGCAAAGAATTACTTCTGGCCGTGAAGAATTACTCTTGGCCGCGAAGAATTACTCTTGGCCGCGAAAAATTACTTCTGACCGCAATGTATTACTCTTGGCCGCAACGAATTACACCAGACCGCTAATAATTGCTCTTGGCTGCAAAGAATGACTTATGGTCTCGCAATTCTTCGCGGCCAAGATTAATTTAGTGCGGCCAAGAGTAATTCTTCGCGGTCAGGAGTAATTCTTCGTAAACTTCTAATCTCAGCCGTTGGCTTCAATGGTCTGAGATGGAGCGTCTTTTTTTGTGTCCCAGAATACTCCCCTATATATATATCTTCAAATTATCACAGAATCTGAAAATTTTTGGTATTCTTCTCTCTTCTTTTCTGAAAAATCACAGACATTAATGTACAGTTGTTAGGAGTAAATAAACCCACATTTTTTGAAAATCATAGACATTAATGTACAGTTGTTAGGAGTAAATAAACCCACACCATTGCAACAACTTTTGTCTTTTGTTAAGTATGGATGGGCCCTACACCCTTGTGTAATATACTATAGAAAATTAAATTGAATAAGAAAATTAACTCCAATGCGAAAATACGGGCACATGTATATTTTCGTTGGCTTTCAACTTTCAACCCGATGAAGGTGAAGATGAAACTATAACAAAGAATTAAGATGCAACAAAATCAATACACTTGCTGCCACCACATATTGCAATGAATCAAATAACCAAATACTCCCTCCGTCCCACTTTGTTATGCCCTTATTCCTTTTACGCCTGAGATCCATGCTATTTACGCCTTCTAACAGCAGCTTCTCTTTATTCTTAATACTAAACCAAAGAGATCAGGACGAGGACAGGTTGTTTGGCTTATCCCTGAAAGATCGATCCATTAGATTCTTTTGTTTCCTTCGGCCAAATTGCTTGAAAATCTGATCTAACAAAGCTCATTTGTTCAACTGGATATGAGAAACGGATTGGACTATATATCCAATTAATGGGCCTACACATCTGGATTTCAGTTTAAATTCTTACGGTCCAAGATTAAACATGCATCGGATATATAATCGCACCAAACGTGCGATATACAATACCGTAGGCGTGTAGTTTTATTAATCTCATCCCTATTAGTTTGATGGGATTAAACTTTTCCCGTGGGGTATGTTCTTGCTTTGTGCTTGAGCCTGCTTGAGCCGAACCACGTATATCTTTGTGTTCTTGGTTTGATCGCTTGTTGGTTTGTTTGCTTTCTCCTTCGAGGCTGTCATAACATATTAAATATCTATGCACTAGTAGTCCCGCCAAACAAACTGGGCCCATATATAAGTGCATTCTTTCTTCATCTACTGCAGGAAAATTTGAGAAGAAGAGTCCTACCAATGATGCCAGGTAAAATTGTCAAAGAATCACTTGCACATTGTTTTGTATGGTATGTTGTCTCTTATCGCGCTTGTTCTTGCAACTTCCTGACGGCGATTGTTTATTTGTCTAAATTCGCAGTGGTATGCAAATCAAGGAAGCACTACACCTGCAACTAGACGTCCAGAGGCAACTTCACGAGCAGTTAGAGGTTTGGGTTTCTGAGTCTCCACCAAGATATATGCTACCTCATTAACTTGGTTGTAAATTGCATAAGACAATCTCAAGATTTAGCCAGCAAAGTACTATTACATTGGAATTAGTTGTCTTTCTAGTAAGAAACTCGAATTCATGAAAATGGTATAGCATTCAATTTTTTTAACAGAAAGATTCAGTATTGATACTTGAAATTATTTCAAACGTGTGAAAATGACCGGATTCTAGAAAACTCTTGAGTTTGATGGCCTATAGATGAAGAAAATCAATGAAAATCTAATGCGCGTCATCACATTCTATGAGTGGCTATCCTTTTTTTTCAACGGGATGTTCGGGCCAGCTTTTGCTCACCTCGACCAATCCATGGTCTTAAAGTTAACAACCGGACCAATCTCTAGTGAGCAATGGTTTTTCACGGGTGGTGAAAGTCGAACCTGCATTCTTGAGGATTAAACCCCTTTTGCTTGCTGTCCTGCACTCACTCGACCAATTCCTTGGGGTTATGTGTGGCCCTATCCTTTCACCAGGAGAAATCGTCCTATTTAAAGACAAATCAGACTACCACTCTTTTTCGATAGCCTCTTAGAAAAGTTCTACTGCTACCTGTTCAACATAAAAAATTATCCGTCTGTTTTTTCCAAGCCTTATATAATAAAGAGGAGTTCTTGGCCTACCATTTTTCAATTTAGGACCAATTTGCCCTTTGATTTCGCCCATTTTACAAATTGCCCAGCCATGCCAAATTGTCAATTGCAATTTTGCCCCTCGATTTCAGACAATTTACAGTTTGCCTAAATTTTAAAAAGCGACATAGTTTGCCTAGATTTTGGCCTGCCATTTTTAAATTTGGGACAATTTTGCCCTTTAAGTTCGTTCATTTTACCAATTGCCCAGGGATGCTATTTCCAATAATGCTCCTCCCCGCCTCCACCGTCACCTCCGGTCCAAGACCACCCAAAACACCCACCTCTCCTCTCCTCCACGGCACCACCACCTTGCTCTCCCCACACCACCGAGCTCCACCACCCATCACCTCCCCCTCTTGGCCTCACCACCATCTCCTCCGTCCTTCGGCTCTCCGCTGAACCGCCACCAACAGTGGATTTCACCATACAACTGTTGGAATTGGTGAAATAAGTTTAAAGACTTACGCTCTATGACTACGCTCTATGTGTGGTATGTGTGTAAATCATCTAATGCTTTTGCTACTTTAATCAAACTATGTAATATATATTCCTAGCTATTTTCATACGTACTCTTCTATTGCTTCCAGCTCTAAAATTACAAACAAGACATATCTAGCGCTAGCCTATATCAAAACTTGTTCCCTTCGACGGACATGCATTCGTGCTGTACACGAAGGTGAATTTACCGTTTTCCAACACGCTCTCTTCAACGGGCAAAACATTCATGCTGTGCACGAAGAAGGAACCTAGTCTTTAATAAGTAAAACTTATAGTTTCCTCAAATTTAATTTTCTTTCCTTTTCTGTTTTTGGAGTAGATCCAGCGAAATTTGCAGCTGAGGATTGAAGAACAAGGGAGGCAACTGAAGATGATGTTCGACCAGCAACAGCAAACAACTAGGGGCCTCTTCGAGACACATAATTCCAATAACGCGTCGCCTCATGATCTGCAGATTCCGATATATGATGGTTGCGAATATTCTCACTTACCATCCAAAATAAGTTAGTTTTGCCATTGTATCATATCATGTATGTAATGTTTTGATATCCACACAAGCAGCCATGGGATTCTAGGAAAGTGTACACTTACTTACGTGCCACAGAATCAAGAAATACAGAAGCTTTTGTACTTAAGCTCCATGAGTGCTCCTATACTGTGAACTTGAAATGAATTGAGGGCACCAGTAGATGATAAAGGTTTTGTAAATTACTTCATTGATTGGGCTGTATATACTTCTCATGTACCGAAGCTCTTTTTCGCTTCGATTGATGTCGTTTGGTTGACATAAAGAAATAGATTACCCTAAGTTCTATTAATAATCGTATAGAGTATCAAATCTGATTGGAATAAGTTGTGGACTAAACTGTTCTCGTTAAGACGTTTCGCGGCTCTGTCTTCTTTGTGCAAGTAGTAGGCAGGCACGCCATTCCGAGGATAAAACAACCTAGAAGAGCTTTTGTATCAACGTTCCCTGCATGGTGGAAGATTAGTGTAAGAAACATAGTTGGACCTCGATCTCTTGCTCAAGACAATGTGGGTCATAGGGCCTGCTATACCCCAACCAGAGCAGACCTACCCAATCCATCTTTCGATATGTGTGGTAAGCCAGTCAATGGACTGGATTCAATCCGATCCGCATTTGATTTGAAAAAATCAGAATCTAATAACTCCAATCCAATAATCCGTTAGGGTATATCCGATCCGATAACAATCCGAATCAAACTCGTGAACTAGTAGGACTTGGTTTAGTGAGCTAACAACATTAGATTTGTCTCATATGACAGAAATACGACGGAGAAATGACGAGAACGAAAAAACGACCCAAAAAAAATCTGAGGTCTCGTCTTGAACATTAAAAACTAAATCCCTTTATTTTCAGCAACAAAAAAGACCACAAGCAACCAAATATACTGGTATGAAATCAGATTTGACTCGACTGTCATTTCACATCCCACGCATAAAATAAAATCGGTGATGCAAGGCATATCGATCTTTAAGAACGAAAACGACACAAGAGTGAGAGAGATTCTAATTCACAAATTGAAGATGAATGAAAGAGATTCTTCCATAAATCTTCAACGATCCTAATTATAACCCAAAAGTTGGGTTAATAAGGCAAAAATTTAAAGACAAAGAAAGATAAATTCTTTGATTTGTTAGAGAAAGTTTACAATGAAACCCAAAGAGACTATTTATAGGAAAACAAAATGTGTAGGAAATAACTTTCTATCTTCCTCAATACTCTTCATTCTTCTTTTGCCTCCACTTGTCCAAATAACTCTTCAACTTCCAAATATGTAGGAGCATGTCATATGTCCTGCACTTTATTAAAAATAGAAACAACTAATAGAAATACTAATACTAGTTATATTATTATTATTATTATTACAAATTAATAATAATAAAATAGAAAGAATTCTCATAATTGTCACATTTTTGTCAATGTCTACAGGCGGTAATATATGGGGTAAACAATGTCCCCCTTATTCATTTGGGTTAAAAGTAGAATAGTAACTTATTTTTTGTCTTTATTAAAAAATTCGTATTTTTTAGTTTTGTGTCAAACTTTTGTGATTTATTGATTCGTCTCGGCGAGAGGAATCGGAAAAGTAAAAAACTTTGTTCGAAACTCATAATTTTTTCAAAAAGACAAGAATAAGTTAAAAAAGCTGACTTATTGAGTTATTTTTTTCTTTATTCAAAAAATTATGAGTTTTTATCTTCTTTTTTTTACTTTTCCGATTCCTCTCAACGAGACTAATCAATAAGTCATAAAAGTTTAACGCAAAAGAAACAAATGTATTTTTTTTTTGAATAAAGACAAAAAAATAAGTCACCTGACTTATTAATCCAAACCTATCCTAATAGTCACTCGTTCTATTTTAACCAGATAAAAAATTAGTTACTATATCCTTACATTGGTAATGAATTTTACATCAAATATGAATCCCGATTGATAAATCTCGATTAGTTTTATAAAATAATATTTTTAAAATTACATAAAATATTATAAATTACAAGATATAATAAATTAAAAAGCGGCATGAACTCCCAAAAAGAATTATTAATTTGGGAAGGAGAGAGTATTAATTTTGTTTACAAATGTAACTAATTAAAATACTCCTATAAACTCACATAAACAAAAACAAATAAAGTTAATCGAAGGAAAATAATTTTTACACTCCTCATTTATTCTTTTGCACCTACTTTTTGTCTTTATCGATGTGAAATTATCAAATTGCCCCTCATATGTAAAAAAAAAAGTGAATGTAGAAGAAAGAATAGTTTAAAAATTTTATGTGGACAAAGACAAAAAAAGAAAAAAAAATAGAGAAAATGGATAAAATGGGAGTGTAAAATTTATTTTTTTAATTAAAAAATGTGGAAATCAATTTTCTTATATTAGTACTCGGATTTTGATGTCCAAATAAAATAAAACTTAATTCCCGCAATTTTCAATGAATTTTTTTTTTTTTGTCGTTTAGAGAATCCAAGGCCGTAGTGGGACAGATGTCACGCCCACCGAGCGAGTACCCCAACTCCTCGTACCCGAGCGAGTACATGCTAGATTTGGCAAATCCTCGCGCCTCTGTTCACCTCCCACGACTCTTCATTTTTCCTCCATTTGCAACCCAAGACAGAAAAATCTTCTCACACAAAACAAACCCTCTGCAAAGTGAGGAGAGAGAGTAGAGAGAGAGAGTAAAGAATGGATGGAGGCGGTGCTGTTGGTAGCGACGGCGGCGGCGGTGGTGGTGCAAAGCCGCCCTGCATTACTTCGATGGTGGTTGTGGCAAGCGTGGAGGGCCAGAGGAACTACTTGGCCCGTCGAACGGTGCTGGAAATGTTGAAGGACAGAGGATACACCGTCTCTGACCTAGAACTCACACTCTCTCTCTCTGATTTCCTATCGGCTTACGGACACAAGCCTGACCTCGACCGCCTCCGTATCTGCGCCTCCCTCCGCTCAAACCCTTCCAAAAAGGTATAGTATATGTATATAAGTAGCAGTCGGAAATAATTCCTAATGTGTTTTTTGGCTTCTATTTGGATAAAAGGTTGTCATTTAAATTCCTATGTAGATCTATGGAGCTTTGTGTGTGGGTGTGTGTCTTATGTTTTGGTTGACGTTGTTCTATGGACTTAATTTACTGATAATGAGCCGATCCGAGATTAATAGTCTTTGAGCTCGGCTAAACGAGCCAAAAACTCGAGCTTGAGTTTTGCTCATAAACGATACAAGCCCTTAACGAGCCGAGCCAAGTTAATTTACTTAACGAGCCAAGCCTGTACAAACGAGTTGAGCTTTTGCGAACTGAATCGAGCTTTTGAGTGTTGAGTTCGGCTTGTTCACTAATCGAGTCTAAAACTCGAGCTCGGCTTGATACTAAACGAGTTGATGAGCCGAGCTTAATGAGTCGAGCCACGAGGTGCTCGGTTCGTTTGCAGCCTTAGTCATGCAATCAAGTTAATGGTTTGGTTGGTTTTGAGAAGTTAAGTGCAGGAAATGCTAGGAACAAACCTTTAACACAACTCCAAACACAGGCGTATGAGAAGTTTTTTCTTTCTTCTTTCTTCTTTTTTCCCCCTGTGAGGAGACAGAGGACTATTCTAATTTCTGTTTAGTACTTCTTTCTCCATTCCCTCCTTAGGTCAGGAATGGCGGGGTGTAATAGCTTGTAGTGCTAAAAGTATTCCTTGCTGTACGTGCACAAAGAAATTCTGGACATCAGATACCGTTATTTTCCTATGTATCAGCCACTGTGTTTAGCCATATCACTGATACCGTTAATGTTCTCCAATTCCGGGATTGAAAATCTTGTTTGTTACGTGTTATTTGAGATCGAATAGCAGAGTTCAACTATTAGCTTTTAGTTGATGGGTTTCTTCTGTATTTTTTTTTCTGCTCCCCATTCCTTCCTTAATTGTATTAAGCAGCTAAAGAGTGAGATAGGGGCGTGAAGGGCCTCTGCTTGAGCTCAGATTCTTACCCCAATAAGTAAGGGTTCATATTGGCTTGGTTTATATGTTATTATGATTCTTAAGAGATTTTGAAATTTAAATTTCATTCCAATTCCCTTTGTTCATCTACTCTGTATCAAAGCTGACATTTGCTATGTTGTTAAATCAATGAGCCTACTACTAACAGGTTCTGCTGGTTTATTGTTCTTCAATAATCCTCGAACTCGGACAATATTAGTGGCTTGGTATAGGCAGGGTGTGTTCTGTTTCTGTGATGTAATTTGATTTGCACCTCATTCAAAAGCTAACATATGGTGTTAGAAAAACGAAAAGCGCAAACCGCCGTAGTTTGTATTGTGTGGCACAGTGGCAAGGAGTTGAGTAAACACCTCCAAATGAAAATTAGTGCTCTTATTGAATCCTGATTCCCAGTTCATCAAGCGTACTTGTAGATGAAGTAATACAAAATGTATCCAACACGTTCTAATTGAAGGTTGGCTTTGTGTCTTAAACTCTGTCTGAGACTCTAATGGTATGCTATCAATCGTATTTCTCTTGCAGAAGATATTTTTTATGGCTGCTTTTTCTGGAATTCTTCCTGTTGGAATTCTTTTTGGACTAACTTGACATAGTTTTATTTGTTTGATTTATAGATTCTCGTTATCTTTTGTGGAACTGATGAAATTAGAAAGCAAAACATGGCTGGCATGTTAAATCAGATCGCCAACAAAGAAAGCTTACACCGGGTGATGTTAATCTTGCAAAGCAAAATGAACCACCATGCTCGGAAGCTAGCGGACGAATATTCTGTTAAAGTGGAGACATTTCACGTAAGTCGCCTAAAGACTACCATGTCCAATTGATGTTTGTTCTTACAAATCTTTCAGGTGGTATTAGGAATATCCAAAGCCAGCTAGGCTACCTATTGACTTGAATCCATTGGACCAAAATGATGAAACGAACACTCATGATTGTAGGTAGGAAGTTTTTGGTTAGATGCAATGGTGGCTTCTGCAACAAAGAAATGTGTAGGAGAAACACTTGAAAAATAAGTTATCTTTCTTTGTTTTTCATTTCAAATGTTCAGTCAGGGGAGCTGCCATGAGTATCACATATTTCGCACATACAAACTGATAAACATTTGCACACAAACAAACACAGATAAGGTAGTCCTTTGAAATAATCAGTTATCATTGATCTGGTGTAGGTAATGGAAACCGGCTTCAACTACGAGTATGCCTTGGAAATTTATTTTCCATAAGGATAGTTCTCACTACCCTTTGTATGTGCCAATTCCCCCGTGTTTTTGGCCACTGATGCTTATAACTTTTATTCTTTTACTTGCTCTTAATTGTGTATCAAGCCACATCTAATTGGTGCTATATCTGTAGGAGGCTGGTGATTAGGAGTAGCATTGTATTTGCATGAACCACTTTTTGAATTAAGTCGAATGACGAGTCTTTGAATCTTTCTTTAATACTTACCCGAGTGGTTCTGTTTTTGTATCCTGATTTTCGCATAGTGTGGATCAATTAACTTGCGTATTGTATTGTGTTGCTATTGTCTCTAAGAAGTCAAAGGGTGGCCATCTCAGAAATTTTCCTTGTTCATGATATTGAAAATGAAACAATATTTATTTTCACTCCCATTGAAAACCTTGAATTTAACATTTCATCTTTCCAACATCCTGTTATTATCTGTTTCTTTCCCTGCAGATTACTGACTTGTTGGCTAATATCACAAAGCATGTTCTAATGCCAAAGTATGAGATACTGACTGTTGGGGAGAAGCAAAAGCTGCTAAAGAAGTACAATGTAGAAGATAAGCAGGTGAGAATAGTTACTCATCCTTTACTCAACTTCAGTGGCAGATGAAAAAATTGTGGACTGTATGAACTTCATTAGATTCAAGGTTATTTTTCCTCCAAAGACAAAATGTCACCGAAGACAATAATATACGCCCCAAAAATGCCTGCTAAAGCCTAAAACGTCTATGGTGGATTTGGCAATATCTTATTATTGGTGCTTCAGGGCTTGAAGTAGCTTCAAATTAGAGGTCCAAATGTTAAAGAGGTCCAGTTAAGACCCCAAAAAGGATGTTTTTTGCAGTACAATTATTATTCTAGTGCACTCTCAGTTTGTTTCAAATGGGATAGTTCATTCTCCATGTGTTTGTTCAACATGAGGCTGGTTTGTAAGCATTTGGTGTACACAAGATTCCTATGTTTAAGTCATCAAAAAGAAGACAACTAGAGCTAAGTTTAACTGTCTGAAAATTTCATATTGGAACTTAGAAACAATTTTCTGTTCAAGTTGTTAGATATCTCTTACCCTCAAGTCAACCATCAAGAAAATGTGTTGTGTTTTCCTCGCTGTATTACATGCTTCTGTTGACACACTTGCTAAGTGATAAATTCTTTATTGTTTCTGTCATTGTGAATTCTTCTTTTGCATTTCCTTTCTGATAATTCTTTATTGGTGGAGTTGAATTTAACAACGGCTAAGTGATAAATTGCCAGTGACAAATTCAACTCTGCCATTAATTAGGCTTGTTCTTCACACACACACACATACATATATATATATATATATATATATATATATATATATATATATATATATATCTGAAAAGAAAATACCTGCAGCTGCATATTTTCATAGTTTACGTGATGCAGATGCCTCGAATGCTGGAGAATGATGCTATTTCCAAGTACTATGGGCTTGAGAAGGGACAAGTGGTGAAAGTTACTCACAATGGTGCACTTACTGATTCGCTTGTTTCTTACCGCTGCGTTACATGACCCACACTGTATGTTGTGGTGGGTTGCAATCTGGGAAACATATTTCAGGACCAGTTTTTCAGTATTTTAGAGGATTTTTAGCTGGGTATAGCTTTTGAAGTAAAACTTGCTGATAGCTTCATTACTTTGGATTTTTAGCTGGGTATAGCTTTTGGAGTACAATCTGCTGATAGCTTCCTTCTATGAATATATTATGTATCTTCCTCTTTTTATGATGCTTTTGGCCAAGAACTTAGCGTTGTATTTACGTGCTAATTTTCTTCCAAATGACTGATTCATTCCTTCAATCCAGAGCTTTGTATGATTCTATCATGACCAGAGATCTCATACCGCGTTAGTTTTGAATATGCGGGAATTGGCCGGAGATTGATTTAAGTGCTAATGTTCGTTTTGGGGTCTCAAAACTCCTGAGCATATTCTCTAATAAATTTTCTCTACTCTCTCTCCACTCATTACTCTCAAAAACCCCTCTCAATACCCAAACCGAATGTGTTAAATCCAAGCTACTTGAGTTGATCCTGGTGTTCATTCGTTAAAAGTTTATTTAAGATTTGTCTTAGAAATTTTTTTTTGGGAGCTCGTTAAGGTTTCAAATCAAACTCCAACAAGCACTTGGCTCGTTCAGCTTATGATATATTTGAATCATTTGAGATCGACTCGTCTCATAAACAAACTAAGTTTGATTAAATTTCTAAAACTCGTTAAGTTCTTAAAACCAAGCTTGATCAACTACCGTTTAACTTGTTTGTCACCACTATTTCTACCTGCAAAAAAATTGCCTAATAGTAGCTGTCATTTACTGTGTTCTTCTCACGGGTCAGCGAACTCGACACAATCCTTCGCCACCGTCAAAGTTTTGGGTGCAAATAGGGTACCGCTAACGTGGTACTCAAAGTGCACATCCGGGCCGTCCAAAAATGCAATCGACGGTCCGGATTGAAATACACTTTTTCTTTTCTTTTTCTTTTTTTAAAAATCCGTTAGGTATCTTTCAATCCGGATTGTCGGTTGCATTTTTGACAGCCCGGATGTATGCGTCGGGTACCACGTGTACCCGATTTGCAATAAAAAATTTCTCGGCCTTGCGTGTCATCGCCTAACAGCCTCACTCCCTAATTCTTCACAAACGCTGTTTGCACCCTTCTTAAGTTATAGTACTCCACATGGCTCCTTCGTTTCTCTCACCATTCCCCATTCATCTCTCCTTTCTCTAACTACCACCTCAAATACTCCGGTAATCCATATCAACAAAGGTGCAAACCACCAGGCGTTACTTACGTGGTACTCTCAATTATTTTACGTACATAATATCGACAAATTAATTATGCGGTAGAGACATTATCATTTGTTTTTGTTAAATGTTTGAGAGATCAAGAATAACCCGCATTGTATGGTGACAATATTTTATTTACGGAAAGTACCATATGGTACTCTTGGGGTACCCAATAATTGGCCATCTCCTCCACATACCTCTATTTGCTAGGGCTTGTGCAACTATAGAGAGGATAGAGAAAAGTAAGGATCACCATGAGCCCTACACAACTCGATGGAAAAGGCACATACCCATCACCTCTAAGAATCAACAAGGTCTCCCATTTGATCAAAAAACCAACATCGCCGCCGTCATCCGCCTTCTCCTCCTCCTCCTCATCCGCTGCCTCCGCCGCCAAGCCTCCACACCGCCAACCGGTGATAATCTACACCCACTCTCCCAAAGTCATCCACACCCACCCGCGTGACTTCAAGGCGCTGGTGCAAAAACTCACGGGCCAATCTCGGTCTGATTTCGAATCCGACCACCCACCCTCTCCGCCTAAACTAGAACCTCCTCCCACGACGGCGCCATGCAAGAACCGTGGTCGGGTGGCAGCCGTAGCTAGCGATGACACCGATTCGTCATCGATGGTTACTGATGGAAAGTGCAGTTGTATGACGACAGTGAGGAGGAATGTGCAGATCAAATCGTTTTTTCCGCCTCCTCCCACGACGGCTTTTTATGATCCTCCACCAATTAATCCATGTTTCAGCGACATGAACATTCCATTTTTTCCCATCACCAAATTCTGACGATGATTTCTGTTCTTTCAGCAACTCATGATCACCCTTTTTTCCAGCAATTACTGCAATGACTCTTTAGTTTCGATGAATAATGACATGAGAAGCTCTATCTCATCATCGTCTTCCAGCTTTGATTGCATCAAGGAGTTTCGTGAGTTTTGGAACTTCTTGCAATTTTGGATTAATTTTGAAAGGATCTTTCTATTATCAGCCCACTGGGCGGACAGTAAAACACAAAACAATCATAATTCTTACATGGAAGAGTTTTTACTGTTTGAATTCTTACATGTAAGAATTCATATTCTATACACTTTATTGTCCGCCCATTGGGCGGACGGTAGATTAATGGATTTTGAAATAAGGGATGAGTACTTCAGGTAGTTTGGGGTTCGTAATTGAAGAGAATAGTTTACATGTGTACGTTTATATACTAATGTGGGTTTTTTCTTGGAAATTGATTTTAGCACTCCAAAAATTGATAGAGTGGCTTCAAAACGACATCGTTTTGTGTATCAACACAATTCAATTTTAGAAACCCTCCATCAATTTTTGGAGTGTCAAAATCACAATTCTTTTTCTTCCACCTTCAAGTTGATGAAAAAAAAAACAGTTGATTTGTTACAGTTCTTTCTTTTTTTTCGAACCGCGCTTCGTTGCAGTTGATAAGCCTGAACTTTGATGCTCTGTTTTGATGTGTGGATTGTCGAAATTATTTTCTGACATTGCTCCTCAAAAAACTTGGAAAAAAGAGTGTTTGATGGGCTGGTTGGAGATGCTCTCACACTTGTTTGTGGAGGAGAAATTGCAGGCTTAATTT
Organism: Rhododendron henanense subsp. lingbaoense; assembly: GCA_020567845.1. Taxonomy (NCBI): domain Eukaryota; kingdom Viridiplantae; phylum Streptophyta; class Magnoliopsida; order Ericales; family Ericaceae; genus Rhododendron; species Rhododendron henanense. Next base: position 1,112,424 of record CM036317.1, read on the forward strand.
GGGGACAAACCTTTCATTCATTCGTAATCTGACGTGATCCTATGTACCGTTAAATACTAGTATGTCACAACGTTTCATTCCTATTCTTTTTTGCTTTGAATGGGTTGAAATATGCAATCCAAATCATTTATTTGACTCGTCGAGTTTGTCGTGCGATCAAAAAATCACACTGATCGGATGAATAGTCCATGATCGGACGGATTAGAAAATCCTGTAGGGCAGAGTGCAGCACATGGGCCGTTGATCTTCGCAATGAACGGTTACAATGTGTTTTTAAACTTTGATTGGTAATAAATAATCTTCTACCGATTAAAGATTATTTTTAATTTGAACCGTTGATTGATGAAATCGACGATTGTGCCGCACTGTAATCCTTGTAGGGCAGAGCGCCCTACAGGGATCCCCAGGTCCATATGGACCACCAAGTCCGATGTTAATGGGATCTGGGGGTTTCTGTAGCGCACCCAATGTAGAGCAGCACGCCAACCGTCCATCTTAGCGATCAACGGTTTGGATTCAGAGAAAAACTCTTCCATGAAAGAGTAGTCTCTTCTATGGAAATGTTTGTTTTAAATATAGACAATTGAAAACACTTTTGGACGATTAGCATGTTGCACTACGCGTCGCTCTACACGGGGTGCAGTGGCGGAACCACACTATGGCAAGCGGGGTCACGTGACCCCGCTGAGTTCCAAAATACCCCTAGAGCAGGTATAGTTTTGAGGAGTATTTCGTAATTTTGTCCCAAAAGATAATATTGTTGCCCTGAAGATCCCATAGAATTTACAATTCTTGCTCTATTTGATTGTGACGTTATGCAAAGAACTCAATGTTTTTCCTCTCTCCACAAAGTCTACGAGTCTCTATACTTTATACTCTGTTCTTCTCTCTCTCTCTCTATATAGACAAAAGCAAACATAGGCTTTTACAAAGACAAAAGCAAACATAGACTCTTGCAAAGACAAAAGCAAGTAGTCAATTTCTACAAATAACGATTTTCCTTAGCAATGGTAGATGAGTTTTGTTAATATACTAATATGAATAGTTTCTACTCTATATTTTTCATTTTCGTATAATTCAATTCCTTATCCGATTTTTACGTACGAAAAATAAATTATATGTGTGGTAGATATTTGACTCCACTGCAACCAAATCCTGGGTCTGCCCCTGACGGGGTGCACAGTGCACTACAACACCAATGCTAATGTGGGTTGGGGAGGTGATGGGCACCACTTATTCATGGCCCTGTGCGTTTACGCTTCTCTTCTCTCTCTTATTCCTCCATTCTTCTTTCCCTCCATAATAAACCTCCTTTTCCACTTCACACCCATCACCTGAAATCCCAATATCACCAGCTGGTTCCACCCTTCTCTTCAATCCAAACTCCGAAAGGGGCCCATGCTTCTCTCATATATAGTTTCAATCGCTTCAAATTAAAGCTTGCCATCCATCAACCCAATACTCTTATATGTAATTCAATGTGGCGGGCATGGCTCGGCGAAAGGTCCCAGGCGGTGGCCGCGTCGCGCCAGGTAGACCCGTGGACTCATGGGTCGAATAGACCAGCGGTACTATGTTTAATGGGCCTTTGCCGGACCTGCTTAGCCGGGCCAAGTACGTTAACCGGCGGAGGAACCATGAATCCGAATACTAGTTAATCATAGCTTTCGGTTCGGCGGCGCCCCACTGGACCAATTAGCAATTCCAGAATATCAAGTACAGTCGGGCCATATCGACCGGCAGAACCTTTAACCACCAAACCACCCTTGCTCCTTGACTTGAAGAGGAAGTCAGATAGAGTGGAGTAGGAGTGATAGGTGGCATGACACGGTTTCCTTAATTACACGAGCAGATTGTGGGGATCATATCAGGGCTTTGATTGCAAACCTAATTAGGTGCCACGACTGACGAGCCAATCACTGAGCGCGTGATACACGTGGATTGGTCTCCACGTTTCCTTGGCCTATAAAAGGAGCTAGCAGCCCCCCTAGAGATGAAGGTAATGAATTCTTTCCCTCTGAAACCCTAAATTACCTTAAAAAACTCCCCTTCCCTCTCTGACTTAACCGTCGGAGTGCCTATCCCGGACCCCCCATGATCCGGGCTTGGGCACTAACGCGGGTGTTACCTGTGCAGGACTCAACCACAACCAAGATATATTAACCTAACCATCTTTCCATCAAAGGTTCGTTCGGAGAAAGCTCGGCACCACATTCAATAATAAGCCCAACTGAAGAAGAAGAAGAAGGAGGAGGAGCACCACCCACTGATCCCCTGACCGGGAATCCATAACTGCCGCCATCTTCCGCCGTTTTCTCCACCGACCCACTCTCCCGCAGCTTAATCTTTGGGAGATACGTAGATTTAGCGTACCCAAACCCGTTCCCAAGTCCCTTAATGCTATTTTAGCGTAATAACCCCCATTTATGGTCCTTAGAACGGAAGAATGGCACTTTGTGGCTATACACTCGAATATTGGGGCCAGATACTCGAACCTTGCGGCCAGATGCTCCACCCTTGCGGTCATGTGCCCGTACATTTTGCGGCCAGTATCGGTACATTGCTGTAATGAGGTCACATACTCGGTTATTGATTTTTTTGGAACTCCAATTGATTTTGGCTCACAGTAAACTATGTCAAGGTCGAATTGAATTGATGTGTGCAGTACATCAACCTCCAAAGGGCATGCCATGTTTCCGAAGGAGTGCTTCACAAGTGCTCGGAGTAAGTTTCCAGTAAGGATGACATTTGAGATACCAATCAGGATGGTGTTTATCTTCTGGGATTACGGACTAGCAGTAGCTTAATCATTGTTGTAACAATCTACTAACAGATAGGGGTGGGGCTTTCATATTCTTAATCCGTTCCAGAAAAAATAAGCAGCTTATTTTGTATTCTTAAACCTTCTTAAAAAATAAGCAGCTTATTTCACATTTTCAAACTCAAAAATAATGTAAATGAAAAATAATTTTTCAATTTTTTTTGCACCGTATTAAAGATCTCAATGAGCTCTATCAAACAAGATTCATAGTGGTAGGAAAATTATTTACGTAAGCACATGATTTTTGAGCTTGAAATTGCCTTCTTAAAAAATAAGTACTTATTATTGGTTCTGGAACACAGCCTAAGTTTGCTTGAATGCAAGTGATACCGATCGAGTGAATATATACAGTCTCATGACCTTGAAGTTCTTGTTTTTCTTTTATACATTAATTGAAGTTCTTGTAATATTATTAACTATGCTGATTATGATCAAATCTAGTCTCCAAAGTGCACATTTTTATTTTATTTTTTTAAAATAACTAGGTGTCCAGGCCAGCTTTTGCGCACCTCGATTGATTCTGAGACTTTGAAGTTAAGAACTACGCAAACCTCCAGTGGCCCTAAAGGAATTGAAACTTGAGTTCTTTGGAGAAGCAAACCCATAATTGTCGGTCAAGCCAAAGGAATTGAAACATGAGTTCTTTGGAGAAGCAAACCCATAAATGTTGGGCCTTGACTAACGGGCCAACCTCCAAGCTATTTATTTTGTAGGCCTTAATATATCCATCTGCTCGGAAAAAAAAAAAAATCAAGTTGATCAAACAACCCTAAGAGCGCGGATCAAAAAAAAAAAAAAAAACCCTAAGAGCTTTTTCGAATCTCATTCATCATTGGGAAAATAAACTACCAGACCTTGACCATGTTATATACTCCCACGTTCCATTTTCATTGTCCATTTTCGTTTTTCGTGTCGTTCTTTCAACACTTAGATCTCCCAATCTACAATGTTTTTCATAATTTTGAAATTTTTTTATTATAGATCTAATCGAGAACTATCAAACAAGATCCATATTACATATTTTTGGACATTCATATTGGAAGATATAAGCGTTGAAAAAACGGCACAAAAAACGAAAATGGACAATGAAAATGAGACGGAAGGAGTATCTATTGTGAAAATAATGGGTTTTTTTTTAATCGATAGCTGAGATCATTTACATCATTTGTGAAGTACAAAGTACAAAACTGGAACACCACATTAATTGTGAAAGTCTACGAAACAACCAAACTTTAACAACTCACCCAATACTTGAAGTAAACACATTATACGGTAGAAACAAAGAAAAAAAAGCAAAAGTTCCTCTAAGGAAAGAACGCTCACACACAGGTGAGATATAAGAATTCTGGCCAACTGAACTAGCCCCAGTTGATTGTGAAAATAATGTTTGATTTAGGTAAATATTGATATCCAACGGATGTAATCTTTTCGCAAGGATAATAAACAAATTAAGATCTACACTCTATCTTCAGTGTGGTTAATTCAATGAATCAAGGATAAGGTTACACCAAACACGCACTCGGGGGCCGTGTGAATATCCAACGTTTGCGCTGCTGAAATTCCCAGCTGTAAATGTCAAAAACGGAAAAAAAAAATCAGTGTCGGTTGGATACCACGTGGTGTCCGCTTGGCGCATTCGAACTGCCCATTGCATTTTTGGACGGCTCAGATTTGGAGAGAAAAAAGGAGAGAGAAAGTGTTGGGATAAGAGGAGAGAGAGAGAGTTTCAATCCGAGCCGTCCAAAAATATATTGGACGGCCCGAATGTGCCGAATGGGTACCACGTGGGATATACCATCCGGCATTGAAAATTTTCCCAACAATGTTCCCTAAAATCTCTGGGACTACTTACTAGTACCCAAACGAAGCAGTCAAACCCTTTATCTTCTCAATCAAATCAAAGGAAAATAATCCACTAGTATTTTTTTTTTAATAACTCAGGAGTCCGGCACAGCTTAACTAAAATCCAATAAACCTCTGCGGAATAGATACTCGATTCAACTGGCCAAGTTCTTCTGATCACTACTATCGAACAGAAAATATTTGGTACGATGGCGATACCATGCAGTAGAATCAAACATATCATTATATGTTTGCAATTTTCAGTTTTTAATGATAAGATGTCAAGAATAATAAGACAATTTAAACTTGGTTTTCAATTTTATTGACTAGGAGGAGCACATATATATTTTCAAGCTGGTACGTTTTCTTAAGTTTTAAGGTCAAACATTTCACGATTGGCCAAATCACGAGTAGGATTCTATTTGTATGATCATTTTAAGGGTTTTGGATTTTGGATTATAATCATTATCTTGTATTTTTCCAATCATTACTCTTATTTTTCTCTCTTTCTCTCTTCAATTATTACCTCTATTTCCAATCATTATTTTATTTCTCTCTACGTTCATTACCTACAAATCCAAATCCAAAAATACCAAAACAAACGGGGTCTTATTTTTAGTTCGACTCCTGAGTCCTAACTAGTATGGTACAGTAGCTTATTGAGCTAAGTGTTAGATTGTGCAAACTTGATTTTAAAAAAGAGAAAATCTTTTTAACGGCGGAGCCATGAATTTGTTTACGGAGCAAATCGCGACCGTCCAAAATACTTTTGGATGGTCCAGATGTTAATGAAACTTTTCAAGTTATTTTGGACGGTCCGGATATTAATGAAACTTTTCAAATTTAACTCTTTCCAGGAAAAGCTTCATTTAAATCCGAATTGTCCAAAGCCAAAACAAACGACCGAGCCCGAGATCGCAAGGAGCCTTGAATAAGTTTCTCTCTTTTAAAAAACCCCCCATGAATTTCAAATATCTTGATACCTCATAAGTTCATCCTAAAATTTTGACCTTTACCAAGTTACATCAAGTTAAATACAACTCGAATTCAGGTTTTTTTTAAATCATCAAAAATTCATTCAAGAAGAGTCATACGACATTTACAAAAGGAACTCATAATAGAGGAAAATGCCAAAACCATCACCCAGACCGAGACATCACATACTCCAAAGCAGACCGAACATAGTCGGGTATAGTTGTAGTCAAACAATGAGAAGGTGAACAAGCTCTAACCAAAAAAACAATAGGCACACAAATGGAACTCGGGTTGATTGTAGTTATTTCCATACTACAGCGACGAAAGCTATTTGCATGTTTTTTGACATAACGAAGGAAATCCCTGATATCAAAAAACAAATATTTTAAAATTACACCCAAACACACAAATATCGGATCAACATCCACAAGAGATCGAGGTGTATGTGTGCGGGACCCACCTCTCTTGTGGGTGGGTATTTAGATGTGTGCGGGACTCACCTCTCTTGCCGATGGCCGTTCGCTAGTAAAGTTGATTTAAAAAGGCTGGAATTTTTTTTGTCAATATTGATGAATATGAAATCTTTGCTAAAGAGAAAACGGCAGGCGGCAGGCCCATTCCCTCCTCACTTTTTTTTTTTTTCTTTTTCCTTTTTGAATTTTTCGACTGGGACCACAAAATTAATGGATTTTTCTCCTGACAACTCATTTCACGCGCTTCCAATGAAGCTTGTGAATCACATATGTCCTCTCTCACCTATTTGTCTTTGTTATTATCCCTTTTTTTACCCCCTAAAAAAAAATTTGCACGTACCTTTGTTTTCGTGTACTTTCAACCACAAGATTTATTCGGCAAGAGATTTTTGTGCAATGTTATGACTAACATTGTACGAGAACAGAGATACATGCAATATTGGCTACAAAATGAGGTGCTTTTTCCCTCATCCTAAGCAAGAATTTATTTTTGGATATTTGGAGAGAAGTAGTTTCTTAACCAAAATAATCCTCTTTTTCTGAGTGGACAATTTATCATTTATGGATTTTTTTTTTAATTTTTTGGGTTACAAACTTGCTTGGATTTTTATAGTCATCATATGAAAAAGACTTGGCAGAGGGAACTATGAATTATTTACGTTGCAGAGTACTTTTCCTTATGAAAGTGTTATCCTCAAGTTTTTATAAGGATCATTTTTTTCGTCAATAATTAAAATACCCAACTTGTGATCCATTTAAGTTTTTTATTTTATTTTTTATGTTGGCAGAAGTATGTTAAACTTTTAAAAATTAACTCCCCCAAAAAAATGAAAGGCAATAGTCAATTATCGTCAAAGGAAAGGATTAACTTTTTACTCATTGATTAATTTAAGTTTAGACAATGAGCCTAACCTTTGATTCCTTTTTGTTTTGCTAAGTTAAATTAAACTAATACAAGCATCAACTGTATTGTTGCTTTGAAAATTATATGAAGAGGCAAGGACTCACGAAGTATCCAAGGGTGTTAGAGTATATTTTGTGCCCTTTCACAGCTACGATTTTGCTCACCAAGCGATCGGTTCAATAAAGAAGTCCTTAAAATTTCTCGCCGAAGTTTTAAGTCACCATAGGCTTTCGGTAGGGTAAAACATACTACTCTTTAGTGTTTGAGAAGCACACATTGGGACTATGGCTTAGGCTCTGAAATACTCCAGGTGATAAGGTCCCTTGCAGATGGCTATGCAATGCTGAGCGAAATAGGTCTTGACGAACAAGTTTGTTTGGTTTGTTTTTAAGGGAGATTTTTGGGGTAATGAGTGGAAATAGATAGATGTAGAAATGAGAGTAATAGTTGGATAAAAACAATTTGGGAACTGTGCGCAGTGCGCAGAGATGAGTTGGTTTTTGAGACCCAAAGCGAACATAGTACTTTATTTGTAGTTTCAAGAAACCAAAGAGGTCTTTGAACAATTATCATAAGCACTAGGAGTGTTGGTGTAGTTTTCTTTCTTAGTTTCCAAACAGCCCTTCAAATCAGTAAGATGCACCCGACTTTTCTCCACTTTCTACTAGTATCTCATATTTTCTTCTCTTTCACTTCTTCTCCAGTACTCTCTGCCTCTGCTCTTTTGCCAAGCTCTTCAACCTCTAATGGAAGAGATTAAATCTCTTACCACTAACTGTTTCTAACTTCTTCTTCTAATTTGTATTGATTTCTGATCTGGGTTTTCATTTGTTCACCCTCAGATCATAGCTTTAACCGCTTGTTTATAGTATTTACTTCTCCACTTCCCCCTGGCGTTGAGTCTATTGGAACAAACAAACCAATCTGATTTATGGGTTTCCTTTAGTTTCTTGATTGGTATTACTGGATTTATTGAAATGGGTTCTGTCTTGGAGATGCAAATGACGGCCGTTTCATGTCAGGTCAGCTGCATATCTCTCATTTTCCCCTCTCTCAAGCATTAGACACAGAGCAACACTACTTTGATGTGTGGGGTTCTAGATAAAGTTTTCCTCTTTATAGCTTGATTGTTTGTTGGCTTCTCAAAGCCTATTGATGTAGGTTTTGTGGATTCCTTGGTTTTTGTTAGACCTAAGGTATGTATGGATTTTATGCAGTTTTGTTTAATGGATGGATTTGATTTTCCTTCCTAGGGTTTGTTTTCCCTTTCTGTATTGTTATCTGGATTTGTTAAAGTTCATCCGTAAAAAGTTCATGGTTGCTTGTGTTTCCTTATGGATTAGACTGAAAAACATGGGTTTGTAAGCTTGTGCTGAAACCACTGTCTGTTCTCGTCCATTACATCATTCTTTAAAGCTGATGTTTTGGTTATGATCCAAGTTCCCATCTAGTGTTGACCTAATTTCTTCTCTTTGATGCCATCATATCATACTTTAAACTGATGCTGTTTAGTCCATTTGGTTGCGGGAAATGGTGGATTTGTATTTGTTGTTCTCTGGTACTTTCAGTTGATTGATTGTTTTGTGGTTCATGCTTTAGCTCAATCTGATTTTTTTGGTATCTGATTCTGCGTATGGGTTTGTAAGTTTGTTTTGAATCCATTGTTTGTTTGTGCTGTTGGCAAGTTTAGAATATTGTCAACTTTTTAAAGCACCGGCCTTTGACTATGGTTCTTGTCCCCGTCTGGTTTTCATCTCATTTCCCTTCTGTTGGTTTTCGGCATGATCTAAAAACTGGAGCATTTTGTAGTCCTTTTTGTTGCGGCACATGGTGGATGCATTTCTGTTTAACTTGTGGTGATTTCAGTTTATCTGATTTGTTAGATCGGTAGTGTACCAATTTTTAGGACTCTGATTCTCTATCTTTTCCTTGGTGCAGAAACCTTTGTCTCTGGTTTGAAAATTTATTGGACAAGGTTTTCAAATTATGGGTAGAGGAAGAGGAAAGGGGAAGAAACGGACCGCTATCGCTACTCGTGAAGATCAAGCCAGTGGTGAGGAAGAAAAGATTCCGTCGTATAGGAAAAGAGGAAGGCCACAGAAAACACCGAAGGATGAAATTGAGGAAGAAGAAGAAGTCGCGAAGATAGAAGAAAAGGAAGAAGATGGTGATAAGAAGAGCTCAACCTCTGACAACAATGTCAAAAATCTGGCTGCTCCAGAGAATGGGAGGAAGAGAAAGAGGTCTTCACAGGCGAAGGAAAATCCAGATTCCGTCAAAGAAGAAAATAGCGTTGGAATGAAAAATGGTACTGATAATTTAGTCAAGTCTGTTGGATTCAGACAAAATGGGAGCAGGCGGAAAAACAAGCCTCGGCGAGCTGCTGAAGTTGGTGTGGAGTGCTAAGCAATGGGACTCTTAAGTCTAACCTGTCTTTTTGTCTGTCAGCAGATGAATCCATCCGTATTTGAGAGCAAGGTTTTGCCAGTTCATGTATGTTTAATTATGTCTCTTTTTTTCCTTGGTTTTTGGGTTTTGGTAATGTCCAAATGCCATTTTCTTGCTGATGTGAGGTCGTCTTCAAAATCTGAAGTGGATTATCATGCTGCAATCGTCCCTGAAGCAGTCGAAATTGGATATGTTGGATGATTTTTTGGTTATTCAGTAATCAGAAGCTTCTTTGTCTTTATTCTAGCTTAAATTTGCTTGTACTGGTTCTTTTTGTGCTGCAATTATCTGTACTATCTTCGTTCCTATTTTGAAACTTTGAGGCTGTTTAGTCGCCTCTTTCGCATGAGAAGTTTTAATCTCTGGCACCGTATAATTCTTGGGACCATAGGGTTTTGCTATCCGGTGAGGCCTACAGAGTGAGGCTGAATCTGGAAAAAGATTGGAGTAATATTATTGCAAGCACACAGCTTGGTCATGTTCGTGACTTTGTGTAGTCTTAAAAGATGCCATGGAATTTTTTGTGCATCGCGTGGTCAATTAGTCATCACTCCGGAAGAAATTTGATCACCGGTGACTCATCTTTCTGTTTGTTTGATTACATATCGAGCACATTACTAATATACGTGTGCTGAAGAATTCAACTAGATTCTGTTAAAGGTTTCATTTTTCATGGTTGTGATTATTGGCGTATTTTTATGTGAAAAATGTGATCATGGAACGCGAATGAATCCATGTTTAGTGATTCAGAGTGTGTCAAGGTGGATCAACAATTCCGTTACTCATTGGCTCCTATCTTGACTTAAAATCCATCATCGATGCTTTTCTGAACGCGTTTGCCTTAATGAGTAACGGCTTCATGTTATGGAGTGTGGACTATGATCGTAGCATTATACACCAAGTCATGTTTCTCCCGAGATCGAGGCTCTCGCCCTTGTTTGCTATATGTTGGATTTAAAACGATGTCTTCTTCCATTTTTAGGTGGAATTTTTTTTCTTTTTCACGATCATGAAAACTGCAGAATCTTATTTGGTTTGGGGCATCTCGTGGTATACTTTGAAATGGACCGTCCACTTGAGAATTGGACTCAGGCCCAAAAATTCAATGAGTTGGGCTTTTGCAATTCCCCCAATCTCTTCAAGGATGGTTTTATTAGGATTTTGGACTTGGAATTCATTGTGGATTTGTGGGTATAATGTGATACCGAAATGCGTGCGGGGTTGTTTGGTAAAGGTTTTGAAGAAAATTTTGAGGCAAGAAGCGGAGAGAGAGAGAGAGACGAGAGTAATAGGTGAAAAAAAACTTACTGAAAACCAGCTCAAAATTTGGAAGGTTCTGGAAACCCAGTTGAGCAAAGTCGCAGTTCTCTTTTTGGAAAGCAATTTGGGGATTTTCTTTTTCTACATACTCAATTCTTTCTTCCTTATTGTGTAAATTTATAAGGGAATTGATAATGCTAAAATCTTTTTTGTTCCTGTCAAAATCCTGTTTGTTCCTGCCAAAAGTCTTTCATTACATGACTTGATTGCCCTCCACTACACCACTTATTTTACAAAAATACCCCTTGAAATCACACAAGTGCAAGGCCTGTTTTCTAGTTCCACGTTTCAAGCAAAAATGCAAATTCCATCAATTCACGAGCAACCCAAGAGCTAATCTTAGAAGACAGGCAAACAAAAATTAAACATCAATGTTTTCCTATTCCATGTTTTCATCAATTCACGAGCAACCCATCTAACAAACACGAGCTAATTTTAGAAGAATTAAACATACAAAATTATAATACTCTAGTCTTTGCACAAAAACTCCATTATGCATAATCTAGTCTTCTCACACCTTCCTCACCACAACCTAAAAATTTTAAAAAATTTGATGAAATAGAGAATCAAAACAAAAATAATAATAATTTCAGTTGTATTACTTTAGTCTCCATACAAAAACTCCGTTACGCATTTGTTGGACGGGCTTGGAAGTAAAGTATTACTACCTGAAAATAAAAAAGAGAACATAAGATAGAGTTATATATCAAAGTTATGAAAAAAGAATAATTAATTTACCTCAACTCATCCATCTCTCCGTTGAATAAGCTGTGAAGCTTTTGATGTGTGCAAGAAAACAAAAAGGAACATAAAATAATCCTATGGATTTCAAGGGGTATTTTCGTAAAGCAAGTAGTGTAGTAGATGGTAATTAAGTCATGTAATGAATGAGTTTTGACAGGAACAAAAGTGGTTTTGGCATTATCAGCTCCCAATTTATAACTTGTTTTTTGAATTCGTTAAAGCTCAATTCACCTTTTTTTCAACTAAGTTACGAATATTCTACATCCACGTCAACAAAGATGGCAAAAGCGATTGGTGATGTACAGAAAGAGAATGCCAAAATTACGAGAGTTTTAGAAAATTCTATTATGAGTTTTTGGGCCCAAAACGAGATCATTTAAAATAATAATCGGCCCCTACGATCTATATGAAAGATTAATGTAGTAAATTTTGATTCTTTACAATTATATTGTAATAATAACTAAATACCCAAAATATGCTTTCATCAATGATATACAATCAACTACTCGTATTACGTAGTTGGCCACACGATTTCTCTTTTAATATATTCCTTTCTTAGCAATTGGTGATCTATGTTTTTTAACTTTTTTTTTTATTATGTTGTTTCTTTTTTCATGGGATTGTAAGGAAAACAAAAAATTATAATACTATGAAAAAATAAAAAAAATCAAAGGGTTGACGAAGAAGCTAATTTTTTCCTTTTTGCAACTCTGGGAGAAAACATGGTGCAGTTTTTAGTATCATCCCTATCCGCTAGAGCACTCAAGTACATTTCTGCATTATTGTCCGGACTTTTATATACTTCGGCTCCATTTTTGTCAACTTACGGAGTACTGTTTTTCTTTTTCGTTTTGTGTGTTTTGTTCGTCTTTTTTGAATTTTTGTTACATTTGCATCATATTTTTTGGATTAATCATCCGTCTCGACGAGAGGAGTCTCAAAAGTATAAAATTATGACAGAAAGCAAAAAAAAGTTCGCTAAAGACGAAAAAAATATCAAAACGAACGATAAACCTCAAAAATCATGACGAAAAGCTAAACAAAAGTTATGAAGAAAAAAAAATCTAAATAAGTTTCACACTCATAAGTTTACAAGGACGCGGCCAAACACACTATGTAATTTTTCGGTGACGGGTGGGTATACGAATATCTCACGTGGTACCCGCTAGGCATATCCGGGCCGTCCAATACAGTTTTGGACGGCTCGGATTGAAGCCATCTCTCTCCTCTCATTCCAACACTTTCTCTCTCTTTTCACTCTCTTCAAATCCGAGCAGTCAAAAAAACGCAATCGACAGCTCGGATGCTTGGAGCGCGCATCACATTGGTACCCACCCCGGAACCGAAAAATTCTCCCCGTCTTGCCACAGCGACGTACGGTGGCTCCATCATAACACGCAAAGACCCCAAACGTTTTTTGTGCTCCTTATCATGTGTGTTTTTTGTCCAACTTGTACTTTGTATATATCGTGTTGCGGGATAGCAATGGATAGTGAAAGGTGAAATAGATATACCCCATCTTATTTGGCCTTATAATTGCCGACAAAAAGATTGAGCAGAGCTAGCATGCACAAACCAGATTTTTTTTGTTGCACTCTAAGGAAAGTGGACAGGCCATTCTATGAATCCATGATGGAGAACCTAACCTTAGCTTCATCACCCATCCAGATTTTTTTTGTTGCACTACAAGGAAAGTAGACAGGTCATTCTACGAAGGAAAAATTCTAAAATCAGTCCAATGGGCTGACAATGGTAAACGTGTGAATGTATATTAAAGGGTGTATAAAGTACACAGGAATACGTGTTTTTTTTGTCTTCTGATGTGTTTATTGTCAGCCCAGTGGGCTGATAATAGCAAGACCGTTCTATGAATCCATGATGGAGAACCCTTAGCTTCGTCACCGGACAACTACTCACGGAAAGACTCGATTGCATCTACGTCGTCCTCGGCCTCCCCGAAGTTTATGTCCCGTCGCGTGGTCCTCAGCGCTAAAGAGTAGGCTCAGCATCATCGGGCGGCTGCGAAGACTTGAGCTTGAATTTCGAGGAATACTTATTTGTTGAGCTAACCACGTAATGATTATGTATTTTAAATAAAAAGGAGGAGGAGACTAGAGAAGAGATTCAGATATGTATGCGTTCAGATTTAATTGAAGCCGTCTTTATCGAAACGAACGGTCGGATGCCGCTTGGCGCCGGGTGCTTGGCAGTGTCCACTGAAGACCCCTGTTCATAGACCGAAAGTTCTAGTACTATTATTGTTTTTTTAAATCTTCTTTGTATACGTGTTCGGTTTGACAACAAAAGGAAGTACGGTGGAAAAGTTTGATGGAACCACTTCTTTGGATATACCTAGGTGGAAGTGTTAGCTAGGCATCTAGGGTGGGTTTGGATTAAAAAATAATGCGTGACTTCTTTTTTTTTTGTCTTTATTAAAAAAGTTTTGAATTTGTTTGTTTTGCATTAAATTTTTGTGACTTATTGCTTCGTCTTGACGAGAGGAACTGAAAAAGTAAAAAAAAATTATTGAAACTCATGATTTAAAAAAAAAGACAAAATAAGTCAAAATGTTTATTTTTTGTCCTATTCAAAAAATTATGTGTTCCGATAAAAAATTTATACTTTTTCGGTTCCTCTCGTCGAGATGAATCAATAAGTCACAAAAATTTGACACAAAACTAACAAATACAAAAAAAATTTAAATAAAGACAAAAAAAAATGAGTCCCTACTTTTTAATCCAAACCTACCCATAGTCAAGTCTCCAAATACGCAACCTTTTTTTGAAACACTCCAAAGTCCAGATGCCTGGAAAATTATTCAAATCTCCTAAGGCACTGCCAAATGGCTTATTTTTTTGTCCTTATTCAATTTTTTTCATATTTGTTAGTTTTTCGTCAACCTTTTGTGAATTATTTGCTTCGTCATGAGAAAAAGAATCTAAAAAGTATAAAATTATGATCGAAACCCAAATTATTTTGAATAAAAACGAAAAAATTGGCTTATTGACTTATTTTTATCTTTATTCAAAAAATTTAGGTTTTGATTGTAATTTTTTACTTTTTAGATTCTTCAGAAGAATCAATATAATCCACTAAAAATTGACGAAAAACTAATGAATGAAAAAAAAATTTAAATAAAAACAAAAAAATAAGTCATTTAACTCATTTAGCAGAACAGCCATGTGGGAGAGAGGATAGGCCTCAGCCACTGCCCAGGGCATTGTGAGTATTCTTTTCCCCAAAGGGTTTGCAGTTTTAAATTGTGGGTCCACTACAGCCTTATGGTTAATCTAAAACCTTTTTATGTTAACTGTTCACTCTCTTTTTTTTTAACAAATTCATAAAAAATAAAATATTGTGTATAAGATGGCCGTGAATTTTCGATCGTTGTGATTGTTTTAGCGGGTAATGTTTTTCGGATCCGGATCCTCTACGAGGATTCTCTCCTGTGAAGATTTTCACGGGATCAAGATGGCCAATCTCGGCAATCAATTATTTAGATACGTATGCTTTCTTTTACCGATAATAGTTAACTTTTACCAATCAAAAATAACAAATATGTTCGAAAAGTTCATTGTCAAGACGGACAGTCTGAATGAATGAAAACCCTCGTACGATCCCTAATGCCAGTCTCTCTTCCAACTTAAGGGGTTGAGTTTGGCACGAGGCCCTGTGAGTTCGTGGATTCAATAATTGCCCCTGAATCCCTGTTCGTATGTGGGTTCTGTGTGCATACTGCCAAACAAGGGCTTAAATGCGGCATGGCTTTTGGGACACAAAACCCTTGTCAGTTGTCACTCTCACTCTTGCGAGTGCTTTGTCGCATATGGTAGAGAAAATGTTTCGGGGCGCTGCTCTAGCTCCAGCTAGCAGCTCTCGCTGCTGAGAGCGATGCAAACGAATCGAGCTGTTCGCAACCGGCTTCGGACTTTGCTCGGCTTGGTTTGATTCGTTGAGTAATCGAGCCGAATCTGAACTCAAGTTCGAGGTCTGTGTACTAAATGAGCCGAGTTTGAACTCAAGTTTTAAGTCGGTGTACTAAATTAGCTGAGCTCAATACTATAAAGTTAGCTAGGCTCAGGTCGAAAAAAAATCGGCTCGTTTGAAGCTCATTATGTTAATTAACGAGGCTTGGCTTGTTTTGGACTCGTTTAGTAAACGAGTCCAGCTCAAACATTACAAAGCTTGGCTCAGGTCGGCTCGTAATCGAGCCGAGCTTGAGCTCGAGTTTTAGGCCTGTGTAGTAAATGAGCCAAGCTCAACAATCTAAAGTTATATTCAACTCGAAAAAAATCAACTCGTTTGTACGTATAAGCTCGGCTCGTTTACAGAGGCACGTTAAGTTAATTTACTGGGCTCGATTCGTTTATAGCTTGAGTTTTGACTTATTTAGTAAACGAGTCGAGCTCGAATATTACAAAGCCCGACTCGACTCGACTCGCTTACACCCTAATTATAAGGTCCCCAACCCCTTGCTCAACGAAACTTGATTCGATGACAAAAGATATTTTCAAGAGACTGGGGGTGTTACATCTAAGATCAATAAATTAAGTGCAAACCAGTCCTTGTTTAGGCGCCAATACGTACTTCTCAAAATAAAGTAGGCCATGTTTTGCTAAGATTCTTTTTTTTGTCCTTTTCAAAAAATTATGTGTTCCGATAAAAAAATTATACTTTTTCAGTTCCTCTCGTCGAGATAAATCAATAAGTTACAAAAGTTTGATGCAAAACTAACAAATACAAAAAAAAATTAAATAAAGACATGAAAAAAGGTCAGTCACTACTTTTTAATCCAAACCTACTCATAGTCGGGTCTCCAAATACGCAACCTTTTTTGGACACATTCCAAAGTCCAGATGCCTGGAAAATTATTCAGTTCTCCTAAGGCACTGCTAAATAGCTTATTTTTTTTGTCCTTACTCAATTTTTTTTCACATTTGTTAGTTTTTCGTCAACTTTTTGTAGGTTATTCCTTCGTCATGAGAAGAGGAATCTAAAAGGTATAAAATTATGATCGAAACCCAAATTATTTTGAATAAAGACGAAAAAATTAGCTTAGTGACTTATTTTTGAAAAGGACAAAAAATTGGCTCGTTTACAGAGGCACGTTAAGTTAATTAACTAGGCTTGGCTCGTTTATAGCTCGAGAGTTTTGGCTTAGTAAATAGTAAATGAGTCGAGCTCGAATATTACAAAACTCGGCTCGACTCGACCCGTTTACACCCCTAATTATAGGGTTCCCAACCCCTTGCTCAACGAAACTTGATTCGATGACAAAAGATATTTTCAGGAGATTGGGGGTGTTACATCTAAGATCAATAAATTAAGTGCAAACCAGTCTTTGTTTAGGCGCCAATATGTACTTCTCAAAATAAAGTAGGCTCCGTTTCGCTAAGATTTTTTTTAAAATATTTATTTTTCGTTTTACGAGACAGATCATTCTCTCATAAATATATCACATTTAATTCAAAAAATAAGTACTTATTTTTTTGAAACAAAAATAAATACTTATTTTAACTAGTGAAACACACCAATTTGTCCTTAATAAGCACTTACTGCTACAAAAATGGAAAAGGGAAAAGACCCAGGATTTTGTAGGTAACTCCCATTACTTCTATTTCCATTCCAAAAAATAATTACACTTTTGTACCATATACTATGGAAAAAATGTATCGAATCTAATTATCCAAAAAAGAAAAGAAAAGGATATATAAGCGTAGGACATTTTCACTTTCCTTTTATCCATTTGCATTTTTTTTCTTGTTTTTATTCACAAAAAATAAACCAAATTGCCCTTTATATGTACAAACTGTATTGTGATTTAACAAGTAAGGATAGTCTGATAATTTCATGTGAATAAGAACGAAAAAATGAGTGAAAAAAGTTTAAAAGAGAGTGCAAAAATGACTTCTCATATTTAAATATACATATACCCCAAGTCCTTGAAAATGTCAAGTTGAAACCATTTTTTTGAGTGTAATGCGAGTTAGGCAACAAGGATTACTTCTACATCAAATTCACATACCAATGGTTAACCTCTCGACACGGGGAGGTTTTTTTTTTTTCATCAATCGAAAAGGCACGAGGCCCAATTTAATTGAATTACTAAGAAAATATCGGACATGAGAGTACATTGGAGTAAGAGTCCCAAAAAGAGAGAGAAAAGCCTCAACGCAGGAGAAAAACCCCCCTATACAATCAGGAGGACCACATCCTCCATGAAGGAACGAATTGCTGAAATAACAACAAACATAGCATTAACCTTCGCATTATTAGAGAAGACAATGACCATACAAAGGAAAAAGAAGCGTCTTTATCTCCACCACTACTATACTTAGCTCTATAGATCAACATCCATTCTCGAAGAAAATGAGGTTGTAACCTCCTCAACGGGTACAGGTTGCATTGATACGTCGCCGTCTAGCAAGAAAAATTTGACTCGTACCCTGAAGATGGATGGTTTGGACCATGCACGTGAAACCCGAGAGTGCCAAAATAAATGATTGAGGGGGCACTTATTAGTAGTATTGAACTACTACTACCAAAATAGGACTATATGATAGACACAAAATAAGCAGGGGATTAGATGAGATGTGGGGAGATAAGATTCATCCACCGGTACACCTTTGCTTCTAAAATGGTGAAATGGTCAACGTTAGAAGTATACCAACTGCTGCTCCCTTTAGAATGGCAAAAGGTAGCTTTACCTTTAATAGTGAGTACAGTTATTTAAGCCGTTTATTTTGTGGGAGTACATATGCATATGGGAGTACAGTTGTGCCTTTTAAGGCGAGAACACACACCTAGTTTAGGAATGGAGGAATCAGGATTAGCCCAATTCCTTGCCCAATTATCAAGAATAATTGGAGAGAGAGAGAGAGAGAGAGAGATCTAGAGAGAGAGTGGAGGGACAGAATAGGTGTTAAAAACGACAGTTGAAAGTGCATGCCTTCTTGTAACTTGTAACCTCAAGTCTAGAACTTATTTAGGGAGTATTTTTTATTTTTCGTATTTTTTTTTAAATTTTTTCGTCATAATTTTTTCGAATTAATCACCCGTCTTGACGAGAGAAGTTTCAAAAGTATATAATTATGACCAAAAACAAAAAAATACACTAAAGACGAAAAAAGTACCAAACAGTCGTCTTATTTGTCTAAAGTGCCGTTTTATTTGAATTTTTTTAACGTCAGTCTATATTTTATACTTTTTTCGATTTGTCTCGTCTAAACTAACGATTAATCCCAAAAATGATAGCGAAAAACTAAATAAAAAGTTACGAGAATAGGAGCAAGAGCAACCCTAACCAGGCTACTGGGAAGGGCAAGAATAAGAAGTATATAAATAAATTTCAGACTTATAAGTTCTTGTTAGAACCCATTTCACAAAGAAAGAAAGATGCACAAAAAATTGTCAATCGATAAACTATTGGTGTGTTTTTCTACCACATATTGTACTACGAGATTCAGAAAAAGAAAGAGTAGGAGTATAAAATTGAAAAGACTTGAGATATCATGTTGTGGAGCAGTCTTTTACCGCTACATAGTATCTCGACACCTTATTATTGTCATGAGATTTAAAACAAAGTGTACAATAAAAATCACGGCCTTGTTCGTTTGGTAACTTTGGGTATTTTAGTTGGGAAAAAATTCTTTCTACCTTAGGTGGAAACTCCATGGATTCCACCACGCATTGCGGCCCCTGCCGTGTATTTTTTTCAGTAATATGAACCGTTCATCTTGTAAGACCCGCAAAGTAGTACATTCACACAAAAAATAATATTTATCGGATATCGATAGGTATATTAAAAATTAAATCTTAGTTTATAAAATAGACGGCTATGGATAGTTTAATTTTAAACTTATCTACCGTCGATTTTTAAAATCAAAATTCAATTTTTATAAACCTATCCATGTCCGATAAATCTATTTTTTTGTGAAAATATACTACTTTGCGAGCCCTACAAAATGAACAATTCAGATTACTATAATATACGCACGGTGGGGCCCACACATGATGGTGGTGGAAAACTTGGTTTTCCACCTAAGGTGGATGGAATTTACATTAATTTTAGTTTTGGTAGTGGGTGAATAGAGAAATAGGGTAATGATTGGAGAGAGGGGTAATGAGTGGAGAGAGATAGAGAGAGAAATGAAATTAATAATCGAAGAAATGGGGTAATGATTGGAGAAAAATATAGGATAATGATTGAAAAACAAAGTTAAATTTGGAAACGAACAAGACCCACTTCTTAAAATTTAGCTCCAAGGGTAGTCCAATTGGTTTATGAGTTTGCTTTCCATACAATTGATTAGGGTTTAATTTTTGGGATTAGGCTACAAGTTTCTTGTGATTTTAATTTTGATGTGGATAACCTACCTTTAATTGGACTAGAGAGGAAAAATGATTTTGGCACTTTCACCTTTTGTCTTTTTTTTTAATTTGAAATTACAACAATACCCTTTAAAGTGAATGAACACGTACAAACTAAAAGATAATTTGGTAATTTCATATAGAATAAAGACAAAAAATAGAGAGTCAATGGCTAAATATGAAGTGTCAAAATTACTTTTCTAATTAAGGTGCACATAAGTTGATCCAATTATTTTCTTACTATGTTGGAACTTGGAACTCCCAAGGCCAAACTTGTTCGCTTTGAATTTTGGAAAAAGTTTAAGTGGAGAAATAAATAAATAAATAAAATATGAAAAACCGTGCGCAAAGACTTTAAAACCCTCAAACTCTCCTTTTCCCTCTCCCACCGTCTCTCTCTGCTTCTGGTTCTGTTTCTCCATTATTTTGGCAGTTTCTTGAAAAAAAGTGTACTAAAGCAGGCATGGCCCATTGTCAGGGCTCTACTTTACACTGCACCACCACATCCCGCACCGTCATTTTCTCAGAATAAACTCTTTCACTGCAACCCCATACCCATTACACCTTTCCCCCCCATTTCTCTCTCTTATTCTCTCTCTCATGATTTGACCCACAGAGGCTCCAATGAATGGTGGACACTAGGCACCGCAAGTGGAGATGGGTTCGAGCTCTTCTCCCTCTGATTCACTCAACGGCCTGAAATTCGGCCAGAAAATCTACTTTGAGGATGGGGGTTTTGGAGCTCCGGCCAAATCCGGCGGTGGGTCGTCGTCGTCTTCGGCCGGCGGCGGCGGCGGCGGCGCCGGGAAGCCGTCGCCGCCGAAGAAGGGGAGGAGTGGGGTTGTTCAGGCTAGGTGTCAGGTGGAAGGTTGTAAAGTAGATCTGAGTGATGCCAAAGCTTATTATTCTAGGCACAAAGTGTGTGGTATGCATTCAAAATCACCCGTGGTCACTGTTGCTGGTCTCGAGCAGAGGTTTTGCCAGCAGTGCAGCAGGTCAGCTAGTCTTTACCCCCTTTCTTTTTTATTTTTAATTAATACTCCTATGTATATGGAGTAGTACATATTTCTACTTAGAAATATTTCTTGATTAGAGTATTGAGTTGTTTATTGGTTAGGTATTCTTGACTATATAGGGGGCTATTTGCTTCTTCTGGTTTAACTATTCTCTGTAGTTTAGGCCTTGGGGTTTTATTTTCTCTTGTAATTTGGTTTTGGGTGCTTGTTTCTATTATGTTTGGATTACTATGCTAGACCTGGTTCTTTACGTATGTTCTATGGAGTTGTTTTTTGGTTGTTTGCGGCTGTTGATTATTGTTTATTTGTTTGGTAGTCTGAGTACGAAGGGGACTATTTTCTTGAGTAGGTCTTAATTCCTTGTATTGTAAGGGGTTTAGGTCTTCCTTGTAATTTGGTTTTTGGTGCTTGTAGTATTTATTATGATTCGATATGAATGCTAAACCTGATGCTTTACATATATGGACGTACACAGATTTCTTTGATTGTGTAGGTGAGTAGTCTTTTATGCTGACTGTTGATTATTATCCGTGTAGCGTTGGTTTTAGTTCTCGCGTACTGACTGTTTCGTTGTTTTGTGGAGATTATGGAGTTATATTTGGATATTTTTGTTGAATTGGGATTGTTGTGGGATGTTTAATGTGCACCAATCACAGAATAGGAAACTAATCACACAACAATTTCCAAGAGTTGTAATTTTGGCTGTATTCACATATAAGAAGATCAAAGGTGCTATCCACAATGAATTACTGTAACTATTATTGTTGTTTTCTAATGAGGGTGTCTGGACTAATCGGGTACATTTAGTTCCTGTCCCGCATATGCTAGTGTAATTACTGGGTAGTCTTGAAGTGAATTGAGGAATGGCATACAAACGGATGAGGGATGTATGAAACTCCGTTCCATGGGCTTGTATGTAAAAATCAAGTCTTTCACGAAACCTCACAAATTTGAGCTGGTGCACTGCTCTAGCCCTATATGTGTGTCTTTATAAATTGAAGTTGGTTTCTGAAAGTGGTAATTCTGTGATAATCTAACGTAATAGCATTTAAAGTGAGTTATTGTGGCTTTCCTACACTTCCTTTCACAGGATTTATCTTCTGATGCTGCCACAGTTATGTTTTCGACTTTAGCACTCAGATGATGATTCTCTAGAATTGGATGCTAGATAGGAAATGACGTCGTTTAATACATGAGTATAGTTATGAGAAATTAGCAAGGATTTAGAAGTAGTTTTGAGGAAGATGGAGGTTTCACTAGGGAATGAGGATACCTATATGGTGGACTCGGTTTAGGGAATGTAGAATCTGTGGCCCAAAGATGATGCCTTGGTATCTAAGTATCCGTTTGTAGTACAATGAGCGCTTACTGTTTTTCATTCACATTTTCTTTGTCAGGGATCAGAAAAAGAGTTTGTCACTTGCGGCGCGTAAGGTATTAGGTAGAGGATTTTGGGTACTTGGTGGTTTTTTTAATTGTAAAAAGCCTCTTGTAGTTTTCTATTCTAAGTTCTTAATGCAACGTAGAAGCATTTTTCACGTTCCCCACGGATGTAGATGTGAACTACCAATGACTTCTAAATAGATGGTAATGGAGCAGTAAAGAGATGATGTTGGCCATTGGGACTTTTTCTTGTTCTTCGTAAGTTTGAATTTGTTGACATTTGTCTCGTATGCTTTGTTTTCACGTAATTGCACTTACGGAATTAGCCATGAATCACAATGATTTTGTAGCAAACCGACAGCCGGAGTGCTTTTTGTATATTTTCTTGACTTGAATCTAAACCATGTTTGATAACCTTACGGAGTGAGAACTAAGCAGAACTCAGTTTATCCAATAATCTTTTGTCCCACAGAAGACAAAAGAGTATTGGATAGGGAGCCAAATTTGTCCTGTGAAGGGCCACCAGCCAATTAAAAGAGGGCCCAGAAGACGCGTCCTCAATTGTCCTACATGGTTTGGCGGCTTTGGCCATTTTTGTTTTTCTTTTGGTCAAGGAAAACTCCTCCGCTCAGCTCTTCCCCTTTTCTGGCCCAAGTGGTGTGAGGTGGCTGGAAAATCACTCACCCCAACTCTCCCCTTACCTGGCCCAACCCTTTCAATTATGACCACGGAGGATCGTTTCCACTCCTCCTCTCTAACCTTAAAGCTGGATTTCTCCTCAATTGCAAATTGAAAGGCCCTTCATTTCCATACTGATTCCACCTACCTGATGGATGGAAGTTCAGTGTAGGGCCAGATTAAATCCTGACCAGGAATTAAAATTTCACATGTCGACATTTAGTGGTCACACTTGAAAGGATACACTGACTATCACCTCTAATAACACCATAGCCTAACAGAAATGTTGTCAGTATGCTGTTGCTGCATTGACACCAACGGAACCCCTAAAATCTATTTTCACCTCCTGGAACACTGCCTTGCTCTACAGATGCAATGACCTTACCTCTAGCATGAAGCATCCTTCCGCAGTTCCGCCCACCTCACTTTCACTACCACCGGCCTCCCTTTGAAAACCATCTTTCCTAGTCCAAGATCAATAAGATTCTCCTGTACAGTCAACAGTGTAATATTATTCTCAAATTCTTCAATTACATTTTTTAAAGATCTTGGTTTAATAGTTAAGCCGGCTAAAATTTAGTAGGAACTATAGTCGGCTTCTACTTTTGTCATTATTTTTGTTGTTTTTTGTTCCTTCTCTTCTTTGTAGGAACTATAGCCAGCTTCTAGTGTTGTTATTATTTTTGTTGTTTTTGTTCCTTCTCTTCTTTGTTGTCACAAAATGTCAAAATGAATTAAAGATTGGATTTTTGGGTTGTTATTGCTGCTGATTTATCAAAACCTTAATTGACAAAAGATATACAAAACTGTGATACTTTGAAATGGTAATTGATCTGAATCTTGTCTACTAATAATTCTGTATGATTGAGCTGGAACTAAACCCTTGGGTTAGCACAACGTAGCTATCGGTAGGCTAATTTTCCTTTGGTAGTGTTTTGATGCTATAACTACTCGTTGGTAGTGTTTCATAGCTATGAAGCATGGTCACATAACGGATACAGATACAGGTATAGCAATAATAATATGCAAAAATCTAGAAAAATTGGACACAAATACAACCAAGATATGGCTGTAAAGAAGTTGTCTTACAATTTTTAGAGTCGTCAGTCGTGTGAATTAGTTCAAGATCCTTTAGCCACTCTAAAGTATGTTGATACACACGTGACATCATAGGGATTTGTCAACTTAACATACTGTGAAAAGTTAAGACATTACTTCCGTTTGACTATTTTCTTTTTCCATAAAAAGTATTTCAGAAACTTATTATTTTATCTATCGAGATATTTATTCTCCTATTCTATGCTACAAATATTACAATCACAATTTCTTAAAAGTTTGGATGTTCAACTTAGTGTATTTGAAATTATTAGATACGTATGCACAATGTATCTGAGGAATATGGTTATCCAATAGGGAGGAAGTATGAAAATGATTTGCTTCTAGAAGTATATGTGCTAAATAGCTTAGTTGACTATCTTTTCCCCTTGTTTTTAGACCAGCCAAGGAGTTTTTAATATAATAGTTCATGGTTTGAGAGGCTGTAATACTTTGCTTTAGATTGGAGTCTTACAATTACAAGTGTTTTTCATCAACCGTAGATAACTCTAATATTATTCGATGGTCTTGTATGCAGTGGGAAATTAGGCCATCTTAATTTGTTCTGGAGGTAAATGGGTTTATATTCTAATTGTCAACTGGCGTTTGGAATTTGAACATGGAACTTAGGACTAACAGCAGGGGGATTGAACATGAGTCACGTGATATGTTACAACTTAAGGTTTGTTTTTACCTAAAGTGGATTTGTTCTGTCCATCACCTTTTTCATTTAATCACACGGTAATCAAATTGGATGGAAGATTGCTTTGGAACCTAAAACTAAAGTGCTTTAGAGAATCAGAATTATACCTTGGATTTTCCTAATTGTTCTCCGGGTTTTCAGCGGAGGTGGAAAAAACATACTAACTTGTAGTAGTATAAACTTGGAACCTTGTGATTCTGCTGGCCATTTCTCTGGCTAGTACAGTATTGAAGTTTTCAAGAGATGATGCAAGTTATGACCACACGAGATGATGCACAAACAAGATGATGATAGAGGAAACGTAATGAAATTTTCACTTGTGTACATGGGTAAATTGGAGTATCATATTTCTTGATTGTTTTGTATTATGTTCCTGTTCCAATGGTCATCTGCTTTATCTACGTTATTTTTGGATTTTCCTACCTGAAACAATCAGAGCTACTTGTTATCTTTCCATATACAGGTTCCATCAACTTCCTGAATTCGACCAAGTGAAACGAAGTTGCCGTAGACGCTTGGCAGGCCATAATGAGCGTAGGAGGAAGCCGCCACCTGGATCTCTAATATCATCTCAATATGGACGGCTTCCTTCATCTGTCTTCGGTTAATTCCTTTCAAACCCTATTAATTTTTTTAGACATGACAAAAAGGAAAGAAAAACTTTCTGGTCCTGTATGGTGGTTTTCAGAATTGGTTTTGCAGAACACTTTTCACTAACTTGTTTGGTTGACGGTTTTTTGAATTTATTTGATTAGTTTTTTTTTCCTGGTAAAGTAGTCTTTTTTTAGATAACATTAAAAAGACGTTTCAATTCTCAAAAACATTTCTAAACCGAATGAGATGCAAAAATAACTAGTGTTGTCTTAAATAAAACTTTTGGAAAGTGTTATGCAAAAGAGATGGTAAAAACATTTCCAAGACTGGGCCTTGTTTTCGGAGTTGCTTTACTTTTCCAGTAAAATTGTTCAGTACTTTTTTTTATCAGAAACCAGCAAAGGTGGAGGCTTTGTGATGGACTTCTCAACCTTCCCAAGGTTTGCCGGGCGGGACTCATGGCCAACCACAAGAGCATCATCAGACCAAGTTTCCAGCAGTCAATCGACTCACACAGGAAAGTTCTTTCCAAACCCGTGGCCTAATCAACCAGAAAATGCACCTCCGTCCAACCTCTTTCTGCAAGGTTCAACAAGTGGGACCCACTACTCCAGCCCCACTATTCCTTCGGGGGAATGTTTTGCCGGAGCTTCTGACTCTGGCTGTGCTCTCTCTCTTCTGTCAAATCAACCCTGGGGCCCACGAGCCCGACCCACAGGTCTTGGGGTTAATCACTTCCCCCTAAATGCTGCCAGTGATACACCCATGGTTCAGTCAGCTTCTACTCATGGTTCAGCCGTCAACCACTTTTCTAGCACCACATGGGGCTTCAAGGGAAGTGATGTTGGTTCCGGTTCACAGCACATGGCTCCTGATCTGGGTCTGAGTCACATTTCGCAACCGGGTAACAATCCTTACTCCGGCGAGTTCGAGTCCCCTCAGCAGAGTGGAAGGCAATATGCCATGGAACTTGAGCACTCACGCGGGGCTTATGGCTCTTCTACTCAGCACATGCACTGGTCACTTTAAGTTTCGGATTCGCTTTCTTTTCTTAAAACCGATTATCGGACAATGGTTGTTTGTGTGTGTTTGTTTGTTGCGTAAACCCTTGGATCACTCTGAATTTGTGTTTTATGCTTTCGAAACCTGAAACTGATTTGCTGCTCGTTTGTGTTATTTGTTGGGAGGATGACTCTGAATTTGTTTCCTGCTATTTGTGTGAAACCGAAAGTTGATTTGCTGCTTGTTTGTGTTTATTTGTTGGGATAAACTCAAGATGATTGAATCTGTTCGGTTCTACTTGGTTTTCCCGAAACCCTGAAACTGGTTTGCTGGATGTTTTTTTGTATGTTTGTTTGTTGGGATAGACCATAACATGACTCTGTATCTGTTTTGTGTTGTCAAACATGAAACTGATTTGTTGGCATTTCAACTGCTGTTTGTTGTTGTTTTTTAATTACTGCTGCTTCGATGGAACTGATGTATCCTTCTGTGGATACATTGGTTAAATGGAAATATGCCACTGCTTGTCCTACTGCATTTTACACCCAGGTTGACACCAACTGCTCAAGGAAAAATTATTCAGTTCCTCCAGGCCACGGCCACGTGGTGCCTCAGTTCCCTCCACCATACACCGATGTGGGTCTCGAACAATGTCTCTGAGCCCCACTCTAATGTGTGGTGTTGGAGGGATTTGAAGTACACCTTGTGGCATGCGAAACTGAATGGAGTAATTATTTTTATGAAAGGGCGAGTTGCGGTGGCAGCATAATTACCTTTGGAGAACTACTAGTCTTTGTTCATTTTTTCAGGTAGTCGTTTTTGAAGACACAAGAACAAATGGTTGCTATGTCTGTTGGTCTTTGGAAAGAAGATATGTTTTAGTGCAGACCTCTGGAAAGTGTTGCCACAGTTAGGGTTCAAACCTTTCTATTAACTGATCTATTCTCAAAGACCCTTTCTATTTAACTGATCTATTTGCGCGCAACACTCACACTGGGCACGGAACCTTTGTGGTAACGTGTGGGCCTCCTAACCACTTTGAGGAACCGGGGGTGTACTACGGGAGTGTAGTGCACAATTTGAGCCTTGCATCTCGACTATCAATGATTTAGGGCCCCGTTTGATAACCCTCCAAGGGGTTGGGATTGGATTTGTAGAGTGGGGTTATTATCAATACCTTGTTTGTTTTCCAAAAAATGGTCCGGACTATCAATCTGGCCGGATTGCTAAGATCCCAACTTGGGGGTATTGCTATAATCCCATCCCAACCTCTCATCAGTATCAATCCCTTCTCATTACCAATTTCTTCTATCAATCCAATCACATCATTTAATTCCATTTCAAACAAACATGATATTAATAATTCTATAATCTAATATCTTTCCAAACAAACAAGCAAGTTATCAATCCTATCTCTTTACCAATCCCATCTCATCACCAATCCCAATCCTAATCCTAATCCTAATCTCACCTCCTTATGAATCCCATCCATCTATCACCGTTATCAAACGAGGCCTAGATTTCATCTCAACACTAGATGGTTTGGTTCTGTAAGAGCCGAAATGAAATTTAGACCATTAATTATCGAGATGAACGATTCGAATTGCGCACTATGTGCCTGCACTAGAGGGACCCTAGTCCCCTTTGTGAGGGCATGTGGACCACTTACCCATTATTCGAGCGTGCGTGGTGTTTTGTACAATTTCTATGTTTGTTTTTGTTCTATTCTTTCCAAAACTAAAAGAAGCTTCTTTTTCTTTTCTTCCACACCCCCCCCCCCCCCCCCCAATTGGGATTCGTTACATGAATTTTAGATAAGTTAAAAAAATTCAATGTTTAATTTATTTTTCGTTTCTGATTTTTTTTTTCTAAATAGGATTATGCTTTTTTTTTTATTCGTCTTGCCGAGCAAAATCCATTAGTAAACCTTTTTGGAAAAATATAAAAATAAAGATTACATATTTATTTTGTTAATCCATACTCTACTCAGTCTTACTTTTACTCTTGTATTTTTTCACCTAATTAGTTTTTTTTTGTCATCATTATTACTTCACAATTTCTGTTTGATTTTGCTTAAACGTGGTAGGCCCTTTTAGTCACGTGATTCTTCAAAAATACTTTGTGCTATAGCTATCAATCCGGCCCAAATCCAAAAACAAATAATACTTCCAGACGAGTTTAATTAAGTTTACCGCTCGTATTCAATTTATCAAGATGTTATTTAGGTTTGATGATCTCAATGTAGATTTTCGAAAGTATATAAGAGGGATCCCTGCGTATGTCAGCGGTTCGAGTCTGCTTATGAAACCCGTCATTTTTTTTTAGTATAGCAAGGAATATGGGATCCGCAGTAGGAGAAAAAATTACCCGTTTGATCGAGTAAGCTACCCGAGAATTTATACCTTTATAGTGTGTGCTTCTCGAGGTGCGCGTTGCTGTTCTTGTGCTTTCAATTCTCACCCTCAAGAAATTTTAGAAGTTTTGGATGTATTTCAAAAATATTTTCACACTCGCGCTCGCGTTCCCTCCCACACACCCGCACGCAAAATATGTCACTTAGGTAGCCCTCGCTTGTAAGTTGTAAACAAAAAATAGCAACAGTGATAGCAGGAGCGAAAAAATACAGGTTTCTCTCTCTCTCTCCCCCCTCCGTGTGGCACGTGCCTTCCCTAACGACTTAAACCGTTTTATCCCACCTGAATGCTGACTCAGCAAGATTCTCTCTCCCTCCCTCTCTAGACTCCCCTCTCTCTAACCGCTTCAGTACCTCGAGCAACCCATAACAGAGCTCTCACCCCAACCAATTCTCTCTCTCTAGAGTCATCAACAGAGTAAAGCTTCTCCCAAGGTATTCGCAAACCCTAATTCTCTGGAGTTAAATCTATACACACGACTCTTGCACATGGAGTACATACAGTACAAAAGTTGTTTCTTGATCACTGCTTTTCATTCATCGTCCATTTCTTGACGCTTTTCAACTCGAATATGTCTGTAACATTTCCAGCAAATTTCTCCTCTCTCTCTCTGTTTGTGTGTGCGTGTTGATTAATCGGTGATACATAGAGAAAATTTCATTCGAAGGTATTCCAAAACCCTAATTATGTTTAAATTTTAAGTCGATGCGTTTAGGATTCTGTCATTCATCACTAGTTCAGCGTGGATTTCACCAGTTGTAGTGAGTACTACAACCTCATTGCGTTGTTCTTCATTACGTGTAGACTTGAACGATCGACTGCATTTCTGTTTGTGTTTTCAGGGAAATACTGGTTGTTCAAACGTATATCTTCGAATGTACATTGGAAGAGTGAAAATGGCGAAGTTGTGCGTATGGTTGTATCTCTCTGTAATGGCCATGTTTGCAGTTCTGGTTCCGGAGGCCTCGGCTCGCACCGACTATCTTGACGGTAGTTCACCCAAATCATTCCTTTCTCCTTCCTGAAATTCTTGTAGTTTTTTTAAATCCGTTTTGCCTGCGAATCGTTTTAATTTATTTGAGGGCTTATCTTGTTAATGCTTCGGATATAAAGTAATGATGAGCGAGGAGTTGATGATGATCTTGTATAAACTTTTGTGGAAAAGATGCTATGTTCGTTGAATTGGGGTTATGACCATTCTGAATGCTATTTCAGTTTTTTTTTTTGGTTTAAATCTTCGGTTTCAAGTTGTTGATTTTGGGAAAACAACTGTGTTTGTTGATTTAGGGTAGGTAAACTGATATTAAGAATTAGTTGCACAATTCTATTTTGTTCAAAATCCTTTGTTTGTTTCCAAGATTTGTTCTAGGAAAGTCAAGAATAACCAAAGAGAGAAGTTAAATAACACCTTTTTTTTGTTTGGTTGGACTGAGAAAATTGATAGACTTTTCAAAAAAATTCAGAAATTTTGTTCGGTGACTTGTAGCAAAAAGAGGACAAATAATTTCCTTTCCTTATCCTTCTCTTCAATAAACCCTAGATCCAAACATGACATTGCTGTTAATGGACTTAGGTACTGCACAAATCAGAGCCTCATTTTCATTTATCCTTCTTTCAGTTATTGCTTAGCTGTCTAACCAGGATAATCACTACGCAAGTGAACCAAGAGAAATAGTTGTAGGGTGAAAATCGACGAGTTCATTGATAAAGGTGGCCATTCATGAAAGCTGGGTTACACAATCACAAGTTTGCTTTGCTAATGTTTGTCCCTGATAAGTTGATTAAGTAGTTGGTCCACTAGCCTATTGGCCCTAGAATGTTGCTGTTGTGACCTCTTTACTTTAAAGCAAGGTTGGTTTCTTTTGCATGACTCTAAATTCTGTGAACATAAACATAACAAACTGGGTTCGCTTCTTCATGCAGTCCTGGCTCTTCAAGATCTTTACACTTCTCTGAACAGACCACCTCAACTGAAGGGATGGAGACTGGGTGATGCGGACCCATGTGAAGAATCATGGACAGGAGTTTCGTGTTTTGGATCATCGGTCATACACATGTAACTACACTTTCAGTCCTATAATTAACTAGATGTCAATTTGCCAAAAATAATTAACGCGTTTCACTTGCTTATACAGTGAACTACGTGGGCTGGAGCTTACTGGAAATCTAGGTTTCCACCTCACCGACCTCCTCAGTCTGAAACAGCTGTAAGTATTCCTGTAAAATCTTCCATTAATGAAAGTACGGAAGGGTTAATCATATGTAATGTATCTCATATGCTTCTTTATTTTAGGGATGCTAGCTTCAATAACATTAGTGGCGAAATTCCATCCAACCTACCTTTTAATGCCACTCACATGTAAGATATCTGTTTTCAACAGAGTGTATTGTACTGCATGCAGTAACTTCAATTCAATGTGATTGATTTGCATTATGTTTTCTTCTCTTTCCACTCTCTTTCTTTTCATGTACTGGTTCTGTAAATGCAGAAATTTGGGTTGTAACAACTTTACAGCAAATATCCCATCCTCCTTGACCTCCATGAGGAATCTTCGACATCTGTGAGTTGTTTATCCAATGATTGCCTAATTTGCCAGTTTTATTTCGATCATCCTTAGTAATAAATGTTTTGTTGCAGGAATTTGAGCCACAACTCATTATCTGGGCCCATAGGAAATGTATTTGATGGGCTTCTGAATCTAAGAGAAATGTATGATATTTTCCTTAATTTTTGTTTCCTTTGCACTTGAAATGAAGAACTTGTATTGATGTCTGAATTGTAGGTTGTTATGATGGTAATTAGACATCTATTGTCATTTAATCTTTACTTAGGGAGACGCCAAAACAAAGATCCGGCATTCATGCATATAGAAGGCTCTTTATGGTCAATTTTCTGAATTTCTAAACCACTTTTACTCGTGGTTGAAATGATCCCAAACAGTTTGTAAAGGAGTCTAGAATTTAGTAAAACTGGCACAGAAGCACAGATCACTCGGGAAATTTGTCTTGTCCCCTTACCTATTTAGATTGACTCCTTACCGACAGGGATCTATCAAACAACAACTTCAATGGAGATCTACCTAGTTCCTTTGGGACGCTGATGAATCTTCATAGATTGTGAGTCTTATTTCACTTGGTTTGTTAGCAAATTCTCTCTCAACTGTTCTTTCTTTCCTGTTATTTATTTCGCGTTCAATGCAGGTTCTTGCAGAATAATGGATTCACTGGATCAGTAATCCTATTGTCTGGTCTTCCTCTCACTGACCTGTAGGTTTCCTCGACAAGTTTTGGACCCTCTTTCCATTTCCTTTGTTTGATTGCTTACCTGCGTACATCTGTTGTCAGGGACATACGAGACAATCATTTCAGTGGTCTTATTCCTAACCAATTTCAACGTATACTTAATCTTTGGTAAGCTAACAAAACCCTGTCATTATTTCTTTCATGGGCATGTATTCAGCAGCGGAGCCAATAAGGCCCGGCACTAAATTCTTTGAATACTGCACTTTTACAGTCTGACTTATTTGGTCCTTCTAAAGTTATGTATAAATCGAACAAAAATCATTTTTAGCCCTTAATGGGTAATCAATGGATGACAGATAACATGATTGCATACATAGAAAGAGATCTTTGATAGCAATGCTGATCATGCAAGATTTAGAAAACATGAAAACTCGTCATGGTTTACTCCAAAATCTTTGTGCTAAAGACTACATTAGTGAGTATATCAATGTTTCACTCGGGTTTTGATTGCAAAAGTGAATACTATCTTTGTTGCTCATTGCGATTTTTTTGTTATTTCCAGTTGAGTTTGGGTTTAGTAGTTGTCCCGAATGATGTAAATATTAGGCTCCGCCCCTAAGTTATAACTGCCAAACCATGTTATTAACTGATGATTTTGCCTCTTGATTCGCGTTTAGGTTGGACGGAAATAGTGTCAAGGCAGGAGGAAACGACCCGCCGTGGGATTTCCCACTGCTAAATGTAACGGTTGGGCAGAGTGTCAAAAGTCCTCCAACTACTGAGTCGAGCGCCATCGAGAGAAATCCTTCTCATAAAGCAGGTGGACACAAGAAGAAAGGTCTAGGTCCTGGGGGTTTAGCCTTTACCCTTGGTGGAGTAACCCTAATGGCAACATGTGCAGCACTCATCATTGTGATCCGAATGCATCGATTTCGTGCCAAAAAGCGCTCAAGAGTGGAAATCTGCGGCGACTGCTCAAACCACTCTCTTCCAATCAGTTCAACCATAGGTTAGGTGCTGCTGACAAGCATATTGAATACTGTTTGTGTCCTCATAGTTTTCAACAGCTAGATACTAGTGTACACTTAAACCAAAGATGAGTTTGCAAATTATTTAAACTATGATGTCATCCCTTGTAACTTTTTCGGCTTAATTTGGTTTTTAAACAGATACAATGCCACAAATTTTTAGTTACTGTTCTTGTTCTAAATTTAATTGATAAGATGGAATTGTGTGTGTGTGTATGTATGTATGTATGTATGTATAATAACATTTGAAGTGGTTTTGGATGAGAAAATGCTTTTCATATATAAACTGCTTTAAGTAGCGGTACCAAAGCTGTCCGTTCATCCATCCAATGTTGCATTATATAAATTTTCTTCACTATTTTCCAATGCTTGTGTGCTTACACTTGTTCAAAAACGGAGTTTCAAGTTGACTTCCCAATTTACGATTCCTACACTCTACCAATACCATACAACTGAAGGTGAATAGATTCTTCTAATGGAATTGTCCCATGGACAGTGATTTAATCGTTTTTAATTGTCGTGACAGAACATTCATCTGGAGCACAAGAGAGCCCACGGACCTCGGGTATCATGTATCTTCCAGTGCTTGCCCCAAGGCGTGTACCACCCAATCGCACGACAAAGGACAGAATGTCTAGAAGAAGTTTCTCTAAGAAACGGAAAATCCCAATCAGTGCGAAAGTTTACACTATGGCAGAGCTTCAATCAGCAACAAATGGTTTAAGTGAGGAGAACTTTCTTGGAGAGGGATCTCTTGGTTCTGTTTACAAAGCAGAGCTTCCCAATGGACAAGTAAGAATTCAAAACTTACATCCTCCTTTCAAACTATAAAATGAGATGCAGAATTTAATGGAACTTTTTTCTTTCTTTCTTGCAAGATCTTGGCTTTAAAGAATATCAACACTGTAGTGCTGTCTCACAACGAAGAAGAACAATTCTTGGACGTGATTTGGAATGCAGCCCGGTTGAGACACCCAAACATTGTGACACTTCTAGGTTACTGTTTAGAGCACGGACAACATCTTCTTGTTTATGAGTACGTCAGAAATCTGACTCTAGATGATGCTTTACACTCTGATGCATATATGACTCTCTCTTGGGGCCAACGTCTCAGAATTGCTCTTGGCGTAGCACGAGCTTTGGAGTAAGTATAGAGTACTCAATGCAGTGTTCATTTCAAACTTAGGTTTGGAGTAAGACTTGCTTGGATATTTGTGTTTTCAGTTATCATTTTCTGAAAGAACAACAAAAACTTAGCTTGTTTTGATGGCTAACATGTTTTCAGGGGAATATTTTTTGGAAAAGAGCTCATTGTATAGAAATATTGATGTTTTCCAATTCTCTTTTAAAGTTTACTTAAAAAATAATAAGATATTCGGCGTTCGTGTTTCAGAAACAGTTGAAGTGAGTTTTGAAAACTGATTTGAACACTCAACAGAAAATCTATTTTCAATAGAACTGTAGAAAACAGACCAATGGCTTCTAGAAAATCCACCAAGAGTATCTTATCAGTTGATACAACTCATTGTGCTTTTAGAATGCTGTAGCGTTTGACAGTAGGGAATGTGTATACCTCCATTACTCCACATACGCTGTTTTTCCTGTGACTAGAAGGAAGAAAAAGTAATGTGTTAATCTATGCTTTCAGCTATTTGCATTCCACATGCATGCCTCCTGTTCCTCACAGCAACTTAAAAGCTGCTAACATCTTACTTGATGAAGAACTTATGCCTCGTCTCTCCGACTGTGGGCTGGCTGTTTTGAGGCCCCTCACAAGCAACAGTGTTAAACTCAAGGTACAGAATGACTAAATTCAGTATTTTCCTACAACTTAGAAGAAGAATCATATCGGTTTTTAAGTAGTGTGATTAGAGACAAGCCTATAGTGTTGGAAAACTGGTTTTGAAATCAATTTTTAATCAGAAGGTAAACTTGAACACATTTCTTAATTGATCAGAAGCATAGAAAAAGACCACATAAATTTGGGAAACTCTCTCTATTTATGCCAAGGCTAACAAGCACCATCCATTATCATTGGAACAGGCTTCTGAAATGGCTATTACCAATACCGGCTACGTTGCACCTGAACGCATCCAAAACGGATTTGACAGCGTAAAAGGGGACATATATGCTTTTGGGGTGCTTCTTTTGGAGCTGTTAACGGGAAAGAGGCCTTTCGATGGGTATGATGTTTTTTGTTCTGTCCTTGATCTAGCCTTTTGTTCTATCATCATTTCCTTACTCAGCTTTTTGGTTCCTTTGATAAATAGTTTTAGACCAAGGGGAGAGCAATCACTGGTAAAATGGGCTTCTTCCCGGCTTCATGACAACGAGTCTTTGGAAAATATGGTTGATCCAAACATGAACAAATTACTCTCCTCCAGGGCTCTCTCTCGGTTTGCTGATATTGTCTCCCTCTGTGTCCAGGTATTACCTGCACCCTCAGCTTTGATATTGTACATGCAACCCCATCTGCTATAGAGCTTGTTTGGATGTTACCTTGCATCTTTAAGAATGCTTCCGTTACTTAGTTCCCAATAATCCATTTTGTTCATCAATTTGGCTATTGGTGAAGAAAACATGATATGGTGAAAGGAAGAAAATTATATCTCGAAATATCTTTTTTTTCCTTCTATATTTCCACTTTCATGATCTTTCATCATATGAAGAAAAATTCTACATTTTTTTCCAAGGGGGGAAACACAAAGAAAAAAGGTTTTCCTTCTCACTTTTCTTCCTTCTCCCCACCCAACTTCAAGTTTGAAATCCAGCCTAGACTTTCTAATTGGATATGATGTTGAAACTGACAGAAATTGAGTTAGTTGTGATTTGTTTTCCTGAGATTTCACATGAACACTGCTTGACCTGCTTGTATGAAAACAGTAAAATGTATTTCTTGGAAACCACCTTTGCTTGAATTGGTAAGGAAAAACTGATCATTCCACCTTTTCTTTGACTGCATCTGGAATTTGTGACAGGCTGAAAAGGAATTCCGACCGCCAATGGCTGAAATAGTGGAATCACTCTCCTCTCTGATAGATAAAGTGGGGACAGGAGAAACATCTGCAGCAGATAACAACGAAGGTGATCCATTCAATAAGTCCTTCCGTTCGACACGTACCCGCTTTTTTAGCTCACCTGTTAGCTATTGACTCATCTTAAGGAGTTCTTTCATCCAAGTATGGTGTTGTAAAACTAGCTTCTGCTAGCAAAGGGGAACATAACGCATAGCAGTGCTTTTCCACTGTTGCAGTTCTTGATTCTTTGTATGAAAGTTCTTCTGCAAAAACAGTCATGCTAGTTCTTGGAGAACAATAAAAGTCTTCCAATTCACTAAATGTTTTCGCCTTCACTTGGGGTTTCCTTTCTTCTTTTCTGTTAATCATTTACAAACCTGTCTTGAGATTCCACCTGAGACACATAATGGAATGCAGGAGCCGCTGGTGGTTAGAATGCATGGTGAATTGGGCTCCAAAAGGCCCCAGTACATTTGCCTCTAACAGGACTGTCCAGTTCCCTTTCGGGACTGGAAAGCATCATGTCGAAAAGCCTTCCGACGGCAAGGTTGTGTTTAGAACTGAATTCCTTATTTTTGCTCATTAGTTATGTCCAACTTCTCAGAACACGAGACCGAGGGCGAATTATTATGAATAAGGCCTAAGGTACCTAAAATACACACTGCTCTAGCACATACAATAGAAACAAGAAGAACGCAGTACACAACACGCTCTGAAATGTGGTAATGTAAGGGTTGGTCTGAATGGGCTTGGCTTTAAACTGTTTGCAAATGTGCAAGTAATTTTCTTTTAGTATCTAACTAGACATACAATATGGTACACCATATTTATCATCAAATTAAATTACCATGTGAAACAGATCTGTAGGACGATCCCTTGGGGATTATCGTGAAATCCTCCAGGTTCCAGGTCCGTAATATGGACTCCAAAATGTAAATCGCTAGGCTATGGTGTTATCAGGTACCATTGCATATTGCGCCATCGCCGATTAATCTTGGGATGAGTCATTTTATATTTTCTTGAAATTTATTTTGCCTGCTAATATGTAATTAGAAGCCCTTACCCATTCCCATCATGTAACTGAAATAAGCAATTGTGGATAGTCTCTGATTTTGTCTGGTTTCTTCTTTTTGTCAATTGTAATTAGTTGAGGTCTCTGGTTTTTCTTCATTAGTTCAGGGGAATGCTCCGGTGTTTCTTCTAGTTTTTGGTGAAATAAATTTACTTACCCAACAAAAAAAAAAAAAAATAGCGTTCCAGAGAGAGAGAGAGATCAATCACATAATCTGGACACATGAAATCTTTCTGTAGATACATATTGCATACGGACATATAAGGAAATATACCCGTCATTATCAGACTTACAACAAATCCATGAGGCATCACAATGAAACAACAATCAAAATCTAAAAGTTAATAAGAACAAATCCTAGTCGCCGCTTCAAACCCTAGTTTCTCACTTATTGGTTGAAATTATGTGGGTCCCACCCTTGCAACGGTAAGCATGACATCATTTTGTGGTGGGATCCATACCATCAATCAATATATTATAGAAATGTGTCTGAGCCCCACAAGCCTCCAAACTCTATTTCCTAATTTCCTCGATTTTTTACTTTTTTTATAAAAAGAAAGAGAGAGAGAGAGAGAAATGTGGGGAAGTGGGAGAGAGACGTGGGGAGGGGGTGTGAATATGAAGAAAAAATTATTATACGCCTCTGAAGTACAGCCACATGATTTCCACCACACATACTTTTTTTCAGTGCATAAAATGTGAATAATGTTGAGTGAAAAAATTGAATTATCTTTTTTATCAAATACTGTAGTGTCCGTACGTTTGATACGCATGGCCAAAAAGCACCAATATGAATTTTTTGTCTCGTGCATTGAACGGACATCAACTAGCGTTGTACCCGTTTGATACACCGGGCCGAAAAAAACCATTGTCATTTTTTAACCGGTGTATCGAACGGACACAAACGCTAGTTTCAACCAATAAAAAAGAGGTTGGGGTGAACAAAACTCAACTCAACTCCGATTGTATTGATTTCTTGAGTTGGACGAGGAGAGACAGGAACAGATGTTGCTCTTCCGTGATTCCAAAATACTAGGGTCCTAGTGGCATACTCAGAAACTTCAAGGGAGGTTGGTGTAATTTACCCTTAAAATTTCACCACCGTTTTGGGGTCGGGGTTCCAATTGGTCAGGCCGATAGCTTCAACCCCCCTTCTCTCTCTCTCTCTCTCTCTCTCTCTCTCTCCACTCCGATCTCTCATCGTCACCAACGCAGTGCAGTTCCTCTACTGCCTTCTCATCTTTCTCTATCTCCGCGGTAATCTCTCTCTTTCTCTCTAAGTTTTTGTATTAATTACTGTATAGACTTGGAAATATGATCTTAGGGAGTTTCGATCACTTCATCAGATAATTCTATCTATCTAATTGTTTCTGATAGGAAAAAAGAAAAAACATTTTTAGTTAATTCGTGGCACTTTTTACTTGTGTTCTTCTCCTTTGTGTTTTGAAAATCTCTTTTCTGTGCAAAATTAACGGACATTAGGATGTATGTGTTTGCTTTTTTGAGATTTACATAAATAGGCAAAATGAATTGAATCGGCGCATAGGTTCTAGTTAGGTAGTTCGTACTATATGAGTTTTGTGCTCTCAGTAAGGTCAAATTTTCCCTGGCAAATTGTATTGCCAACTCCTTGCAAACACAGAAACAGAAATGCTGTTCCTTTTCTCTAGAAAAGAAAGGAACGAAAGAAAACTGGCTCATGGTGCCAAATTTGAAAGTAGAACCGTACTGTTTTTTAATGTTTCCCATGTATGGAGTTATAGAAAGCCCTGGAGTTCAGTACTGAATACAGTTTTTAGCTGTGCATCCCCACTTATACCGAGGTGAATCCAGCCTAAAAGCTAATCGTTAGATACTCCACCTCTTCTCCTCCGCCCCACAACACCCCCCCCCCCCCCCCCCCCCCCCCCCCCCCCCCACACACACACACACACACACACACACAAATGGTGTGCCTAGAATGTGTTGCTAGATCTCTGCTCTAGAAAGCTATACAGGCAACAACGAACACGGTTTTACCTGGGTCCATTCTTATTGGCTTCTTGTTGTTTTACCCTTAGGAGAAGCATGTCCGACTAGTGCTTTATTCCTAGCTGCCTTAAGACCCGTAGCTAAGCTGGAACATGTGCATTGCAACTTCAGACATTGAAGAAGGGAAAGCAGATTTTATAATGAACACATTTGGCGCAAGCCAATGCCGCTAATAAACAGCTCTGGATTTTTGTGAGAAATCACTTCACTTTTGATAGCGCAAGTGTTGTAGTCCTGATGCTTTGATATCTGTTCTAGTTTTGTACCATAAGTAATGAGAGATTTTTGTGCTTGCAATCACTGTGCCACTGTGGTCTTAGCTGGGAGAAATGTCATTTCAATGTGCACTAAAACCCCTTCAAAAACTGGGAACTGGGTGGAAATTAAAACTGTATTGACTGTTTCCTATGAAATACCCACTTCTTCTTGTATCAGTTCACAATAGATCATCTTAACAAAATTACTTCAATTTGGTCGCTGAAGTATTGTACTAGTACTGATGCTTCAATTTATTTGCTACTTTGGTCAATGCATAGACAAGGGAGAGTAATGGATCCTTCAGAACTTAGGTACTTGGAAGATGAGGGTACCCCAGTAATGAAAACAATCAAGGGTGCAACCTCTGGCTTCGTTGCGGGAACTATTTGGGGTACCATAGTTGCTACTTGGCACGATGTGCCTCGGGTTGAGAGAAATGTTGCACTTCCAGGGTTGATAAGGACACTCAAGATGATGGGTAACCATGGCTTGACTTTTGCTGCAATTGGCGGTGTTTACATAGGCGTAGAGCAGCTGTTGCAGAATTATAGGATGAAGAGGGACTTCATGAATGGAGCTGTTGGTGGTTTTGTTGCTGGGGCTACAGTTCTTGGTTACAAAGGTGAGGATTAGCCTTTGACGCATTTGAATTGTTTGTGTCATTGTTATGGTTTCATTAGGGATAAATTTTTGGATGCATATCTGATTCTATTTTCACCAGCCTGGCAAGGAATAGATGATTTCTGACTTCACGTATTGTCTTTTAATGTTCATTGTCTATAACATGTCAAATGCATTCTGCACGCTACTCTGCATGTTTCTTGCTGTAGTTGGAAAATGCAAGCTTTTATGGTTTCATAGTTGTTGGTTTTCCTAAGTTCATACAAATTTTTGGACTGAAAGTTGAAACTGGAAAATATTTTTTGGGTGCTTTTTCAGTTAGTATTTAGAATTTATCGACCATAGTTTCCTTACTATTCATAACATATATTGTTTCCATCAAAGGAAATTTTTGTTGGGTTAGTATATGGAACTTAAGGTTTTGGGTAGAAATTGGCTGGTTTCAAAGAATCTACATTTTCTGCTTGGATGTTGGATATGCCAACTAATTTTGTTGTGTAGAAAAATGGTTGTGCAGAAGTTAAATTTGGTTTCATCTTCTTCCTTTAAGAATATGACATGAGCATGAACCGTGGATGCATATCATAAATTTGAGAAAATGCTTAAATAGGATATTTGACCTTACTATATATGTGCACTTTGTGTGCAAATCTCACTTAGTAGGTCTTATGTTCTTACTTTTTATGTACAGAATTTCAAAAGTCAACAGAAAAAGTTAACAAATGATAGAGTAGCTTTAAAAAGTGGCCACTTTGCGATGCAGTGGGCTTTGGGGGTCTCTTACTGTTAGAATAATAGTTGTCAGACAAAAATAGTCATAGTTGTTAACTTCTTATGGTCGTTATAAGCTGTTAGCCTGTTACACTGTCTTTATGATACTGTGTTGGTCGGCTAAATTTTTGTTGTAATGGCTAGCGAATACTGTTTGTAATTTTTCTTTAACATGTTATGTTGATTTACCTCCATTAGCAATTAAACTATATTTGGCCGCTAAACTCTCAAGTCAAAATCTTCTTATCCTTTTGGTAATTAATTTACAATGTAGCTCAAGTCATACAAAAAAGGCAACGGTTCCTCTTGATGGATACATGCCTGGCCTACTTAACGTAGTCCCCTCATATCTTGAAAGGCTTGGCCAACTGTGATACACAAACTCCAAGTTTTGAAAATTAATATTCGTCAGAGAGATTTGCAGAGTCACCATGCTCCTATGAGCTAGACACACGAAATTACAGCCCCACATGGGCGGCAAATGTTTCCTTGCCTTGGCATCTATTTATGACTACTATTCTCTACTAACAAACCAGATTGAGACTTGGATATCTTGAAAGAGTTGTCTAATATTTCCTGGTTTGTTCCATGAAAAAGAGGTAAAAATATCAATAAAAGCTCAGATGTGGGTTTTGATTTTTGGACTAGGAGTATTCGAGCGTGCTTATTCAGTGACCCCGTTTTACGATTTATGTTTGATGATACGTGACTTTTCAGTTTTTGATCTCTGGATGAGCACTCACTCTATGGTGTTAGAATTAGTCACAGGAGTCATTATAAAGGCCATGTGGGCGCTTGAATGAGCACTAGATCTCTAATCCAAATATACCAAACCAGCCGTCTCTCTAGCTTAGATTATATCATCATTTTCTCCCAATTCTTGATCTGATGTTCGTGCAATTTCTGCAGCAAAAAGCATTCCAACAGCGATTTCTGCTGGCGCAGCGCTCGCAGTCACTTCTGCACTGATTGATGCTGGGGGTCAGACCACCAGAATTGATAATGGCAAGGAGTACTACCCTTACACTCAAAAGAAGCGGCCCACTGTCACTAATTGATCTCTCTTTGCTGCCGCTGAGAAGGCCAAATTTGGCTTGGTTATGTGAAAGCTCTGATCACTATGTACTGGAGTGGCTGGATGTTTTTGGAGATGTAACCATACTCCTGCACTATCTTTTTTCAATGTTTGCTTCTTTTCAGTTCTCAGCGTTTGAGAGGATGGTTTCAATAAAATGCTTTCTTATATTTGTTAATACCCTGGTATGGATTGTTATCTTCCAGTTTAAGATCATTATAGCTGAATTGCGGTGATGAGCACTTTCGCGAAGGGTATGGACAGGTCTTGGTCGGGAATTTTTCCGAAAATGTGGGAGTGATGTTAGTAGTAGTTATGTTGGAATGCTGTAAACAATATTAGTTCTTAGCACAATCCGATCAAGCTCCCATTCCACGTATCAATATCTCGTTCCTTTTCCTTCGGATAATACTTCGCAGTTATGAACCATTTCTATCAAAATTCATCACTAGCTCCTGAAACCTTACCCTAGAAGGAGACTCCTATATTGGGGGTTCGTCTTTTTAACGTCAAACAACAGGGTGTAAACTCCGATGAGCTGAGTCGAGCCTCTTATTTGATTGTTCTAAATTCTCAAGCTTCTACGATTGTTTAGTTGTGAGTTGATTTTGAATGAGCATCGTTTTTGCTTGATCACGAGTTGAGCCTGATTAGATTTCTTCTGATGTGTAGCCTCTAGAAATAACTCAAAGCAATTAGGTGCTTTATGTCAAGTTCAACTTACGTGCTTAAATTGGTTGGCTAGTTTTGTGAGTCAATTTTGAACAAGCTATTAGACCTTACACCAAATAAACTCGTGTAGCTTGGCTCGCTCTGCCACCCTAACTCTAATGAAAAATATGAGCTTGTAAACATGTGTATTTCGTTATAGTTTTATTGAATGCTCCCAAGGGACCCATATGCCCCGTTTGCTGATGGAATATAGAGGGGATGATATATGCGAACTACTTATATCCATTGTTTGCTACACGAATATAGTTTAGACGGCAAACGGAAATTCGGCGCAACCTTATTCCCTTAGGCCCAAATCTGATGGGCTTTTATAGGATGGAGTGGCCCATCCTCTCATTTGGCCTCCCTTCAAATTCTAGCACCCTCTTCTCATAAATCAATCAACTTCTCCAGTTGTATTTTTTCTGGCCATATTGCTAAGTTCCAGAAAAAAAAAGCTTAAAAATTATCCAATCCGATGCATCCACATTGCCACGTGGAAGCAACCCGTTTCCTCTGTTAAATTTCGTGGGCCATTCAAAGCTGCTTGCCATGAAACAATCTGAGAGAGAGAGAGAGAGAGAGAGAGAGAGTAAACACATCCACACTCTCTTGAAAATGGCAGGAATTGGTTGCTGCTTTTCTCCAACACTCTCCTCTCGGAGGTAAAGTTTGTTCGAACTCAAACTAGCTTCAATTCTACACGCCCCAATGTGAAACTCTGTTTGGCTGCTCAGAAATTGTAGGAAAAGACAAAAGAAAATCACAAATTGCAATTCTCAGTTAAGTGTACAACCAAGAATCCACTCTTACGTGTTGATAAACATTTGGGTTAGTTTCTCTTGCTATTCTTTTTCCTTGCCTCTACGTTCTATAGGCAAAGAATTGCAAGAGAGAATTATTGAGAATGCAAGTGAAAAGGTGCAAAACTGACCTAAAAAGGGAATGATGAATTTTGCAAGCCATAAGCTATAGGTAGGGCTGCAAACGAGCCGAGCTTTACCATGTTCAAGCTTGTTTGTTAAGTTTTTAACGAACCTGAACCCGAGCTCGAGCTTAGTGAAAACTTAATGAGTCGAGCTCGAGCCGAGCGGGCCTTGGCTTG
The DNA here is from genome assembly GCA_020567845.1 of Rhododendron henanense subsp. lingbaoense. Lineage (NCBI taxonomy): Eukaryota > Viridiplantae > Streptophyta > Magnoliopsida > Ericales > Ericaceae > Rhododendron > Rhododendron henanense. The sequence goes on from CM036317.1 coordinate 1,156,138, forward strand.
ACTCGAGCTTGTTCACGAGCCTCAAGGGACCAACGAAAAATTTATACATATCCTCGCATAGGCCTAATACAACAAAAAAATATTTTGATTGTGAAGGTATATATCTTTCATTTTCCTATGGAGCGGGGGTGTATTGGTGTGCGTGTGCTCTCGCTTCTCCCTTGGTTGACTGGAAAGTGAAAACGGAAAGAACAAATTATGAAATAACAATAAAAACCCTAAACTTAAGTATATATTCCCCGGCTCGCGAGCCGACTTGAGCCGAGCTAATCCTAGCTCGAGCTCGGCTCGTTTACAAAACGAGTTGAAAAAATTGGCTCGAGCTCGTTCGTTTAACTTCCGAGCCAAGCTTGAACGAGCCGAGCTGCGAGCCACTTGCAAGCGGCTCGGTTCGTTTGCAGCCCTAGCTATAGGCATTGATTTCAAAAGTGACTTGTGTGGCTCAACCACCCAATTGAATCCATTTTGTTTCCATGGAATTCAATATTGCTTTTATCTGTGTAGTATTTGGACTTCTGAATGTGTAGCAGAACAACTTGTTTTCCTCGTATTCTTGATTATCGTGTTGCTGATTTGGTTAATGAATCCCATGCCATTGGACTTTAAGACCACGTTTGGATCTTGGATTCATGGAGGGGGGATTTGTGGAGGGAAAAGAAAAGGTAACGGAAACACAGCTTGATTTTGTGAACAGAAACCCCGTACTTGATCTTTCTGCCAAAAATTCACCACTAATCCACAATCCAAACACAGCCTAAGCAATGTGTAATGTATGCAAATGGGATGTTGAAGTCTTTTGAAAGTGCGAATGAGAGATATAGTTATGTCTATTTTCAGCAACTTGCGGACACCTTGGTTGGTATTTGAGACTCATCGAGGGCAGACCGTGACAGGGAAACCACTTCGTCGAAGAAATTTGGAAATCAAAGCAGTAGTCAATTATGTAAGTGCAGAGGAAGCTAAGGAGCTTATAGCAGTTGATGGTTTCACAGTTTTGGACGTTCGAGATGTGAAACAATTCGGTAGAGCGCATATAAAATCGTGTCATCATGTTCCCCTCTTTATCGAAAACAAAGACAATGATCTTGGTAAAAGCCTACTCTCCTTTACAATTGTTGTTCTTGTTCAAGTATTTAACTATTTATTGTTCCAATTTTGTTGTAAGAATAGAAATAGTGCTAAACTTTCATGGGGTTATTTGCGCTTAAATGTTACGGTGCAGGCACAATAATAAAGAGGCAAGCACATAATAATTTTGCGGGTTTGTTCTACGGTTTGGCATTCACAAAACTCAATCCTGATTTCGTGGAATCTGTGAAGAGCAAGTTTTCACCAGAATCTAAACTGTTACTTGTCTGTCAGGAAGGACTAAGGTCAGTAATTTCCCATCTTTTTCTATCACAAACAAAAAGATTTGATGCCAATTCTAAGAGCAGTAAGTTGTTTCAGTGAGAAATTCTTAGATGAGCATCGCTGCAAGAAACTCAGTCCCATTACCAAAAAGTATACCGCATCTTTTTTTGATAACTTAGGTGTCCGAGCCAGCTCACGCGCACCTCGACTAATCCAAGTGGACCAATCCCACTGCCCAAGCATATTGCCTCTTGACGTACAAGTTCTTGTAATAGTTTCTTAGGCATGAACAGGTGATATAGTAGTTTCTCAACTATGTACAGGATTCCAGTCCAAATGTTAAGAACATGAACTTTCTTGGGAATCAGTTTGACAGCTATATTTTTTTTTTGGGGGTATAGACAAGTATGCATAGACAATTTTTGAAATTCCTACGCAAGTTGGAAAACGCAAAATCATCAAAATTTAGTTGATTATGTTATCATTGTTATGTGACACTTAAGAGGTAACTTAATGAACACAAAAGAAGCAAAGTGAAAAATAAGCCCAACCAGACAACTCTGAGGTATCTACGCGATATTGTCTACTTTGGATTTTCTGAATCAAGTGATGTATCGATGCTTGTTTTTAAACGTCTTCCCTCCGATGGGGTGGAGTGTACTTTCTTTACTTTCTTTTGACCCCTTCTTACTCCGCATCTAAGTCACTTTTGGCAATTGGCGGTTATAGTGCAAGGCCGCGGATCCTCTGTCACCCCAAACACTGTCTCCCTAATTCAATGCACTCCTAACAACAAGATTGGCCGGAATCCCAAGGCGAGATCGTACAACTGGGATGGCATTGGGATAGGGAGACAGGAAACTTGAGAAAGAGATCCCCTGCAATGCTGAAACCATTTGAGAGCAACATTGTTCTTTTTGATGCTTTAAGGTCTACATCCGCTGCTCAAAAGCTAGAAGAAGCAGGTTTCAAGAATGTAGCATGTGTAACATCAGGGCTTCAGTCAGTAAAATCAGGTTAAATACAATCCCAGCATATGATTCTACGTTGTGTTTGGATCATGTATCTCTAAGGTGGTATTTGTATCAGGAATTCGGATAACAAAAAATGGGGAAATTGAAGGATCTAAAGGCTCACAAGGATTAGATCCTCCTACTTTTCTATTTCATTTTTTTTTTCCGTAACCCAAATCCTTGATCCAACTACGGTCTGTAGGGATTGCCAAAGGAAAGGAAAATGATTTGTAACCACAGAAATAGTTTTTGCTTCTGGAATTCTATATCTTATTATTTATTCCTTTCCAGCTAGAAGAAAACTATGATCCAAACAGAGTCTTAGTGGATTTGCCTCAGCCTGTGACTAAAGATAAATAAAAGCAATCAATTTTTTGCAGGAATGTTCGACACTGTCGGTTCCACTGAGCTGAAAGATGCAGGCAAGGCTGGTTTGGTTACAATTCAAGGCAAGATCTCTGTCGTACTTGGAACTGTACTCGTCTGTAAGTTCTTTGATACCTATCCTTCAAAGGCCGTGTTTGGAATATGAAGTTCGTAGGCGTATTGACGAAGGGAAAGGAAAATAACAGGAAAATCAATGAAATAAACTTACGGCTTTACTTCATTGTCTTCTTATTGAGGCATCTTTTTTAAAATGGTGTTATGAAATTTTATATTTGATTTTACTATCTTTTTCTCCAGGTGCGTTTCTTTTCATAACCTTCTTCCCTGACCAAGCAGAGAAGCTGCTCGCATTGGCCCCCGGAAGCTAGCCGTTAGAAGAAACCCAATTTTTGTGGTGTTTTTTTGTATGCATTCAGCTTGTGATTAGAGGATTTGAATTCCGGAAATTTGCAGCCAAAAATTTGTATTGGGAATTAAGAGAGAAAAAAAACTGAAGATCTGTGTAAATGGCAGTGCTATAAGACACCACATGATTTTTGTAAACTTGTGTTCAGTGCTATAATAACCATTGGCTTCTCATTTCAGTTTGGAGAGAGAGAGAGAGAGAGAGAGAGAGAGAGAGCGAGAGCACAGCTGTTTAATATCTCCAGCAAAACAATTCCTATTTCATTTACTTGGAAATCAAAAAACTAAATCAGTTACAACAAAAACAGAGCTCGTAAAGAAAAGCAATAAGTAATCTCTCACTGAAGACAACAGGTTCTGGGAAAATATACTTACTGATTTCCCAAAGATGCAAACCACATAAAAAGAATATTACACTACTCCTCTTGGCAAAAATAGGAAGGAAGGAGGGAGTTAGCATTGTTAGTTGTCACTGCCTTCTGCACTACAATTTCAACACCGCGACGAAAATGGTTGTATAAGCTGCCTGCAGACCAACAGGAATGGCAAGAGGAGCTTGCGCATGTCGAAACTACAAAGATTTGGACACCAGAAACTCCATGTTTCTTCCAGAAAGTTACTTGCAAATTTCAATCACTTTGGAGGCAGTAAAGCTGCCGAATACTTCCTGATGCTGTTGAAACATTAGAAAAAATCATCACAAGGAGGAATTTAGACATAAGAAAAACAAAAATGCCAATTATACTCAATAAAACTAACTTTTTAAGGAGATATTCAATAATTGCAGCCAAATTCAAATCCCAAGGTACTGATTTTTCACTATTGTCCTTTTGTTCCTGTTTTAAATCCATCCATAGGGCTTTCTAAGGACAGTCTGGAAAAAAAAATTACTTCGACTTTTCCAAGAGAACAAACAATTTGGGAGATCCCAAAATAAGATGGACTGGCAATTTGCGGGTAACTGGATAAGGGCAATTAATGATTCCAGACAAGGATATGCTAAGCAGCATCTAACAACATGTCGATGATAAGAAAAGTTAACATTGTACTAGTTTTCTCATTAAAGTGCGAGATAGCTTTTTGAGTAGTGCTTAAAAACGGGGATCCAGATATATGTTACTGAAACAGACGATCTCGAGTGTACCCAACATACAGTACAGGTGGGATGCGACAAATGATCAGAGTAAGAACAATTACCATACAACCAATCCTTAAAGTATACGTGGAGTGCACTGGATAAATCACGCTTCCGACTTTCTTCAAGTTGTGTTTCCCTCAAAATCTGCTTAATCTCCCCCAAGTTATTGTGCTGAAACACAATAATCACATTTACTCAAAACATTTGCCAAAGTGAGTAATTAAGACTCATTTGGAATTGCATAGCACCATTTTAAATAACAATAAAACTAGAAATATAGTTCGAAATCAAAACGGCTTGGAGCACATACGTTTCTGTGCTGAGATGCCATATAAGCATCTGGTAATGGAAATGGGTTGACTTTTGTTGATCCAGAGGATTCACCTTCAAACCAGTTCGGAATCTGTGCACATAAAACCAGATCAGTAAGAGTTTGATAACAAAGAAAGGCCATTAGACCCCCTTTTGTTGGACTGGACTAATAAGTTAGTTTGTGGAGAGACCCACAATCACAGGGAGGGTAATGTTCACCCTCTTTAAAAGAGGGTGAATAAAATTATTCTCAATAGTGAAGGGATGTGTAATTTCATAGGAGAAGTAATCCCATCAGACTAACAGTAAGGGGATTAATGATTTATGGGATTTCAAACTCGACAGACATGCATGATATGTGGTCCCCTAAGATCTATAGTCCAATGCTTTTATCTGGACAAAAAAGGGGCCCTAGATGAAAATAGAAAGCATATAATAAGCTGAGATCAGGTTCATGCACGGTTCAAAGCGAAATGGTAAAATCGGAATAAGCTGAAGCTATGCCTGAGCTTGAGTAATAACGACAAGTGGATGAACAGCAAACCCAAACAAAACTACCATCGCCACATGAATTATCGAACTATACAATGCCACTTGCAAACATTAGTCCACAAAATGGAAAACATACCAAAAAATTAGTGAACTGATCAGGATCCAGGCGGCTAGCAGACTCAGCTTGAACATCAGATTCGCCAGCAGGATGAGATAATGAATCGTGTGGATCAACCGCTCCCAATGCCAGAGGTTCATCCCATTTGTTTATAGTTGCCTGAATGCCAACTTGGTTCATATGCTCCTCCAATTGTGAGTAATACGTGTTATAGGGTGCCACCTAATGGTGATTTGATACAATCATGAAAAAGAAATTTTATTGAACGATAAGCAGAAATGCTTATAATCAAAATGAATTGAATGCATCAAAAGAAAAGAAATCTTAATGCACCAATGACACCATTAAGAATGCAAACGATTACTAATGCGGTTTCAAGATCAGAATAGATTGTACAGACTATAAGAACTAAAGACCAGTTCCGTAATTAATTTATAGGCACAGAATGATCCAATGAGAAAACCAAATGAGTAGTGTCCACAAAATTTGCCAAGTCCAATCTCAAGTATAGATTCGTAGCTAATGTCAACTTGAAATACACATGTGATTCTATTCATATCCTATACAGCTATAAAATCGGCATCGGGTAATCCTAATAACATTGGGCTTATCAAGATTATCATATTCTGATGTGTCTAGTTGAAATAATTCCACCTTGACTGGAGAAGTCGAAAGCAACTTCGAGAAAGCCAAGTATTTATTGTGATGTGCTATAAACAACACCCTTCTTCTACGCAGTTCCATGAGAGAGTAGACTAAGAAGACTAGCGCGTGCCACACGAGAGAAATAAAGTTTGCAAACCCATCCACACAGTGAAAAAGATAACACTATACAAAGTATACACGCCACTAAATCAAGGACTTGGCATAGCTACTATTGGCCAAGTACAACATGAAAAAAGTCAACTTCATGCAGCCATTCTATTAGTAACCTACAGCCGCCAATACAATGTAGTACATGACATGCGAAACATCAATGAAGTCAAATAAACTTTGCAAACTCATCTGCACATGCAAAAGTATAGACAGGTATTCAAAGTACACAATCAACTAAAGCAAGGGCTTGACATAGATACTTTTGTCCCAGTCGCCCAGCAAAACATTAAGGAAAGAACTTCACCCAGCTATTATTGATAAATGATAATGTACAACCACCAATTATATTTCGCTACTACTGACCAAATTCAGGGAGAAGTGATTATCTGTAAATCATGACATTCAAAATAGATAAGATAGTGGAGTAAATTAATTCTGTACAATGCCGAGAATAGTGACACATGTTAAACACCTGCAATTTATGGTTGTCACCAACAATAAGAGGTCGTTGATTTACGCCCAAGTAGAATACACACTCGCGACAATTGGCAATACAAATACGTTTTGCTGCCACAATGACCTGAACCCGCTCACAATGTTCAACTCTTACCGCCTGCAAAAGGCAAAACATCCACAGTAGACACCACATTATTGTCGAAATGATCAAAGCATCATAATGTCAAGTTTGGAGTATATTGATTGCTAGCAGTTTAATCTCTTGACAAAACCATATGCAAAGCGAACCATTGTGAATCTAAAAAAAGTGACTAAATAGGTACAATTAAAATTACAAGATAAAGGAGATGAATCACACGAACCAAATGGGACCAGCTTCACAAGAACTTGTCGTATCTAATTGGTTTTACAGACAACAAACACATTATATTGGTGAAAAAGCAGTAACATTCTTGTGCCATGATATTGGTTTGTCGGAGGAATTTTTCGCAGTAGTTGAGATTGGTGGTGGAGATAAAGTCAATGATGTGATTCAACTCCACCCAATGGTTGGAAAAGCTATGATACGCACAGATTTACGCCAATATCAGGGTGTAAGAATGTTACTGCTTTTTCTTAGAAATCAATAATCGGTGCTATGTAAACAATGACTACAACAGGAGGGATGCTCATTAAAGGTCGCCCCTTCTCCATTCCTTCCTCAGGTCAGGACCAACCCTCAAAATTGATGGCTTGACTACAAGTAGTTTGTAGCTAAAGCCAATTCCGGTAAAGCAAAGTGGATTCCAAATCGGTTGATAATAAAATTGCCAAAATTCGTATGGAACATAGACATTCTTATCTCCAAACTGCATATAGCCCTATGCAAGATAAATTTATGGGGAAGTGGTATCTCTTTAGAAGATTAGAATAGCATCATGATTCCTCGCCACATTTTCTAAACAATGCAAAGAGATTCCAGTTAACAGATAGGCTACTATCACTTTTCAATAATAAACAGCGAGGCTATTTGAAAGGACAACTGAACCAACAAGATCAGGACATGATTGAAAACTTGAAGGAGAGAGCTTTATTTTCCTACTTCTTCAAAACTACCTTGCCAACAGCTCCGAGAACTATGGTTGCATCAGAGCATCCATAGATGGTGGCATATCTCAAAGGTGCTAAAACGTAAATGACGGAATCATGGCAATTCACAACCTGCAAAAAGGTAAAATAACACGTTAGAAGCAAAGGCAAGAGCTAACTTACAAAGGATATAATAAACAACAGAGCCAAAAAAATAAAAATAAAATCAAACTGAAACTGCAGATTTTATTTTGTTTTTGGATTAAGAATCTGAAACTGCAGATGAATGGATATTAGCCTGCGTAAAGTTTGCTAGACATGGCAACATCAATAACAAGCTGTACAGAGAAATTTGGCTCATGCTCAGCCATCCTGGGCTCTAGACTGGGTTAAAAGCCTTTGGACGTGAAGCCTCAGATTCAGCTTTTGAAGAATTAAAAAGCTTTATCATACCTGACTTGATCTATACACAATTAAACGATGCTGAGCCTTATTTTGTCAGGATCATAAGCCAATGAGGTTGCATGAAGGCTAAAGCTCTGGTCATGACTGTCATAGTTGAACTGATTATTGGCTGGTTATCAATCAAATGCCTCTAATTTTCCAGCTAATCAATATCCAAGCTACACAAAAAAACCTATAGTGTGCTTTTTCTTTGTTTATTTAATATTAGGGGTGCAAGTTCAGCTTGGTTTGGTTTGTTCGTAAGGAATCAGCACAGAATGAAACCCAGCTCTGGCTGGCTTTAGTTTAACAACAATCAACCCATGCACAATTCAGTTAAATTGTCTTGGTTCTATGAAGGTCCTGCTACTTTTTTTTTATTCAAATCACAAAAAACTTTTACCAAGAATCGTAGAAGAACCTCAAGTAAATTGCTTGGGAAAAAAGTCAATCTCCACAAGAAAAAAACTTGAGATGCAATTCAAAAGGCTATAGAAGACGAACTTCTTGAAAAAGTAGGTTGAGTAGATTTTCTCACTTTTCAAGAGACCAAAAACCAACGTGCCCCAATGCTTTTGAAGTGCACATGTCCACAAAGGATTTTATCCGTACAACCAAAAGTGAAGCGATAATGAAAATCCCAGATGGATATGTGAAGATATACCCTACCTGAAAAGGGTTACAAAGAAAAGTAAAAGAGTGTTGTAGTATCCCTGTCCCATGTCCAAACTTCTAACCCCCAGAACACCATAAAGTGCTTTCATTCAAGATAAACAAATTAAAAACATAAAGCTCCTATTGTGCACAGTGCTACTTAACACTTAACAGGCCAAGTTCCTTATAGTATACAATTAAATTGTACCCAAGCTTGAATAGATGGTAAAATTTTACAACTCCAACACTAATTCAGTATCAAACCCACTAAAACCCAACCAAATTAGCCACGTTGACGTGATTTCCAAATGGCCATACTCCTAACTGACTTTAGATAGTAAGTTAGCAGCTGAAGTACGATAACTAACATAGATGATAACATTAATTGAAATTCAAACACCAAATAATGCAGCACAACCCTTCAACATTTAAGCTAGAACAAGGATAAGTTAAGTCCTATGAAAGCAGCCAAACCTTCACTGAAGATCCATTCAGATCAGATGCTTGCTTTACATATGATGATTTGGAGATTCCCTCAATAAAGCTAGGACCCCTTGCACTTGTCGAGGCCTTGATCGAACTTGCAGAGGCATCAGCCATAGAAACATCCTGGTCGGAGGCATTGGGTAGCCCATTTTCTTTTGGAGGAACTCTCTCACAAATATGTTCAAAAGCAGAGGCTATATTCTCTAGAAGCCAATCAAGAACTTGACTTGCAGGAACCGGAGCAGCAGGCATTTCAGGATCTGAGTTAGCAAAAAATGGAGCAGCCAAGCCCAAAGGAATTCTTTCTGATCCTTTTTCACTAAAATAAATTAGAAACTCAAGGTGCTCAAACTTTTCCATTGTCAAAACCTGGAAATGGGGATAAACCAGCATTTAGAGCATGTCAAGGAAAGTGCTAAACCACAATCTCTAGTACACTCAAATTGGAAAGAAAATAAACCAACACGTCTGGTTGTAACTTGTAAGTGAAAAGTAGAGTTAGCAATACAAAACAAGTGAGCATTCTATTAGGTCTACACCAAAGTCTGACTCCAAAGATAGAATGCCGAGAGGAAGTACATTGCAACTACATATCTCAATATTTGTGTCCCTACTTACTATGGACCACCAAAGTCAAATAGATTAAACACTAGCACAAAATCTGAACCAGAAACTTCGGCAGTTTACCTGTCAATCCTTTCCCAACCAGACAAATGCAGTATGGTTTTTATAGTAACTAGGGCTGTAAGTGAGCCGAGCTACTCGCGAGCTCGGCTCGGCTCGTTAAGGCTCGGCTCGACTCGTTTAGTAAACGAGCCGAGCTCGAGCTCGACTATTCGGCTCGTTAACTAAACGAGCCGAGTGAAACTCGGCTCGTTCGACAAAAGCTCGGCTCGTTAAGGGAGGCTCGGCTTGTTAAGGAAGGCTCGTTTAGTAAATGACTAAGCTTGGCTCATTAAGGGCTCGGCTTGTTAAGGCTCGAGCCGAGATCGAGCTCGAGTTTTGGGCTCGTTAAGTAAACGAGCCGAGCTCGAGCTCACTGAAACTCGGCTCGGCTCGGCTCGTTTACACCCCTAATAGTAACCAAACATAATAAGACAATCAAAAGCAGGAACAACAAACCTGAGATTCTTCCCCTTCTCCTTCCACAGAATCTGCCAGAAGAGTCAGAATGTTGGCCAAGTGCTTCTGCAAATAGGATAACTGATGAACCTCCTCATCAGCTTGTGAAGGCACAAAACGACGGCTATTGCTACGCACAAGCTGCAATTGATGGAATGATGAGCCATGTGTAGCATTCCAATTACAAAAGTTCATTCCGGCCAAGAGATAATGACCAAAGATAGGCCAAGCAGTATGAGCACAACATGCATCAAAGCAAATTTTACCTCCTCACAGTGATCAAGGACACTTTTAACCAAAATATAGAGTGAAAGTGTCATCCCAATCGATTAGATGAATAAGAAAGATGGATTTTCATTGATTCATTTTTGTTTCTCACCGTAGTACTTTATTTTTTCTCTCTTTCTTGTCATCCAAGGAGCCCTCATTCACATTTAACATCATTTGCACTTAATTAACCAAAATTTGAACTCTCACCTGCAATGGCGAGAGAACCAATAAATACCCATTAAAAGCCGAATAGTAGCGACAGGTCTCTATTAAACTCTTTTTTTCTTTTTATCTAAGGTCCCTATTAAACTAGAAATCCCTCTTAAACTACCAAATTCAAATTAGAGCTATTCTCCACATCGAATAATGACGTCAAATCCCTTCATTTGAAATCCATAGATATAGAACTATTCCTTCAACACGTTAATTTTTTTTTTTATCATTCTCTAAGACACAATTACACAAAAAACCCAATTAGTAACCTGCAATGGCTAAAGATAATGTCAACTACCCATTAAAAGCTGAATAATAATGTCAAATCCGTTAAACTAGAAATCCCAATTAAACTATCAAAATTTAAGCCATTCTCGTCGAGTAATAACGTGAAATATCCTCCTTTGAAATCCATAACTATCCAAACTAACCCCAAACCAATCCACTTCAACACACATTAATTCCTTCCAATTTAAACTGATCCATCAAGTTTAAAACTTGAGCTATTCTCAGCAAAAACAAACATTAATTGCTTCCAATTTATCATTCTCTCACACATGATTAAACAAAAAAAGAAGAAAAAGAATTCAATTAGTCACCTGCAATGGCGAAAGAGCCGACAAATAGCCATCGAACGCCGACGTCGACGGCCACACGTCCGCCACCGCAGCCGAGTCCTTGTGCGTCCTCGGCAGCAACCTCTTATACGACTGAACATACAAAAACAGAATCAAATCACACACATCAACTCCGCCGCCCGCCTCGATATCGCAATCGGAGTAATGGACGGCGGCGATCGTGTCGACGATGAGCCGCGCGTGGTCTGGCGGGATCTGGAGGGCCTCGGACAGGGCGAGCGAGTCGACTCGGTGGGATGGGGTTTGCTTGAGGGAGAGTAGGGTCTGGGTGGGGTCGCTGAAGATGAGCTTCGGTATGGGGAGGAGGCCGTGCTCGAAGGGCTCTCTCCGTGGGTGGATAATGTGCGGCTTCGTCTTGGTCGAGGATTTAGTCGACGGGGTCGAGGGTTGCTCGGTGGTGGCGTCGGCCATGGATGTAGTTACAGAGAGAGGAATTCAAGGGGAAGAAAGAGAGAAGGAAATGCTGGTGACAGATCTCTGATGAGAGAGAGAGAGAGAGAGAGAGTGGAGGGAGAGAAATGATGGAGCTACCCGCCCCGAACAGAGAGGGGATCCGGGTTTTTTTTGGTATTGGGTCGGTGGGCCGCTCATAAGTTGCTCTTGGGTCTCTTAATTCTATCGGGCCTTATCGGCCCAAATATCAATACTGTTTCAAGTAAAAAGTGGTTGGGCTTCTAGGTGCAAACCTCTCTCTCTCTCTCTCTCTAGAAAAGCCCACATTTTTTCACATCTAAGATTTGATCTGTCAATTTTCTCTCAATAAAGTTAAAAACAAACATTGCAATGACAATTGAAGCGATTCGAAATAAAGTCTTACCTTAAGTTAGAACAAGTTCGTATGACATTTAAGACAATATTCTATTAAGGCACAAGTATTTGACGAGTTTCTAAATTTTTTGTGAAAAGAACGCGCGTATTTTCCCGTTTGGATTGTAGTGGTGTTGAATGGGGCACTGACCTCCAACTTTTAAGTTAACTTTCTACACACTACATATGTCACCCGTACGTGTGACTAAGATGTGCTACTGGAACCCTGACCACCGCTACTTTTAGAATATATACCTTAGAACAGAAAAAGAGTGACGGGATGACGTTACTAATGATATCTTCAAAACATGGTATTGGCAGCCGTTGGTGCATGTTTCCGTGAAGTCTTATTCCAAAGTCAATTCGACTCTCTTATATTTTCTTTTAATGTCAGATCGCCATCAGTTATCAAGTCGCTGACAATGTGGTAGCCCATGAAGAGAGAGACAGAAGGATTCAGAACCCCTGATATGTCAAATGTGGGCTTTAATTTAAGGCCACAAATCACTGGACAATTAGCAACAAGGTTTTCCTTGATTCCCACAGCCCCACCAATTTTTTCTTCGATCGGCAAAAGTCAATATTGTTAAAATAGTTAGATTAATTAGCATATTGAAAAATGAGTTGAACTCCTAATCTCATTTTCCCTGACACGTAAGTGCACCCGCTGATGCCGTCTGACCAAAGGACTCTTGGCATGCATATCTCTACAGATATATAGTTGGAATTCGGGTTCCAAAAAAAAAAAAAAAAAAATCTTGGTTGTTTAGCTTTTAGTTTGAATAGTGTGTTACGTGTAATTCATGAAACAATCTGATTGTTTTTTTTTTTTTTTTTGAAAAGCAAAAATCTGATTGTTATCGTCTTTAATCAATGCAGTTGTCTCAACAATACGGAATGAGAGGGGTTGTAGTGCATCCACCGCACTATACCATGTAGTGCGGCCGATCTGACCGTCCATCTTGGTGCGGACGTACGGCTTGGATTTAATCTGAGCTCCTACAAATCCTAGTCGTCCATTGTTCAGTTGAAAATCCGAGCCGTTCATTGTCGAGATGGACGGCCAGATTGGCGGGGTGCACTACAGCACCCCCAGGTCCCAACAATACTAGAAAAAACAGTCACGATTGAAATGTAATAATCTAACCATAAGTGATTACACTTAATCATAGGCGCCATCATCGATCATTAGCTACACCATCATATACATGTACTTATACATACGTTTAATACCTCTAGCGGATTGTCCGAGCTTAAAGGCATTTTGAACATAATTTTAACACTTTCTCTTAATTCTCGTGCATTATATAACTCATTTGCCTCCAAATTCATATCAACTTTTTCATTTTCACGAAGTGTCCGAACCAACATACGTGAAGTTATGGTTTATCTTACAAACTTGGCTTGCTTGCAAGACGTTGTGCATTAGTTGTTGATAATACTGGTGGAGTATTTTGTTAGATTATGTTTCGATTCAATTGAGTAATTGCCTCGTACGTTGCTCCGATTTAAGTCATTTTTACGAATGGTATATTAATTTATTGTAGTTTTTTTTGAAAAAAAAAATTAGAGAAATTAAAAACATACATACAATGTAGCTTCTTCAATTCATATTCCACTATAAACCCATGATCCAAACACGGCTTCACAAACTTATCCAAACAATTTCATGTCAAGGACGGATAATTCTCACCAATGAGGGGTTCGTTTCGATGGTGGGAACTCAGGACCTGGTTGAACTACACCCAAATTCGAGTCCTCATATCCCCTATTATGGCCAAACATACTCATAGCATCATTCACACGTGCGTGGTCAGATTTTAGCTTCGAAGAGAAAATTGTATACAATTATCCGATAAACTTGTAGGAACAAGCAAAGAGTTATGCTTTCATTTCTTCGTTGCAAGTCTGATTAGAAATTTCCTAGGATGCCCCTGACATAAGAGCTGTGGAGTCTATAATGATCGACAAGATAATAATCCTCCATGGAGGTGACGGGATAGCATAAATACACTTTTGCTTTAAGCAACTTAAAAAAAGAAGGATAATTCTCTCTCTAATGCAAGGTGCATTACAAAAACAAAAAGTCTAGGACCACTACGCGGTTCCACTGCACAAGTCCACCACACGTCACATGAGACCCACTTTGGGCCCTGCAAAAATACAGAAAAATACCCAGAAATTTTAAAATAAATTTTTATGGGGCTCTGAAAAAAATCAGCTCCAACAGACATCGATAGGTATATTTTCTAAATTTGTAAGAGTGAAACTAAGCAGTTGGGCAGTTTCACTCCTATGAATTCAGAAAACATACTTACCGATATCCGTTGGAGCTGATTTTTTTACAACGCCCCATATATAAAAAATTATTTTAAAATTTACGGGTATTTTTCAGTATTTTTGTGATGCCCAGCTGTGCGATGGACATGTGCGGTAGAAGCGCGGTGGTCCCAGACCGACAAAAAAAACTAAACCGCAACAAGTATAGGGCATGTAACCCCCCATAGAAAGTGCACTAGTTTTATCAGAAGCCAGTGGAGAAGTACTTATTAAAATGTTGGTTCCATTTGAGATAAGAGTCGGACTATGGGATAAAGACTACACTTTGGTCTTTGGACAACAGAGAGGCCAATGAGAAAACAGAGGTGGACCCACAAATATGTACATCTGAATTAAATGCAAATATTGGTCATTTAAATGGGTCAATTGAATGAACCGAACAGAAAAAAAAAAGAACCCCACATTTCAATGGGGATGAAACAGAATCCCCAGAAAAGTTCCCACAACAAGATCGAGATTTACTAAATATAGAAAACAGGAAGAGAGAAAAAAACACACGAGAGGGGGCTCCTCAGTGGGACCCACTTGGGGATTTTGGACTTTCTCAACGTGGGGTTGGTTTGAATTATTAAAGCCCTTGTTGGCCCCCTCCCTGAGACTTTAGGACCCACCCCTTTGAAAACACAAAAGTTATATTATTGTAAATAAAATTTCTTTTTGTTTATACTATGTACTATTTAGGAATAGTAGTATTTATGTCTATATATCACCACATTTGTGTTCACATGCGTATATGTATCACTACACAGTCTACACTTGTGCGTGGAGAAGTTTTTGGGGTGCCGGGCGGGTATTACAGTCGGTGATCTCAACTGTTTAAATGTGTTCTGAACGATACGAATTTTAGAGAGAGAAGAAAAGAAGAGAGTGGGGGGGGGGGGAATGGGGTTAATTTCCAAATCCAACCCCTCCTTTATACCCTTCCCAGTTTTAGCATGCATTTCCGTAAATCTTTATGGCTTTCCCATTACATAAAGCAATTTAAAGTCAAGACGTCTAACCCGTTTCCTTTATGTCTCGAGTCTTTTAGCGTAGCCAAATTGCCTTGTTATGGTGAAAGAATGCAAACCCTAGCATGGGACTGTGTCTCTATGGGACCATTTTAGCAATCTTCCTTTGAATGGAATTCTATTTCCTCTCAGGTTTTCATTTTATCCCCTGCATATTTTCGCCAACACGCTTTTGAAGCGCGTGAAAATTTAATACCCATCCACTATATGAACTGGGAAATTTTAACCGACTCTTGTACTCATCTGCACTAATTTTCTGTGAAATTAATTTGTTTGTTTTTTTTTTGCACAAAATTTTACTCCGAGTCTTATTAGCGAAAACTTGCTATTGGACTGTTTTTGGTAGTATATCCCTTGAGTTAGTTATACCAGTGTACAAGGACGGATTCAAAATTTCAGCCAAAAGAACTAAAGAAGGCGAAAATATATAGTCCATGGGCAATTAGGGTGATGGCAGCTCTAAGCCTAGCTAGTTGAGCCTAAAATGCTAGGGCATCTGCGATATAATATATGAGGCTAACAACAACATTATCTCTCTTAAGTTGCGCATTTAGTTTGGCAAAAGTTTTATATGGAAAGAAATGTACTAATTAAATTTCGATTCACACGGATCATTTTTTATATAACCGTACATAGCTCAAGATTTTCTAATATTGATGAGTTATTTATAAATAATCTTGCACAAAAAATCTAGAGGTGACAGACCTATATGTAGATAATTTGAATGTAAAGTAACTCAAAAAATACTAGTGAGTAAATAATTTTTTTTAGAATCATTGGGAAATCCAAAATTTTGGAGTATTCTATTCAGTAAAAATCAGAATTTTCAATTAATCTTTTTCTACTGACAAGTGATACATATGTACACTTTCGATCTGATCTCCTTCAACATTTACAACTAATGTATTTGAGAAAAAGACATATAATTATATCAATGTCCGAAATTGATAGGGGCTCTCATATATATTCAATCAATTGGTGGTAGAAAGAGCTTCAATTAAGTCTTTTATGATATTTGACATTGCAGCCATAAGTCTGTTTTTAGAGCGATCACAGAGAGTGACATTATGTAACCAAATTCATGGGGGTACTCTGGGCCCAACAAAGGTCTACCAAGTTGAGGATTTTGAAGTCTGCTCAGATGGTATTAGGTAGGAGTTCATCAATTTTTAATTTATTTTTGTTATATTGTCCATAGTAGATTTTTTGTTTTTGTTTTCTCTATTTCTTTGCTAAGCAAAAGAATTTATTTATCTTTATAATGGATTACAAAGATTAAAAGCATCAAGGGCAAACCGGCAAAAAGCCACCCGAGACCTAGAAGATTGTTTTCTCTTTCTCTCCCTCCATCGATGTACCCAAATCGAGTTTTTAATAGTTTCTCCTCTTCTTTGACTATATATATATATTCAAATTCTTGGTTGTCAAAGTGTCATTCCAACCAAAGATTAATTAGGGCATTCATTAGTCTTTTTTTTTTTTTTTTTGCTCGGCAAACGAAATTATTTATTAAAGTTCGAAGGGGTACATCGATGAGGAAACCAAAAGTACAAAAGATCTATCCAACCTAAGTTGGATAAAACACCTCACATACTCACTCTACACCTTCACTTTTCGAATCCCATCCAAATAACCTTTGAAATCCTCCACCGTATAAACTTTGATGTCAAACTTAGCCTTCATCCACATGGCTACTCTAGTCTTGACTAAATCTACCACTTCCGAAGCCTGGGTTGTTGCGCCGTTGAAGATGTAGTCATTCCTCGTTAGCCAAATGGACCATAGTATTGCAAAAAAACAGACTTCCCATATATGTTTCTCCAAGTTGCGAAACCTATTCCCAAACCACCAAGGTGCTAACTCTGCTACTGAGGATGGACATACCCACTGGAGATTCCACCACTCCACAATTCCTGACCATACTGCCCACGCAAATCTACAGTGAACGAGTAGATGTTGGGGAGTTTCCACATTTAGAGCACACAAGGGACACAATGCCAGTTGACTCTCGGAGATTACATTTCTTTCAAGAAGTACTGACCTTGTTGCGACTTTATCTTGAACAACCAACCAAGAGAAAATTTCCACTTTAGGGGGGCTCAAATTCCTCCACACCGAACCCAGCAGTGTATTTCGTGACTGTGCATGGGATTCCCACTGCCTATATACCGATTTCACAGAGAAGACTTTGTCTGCTGTCCAAATCCACAGTAGGGAGTCTTGTTTTGAAGGTTCTAATGTCACACCGTTCAGTTTTCGTTTTAATTCCTCGTATTGCTGATTCTCCCGGACACGTAGCGTTCCTCTAAACTGCAAATTCCAGTCAGCACAGCCCCTTCCTCCACAAATATCACTCAGAACCGTATCTTGTTGATTGGATCGCCGATAAAGCCTTGGAAATTCCTCTCTAAGCGTAGTAGTACCCAGCCAAGAATGTTCCCAGAATAGTGTATCTTGACCTGAGTTTACTTGCACCTTGAAGCCCTCTCGAATAGAAAAACCAAGGGCCGAATCAAGATTTCCCACAGAAACAATGTCCCTCCATACATTCGAAATTGACCCAGAGCCATGTGTATATGGAAGCCAACTCCTCCGGTCCAAATTATATTTCCCACGAATAACTTTCACCCATAGAGAATTTTTATCATTGCCAAATCGCCACCACCACTTAGCAAGCAGAGCCAAATTTTGTTGTACCAATCTCTTGATCCCTAAACCCCCATTCTCCTTTTTCATCGTGATCCTTTCCCAACTGACCATGTGCATTTTCTTTTTGTCAAGTGTGTCACCCCAAAAAAATTGTCGTTGTAACTTTTCCAGTGACTTTGCAACTCCAATTGGCATTTTGAACATAGACATGTAGTATATTGGCAGAGTGCTCGAATTATGATTGATAAGCGTAAGCCTACCCCCGGTAGAAATGGTTCTTGTTCTCCAAATGCTTAACCTCCTTTGAGTTCGTTCAAGAACGGGCTCCCACGTTTTGACCCTCCTCGGATTAGCACCTAAAGGGAGCCCAAGGTATTTAATGGGCAGAGACTCCACTCTACAACCCATCACACAAGCTAGCGCTTCAATGTCCTCCTGTTGAACACTTATTCCACAAATAGAACTCTTAGAGTAGTTGATTTTTAGGCCAGACAATAACTGAAAGCACCTCAGAATTCGCTTGATATTCCTCATTTCTTCCAAATCATTGTTGCAAAAAAGAATCGTATCATCGGCGAATTGGAGGTGAGAAATGGTCACTCCATTGTTCCCCAACTTAACGCCTTTAATGATATTTTTCGCACGAGCTCTTTCCAACATGATATTGAGTGCTTCAGCTACTATATTGAACAAAAAAGGTGATAAGGGGTCCCCCTGTCTCAACCCTTTCTGCGTTTGGAACTCCCGCGTAGCTGATCCATTAATCAAGATAGACATAGAAACTGTGGAACAACATTCCTTAATCCACCCACACCACCTCCCCCCAAATCCTACCTTCTTAAGCATATCAAGTAGAAAACCCCAATTAACACAATCATATGCTTTCTCAAAATCTAATTTAAGGATTAATCCTCCTTGAGCAGAATTTTTCCAACTGTGAATAGCCTCATTGGCAATCAAAACACCATCCAAAATTTGTTTACCCCCAACGAAAGCAGCTTGGGCTTCACCAATGATAATAGGAAGATGTTCCTTAAGCCTATTAGCTAAAACTTTGGATAAGATTTTATACATACTCCCCACCATGCTAATAGGTCTAAAATCCTTAAAAGAAGTAGGACAATCAACCTTAGGAATTAAAGCAACAAAAGTTGAGTTAATACCTCTCGTGAGCTTTCCATTCCTGTGAAATTCTGAAAAGAATTGGAGAATTAAATCCTTCATGAAGTCCCACCCCTTCTTAATAAACGAGAAGTTAAAACCATCCGGGCCCGGAGCCTTTAAACTATTGCACCCTTTTAGAGCAGCCACAACCTCCCTTTCTTCAAACTGTCTTTCCAGCTGCAAAGTGACATCTCCGGGCAGGTATCTCTGAAACTCACCTCCCAACAATGGTCTATTCTTCCTTTCCTCTGTGAAGATACTCCGAAAGTGAATAACCGCGGCTTCCTTAATTTCATTGGGGTCCTCCACGGCTCTACCATTAACTTTGACCGAACCCTCCACGGCATTCATTAGTCTTAACATGCATATAATTGGAGTAGTTTCTTGTTAGAGGAAAATGTAGTTATATATACACACACATGTTAATTTGTATTTATATTTTGGAAAGAAAGAATAAACATTTGAGGAGTGTGCTTCCCAAGGGACTCTTAAACCTCCATGCTAGATATTGTGTCAGCTTGACCCTATATGTAGGTTTCCCTCATAATATTATTCCCTCCGTCCGGATTTAATAGTTATTTTTAGGAATTCGTGTCATTTTCAACCGATTATATCTTTTAATTTATAATGATTTATATAATTTTGAAAACATTGTTTTATAGAACTAATTGACATCTATCAAATAAGATCTATATTAGATATAAAATTCATTACCAATTAAAAGATATAACTCATTTTTTATCCGGTTAGAATTGAACGAGGGACTATTAAATCCAGACGGAGGGAGTAATTGAAGAATCAACTCCTCAAGTCTTCACATTATCTGTTAAATAATAGTAAATGCTAGTGTTGCTAGATATTTAAACATTTAGATATAAATTTAAACATATAGAGGCTTAACTAATAAGGTATTCATGGTTGACCCGTTGCTTAAATAATATTATTCAGCCGTTAAAAAAATAGTGGCGGCCTGCCGTGAAAAGATCAAACTAATGAAAATTTTGGATACATTGAACCTGATTTTTGTTGACAGCTAAGTATATACAACAAAATAGAACCAAAATCATTTTATTTATACGACGGGGGAAGTGCTACAATACGCACGATCCCATTTGTATGCGTATGATATGCACCGCGACTACAACAAAGTTTATGGGGGTATGCTCTCTCTTAATGTCTCACCAGTATTATCGACTTTTATGGAGCTAGTCCATAGATATAGGGCTTTGCACCAAATGTAATTAACTGGGCTTCCCTTTCGTGAACGATCGATGGGTTGATCTCACACGAATTAGTTGAGGTGCGCGTAAAATGACTCATATATCTCGAGTTACCAAACGAAAATTAATCAAGAGAAAAACTCAATACATACAAATGTTACGGTCGAATTCAAAGTTGATGTTATCAACTTATATTCTAATATTGTGAATTTCTTGTGAGACTTTAAGATTGGTGGTAGGAGTCGTAGGACTTACATTCTAGGAGATATATATAACAGAAGTAATTCATTTTGATTTCGACATCAAGAATAGACAGAAACCCAGTATATATGCATCAGAAGGAACCGGGATCTGAGACTTAGCTATTGAGTCTTTCAAATGTCACTTTAGTCGCCGCGTACTCGAATTTCCCAAGGGCCGGAGGTTACTTGATTTACTCGTAAATTAGATTGACCACCTAGTTAAACCTTTGAATCACAATAAATTTTGCAAAATTCTAGCTGCTTCCGATGCCGATTTAATAGAAAGAAAATCGATCGGGGTCGAAATTTAGGTTAAAATTTTAGTTTGTTTTTTTTTTTGATAGGCAAAGAAAATATATTAGAAACTCGAAAAAGGGTACATCGAGAAGGATAGGGCAAGCATCATTGCAATCATATGCTAGCCAACAATCCAAATAGAGAAGAAGAGAAGACCAACCAAGAGTTGGGAAAAAAAATAAAATTACAAAAGGACTCAGATTTTATGCTTTCTAATGCCATCCAAATGGCTTCTGAAATCTTCAATAGAATAGATTGTAAGATTGCATCTCCCTTTAACCCAAAAAGCCACTCTTAGTTTGATAAGGTCAACCACTTCCTCAACAGTAGGAATTGAATTGTTGAAGACAAGGTCGTTTCTTGCTTTCCAAATAGACCAAAGACCGGCATAAAGTGTGGTGTTCCAACAAATTTCCTCCAAGTTATGAAATGAATTGGAGAACCAAAAATCGATCAAACCAGTGATAGACGAAGGACAAATCCAAGAAATATTCCACCAAGTAAAGATATCGCACCAGATATTCCAAGCGAAGGTGCAAAGGAGAAGCAAGTGAGAAGGTGTCTCTGAAGAAGCAGAGCATATAGGGCAGTTGCCAAGATTTGGAGGAATGATATGTCTCCTAACTAGTACGGATCTGGTAGCAATTTTTTCTTGAGCAGCCAGCCAAACAAAAGCATCAATTCTTGCTGGACCGAGATTTTTCCAAATGGAGTTGAGGCTGATGTTACATTGAAAGGTTCTTATCTCCCAATTGGAATAAGCTGATTTTACAGAGAAGCATCCGTTGGAACTCAATGTCCATTGAGGATGGTCATCCCTTGAAGGAACTAAATTGAAATTTCTCAACTTATCTTGAATAGAGGCCAAAACACTGTCCTCCCAAGGGCGAAGTCTTCTTTGAAAAAGAAGGTTCCAATCTTCAGATGGTAATGTTGGGGAGATTTCATTTACCGTAGCCTCTTGTTGCACTGAAATAAGAAAAAGTCTAGGATAAAGAGTTTTTAAACTTCTATCCTCCAACCAAATGTCATTCCAGAACTTAGTAGCATTGCCCGATTGGACAGAAATTTTGAGGCCATCTTGAATTATTTTGCCAATGGGAGAATTATCAGAGCACACAGAGCAAATATCAAACCAAATCACAGAAGCTCTGGAAGAAGTGGGGGGAAGAGCAGGCCACCATTGAATATCTCCTAGATTGTACTTTTTGGATAACAACTTAACCCAAAGAGCTTGTTTCTCATAACTAAATCTCCACCACCATTTTGCTAAAAGGGTAACATTGTGCTCCAATAATCTTTTGATGCCCAAACCTCCAAATTTCTTGCTTCTGGTTATAACATCCCAATTAACAAGGTGAAGCTTCTTTTTGACTAAGGAATCCCCCCAAAGGAATTGCCTCTGAATTCTTTCTATGATTTTTGCAACAGCAACTGGCATTTTGAAAAGAGACATATAATAAATAGGGAGGGTAGAAAGAGAAGATTTAATGAGAGTGATCCTACCACCAAACGCAATATGCCTTCTCTTCCAAATAGAAAGAATTTTCCTCATCTTGTCAATAACTGGCTGCCAAGTAGAGATTCTTCTTGGATTAGCCCCTAGAGGCATCCCAAGATATTTCATAGGGAGAGAACCAGATTTGCAGCCAAGAATTTGAGCAAGAATGGTGACATCTTGCTCATCAACCTTGATCCCACAATCTCTTGCTCTTTCCAAAAGAATGTTGAGTGCTTCAACAACAATGTTAAAAAGAAAAGGTGAGAGAGGGTCACCTTGCCTAAGCCCTCTGTGAGGTCTGAATTCTGAAGATGGTGAACCATTGATCAAAACAGATAGAGAAGGAGATGAGATACATTCCAAAATCCAGTCACACCATTTTTGACCAAAACCAAGATTCTTCAACATATCAATTAAGAATTCCCAGTTAACACAGTCAAAAGCCTTTTCAAAATCCAGTTTTAGTATCTCTAGCACATTTGGGGTAGCCTTAGCACTCTCCGAAAGACTGATACCCATCGCTTTTATTTGAATTATAATTAGGTCAAGAAATGTTAGCTAGTGAGGCTATGCTACTTCCGGAGAGTGCTAAGGCTACCCCAAATGTGCTAGAGATACTTTTTATATGGTCTAAAATACATGTTAAACTAGCAATAAAGTATTACATCGATACCCCCAAAGTTCATTAAAAATACTAGTAAATGACTAAATATTAGGAGTCAAATAAAATAATTTTGTCCAACAACTTTGTTTTTGGCCTGTTTTCCATTAATTCCTTTTGCTTGGTTTTTTGGTTGATGCCTTATCGCTATCAGCCTTCCACTTTGTATGTCTTTCTTCATCTAATAATATCAAAAAACAAAAATTCCTCCAACAAATTAAACAAAAGGAAAACAAACTATATTAGTAGTAGTTTACACTCTTCAGGGGAAAGGGAAATGTTCGGTTAAATTTTAGAAATAGTCACTATCGTTCGTATGAAATCTCAAATTTGTCCCTGTCGTACTAGTTGTATCAATTTTAACCCTATAAAAAACTGCAATAAGAGCTTATCAACCACGCACATGATCACCGAGATCCAGGGGAGGAGGAATGTAGGGGCCCGGGGGGCCTCGCCCTCCCGGCCCTAGCTCCCCGAGTATCCGAGTTTTAAAATTTTTATTTTATATACTTGATTTTAAATATTATTGATAATTATTCGTATATAGTTATTTATAATCTTAATAATTTTGCTTCGATTTGATAAAATACTAGTTATTTTACATTTTTATTTCTCAGTTTCTTTCATAAATAAAAAATAAATACGTGACAGTTGAAATAACCTAAAGAAACAATTTAATGTATAAATATAATGAACTGAAAAACGAACACTTTATGATATAATAATTATATGTTCCAATAAAAAATATGTCTTTAAACCAGCCTCTTCGGTAACAAAATCCTGACTCCGTCATTGAGCGAGATCTTCGACTAGTTCACCCGGACTAGAGATCAATACTCAAAGCTGGACCACTTTCACAGATCATTGATTAATGCTTCAAAAAGAATAGTTGTAAAAATGAGTAGTTGCAAGCTTAAGGGTTGGAGCTCTTCAAGTTCACATTTACTCATTGACAGTATACGTTGAATAGGCGAAATAGTTGGACAAATTTGTCATTTTCCCTCCTAGTGGAACAAAAAATTATGAATGACAATTTTGCCCATGAATTCCATCTGTACCAATCACGCCGTTAGCAAGAGGGATGAAATTCAGATGGAATGTTAAAGTTGACTAAAAAAAAAAAAAAAAAGTACTAGAGGACGAAATCGAGAGTTCAAGCAGGTCAATTCTATAATTTACAAGAACTGTTTTGTTCAAAAATAAAAAAAGGGTGAGGGGAAATGGGGTGATTTGCTCATCTAATGGGACCTGTCCCAAGCTTCTCAGTTTAATCCAAACCGTTTATGTTATTCGCCTTGTCAAGTTTTCTTTCCATGTAAAATGTGAGATTGATTGGGCATTGAAACCCATATTATTTTAAATATTAACTATCAACTCATCTAAAAGCTTAAGGTAATAGAGATATGAATAACTTTATTTTCTTATATTCTTGCTAAACACAGTATTATAGTATTATAGTATCAGGTAGGTGGTGAGGTTCGAATGCATGATGTATTGTCTATTTTAATACAATATTGAAGTGTTTTAACTATCAACTCACCTAAAAACTTTAGCTATTAGAGAAACAGATAAGTCTTTACTGCCTGCAGAAATCACAACTTTATGTTTACATTGGAATAAGTTGTATGTTGACTTTTAGGTTGGGTGTTGAAATATTTTTGGGTATGGTTTTCAAATATTTTTGGATAAGGTGTTCAATAAGATCGAACTAAACTAAAGCAAAACTAACGTGTATTCTGACAAAAAATATTTTTGGGGGTGTTCGAGTAACCACTCTTAGCTAAGAGTGGAGCGCCGCCACTGACAACCCGAGATCGATAAGTAGCCAACCATGACATAAAGTGCCCTCCAAAAGCAAAACCTCTCCAAAACCCAACCACGATCCTAGACTAGATCAACAAAAGGAACCAATAACCATCTTGTACAAAAGGATCCTGAGGCCCCATCTAGGGAGCCCAACACCCTGCTGTGTCGTGGGGTCGCAGTAGGCCCCAACCCTATGGGATTATGTTTTGAATCGTAAAATATGTGCAAGAATAACTTTATAAATCCAAAAAATCACGCCAACGAGTGAATTTAAGCTCTGAAGTTTCGACGAAGATTTAAAAATAAGTACTTTAACGGAACGGGGCTTGCGATAACATCCATCTTGTAAACAGAGACCCTAATACAGTTGATAATTTATGTGCTATTTCCATGTGATTGAAAGCTGGAAAAGGAAAAAAAAAATTAAAATATTGCTGCCTAACTTAATTGCACAATTAGATATTATTATTAGCTGCAGTGATGTTAAACTTTTCCTGATATCTGTGTCCGAATTCCATGTCCAATAATTCAGGTAGATTTTACCCTTTTTAGAAAGCTGGACAGATTGGGTGACCTAATTTTCCAGTGCCAAACAATCAGAACTTAGCATGCACGATTAGATTTTCATAACAGAATTAAAGGGTAATGCGTCATATACAAACAAATAAAAAATAATGTCAACGTAACTGTGCACCTAAAATATTTGGTTTATATAAATAATTAGCTCTATTATATTTCATTAATCTTTTATATGTATAGATTACTTCACTCGTAATGCATGATGCAGCCCTTCCACTGCATGGTCAATTAATATTTTGTATAGGCATTTAGTCATATATATATGTCAGGGGAGTTCGGTACTACACAAAATTAATATTTGTCTGATCTGCAAAATGAGAACTTAAAAATAAGATAAATTTTCAAGAAAAATTCAACATTTACTAGACATCTATGAGTTTTATTAATCTATGAAAATAGTTTGAATTTTTTCTTGAAAAAACTGTACTGTATTTACGTCCTCGTTTTGAGGAAAGGTACAAAAATTTTGGGACGGAGGTAGTAACATGCAATCCAGACCATTAGATTTCACAGTATATAAAATTGAAACGATTACTATGCCAGAAACTGGTTTTCAAAAAAGAAAAAAGAAAATGACATGCACGGAAGGATGGAGAATAGCATTTGTGCTCCTCAACCTCCCCTCTCGATGTAACCTTTTGAGTGTTATAAAATTTCGTTTTGCCGAGGAAAAAAAAAAGGATGGAGAATAGCTAAATTGATGTGACGATCATGAAAAGATATAAGAAATAACAAAAATGAATAGTCATTGACAGAGCAAAATGGACATAACTGACTCATACACATATCTGAACATAACTGATTAAGATTTAGAATTTCATTTAATTTGATTTTGTACGAGTGAGTTCGGAATACAAGTGTTACGATGCATAAAAATAACTTTCCGTCCACTAATAAAATAAATCACGGTAAATTTTACTGTCCAAATGGGGCTTGATTTGTTGATTGATCAATGTCGTTTTCAGGTCGAAAATATCGACCAGGCTGCCTGATTTCCGTGGGGTTACCTAAATCATTTTGATTACTAAATTATTTTACTTTGTGGATGTGTTTTGATTCACCTAACCCAAAATTATATGTTTCTTCTTCTTTGTTTAACTTTAGCACAGGTCCCCATCTCTCTCTCTCTCTCTCTCTCTCTCTGGGGATGGTTGAAGTGGGGTTCAAGAACAACAACTAACAGTATAATCAAATCAAACTGAGATCCTAATTCTATATACAATATTATACAGAGAGGCCTGCTTCTGTTTTTCTTAATTTTTTTACTACAATTATTAGGAATCTGAAAACTACTTTGACAATAACAGTTTAAATAAGAAACAATACCACTAACTGACTAATGTTGATGTTTAGATAAAAATAACCCTGGGGTTAGCTGAGGTACATATTTTCACCTAACTATTTATCTATACTTGTAATGCATTTTTTTCTTGGTAATTTATAAGGTTTAACCGAAATTGCTAAAACTGGACATTGCTTTTGTTTCAGTTCAGTCTTGCTCACTACGCAAAACAATCTATCTACTGAGGTAATTAACACTTGCCTTATTTTTTCTTTCTAATGCACTAATGGGGTAGCTAGTAAGCTAATTCTAACATATATCTCTAATGATTAGTACTTGAGGGGCACGTAAACTGGTCCGGACAACTGTTGTAACATACAGTTTTGGAGTCAGTTGAGGATTTCAAAAGCTGTTTGGATGGTATTAGGAGAGTTAGAGCTTAGATTTGCTGTATCGTGTGTTTACTTTCTTTGGTCATCCAAATATCCTTTATTGGATGTCATTATCTTTTTCCTTCGGTTTGTGGGTGTGCATATGATTGACCATGGTATAGGTGTCAACCTGGTTGAAACTCTTATCGACTAGGTTGATTTCTTGCCAACCATGTTGCAGCGTCATTGGGATGCGTAGCACTGCTCCAACTCTCAACAGTCTCAGAACGCTTTTGATCTGAAGTTCAATCTATTATGTTGAGCTAGTCCATAAGTACTTTCTCCCGACTTTATTGGCCCCATAAAGAAGCTTATACAATTAATGCAGCCCTGCATACATGTTTCGTGCATATATTCTTGACATGTACAGTGCTACAATCCCTTATACAGTGGTATTATGCAATTACGTAAATCTCCCTCCCTCTCTCTCTCTCTCACTCTCTCTCTCACACACACACACACCCCATCCAGCATTGAGGCATAAAGGAGACCTATATAATTGATCAGTCAAAATACTTACCAAAGGAATCACCCACTTTAATTTATATATCTAATCGATCTTTCATCTTTGATTTTTGTTTAACAAAAAAACATTATGTATCGATACTCCAATGCCAAAAATGGCTGGCCATCGACAAAATTTTGTCAATGCTACAATTGTACATTCACACAAATGAAGACAAAAAAAAAAAGTGCAAATCGTAGAAACAGGAGTATGGAAGCCAATTTCAAGGTTTTGCATTGAGGATTAGTAGCTCATTTGAGCATGCCGATTCAAGGAGTTTTTATTCATCAGAACTCACGGGGCACTGCCTCAATCTTTGTGGCTAGTATTTGGTCTTCTCATTGATGTACCCTTTGTCGAGTTTTAATAAAATTATGTTACCGACCGAAAAAAAACCCTAAAACCCCTCTCGCCGTAGATTGTATATATGAGTCTATCCAACCTGATCTCTCCCCACCATACATATGTGTCAAGAGTGAAGTAGACATAATTTGTAGTGCGCGCCACAAATATGTGTAGTGGTGAGAGGGGAGCAATGCTAGGACATACGGTAAGTGATGTTTCTATTTTTATTTTTTTTGGTACATTAAAAGATTTGCAGATAGGCTACTCCACATACTTGCACAGGAATCAGTGCTGGCTTAAAGATATTTGGGATCCAAAGCAAAAGTACTCCTAATATGGGGCCATCTATCTCCGAATACAAATTTTTGCATGAAATGTTGCAAAAACTTCAGAAAGGATTAAGGGGTGGAGATTCAACCTAGTTCTTTAAGCATCCAAAGAACCTAAGTTGTCACACCATGCACCAAGAAGATATTACTTGAAGGCAATTGAAACTCCTTATAATTACTTCCTCCATCCCTTTTTAATTGTTCTGCTTCGTAATTCTAACTTATTAAAAAGACATCATCATTACACATTTTACATCAACTTTTACCTCCACTTTCTCTCCTTACCCTCTATGAAAACATCATCATTACATTTTTACTCACTAACTTTTCAAAATGGAATATACTTTCAGGGGCAAAATGAAAAATTCACCAACTTTTACCCACTAACTTTATAAAATGAACACTTATTAAGGGACAACTCAAAATGGAATACTGGACTCTAAAAAAAGGACGGAGGGAGTATTATTTAAAACCATAAGCGGTATATTTTGGGCCCTCTTCAGAGTCAAAAATTTGGTGGCCAGAAGCGACGGCTTCCCCTCTAAGTCGGTTCTGACAGGAATATTGCCATCGGAACAAAAAGTCATATCCATGGACCAAGCAACACTTATGTCGAGACCGATGCTAATTAAGGTCCTATAGCGTGTTTTGAGTTCTAAAGTAAAGCACTGATTGAGATCCCGTGTAGAGGATTCGTACTCTAATATCAGGTGTGGAACGTAGATATATGTATGTTGTGATATACTCCGTATATTGTACCCATTTTCGTTGCAGTTAGCTGAGAATCCTTATTTTGGGAGTGGTTGGGAAAACTAGTTAAAAATCGCGGGATAGGTGGGGGCCGGTCTGTTTTATTCTCCCCACTTTGAAATTATAGAACGTACTCTCAAGGCTTTGTTTGGTTGTATAAAGGTTTACCATTGTCGAAAACACTGGTGAATGTGATGGGAAAGGGAAAAAAAAAACTTGTCTAACAAATTGTTGGGTTTTCAGATGATGGTATTTTGGACTTTCCAACCCTTTAGTTGTGGTTGTAAAACCAATCGAGCAACTCGCGAGCTCGGCTCGTTTAGTAGACGAGCCGAGCTAGAGCTCGAGTTTTTGGCTTGTTTTGTGAACCAACCGAGTTGAGCTCGGCTCGTTCGACAAAGGCTCATGTTAAGGAAATGAATCCCACGTTGTTTGGGAGTGAAATGGGTGATCACTTAATAACATCTAGGATCTCTCCACTCATTGCCAATTGGTTTTGAAATGGATACTATAAAGTTTCTACAGCTCGGCTCGGCTCGATTAAAGAGGCTCGTTTAGTAAATGACTAAACTCGACTTGTTAAAGCTCGAGCTCGACAAAGCCCAGCTTGACTCAGCTCATTTGCATAAATTTCATAAATTTTCCATCCAAATTTGCAGTTCACATATTTGGTTCGAAGAGAAGAGACGAAACGTATGGTATACTGTAATTGAAAGTAAGAGGGAGCAATCATTATTAAGATAAGAAAAGAGGGGGAATTTCTTTCCTTGCATGTGTTTTTTTCAACAAAAAAAAAAAATTCTTTGATCATTTCTGGGAACCCAACAAGCAACCAGAGACAAAATGATGGGTTCATTTGACAGATGCGGAGGTTTCCCCTGAAGTTTGCCAAATTACGCGGATCTCCCATATTTATCCAGAAAATACATATGTTCCCCCTTCCGTTATTTCTTCCACTAACAGAGTTAGACCTCATTTACTTTTCGTTGTTTTAACTTTTCATCGAAGTGTTTTGTTATTTAACTTCTTGTCGTAACTTTTGGTCTTAATTATTCATTTACAAAAGGCATTAGAAAAGTATAAAAAAGTGAACCAAAGTTGAAAAAAATCAATAGAATATGCCATGAAAGCCGAAAAAGCAGTCGTTAATTTGGTACTTTTCGTCTTTTGTAATTTGTTTTGCTTGTGTCCATTAATTTTTAATTTTTGAGACTCATATACCACGAGCAATCTAAAAAGACCAATGGGAATCTAACAATAACTTAGAAACATCAAAATTATACCAAAACAAAAAATTTAGGATGGATGTGGCCTTAAATTTAGCACTTACATGACTCAAATACCAGTACACCATTTAG
This sequence comes from Rhododendron henanense subsp. lingbaoense, assembly GCA_020567845.1. NCBI lineage: Eukaryota > Viridiplantae > Streptophyta > Magnoliopsida > Ericales > Ericaceae > Rhododendron > Rhododendron henanense. The sequence goes on from CM036317.1 coordinate 1,186,799, forward strand.
CTTTATTTTTCCCATTTCCACTTAAACCTATGTCTTGGATATTAAAGGAACCATAGAAAATTAGTTAGCTTATCTTATTTCTATAACCAAACGTCGCATATGTCGTATTTGCAAATATGTGTACATTTGCCTTTCAGATCATGTAATTATGTTTCTTTTAGTGTGGCTACATGAAGCTAGCCTTGGCTAATATTTATCAACTTTTTTTTCCGCAAAAATGTAACAATATCGTTTAATTTTGTTCGACATTTTCAATAGTTTCAGTATATTTGTCTACTTCTTTTATATTCTCTTTATTTTTCGGAGTATATTTTTTAAGCAGTACTCCCCATACAGTTTATCTACTTTTCCGATTATGCAATTCTCTTCAATTCTAATAAAAGTAATAGCATAATTAAGGAAGCTAAAAGGTAATCTTACAAATATCAGGGGAGGTTAGTTAAATTAATCCAATAATTATCCCTTTACATAATTTTTCCTTTGACTGTTCCAAACGCTCCCTTATCTTTTCGCACGTGCGAACCCACAACCAAAATTTATGGTCTATGGCACGACATGTGTCCTTTAGTCAACCGCCATATATACCTGCAACAGCTGCCCCAAATTATTGTACGAGTTACGAGGACAAAACTACCCTTGAAGTTCATTAACTGCTTATTTTATTTATTTTGTTATTACTATGTTTTTGGTTTGTCTAACCTTACGTGTACCATAATTATTCCTTTTTTCATTCCGGTTAAAAGTTAGTCATTCATGCCGAGACTAGAAAATTCATAAAAAATATTTCTCTTGCCGCATGTCCCCAAAAAGTTATCAGATTTCAAACTCAGTATCGTGTCTAAGTTTAAAGCTCAGGAATCCTTGTTTTCAGTTGAGTTGTTAAGGGCTTAGAATGCAGATGTTTCAATGTGGCTTATCCATCATTATTTTATGGTAAACTCTATCCGTGGCTAGATCTCATTGGTTTTGACTTTTGAAAAGTGCAAAGCTTTTCATTTTTCTCTTACCACTGTCATTTCATTCTTTTATAATCATACCCCTTTGGGTAAACAGCACCTTAATTAATTGGGCATCCTCTCTTTTGTTGGGCATATATTAATACGAGTGCTTATGTAATTTTTGGTTCCTAATAATTCCCCTTTTGTACTAAGTGTCTTTGTAATCTCCAAATAATATCATGGACCAACAAACCCTTTGTAATTGCTATTGGTCTGCGTTACTCCATGTTTGGATGGTCAGAGTTTGAGGTTATATACTAAGAAATTCAATATCCTTAAGTAAAGCAATCACATACGTAACGAATCCATTAAAATGTTTATAAGATAGTTCACGAACGTTACGCACGACTTTGTTTGAAGGAAATTATTCAAGCTCGTCATTTTCTTTCTAAGAATGCAACGGGCATGTGACGTTACTTTGTAAGAGTGTGGGGATCAAGTTTTTGCGTCGATGTTGCAAAAAACGTGATTCTAGTCTGATTAGCTAATCATCATGAATTACTTTCTTCTGTCAATTCATTCACAATAGTGAAGTCACGGGGTATACAAATCATATTTCATTCCCTGCAAAATTCGAGTCAATCGAACTAGACCTTATAGTTGTTGTCAGGGGCTGACAACCAACCCTGGAACATTTTGAAACATATTGTTTATACACGATTGATATATATCCCAAAAATCATGAAATTTCATTCGTTCTAAATATATGGATTTGATTTAGAGAATTTGAATCTTCGAAGTTTGAAATTGCAATAAGCAACTTGGTATATGAACACTTATAACCCAATAGCAACGACACGTGGTATGACCATATCGCTAATGATATTATGCACCGGAAAGGAAGAATTCGTCACTTATATTTAATGTCCATGTCCAGCACCATTTGATAACTGTCACATCTGGATAATGAAGGTCAGTTTGCACACATAGTAGTTAATTTTTTTGATAGGCCATAGTAGTTAATTTGTTATTGAGTGATGATATGCATTGTCAATGACGTGGTATAAGCGATCTCTCAAAGTTGATATTTAATTTCCAAATGCCGTTCTATATAAAAACTCAAATTAAAAACATTATTATTATTTACAATTCTTCTAGAAAAATTCTCCCTTAATTTGTCTCCTCGTGTTAAATTCTGATTCTGCCCTTGCTTGTTGGTTATATGACTTTTGACTTGTAATGCCTATCGGATGATCCATTGATACCTTTGTCAGTGGAAAAGAAAGAATTACCTTGTGATTTATATACTTTTGAAATCAATTATTAACCGATGCTACAAAAAAAAACTAAATCTTCCTCTAGTAAAAGGGAAATACACTTACTTCCATGAACATCAAATAAAAAAAGTGTAAAAATAAGGGTGGGATTGTATAATTAGGCATTCCTGTCCCATCCTATTGTCTCTCTTTGGAGTTCTAACTTTTTAGGGAGACATTCAATCAATGCATTGAATTATATTCGGGGTTATGCTTCTTCTCAATATTGCCTTCTTCACTTGCTAATGGTTCTTAAAAAATAAGTATTTATTTGTAATTTTCAAACTTAAAAATAATAAACTTATTGAAATAATTTTTTGTGCAATATGAATCTTGTTTCATAGATCTCGATGAGATCTTTTAAACGATGCGAAAAAATTGAAAATTTATTTTTGTAAATAGATTATTTTTAACTTTAAAAATTACAAATAAGTATTTATTTTTTAAGAACCCTTAGTGGAACAGGGTCTAAAACTCACAAACTTCATTTTTTTTTCCTTTTCGTGTGGATAATGTCTTTGGACATCCCAAATTGAAACATTGGAGATATAATGAGATAATAATTTCTCTGAACCCTTATTTATAATTCTTTTTTGGTTTTTGGTTTAGGTATATTTTCTCCATCTCCGATGGGTTATGACTAAAAAAAAAAAAAATGTAAAATTTTAAACATGGACTAAACCGAAATTAAATCTGAAAATAAAGTTGGACTTTCGCGAATCCAAACGTGGCTTTTCAGATTACCCATTTCTTCTCTTTTTATTTTCGAAAAGATTAAAAAGGTGGGGAAAAAAATCAATGGGCAGGAATGCTCTTTTTCCCTTCCCCACGTGTGAGTTCGAAAGTGCATGAAAGTGTCGGAAAGAGAGCGAAGATTGCAAGAACGGAGGACTTTTACGTCATTTCACTGCCATAACAAATATGCTGGTTTCAAGAAGGAAAAAAAAAAAACTGGAAACAAGGAAAAGCCATGAGCGGTTTCATAGAGTGGTTTTCATCCTTGTCTTGCGGTTGTTTCGCCGAGTGGAACCGTTTTAGAAAGAGAAATCAAGAAAATAGTTTTAGAGAGAGAGAGAGAGAGAGAGAGTTGAAGGGGATATCTTTCTTAAGACTGACCGCTTTATCTGAAAATTCGGTATTAAAGAAAGTCGTCTTGGTTCTTTGACACAGAGAGAGAGATATGGGAGCTTAAGAAGAAAAAATAAAAAAGCTTTGTCTTTTCTCTCTTTTGCATTCAATTCTCTTCCCCTCTCTCTTTCTGATTTTCATCCACATAGCAGCAACCTATCTTCAATTGTAACCGACTCTCTCTCTCTCTCTAGTCTCTAGATAGATAACAACACATGAATATATTTGTACCTATGTGTTGATGGGGGAGATCAAGAAATGATCATGATCATCAGCGTTGAAAAAAGTGAACAAGGGGAGTTTCGCCATTAATGGGGTTCTCAAGAGCTGTTTTAGAGAGAGAAAGCAGCAACAGGCACCTCCATCTAGTTGAGCCTACTGGCTTGAATATGGGTTCCAATAAAAACCAGCTAGTACTTGTGAACCAACATCAACAACAAATTCAAGATCCTTCTCCTCATCAGCATCATCAGTATCATCAGCAGCAACAACAGCAGCAGCAGAATAATCCTCAGATTCCGTATATGATGCAATCGCCTTCGTCTTCGTCGCCGATTCCTACCAACTTCATGTAACTATTTTCCAAACCCACAACAAAATTCTTTTGTGAGGTTGATATGTTTTTATTCGGGTAATATGTAGACCAGTGAGCTATTGCGCTTTCTTCAAAGGATGGCCGCTTCCAAGCCCACCTCCTGGTTGTCATCGCTCGATCTCAATGGTGTACACACACCCACAAAATCCCATTTCGAAATTATTCCAAATTCTTTTTTTGTGTTTGTTTTATTTGTAATTCCACTATTCATAGCCACTTTATGCAATAAATTTTCACACTTCATTATCAAAAAAATAATTTTTTACACCCACAAAATTCTTTTGATGTGTATTTCGTTTTTGTTTGGACATATTATCCAATTGATTTATTTCTATTTGGCATCACATCTTCTATAACAAGATTCGAGAAATCATATGGATCGTATGGGTTCGTCAAAGGTTCTTTTTTTTTATTTAATAACTCGGTATCCAGTCTAACGGGCAGACAAAAGCCCAATAATTTTTGGTCTATGGTGTTAAATACCCACAAAAACCCATTTTGAGTTTTTTCTTTCCAATTGGTTGAGGGCTACTAAATCTTTTACATCAAGAATCAAGTTTTTCGATCATAGAGTTTTTTTGAGAATATAACTTTCTGTTAATCTCTGCTAAATTTGGATTTAGTTCCTGAATTAAATTTTATCTTTCTTTGTGGGTTTTTATGTATGTGGGGGGTTGGCAGAAGCAAAGATTCTGGAGCTTATGATTTGGGTGAGTTAGATCAAGCTCTCTTTCTTTATTTTGATGGACAACAAGACCCCTCATCTGTCCAAGACCAAAGGCGTAAGCTCCATCTCTCTCTCTCTCTCCATTTTATTTGTTTTTGTAGCTATTTTGTTGAGATTCTTAATTTGGGAAAAAGGGTGGTCATGAGGAAGAAAATATGTTTCAACCGTGTACTAGTACAATCTGTGCGATGTACTATTGTTGACCAGATCCTTTTTGCAGAAGAAAAATCAATTCCCAATATAACAGTTTAAATTGCCTCGTTTTTTTCAAAAAAAAAAAAATCCTGATTTTGGTTGTTTCTTGGAGTTTGGACCCGTGACATTTAACAAATTCCTTGATCGGACCGAATTTCTTGTGGGGAAATTCTGATTGTACTGGAAAAATGTACGAAATTTGGATTCCTTCTTCTCCTCCTTTTTCCAGTTTTTATTTGATTTTTCCCTCATTTTGTTTTACCCTTTTGTACCCTCTTTTACCTTTCCCCCCCCTCTGTGGTTTAATTAATGAACATAGAATCAAGAAATCTCTCTCTCTCTCTCTCTCTCTCTCTCTCTCTCTCTCTCTCAAGTTTAATGACTCGTGAGGATTTTCATAGGTGCAGAGAACACTGGGATGAGGCCACCAACTCTGAACATTTTCCCTTCACAGCCAATGCACATAGAGCCATTAACAACCAAGGTATATATGTATCCCAGCATATTCGATGCTTTACTTTTTGCCTTCTAAGTACAAGATCACTAAATACATTATTTTGAGGAAAAAACAATAATTATGAGTAATTTTTTTGACGTAATCCTCGACCAAAATAATGATGTGGTAGAATTTTTTTAAAAAAAATGCTATGTCACTTCCGTAACTTTTACTTTAATTAAGAGCGATGAAATTAATCAACATCGGTTTTCAGTTGCAATTTTTTGTGTGTTTGTGTCGCGTTACGCTAAATCTTTAATGGGTTTGGTATGTATCTGTTGGGATTAATGATGTTACATGCAAACCATTTTTGTCTTTCACAACCTTTTCGCAAAATGATGAGTCGGTTTACGGTTGTACTTTCTAAAATCTTTTAGCTAATCACAGCAATTAGTATAAATTGCATAAAAAATTCACAACTATTTGAAGAAAAAAAAGAAAAGAAAAATCCACTGCCATATTATGAGGTGGATTTATGATATTAAGTTGATATAATTAGTAGTGTACTTAATTAAGCAAACTTTTCAATGGGGTTTGTTTTGTATTTGGTAGGGAAGTGTTGGATTAGTTTCTTCATCTCCAGCAACTAGTGGTTCAAAGAGGCCATCTGAGCCGTCCATGGAGTCGACCAACCCCAAAAACAATGTTGCCACTGGTCCTGATCAAGCACCTGCCAAAGCAATCAAGGTTGGACTTATTATACAGATATAATTAAACATACTTAAATATATATCAGTGATTCTTTGGCTACATATATATAATTCAGTAGTTCATAGAATCAGTTGCTTCTTGTAAACTGAGATTTAGGTTGTACAATTATTTTTAAAAATATATATTTATAGTGATTCACGTGGAGCTATATAACTGAGTTGCATCTTTTTTATTATATAACCGGGTATCCCGGCCAGCTTGAGTGTACATTGGGTACGTCAGGAGCCATGAAGTTAACAATCTGGAAAATTAACCTCCAGTGGTCTCCCTAGGATTTTTTTTTTGTTGGCGGTGGGGTTTATTTTTATTTTATTTTGGAAAAAGGTTTAATAAGATTATTAATGTTGCTTTCATTGTTGTGGCAGCGTGAAGGTAACCGCAAAGGCCCAACGTCAAGTTCAGAACAAGAAGGACCTAAAACGCCAGATCCCAAGGTTGCTTCAGCACATGATGTACCCTTATCGAGTTTAATAAAAAAATTCTTTGCCGATAAAAAAGAAAAAAGAAAAGGCTTCTTCTTTGGTTCTTTTCTACAAAAAAAAAAATGAGGTTTTCCTTTTTTGAAAATACCTTCAAAGAAAAGTTCAAAATTTTATTTTAAAGAATACTTATGAAACAACACTAATCAATTAGCATTTGTATTTTGAATGGTCTTTTGGTTTGAATCAAAAAATTCTTTTTCTTTTTGTGTAAAATAAAAACGTAAAACGCCAGTAGAATGATGCGACAATAACATGTTTGCAATTAAATACCATTTTGATGGGTGTTTCATTTTCAAGAGAAACACCGCGTTGACTCTATCAATCTAGCCACATTTGTATATATGCATTGAGTTCTTTTTCCTCTGTTTTTCCCGTTTTATTTTTTGTTTGTAAATCAGTACTCGTCTCTTTTTTTACCGATGACTATATTCTCATGTGATTTTTTCCTTCATTTTTGAGCAGACACTGAGGAGACTTGCTCAGAATAGAGAGGCAGCTAGAAAAAGCAGACTTAGGAAAAAGGTCAGTCCAATATTAAATAAAATGACCTATGCGTCATTTTAATTTATGTTAGTTTTTATGGGCTTAATTAATTATGTTGTACATGGAATTATTACAGGCTTATGTTCAGCAGCTAGAGACAAGTAGGATTAAGCTTACACAACTTGAACAAGAGCTACAAAGGGCTAGATCACAAGTGAGATTTCTCTTTCTCAACTAATTATGCTAGTGATTTCTTGATAGAATCTCTTCACCTTTATACCACTTTTTATAAAGAAGAAAATAGTATTTAAAGCTTGGGTTTTTTATTTTGTTTTTGTTTTTGTTTTAAGGGGGTCTTTTATGGTGGAGGTGGTGCTCTAATGGGAGCTGACCAAACTATTCCAGTTATGAACAACATAAGCTCAGGTGGTGTATTATTTACATGCTCTCATGTACCATCAACTATATCTAGTATCTACTTATTTTCAGGTTCAACCGACTTTATCCGGTGCATCAGATATGGCAGGTTCACCCAAGTTTTTGGAAAAACGACGTGATTTTTATTATTATTTTTGTTGAAGACGCGGACTCTTCAATAGAAAATGCCATGGTCGCATGACTAGTATAGTATTTTGTATAATTTTTTCCCGTTCATTATTATTTATCTAAATTTTTTTTACAACCTAAACAGTTTTTGTTAACGTTTCAACGAGTTAAAATATAAACTGTTACACAAAAACAGTGCAAAAGTATGTAAGAACAATTTCTGTCAAAAAAATTTACTTCTTTTATGCTTGGTGTAATGTTAAAGCTAAATTCGCTGCTGCAGTATTTGACATGGAGTACCAAAGGTGGCTAGAGGAACACCACAGACTGATGTGCGAGCTCCGAGCAGCGGTTCAAGAGCATATTCCGGAGAACGAGTTACGGTTATATGTCGACAATTGCTTAGCTCACTTCGACGAGATTATGAACCTCAAAAGCATGGTGGCTAAGTCCGACGTCTTTCACCTTGTTTCCGGCATGTGGAAGTCTCCCGCCGAACGTTGCTTCATGTGGATGGGTGGTTTCCGGCCCTCCGAGCTCATCAAGGTACTATCCCTCCCAACTTTATACTCCGGAACCCTAGTTCCCTTCAAATTAAATAGTTTCCAAGATTTTTGATAATGCACAGTTTTATTGACCATGAAAAATAATAAGAAAACTACTCCATTTGCTTCTTTTTTTTCCCGAAAATGTATATGCATAGCTAGCCTGCATTACGAAAAATTACAAATAATGCATTTTTATCAATAAAATTAAATTTTATTTGGAAGTTACGAGATATCAATGAGTTCTTTTAATTTAAATATGATGAAAAAATAGTTCAAGTTTTTTTTTTTTTTTTTAACAATGCATTCTTTCTAAAGTCTCATTTTTGGACCGAAAATTTTAAGATTACGAGGCTTAGTGTTTACGAAAATGGTGATCTAATTGATAAAGTGAAATATATGGACCAGATTTAATACTAGTATAAAAAACGAATATTGTCGTTACAACTCACTTTGTGGTTGTTTCTATTGGTACACATTCGAAATTTATAGCAATGGTAATATATAAATTTATCTTCTGCGATGAAAAAATTTCGGGAACTTATATTTTGACACAAAAAATAGCGGAGCCCCACACTACTAATTAGCGGAACCGTTTAACTAGTTTAAGACGCGTTTTTAAAAATTCCAGTAGAAATGCCATGTTTTTAAGACTTTCCCTTAATAAGGCCACGTTAGGTATTATTCCAAGCCCTGCCATAAAGCAATATCTGTTACTACACATTTGAGAGAGAGAGAGAGAGAGAGAGAGAGAGAGAGAGAGAGAGAGAGAGAGAGAGACCTGAGAGCCGTGCAAGAAACTGGTCTCTCTCTCACACACATTGATGAAAACAAACTCTTGTTCCTACATTCGTACCTTCTTTTGTTTGTAGCAAAGGAATAAACGTACCCGCTTTATTTTCAGAAATTGTTTTTCTCAAGATGTTTTTGAAAAACAAGAAAAGCTGTTAGGACAGTCTTTGGATTTTCCTATATTGGTCTCTTGAAGAAGGACAAATTTTCTTAGAAATAAGAATGCTGTTGTTACTACGTTCACACATTCACCGATAATACAATAAATTCAGATGCATAAAAGCAAGAAAAAGGCTGATAAAAAAAAATCAAGAAAAAGCTAAATGCTAGCCACAAAGATATACCCTTCGTCGAGTTTTTATTATATATAAAATTATTGTTGCCGATAAAAAAATAAAAGCAAGAAAAGGAGGGCAATAGCAACAAGGGAAATGCGGAAATCCATTTCCATTACAAATTAAACTGATTATACAAAGTACAGCTAAACTTAAAAAAAATTCGTGTTTTTTTGGCAACTTATTGGATTTACAACAACTAAGTGTTATTATTTTTTTTTTTTTGGGCTACTGTTAGATTATACTGAACCAAATAGAGCCGTTAACGGAGCAACAGCTATTGGGGATCTGTGGATTACAACAGTCAACACAGGAGGCCGAAGACGCTCTATCGCAAGGACTCGAAGCGCTGAATCAATCTCTTTCAGACACCATTGCTTCTGACTCACTGAGTAGCCCACCTAACATGGGAAACTACATGGGGCAGATGGCCATAGCCATGAATAAGCTCTCCACACTTGAAGGCTTCGTAAGACAGGTATGCCCCCCTAAAAACCCTAGCTAGCTACTCATATGCTCTTCTTTTTTTTTGAACGGCAAAAAAGAACTTCATTAATCTTTGAAATGAGAGTTACAAAGATCAAAGGAAAACACGTGAGAACGGCGCATCACAATCAATGAAAAAACATCCCGATTATGTTGGCACTCAAACCCTTGACAGTCATCATTTTGTTTTATTTAATCTTTCTAAATCATGCGATATATAGGATATGTAGATATATACTGGACACTTGGGCAGTCGGGCACACGCACAACGGTTGTGCAAAACATCAAACACAACCAATCTTCATCCATCCATTGTTGTAATAAATGGTCAAGATTCGTTCAAACGAGGGAGGCAGAGAGAAAGGGGCAAATCTGAATTTCCAAATTACCTATAAAAAAAAAAGGAGTAGTAATAGATATGTATATAAATAGTATATATATGGGGGACCAAAAGGAGGACAAGAATCTGCTCCTGCCCAGGTTGGGAAAACCTACTCCAAACAGACCATGACCTACTCCCCCAGCTCATCGATCAGGTTTCTCACGTACCAAATTCACAAATTTTGCATATTACAGGGTAGATAGAAGAGAATATATACCAAAGTACAAAATCGCAAAGTGCAAATTAAACATAATATGTTAGCATTATTGCATTCATTTTACAATACTAGTAGTAATTTGTCCATATACTTTCACTCTGATATTGGTTTTGGGATGGGCTACCAAATTACGATAGAGTTTCACAATAGAATTTCGTAAACAACCAAATATTCGTATTTCGAAGTACCAACGACTCACATTAATTGACGGCCTGTAGTACTCCTCGAGATCTGCACGCTTTAGTGTTGATCCGCAGGAGCAATGGTCACAAGCATATTGGAAAACCTTGGAGAGTCATCTTCAGCTTGATGAAGAGTCCACAATGGGTTTACAACCAAGGTGGTAGCCTAGTGAGTCATGTCTTGCTTTCAAGTGGTTTGGCGACTAACAAGTTCAAGGTTCGGATTGTGCCATTGACGCCCTTGAATTTGCCGACCGAAGTCCGACTACGTTCTACTAGTGGGCGGTAGAAATTACGGATCTCAAGTCCCTTCCAAGGCCCAAAACGGGTCTGGAAAGTTGCGTTCAAAAAGAGCTGATTTTGTTACAGATATGCAACAGCGCATTTGGGTGTGTCCAAGTACAACCCTGATAATTCGTCGGGTGGTTACTTACTTTGATTAGCTAGGAGTACTTGCATGCCACGTTATACAACCAATGCCCCAGAAGTACTTGTGAAACTAGCTTGCATATCATATGTGATAGATATTTTAATATCGGCCGCTACATAGCAGTATTTAAGTCCTTCGATATTGTTAAACTTCGGTATAGTACTGTTTCCGTACGATCGATTCCCGATATGAACCGCTTTGAGTTCGATATTTAATTTTATCGCTTCACGGCCGCCACGTGACGGCTACGGCCACTACACCTGCTCAGGTGCCAATTTTTTTTTTTTTCAAAAAGACATGATCGTTACACTTGATTTTCGCTACATGTCTTTCGATACCCACGCTAACGTTACGCTGCTAGTACGGTTACCCAAAATCGCTACCGTTATTTAAAACCTTGGACTAGGCTGATGGAGGAAGAAGGGCCCACAGATATCTCCATCACAGAGATCTTACGCCCATGGGTGTTTCTAAGAGGACGTCATGGTCATAACCATGCAATGCATTGGACCAAAAAGGCAACATATAGACCATCCCTCCGCCATAACCTCATTATTATTGACCCTCCAACCAGAGTAGTTCTGCATTAAAAGCTGGCTCTTCTAATCTCATCATAACAATAAATTCGTGCACATGTGACTCGCTGAAGTCATGAGTTGACTCAGTAGATACCCAATCAAAAACTAGTATTGGTTCTCTTTTCATGTCTGTTGGTACGTACCTTGCCAGCTTCTTATTTTTTAATCAAATCTTGAATATTTTTCATTTCATGTCTCTAATCAAAGCATCCTATCTGTAAACACTTATGCTGTGTTTGGATTGTTTTTTGAATTTTTTTTTTTAAATAGTAAGGGTAATAAGTGGAGAGAGATAGAGAGAGAAATATTGAAAGTAGGGGGGGGGGGGGGGGGGGGGGGGGGGGGGGGGGGGGAATCTAGAGGGAATATAGGGGAAATTTAAAAAAAAATTCTTTTTAAGAAGTAAAGCAAACACACCATTAATCAAGCATTTCTTTTTTGGGGGTATAAGTACGTACGTGGTATTAGTGTAATTGTTTCCTCTACCAATCGGGGAAAAAAAAAACAATAAAAGAAGACCTAGAACCTGACCTAGAACCTAATAATGGTAGCTAGGCTATAGTTTATATACCCTTTTGATGATTCTTATGTGACACCTTAAAGTCATCCTTGGTAAAGCCTAGGTTATTAATCATCCGGTAAGACTTTTTTGTTCTGCTCTCAGTTCTAGCCCTCATAAATCCCTCCCAAATATTAGTTGCTAATTTGCAAGTGGAGTGGAGTGCAATTGGTGCCTCCTTTATACTCTCATTCATATGGGCAGGGTTCGATCTCCGTAAGCACCTATCCCCCTCCCCCAAACCCCCTATGATAGAGTAGATTAGGTTTAACGAATGGTAAAAAGAAAAAAAAAAGTTGCTAATTTGGAATGTTTTTGAAAGGCGTTTTCAATCTTTTGTACCCACTTTTGCTCAAGCTAATGCACGCACATTATGTGAATTAGGGTAGAGCCACAGTGGGCAATAGTTGTTTTCCGGAATGTCTTGGTTGTGATTCTTTTTTTCTTCATCTCCAACTTTCCGTTAATTGAAAGGAAATTGATTTTGGCACTTCAATTTTATCCACTGCCATTCCACTTTGTGTCTTGATCATGTGAAAAAACAAAATTAAAAGTAGAGTGCTAAAATCACATCCCTAATTGAAAATGTAAACTTTATTAAGATCTAGGCGTAAAACAATAAAAAAGTCAACTCAATTGTAGTTGCGAGGAAGCATGAACTAGTCCTCTTGACAAAAAGATTAAAGCAATTCTTAGCATCAAGCTTAGGCTAACTTGCTAAATTAATTAATTATTTTTGTACTATTATTTTTTTTGAACTTCTCAGGTTGAAAACTACCATTAAGCGTAAATCCTTTCTATGCACGGCACAAACAAAAAAAAGTATTCTTTGTCAATGAAATTATTTTATTTCTTAAATCCATGTCAAACATGCTTTTTTAATCAGGAGAAGAGAATCACACAATTGCCAAGTCTCTCAACCAATTTTTCAATACCCCTCCTGGTGCTCAAATTTCTTCACGAAATGGTCAAAAAAGACCCTGCACCATGCCACAACTATCTACCTGAAATGAAGAAAAAACATAGCCTTACAGACTTCACTTTCATGTCCATGTCCTTATATTCTTTACCCCATTTGACAATCTAACCACAACCTATACTACCAAAAGAAAATCACAAGTTCCCAAGGTTATTTCTTTGCAACTTCTCCATTGATTAATTTCATCTCCCAATAAAAACCTGAATAGTCAAATGACAAAAATAGCCCTTATTTTCTATATATCTTGTCATTGTCACAAATTTCCTGTGGAAACTTTATATCCATCTCAAAACCAATTGGCAATGAGTAGAGAGGTCTCAAATGTTATTAAGTGATCACCCATTCCACACCCAAGCAATGTGAGAATCTATTTCCGTAACATCCCCCCTAAAGTGCAGCCGCGTTTGAGGTCTGTCACGTGTGGCCACTTTTGGGTCCTATCATCGTGCAACCTTTTCGCTGGTCTGTCATCGCGGGGTGTGGATTGTGAATTTTATAAAATATGGTGTGGATTGTTAATTTTATTAAGGTAGTTTTCATTGATCCTCTACGGTCTACACTGATTTTGGTGTTGCAGACCTTATATCATTGATTTAATGTCCTCTAATTGTAACTCATCGAACGTAATTTCCATTTTGCTTACCAATGTCACAATTTTTCGTTGACCTTCTCTCCTTATATTAATGTTGACACAAATTAACCTTTGTAGTCAAATGACGAAAGTGGCCCTCCAATTTATTTCCTCCTAGGATTGAATTGGCATGTATGATTTTTTATATTGTGATATTTGTGTTTTTACAGGCAGATAATCTGAGACACCAAACAATTCACCGGCTGCACCAGATCCTGACCACCCGTCAAGCGGCACGATGTCTTTTGGCAATAGCTGAGTACTTCCATCGTCTCCGTGCTCTTAGTTCCCTCTGGTTGGCACGTCCCCGACAAGACTAGGTGGGGAAGGGAAGACAAGAGATCTAGAGAAAAGAAAAGCCCTAGCTAGCTACCGTAATTTATCTTTAAAGTTTACTTACTTTTTAAATATTATGACTTCTCTCATTTCCACATATACATTGTATAGATAGACAAAAAAATAAATAGATCTTAAGGTTATACTATAGGCACTCTCTCTCATCTCTCTCTCAATTCATCTTGAACCATGGAATTTTGGGAAGTAATGATTTGGCAGCCATTTCTGACTATAGAGTACTTGGGGTTCAAAGAAGAAGAAGTTTGAAATAGAAACCAAGGGTTTTGGGTGGGTTGTTTATTTCTCTTGTGTGAAAGAGAAAAGGAAAGACACTTGTTTGGATATAGAGAGAAAGAAAAGGGCATGGAGTTTGGTATCAAAGTTTTAATTATTTTTCCATCTGGCCTTATTTTTTATTGCAAGCATGCTTCCGGATGACATTTTTGAAACTGGTTTGTTGAGATGTTGTTTTGGACTTCTTTGGCAGTTTTTTCCTCTAGAGGGTTGCGTGATCATCTATCCTTTTTGATATTCGTTAATTCTAATCTAATCTAAATTATCATAGGGAAATTGGGGGAGGGGATGGGGCTTACAGGGATTGAACCCTACCCACGTGCATGAGAGTATGTAAGGGAGGCCAACTGCACTTCACTCCACTTGCGATCATCTACCCTTTGAAAGATTCTAAAACTACGCACAAAAAGCTAAGAAAAAACATTTTAGTCACAAACATTGTTTTGTGGATTTTGCAGAATCCCTTTTCTTATAAGGAAAAAAATTGTTAACTAAAACGGCTAGTTAGCGTACGAGGCTCCAACTATTGCAGGCTCTAGGGAATGGTTAAAATGTAAACAGCCTTACACCCACAAGCAGATAGGCTATTTCATCAACATCGGGTGGACCTTCAAAAAGAAACCGTTAAATAGAGTTAATTATTACTAGAGGTGGCAATCCTAACCCATATTTTTTTGACCCGCCCAATCCGCCCATTTATAACCCAACCCAATCCGCCCATATTACATAATGGGTTGATACTCATATCAACCCATATTTACATGGGTTTAAGTGGGTTAAAAATGAGTTCAATATGGGTTGAAACTAAGACCCATAGCAAAATTGATAGGCTTTCACGTAGTACGGCCCACGAACGGAAAGGCAAGGCATTTCCCGTACTCTCTCCCTCTCGATCTTTTATTACTCCCAGGAAAAAGGAATTTTCAAATTTTCTTAGAAAATGGGCTTTTACAAGCCAAAACTTTTTTTTTTTTTCAAACGAAATAGATCCAGCAAAACTTTTACTACAAATCACACAGGCACACACACTTAGGGGTGATTTGGATTGAAAAGTCGCGCAGTAACTTTTTTTTTTTGTCATTATTCAAAAAAAATTGGCATTTGTTAATTTTACATCAAACTTTTGTGACTTATTGATTTGCCTCGGTGAGAGAAATCGGAAAAGTAATAAATTTTAATCGAAACTCTTAAATTTTAAAAAAAAGACAAAGATAAGTAAAAAAAAGTTGTCTTATTGACTTATTTTTGTCTTTATTCAAAAAATTATAAGTTTCAATCAAAATTTTTTACTTTTTCAATTCCTCTCGTCCAAACAAATCAATAAGTCACAAAAGTTTGACGCAAAACAAAAAAATTTGAATAAGAACAAAAAAATAAGCCAAAAATGTCTCTTTCAAAGAAATTAATTAAGGATTCTGATAAAAAAAATTATACTTTTTGGTTTCTCTCGTTGAAATGAACCAATAAGTCACAAAAGTTTAACGCAAAATTAACAAATGCAAAAACAATTTGAATAAAGACCCAAAAAAAAAAGTCACTCCCTACTTTTTAATCAAAACTCACTCGTATAATGCTATAATTACAGCTAAGTAAAGTGGACTCAGTATTTCAATCCATATTGGGGGAAGACAATAGAAAATGAAGGGGGAAACGGGGACGGGGGAGAAGAGAAAAGGAAAGAGGGAAAAAAAAAGAAAAAAGAAAAAATGTAAATTAAATACATGAAATACTTCTCAAAATCCCGAAGGGATTGGTTAGGAACCATTCGAACCAACCACAAAACAAATAAACCACAACAGCGCAACAAAACCAATATAACACCATTAACTGCTCCAGTGTCCTCAACCTGATAAAATGAAGTTTTCAAAATCTTCATCGGAGTTTAAAAAAAACCGTTTGATCAATGTCTTACATATTTTTGAAAAATATTTGAAAAACCTTGTTTGGTTGACGATTTTCGACAATTTTCCTTGTTTTAAAAGAACCCGAATAAGGGCTAGGATTAGTTTTGAAAAACATTTTCCCTTAAGGATGAACAAGGTTTAAGAAGATAATTAACCGTAGCCAAAGAGGAATTTGCATGTGGTTTTCCAAGATGCTTATGTGACGCTGGATCTGATCTGCTCTTGTTGATATTGCTCCTGTCGCTGATTGTTTCAACTGGTTTGATTTGGAGATGTTATGAAGCTGAAAGTCTTAAATGATTGAAGTCACCTCTAGTTTAGAGTTTTGCTGCTGGTACTGCCTTCTCAAATGGTTTGAAGTGCCGATATTTGGGCCATTTTGTTCCTAGGCTCATTCAATATCTATTGAATGTAATCTTTTCTTCTTTCTTTTTCTTTCTTTTGTAGGCCTCTTATGGTACCTCATCCTCTATGGTCTGTAATTGGTCTCCCTTCGATGTACCATTTGTTGAGTTCTCATAAAATTTTATTGCCTATCAAAAAAAAAGAAAAAAAGATGCTTATATGACATTGTGACAGCTCAATATAGCATATTTAACAGCTAGATAGATACAGCCTCATCTGCGACTCTAGCCTTGAAGCGGAACTCTGAGGAATTTATAGAGGGCTTACTATTATCCTGGAGAAAAGTTTGGCAAATGTTACTATCGAATCAGATTCTCTTGTGGCTGTTGAGCTCATCAATTAAGGCAATCCAAGTAATCACGCTCAAAGTATCATCATAACTGAAGCTCATGAGCTGCTAAACCGCACAGGCACCAAGTTATCCCACACTTACCGCAATGCCAATCAATGTGCCGACCATTTTGCTCACTTGGGAGCTGAACAAAACGACGAGCTGATTATTGCAGTGACTACCCTCATCTCCCTACGAGAGTTCTTGATTAAAGATAGCCTTCTTCTTAGGCAGGCTTTAGATTAGTGCTCTTTGGACTTATCTCGGGCTATTCTATCATTTATCTTTGTTATGACTCTGCTATGGAGCTTGCTTTTTTAGTTAATTGAATTTTCGACGTACCAAAAAAAAAAAAGAAGGATACAGCCTCTGTGCTTGACGATTTCCTAGTCCTAAATTAATGGGTTGCCCCAAGCGTAGGGCGGAGACCGACGTAGCATAATATCCGGTAAGACCAGAGTCAAATCCACAAAGACGGTGATGTGTGCTGACTAAAAACTCGGGTTGTTACTGATTAAAACGGGCTCTTAGGTAGCCACCCCTTGTAGTTTGATGCTGAGATTAACTAATAAAACTAAGAAAAACAACTGTTCTTTTCAAATAATTAAAAGAAGGTACGGTCGTAGGGTTCATAGTACTTGTAACCAGTTTGGATTAACCTGCTCCATTCGGTGTTCTAAAAACATTCAATTTTAGATTGAAAAAGATACCCTGTAAAATGCGAGACCCTATGGTCGCCGTTTACCCATGCGCAGCGGAAAATGAGTTTTGGACCCCTATTCCCCCGTTCACATGGGCTCCGATAATACCCGGGTTCGTTCACTGGAAGTATTTTTCCAATCTAAAATCTTTTTTTCCATTGCTTGAAAATAGGAGCAGTGCCCGAACTGGTTACGGCGTGCTAATCACCCCGCGATCCTATCTAAACGACTACTCACTAATCATTGCTGCATAAAATAGAAGAAACCCTAATTTGAATCATGTTTCTATTACTGGATAAAGAAATTAAACGAGAGATAACAACTAATTGAATGCCAACGAACAACTTCAATTAAGAAAAGAAATTGAAACGAATCACCAGAATGCGAATAATTCAACAAAGCTTCAAATGATTTGAAAGAAATAAAACTTAAAAGAAAAACTATCGGAACAGAAAGAGATCTCGGCAGCCCCCGTTCCTCCATTTCTCTGTTTCGTCCCAGTTCCCCGTCCCGCCTCCCTCATTGCGTCGGAAGTAATCCCCCTTTTATAAGCTGTTGATAACCTCCTCCCGTGTAAACCTCATGGGCTCCTTAATGATAGTACACCATTGCCTTGTAAAACTTGGGCCCACAAGCCAAGTTTTAATTCTCCTCTTTAGCCCATAATCACTCTTTTACTCTATGCCCCACCTTTCAGTCAATAAGCATTGGGCCCACGCAATAAAATTGCAAATCATTTTCCAGTAATGCCCGTGGACTAATTAGTTCAGTGCTAAACTCCATATGACCTTCAAACGTATTAGCCCAACACCGTCTAATATTTTAATTTAGCGCTTTTTGTACCGAATCCTCCAAATACTTATAATACACAAATTAAGCATTAAGCTCTGAATAATAATATAAATGGAACTTAACAAAGATAAATTAGGGAGCGCTAATGTGAACATTTACGCGTCTATCACTCTGTACAGTTCAGTTGTAGAAATAAGAATTAACTTAATTACAGTTAAAATAATGATTAGCTAGGTTACTGAATGTATAGAAATGTTTGCAGAGAGAAGTCCAAGAGTGGAAAATAATCAGGATGTGGTTGGTGGCTGCTATGTACAAAATTCAACACAGATAACTTTCTTTTTGTCGTCTTCTTCTTCTTCCTCCCCTCGTTCTCTCTTATTTGTTTTATTTTATTTCTATTCACATAACAAGCGCATTCAAAACTTTTAAATGACAGTCAAGTTTTTAATAATTCTGAATCATAATACTAATTGTGATTACCGTTTGATGTGAGAACAGATTCTTGCTTAATTTGAGATGTCATTCTAACTTGAGATCATGGTAATCAAGAATCATTTTTCATTTGATCAAAGAAGAGAAAATGATCACTTTCCATTCTCTCACACCTTTTCCACCATCCAAATCAAGGCTAAAAGGCTATATAAAAAAAAATCAAAGGCTAAAAGGATATATTTTCTTTCTTGGGGTAATTCAGAACTGATCCCACCAATCGTTTTCTTAAGTAATACTTGAGAAAAATCTTAAGTAAATATGTGAAGTTTGAGACCAATCATCAATACTTAAATAGGCTTTGACCATAGTCCTTGGGAGATGTGGCCTGAGAGCTAGGCTAGGATGGTATATAGATCTAAAACCTCATCGATTTTGGGCTTGGAATTGAATTGGATAATAGTATGGCCCAAAATGTGAAAACCGATCAGTTCATTGTTCCAAGTCTCTGCATTTTAATTGGTGACTTGCTACATTTTTAAGAAAGGAAAATTGATCTGATCATAACTTTTCGTTTTTCAGCCTTACTTTTGCTTTTGGTAAACGTACAATTTTGTTATAAGATGCCCCGAAGGCAGTTTCAATTATCTAAAGGCGTGTTTGAGAGCTAATTATTTTTTAAATTCTGAAGAGTGGATTGTTGACGATAAAGTTTTATACTCCCTCTGTCCATTTTTTAGAGTCCAGTATTTCATTTTGGGCTGTCTCTTAACAAGTGTCCATTTTGTAAAATTAGTGAGTAAAAGTTGGTGAATTTTCCATTTTGCCCCTAAAAGTAGATCCATTTTGAAAAGTTAGTAAGTAAAAATGTACTGATGATGTTTCCATAGAGGGTAAGGAGGGTAAATAGAGGTAAAAGTTGATGTGAAAGGTGTAATGATGATGTCTTTTTAATAAGTTGGAATTACGAAGCAGGACACTTAAAAAGGGACGGAGGAAGTAGAAATTATAATGATAATCCATAAAAGGTTTTTCGATAATATGTCCATAATAGATTTTGTAGAATAATCTTGAGTGAATAGTGAATTGTAAAGTATAAACTTTTGAATTATGGTTCTACGGTTGCACTTGGAAGAATTTGGGGGCCAATAATCTTCAAAAACAACATATTTTGAACACTTTGAGTTATCAAAAGCAACAATTTTTTGTATCTCCACTGCAAAAGAAATTATGACCCATCTACTGAACCGATAACTCAACGGTACCGATAATCCGCCATTGTTTTTCAAGTATTTGTGGCTAGCTAGCTAGTACTAACAGAACTCATACAAATTCATTTTTTGTTTTGCA
Organism: Rhododendron henanense subsp. lingbaoense; assembly: GCA_020567845.1. Taxonomy (NCBI): domain Eukaryota; kingdom Viridiplantae; phylum Streptophyta; class Magnoliopsida; order Ericales; family Ericaceae; genus Rhododendron; species Rhododendron henanense. The sequence continues at coordinate 1,207,077 of CM036317.1, forward strand.
TAGAGCACGATTCTTTTCCGGTTCACGAAAATTGTACAAAGAGAATGAATTAAATGAGCTACTACTAAGTAGTAAGATGGGAATTCAATAGAAAAAAATCCCTCCAGAAAATTGGAAACAAAGATAATTAAGGAAATGAACTCCTTCTATATATGACATATACATATATTGCTCCCTTACTACACGGGTATGTTAGTGTCTAATAATATTCTAATTGTGTAAGAAGAAATATAATTTCGTGTTGTAAAAAATTGCATATAACCTCTGATGCAAAGATTCAATTTATAAATTATCTTGTTGCACTGCTGAAAAGATATCACCAATCTTTCAAACTGAGATGAATATAAGATCGGTGTACAAGCATGTATACTGCCAACCCAGTACTAAACGAAACCCGAAACAGAGATGAACAACACCACCTAATTAAATAAGGAGCCACGTAATGGAACTAACTAACACAAGTCATCTTCATCAAATTTCCACCTCAATTTCCTTTTCTTCACAGGAAAAGCATAGGCGAAACTCACATGGTGGACACTGGTAATGATTATCAGCAGCAATACTCCTCTCGCACAGGCTGCACGACGCCTTTGGGTAGGGTCCGACACCAATGAGCCGGTGCGGATGTTTACGACTGTTAATGGGTTTCCAAGTTCTATCATATACCATATTTGAAAATTGATCAACGGGGAGTATGCAATCCGTGTGAAGATATTGGTTGCATTCCCCACAATGATAGAACCAACGGTTGGAGTCGATCCCATCCTCGCAAATTTTGCAAAAATCGCAGTCTGTCCGGTCCAGACGAGGGGAATAGGTTAAGGTGAACGGGTGTTTGTCATATCTATGCCAAACAGTGCGTGGTAAAATAGCACACCGTACGCATAGATTGAATTTGCAGCCCCAACATTGAAATGACATTGTCAAACTGGTACTACATGATTTGCAAGTACCAGAGGAGGGTGTTGGCCTCAGGGCAAGAGTGTGCTTGTCGTGACTTTCATGTTTGATAAATCGAGGTCGGGAAGCACACTTGCAGTCGAGGTAGAAATCACATTCTTCGCATTCGTAAAAAAAGATATTGCCATCTAAGCTGCAGCGTGTGCATTTCACGACACAGGTCGTGTTCAAGGAAAGAGTATGTTGAAGGTGAGCTGGGTGTCGTAGCTCGTCGGGTAGCTCCGCACACCACACATGTAGGTAAAACTCGCATTCAAGACAACAGTAAAATGGAGCCGACATGCTTTGTGCACACCCACAACATTTTTGAACATTCCATGCCACATTAAAGTGGGACGATGCATGGTCGATTGGCTCATCATAAAGAGTTAATGGGTGATCGTGACTACCATGCTTGATCTCTGCCGCTCCCTCGTGCTTCCCTTGTATTGCGGTGTTCTTGATAAACTGGGCGATAATATCAGCTGAATCATCAGGCACCGGCAAGCAGATAACCCTGAAACCGCAAAAGTTTATACAATCAAACAAAGTAGAGGATAGCATGCTTTATAAGAACAAATAAAAAAACAAAGACAGAGAGAAAATCATTAACAAAGAGAAAGGAAAAGAGTTGCAAGGCGGATCTCAACGTGGAATACTCTTCACAGGAAATGCATAGGCAAAACTGACACGGTGGACAATAGTAATGGCCAGGATCAGCAATACTCCTCTCGCACAGACTGCACGACTCGTTTGGTGCTCCGACAGAAATGAGCCGGTGTGGATGCTTGCGACTGTTAATGGGTTTCCAAGTTCTATCATATATCATATTTGAAAATTGATCAACGGGGAGTATACAATCCGTATGAAGATATTGGTCGCATTTCTCACAATGATAGAACCAATGGTTGGTGTCGATCCCTTCCTCGCAAATTTCGCAAAAATCGTCGTCTGTCCGGTACGGACGAGGGGAATAGGTTAAGGTGAACGGGTGTTTGTCATATCTATGCCGAACAGTGCGCGGTAAAATAGCGCACCGCACGCATAGATTGAATTTGCAGCCCAAACATTCAAATGATATTGTCAAACTGGCACTGCATGATATGCAAGTGCCAGAGAAGGGTGTTGGCCTCAGGGCAAGAGTGTGCTTGTCGTGACTTTCATGTTTGATAACTCGAGGTAGGGAAGCACACTTGCAGTCGAGGTGGAAAAAACATTCTTCGCATCCGTAAACAAGGGTAGAGCCAAATAAGTTGCAGCAGTCGCAGTCCACCACAACAGTGTCCTTGCTCAAGAAAAGAGTATGTTGAGGGTGACCTGGGTGTCGTAGCTCCTCGGGTAGCTCCGCACACCACACATGTAGGTAAAACTCGCAATCAAGACAACAGTAAAATGGAGCTGATATGCTTTGTGCACACCCACAACATTTTGGAACATTCGATGCCACATTAAAGAGGGGCAATGCGTGGTCGATTGGCTCTTCATAAAGAGTTAATGGGTGATCGTGACTACCATGCTTGATCTCTGCCGCTCCCTCGTGCTTCCCTTGTATTGCGGTGTTCTTGATAAACTGGGTGATAATATCAGCTGAATCATCAGGCATCGGCAAGCAGATAACCCTGAAATTGCAAAAGTTTGTACAATCAAACAACTACGGTAAGGATCGCACAAATTAAAAACAAAAATCATATATGTGGAAGTCACTGACTTGTGTAGATCGGCGTCCGAGGTTGCTGGTGCCGAATTGCTAGAAGAATGATTGATCGGATTAAGGCCAAGATCATGACTTTGATTCTCTGTTTCGTTGCTCCTGTAATCACAAAGTAGAGGATAGCATGCTTTATAAGAACAAATAAAAAAAACAAAGACAGAGAGAAAATCATTAACAAAGAGAAAGGAAAAGAGTTGCAAGGCGGATCTCAACGTGGAATGCTCTTTATGCGACACCGCGCAACGTAAATGGACAAGATAACGGCATTCGGAGCAACAATAAAACCAAAATTTTCTGTATATTCTCTCAGAACAGATTTTACAGAACGGACGAGGCCGGTAATATTGCCATGGAACAGAGTAGAAGAGGGATAGAGTATGGTCATGGTGATTGTCAAGTTTGAGGTCGATCGGCGATGAAGCACATTTCTGGTTGATCCAGAATCCGCAGGTGGTACACAGGAGGGAGGTGCCTTCATGTTTTATACCGCAACCATCACACAAGAACATGGATTCTCTTTGCAGGAGGATCAATTGGTGTGGGTGACTTGTGTGATCGATGCTCTTTTGGATACTGAGCACCAACACAGCACATTTCATGTCGATATCGTAGTCACAGTCGTCGCAATAGTAAAAGAGTCTGTTGCTATTTTCGTTGCAGACATCACAGTCCTTCCCTGAAATTTTGGGTTGAATGAGAGTGAGGGGGTGTTGAGGGTGAGAAGGGTGGGTCATTTTGTCAGGTAGTTCGGCGCATGTTTTGTGCAGGAAAAACACGCATCGCTTGCAACCGTAGTAGGAGGAGGAGGACGACGACGAAATCGAGATTGGTTGTTGACAGCCGTAGCAAGAAAGATCCCAAAGAACATCTGTTTCCTCAGGTTTTATGAGCATCAATGGATGGTCATGGCCCAAGTTTTGAAGTACTTGAACAACCTCCAACGACATCTCTCTCCCGCCCCCTCTCTGTTTCTCTGATACCCAATTAATCTTGAAAGAGTTGGAGACAATAAGAATCTGAAGAAGTGTATAGTAGTAGTACTAAATTAAAATAAAGTAATTAACTATACCTCATTTTTGTCTCCTGTGATTGCGAAGTAAATTTACAAAATTAACCTATCATCATTTGTATACACTTTCACACTTGAAAAAACAACATTGTAAATATAAATCACTAAAGGACAAAAAAGAAAGTGTAGTTATACAAATGGAATGCGAAAATCACTTCCCATTAAAAAAAATTACAACATTAAAGAAGTTTTGAAGAGAGAAAACCAATGGGGAGTGATTTTCACACTCCCCAAATTGTTAACCTCACTTTCAAGGGGAGTGTGAAAATCAATATATGGTTGATTTTTGCACTCTCCAAATTATTAACTTTTGAAAAGTACAGTTAATAATTTGAGAAGTGTGAAAAATTACTCCCCAAACTAATTCTCTTTCCAAAGGAGTATTTGGTTTTGCAGGTGGCTAAGTGGCTTCCCACTGGGGACCATTATTGTCCAATTTTTTTGGCTCATGTCCAAGAACATGCATGATTTTTATGTATGCAGCTTTGTCCTCTTTTTTATTTTTCACGTATAAATCCCACTCGTATTGACATTACACAACAATACCAGTAGAAAGATTTTTCACTCAAGTGGGTCTCCACATGTCAAATAAGGAAAAATCTTCTCTACACGTACACCACTTTGGCTCTGTTTACGATTTTTAATGACCCGATAAATGAGGTTTTTGATAGTTTATTTTTTTGAATTTTTGTGGCTTATTCTACAAAAATTTTGTTGCTCCTATAATGAGATTCTGCAGTCAAATACAAATGAACTTCTACGAATTTTTGTGGTTACTGCTACGAATTTTGTGGTGTTGTTTATGAATTTTTGTTGTGTTGTTTATGAATTTTGAGGTAAAAAAAGGACGGTGCAACTGGCAAGCTAAAAACAGATAGTTCAAAGGTTATTTACGAATTTTTGTGGCTAAATATAAAAACTTGGAAATTAAATTCTACACTCCTTTTTTTGACATCTACATTCCTTTTTTTGTCTTCTAGCAAAAAAATTACATACACTTTCAACACTAAAATCCAAAAAAAAGAGTGTAGATGTCAAAAAATAGAGTATAGAATTCAATTTCCAAAAACTTTTGGTGTTCACTTACAAATTTCTTTGGTGATTTACAAAATTTTATGGCTAAAAATACGAAGTGCATACCGTACTCCTAAAATTAGGTGTGTTTACCCTAGCCTAGGTTGTTATGCTTTTGTGAATGTTACTATTTCACTCATACGCACATCTTAGCTTATACCATCTGTCACATGCTTTGTGTTATTCCCTTATTGTGAGTGTGGGTGTGTATTTAGGTGTGGTGTTAGAATTATTGTTGTGCTTATTCCCCAATGCATAACGTACTTTTAAACAAGTTTTTTTTTTTAACAACCGGATGTTTGGGTCAGCTTGCGTGCAGCTCGACTAATTCTAGAACCCTAAAGGTAATGATCGGGCTAACCACTAATGGCCCCAATGTTTGGAATGAGTTATTGAGTTCTTCCGAAAGGAGATCGCTTTTTAGTAATTAATACTTTTTAAAATAACGGAGAATCGATTGTGTCCCGTGATTTTATCTTCTTTTCAAGAAGGCTGTCCTTAAATTTCAACATCTCGTGTTTGTGTATTTTTGTCTTTATTTTAATCCTTTTTGTTTTGCCATTTTTATTTCACCCTTAAAGAATGAGATTGCCACTTTTCTGTTGAGATTAGTTCCTAAATATTAATCGGGTGAAAGTAATCTAATTCAAACACTCCGAGTCAGTGGCAGAGCCACAGTGAGATCAGTGGGGGCACGGGCTCCCAGTGCAATTTTTAATAATTTTAATTTTTCCCAAATTATTAAGGTCATGATAATTTGTATCCAAAAACTATACACAATTTTCCTGTTATAGCACTTACATCTTGAGTATCTTTGTTAAGTTTCTCAAAAAGTTCTCTTTTATGTAGTATTTGTTTTTCATAATGACTCGTTATCTATATGTATACTGTAGCATTTAAGTTCATTTCTTTCATATTGTGGTTGTTTACTATAACTGAAAGATAACAAATTCTAAAATCATGTTCAATGGTGCCCCCACCGATTTAAATTTTTGGCTACGCCATTGCTCTGAGTTACCAAATATATATATATATATATTTTTAATCTCCAATGCCTAAAAAAAGACCTATCTACTGAACGGATAACTCAATGGTTAACTGATCATTCTTATTTTGTATTAGTATCTACCTTGGGTCATTTTCTAATAGAGATGACAATCTCGCCCAAATCGATGGTTACCCAAACAGTACTGAATCGAATGGTGCTCATTTTAATCGATTTTTTAACTGTGGTTTTCATTTTTCATTTTGAAAAATCGGCCAGTTCAGTTCCGATTTTGGTTTCATGTGATAACTGCGTCGAAAATCGAACCGAACTATAACCATAACCGAATCGCAAGATAATTACGCAAATACACATAGTATATATATATGTATCAGTTTATAATGATGTACGGTTAGACAATTCATGTGTTACTCACGAGGTAATTGTCATTCGTCTTTTAACATGATTGTGTTGTTGAAATTGATTCTCCCAAAAAAAAAGAAGAAGAAGAAAGAGTATAAATTACAACATCTCTCTTTAATATGTCACATTTATTCTCTATTTTTAAGATAAGGAATAGAGAAAATATCGGCCCGTTCACTTTCCTATGCTTTTACATCATGGGACACGTGGCTTCATTTCTTTGGTTTTTGAGATACATCTTATCCTTTTCTTTTGTCAAACGTGAATTTTACACCTTATCCTTAAGTACACAAACCCTAAGTCACATAAAGCGTATGCGGGTTGGCTGAGAGTACGCGAGCGTGAAAGCGTCTCTCAAGAACCTCCAAAATAACTAAAAATAACGATTGCTAGGATTGAGAGCGCAAACATAGAGCGAGGATTGAAAGCACGAGCATTGGTCATTTTGAAAGATATGTGACTACAAACCTCATCACCAGTGCAAGCCAATTCCGACAACGCCTCAAATCCATCTTTCAAAGGTCATAAAATTCTAACAAATCAAAGAGAAAAATATGATAGATTTCCTTTTTAGTCCTTGATTTTCCAAATGAAGGACAATTTGAGAAACTTACAATTTTTGAGGTGTAGTAATGATGTTTACCCAAATGGACACGACCAAAAAAAACTGGCACCGAACCAACCAAAAATACCGGCCGAAAAAACTGGTATGATTTGGTTTATCCAAGCTTTGATTCAGCTTGGTTTTGGATTTTGAAAAGAAAAAACAAAACAGTTCGATTTTGAAATTGGTCAAAGTAAACTGAAAGAAATCAAACCGAAACATATAACACTATCTCGTAACAATAGTAATATCAGCAATCCATTACCCAGAAAAATTTATACCACTCAATTTCCTTGAACCAGTTACTTTCTATTTATTTTGAAAGTTTGGCTTGATGGATGTAGCATACATAGAAATCGTCTCTTCATAAGTTCAGATTTTTTTAATGCCATTTTATGGTTTATAATTTTATTGGGCCCTTTTTTTTAATATTGTTTTGGTATTGCAAGGCACATGGGTCGCGTTGAAGTTGTTTCTCGATTCAATTATGTATTTCATCTATTCATATTTGTTTTATTGAGCTTTATTATACGGCTCAAAGTTAAATAAACCGAGTGCATCAGACCAAATTGAATAAACCTAACTAGACCAACACCAAAGTTATTTGGTCGAGTTTCGGTTACACGATTTCAAAACCGTATAAACCAATTTAGTGGTAAAATTAGTAGTAATAAAAAATCGGACCAATTAACCGAACAAATTTAATTCCTTGATTTCATTTTTTTTTTTTTGGTCAAACGGAATAGTATTCCTCGATTTCATTATCGCTTCCTTGCTTTCCATACCCATCATGCATTTACGTCGTAAACTGACGTGCCCCCACTAGGAACCAATTATTGCCTAGATATTTTGGCTCTATGTTGAAGCACATGCAGCGTTATCCCACTTTTTTGGATCAAGTCCCACTCATATATGTTGACACTGGCGGAGTCAGGAATCCCGTTCAGAGGGACACCTTTTCACAACAAACTAAAAAAATTCACAATAAAATATATCGAAGAAATACTAAGCACAAAAGTTTAAATATTTTTCTTCGAAAAGCTAGAAAATGAGTTGAGTGGATTCAAACCTGCCACAAAAAGTAGCAATTCGATATTTGCCTCCGTAAAATGAGCATTTAGTTCTTGAAGGGGTCCATTCATTTAGTTGAAAACCCACGATAAACAATAAATCCAATACTCAAAACTTTCAATTCTTACAAAATCTTTTGAATATGTGTAATTAAAAAAAGAAAAGGAAAGGAAAAGGTGATAAAATTTCGGGAGGGGGGACGTGACCCCTTGGGTCTTAATTGGCTCCGCTCCTGTTTATTGACTTTAAAGAAGGATACCAGTAGAGAGATTGATTTGTCATTAATAAGTGGGTCTCCGCACTTGTAATTTGTGAATGTTTCTTTGCCACTCATACGCACATCCTTGCGTTATCTATCATATGATTTTTTGTGCTTATTATTCCCCAATGCATTTTCTATCAGTTTCAAAACTGAGGGGCCTTGACTGCCAATTCTTTTGAACAAGTTGTAGGCACTCTCATTTACTTTTTGTTAATGACTTTTTGCCATCCTCTCCCAAAGGAGTTCGCTTCATATTATGGTTCCTTAAAATTATTTGAGGTGCGTATAAACTGACATGAACACTTGTTTCTCAAAAAAAATCATTGCAAGAATATAATAGCAATTACTGCAAGAGTAATCGACATTTATCATAGCTATATATCATCATAGTTCTTGTGATTTTTATGTCCGAAACTTATACGTAACGATCATAACTACTAACACTCTCTCATAAGTGATTTATTGATCAAAAGTATATCCGTGACGAAATGTCATGTAAGTTGTATAAGCCCATCTCATTGTAAAATCTTCATTTTAATTCAAGAGAGAAAATCCGATAAAAGAGTAGCGCGCCTTACTCTTTATCCATGGTTTCAAGTGTGAAATAGATTCCCCAATCCTCAGCCCTTACTCCCTGTTTGGCTGGCTACTAATACCAACGGTCACCTTAGTTTTGTGGCAACGTCTAATACCAGTCTCTAGTCACTTGATTTATCTTCGATTAGCATGGCATTACGAACTTTGGTATTTTGGTATTTTTCGTTTTGGTATTTTTGTCGTCTTTTCTGAATATTTGTGGAATTTAGGTTTTAGTTTTTGGATTAATCATCCGTCGACTCAACCACAAGAGTCTAAAAAGTCAAGAATTATGACGAAAAGGAAAAAAAGCTCACTAATTAAAAACAAATAAAAATACCAAACTAGTATTTTTCCTTTGTCTACAGTGTTATCTTATATGATTTTTTTTTAATTTCAGTCCACATTTTTATACTTTTTCGATTCCTCTGATTGAGAGAAGGGTACAACAATCTATCCTAAAATGTATGATGAAAAGCTAAACGGAGATTATGAAAAAGAAAGTTTTTAGTCATTAAATACCCAAGACAAAACTATTAGCGTGAACCCACGAAATGCTTAAGACGGTGAGTGGGTAGTAAACAATGGGAAAGTCTTCAATACACACCCTTTTTTTTTGGGGGGGGGTTAAAAGTGGAATTATAAAAAACTACGAATTAGAATACAAGGTCCGGGGATAAGTAACACCCCTCATGTCCTCACAGAATTGAGACTTAATACAAAACGGAATTGAAATATATGATAAATAAGGAAAAAGATGTGATCTTGCATCTTGTGCTAAGAGATCCGCACACATGTTTCCTTCCCTCATGACATGCCTCAACGGTGGATCACCCAGCTGGTGCAAAAGGAACCTGCAATCAACAATCAAATTGTAGAGATGATGGGTGCCTGTTGCATTGTTGATAAGTTGGATGACATTAGAGGCATCTGTTTCAATCTCCACCAATGTAATGTTGCGTTGTAAGAGAATCTTGAGACCATGTACAAGTGCCCAAATTTCGGCCTCAAGAGCAGATATGAAACCCAATTTGCAAGAAAAGCCCGTAATCCATTTCCCATTTGCATCCCTAATCAGACCACCTGCACAAGCCTCTGAGAAAGTAGAAGATCCACTTCCGTCTACATTGAGTTTAAAAGTGTTTTGAGGAGGTGGTGACCACCCTACATTGGATGTTCTAGGTTGGATTCTGGCTAAGGGGAGAGTTGGTTGGACAATAAAAACCCATTCAGTGGCTTTAGAAAGAATGGAGGAAATGGTTACATTAGGAGGGGGTAGCTGAGTGTCACGGTGAATGGTTGCATTCCGACGTAACCAAATGTGCCAAATGGATAAGAGGAAGATTACATTCCAATGTATGCCAGACTGATGAGTGTAGTGAGCGAGAGAGTTTGTTTTAATCCAAGAAGCAATATCAGCATGGAAGGAGGAAAGAAGAGGCTGCGGAACGTTAAGAAGGGGCCAAAGATTTTTTGCAGCTTCACAATCTCTAAGAGAGTGAAGTGCCGAATCTTCATGGTTGTTGCAAACTGGGCATTTGTTGAGGGGGATAATATTGCGACGTGCTAAAGTGTCGTAGGTGTTTAAACGTTGCTGGATTGCTAGCCAAAGGAAGTGTTGAATTCTGGGTGTAGCAGGGGTACGCCAAACCCATTTCCAGTCTTGAAGTGGTTCCGAAGTGGTAAAGACTTTTGAGCATACACACCCTTTTAAGGTGCGAATCATATGCATCTATTGTGTGGTTCACATTGTGTCACCTCATAAAAAATTACTTATAGGATCGGTCATTCATAACATTTTATTTCGTATCATAACCTTTATACTAAAAATTCGTAACTTTTCATCAAAATGATTCGTTATTTTTTAGCAATAGATTCATAACATTTTGGTGGGTTTCAATGAGGGTGCATACGATACACACCCAAATAAGGGGTGTGTATTATAGCACTTCCCACCATAAACAATTGGTTAAATGTAAACTCAAAAAGCACGGAAGCGGATAGCAGTCTGGAATACGACATGACACAGACAAAAATGCACAAATGAGTTACCATTTCTTTTATTTTTTAGAGTGCCTCCATCAATTTTTGAAATGTTAATATCATTATCCTTCTCTTAAATGTTGGACACTAACACATTGAGAATACAAGTAGACACAAACAAATTACTGCAAATACACGGCGTACTGATCCATGAGGTGAACTGACAAGTAGATTGGTGTTCACCATTAATTTTTTTTTTTCCAGTTTTTCCTCGACGAGAAACATCAATCGACGCTCTCCACCATAGGTAGGAGAATTTGACAAATCTCTCTACTGGTATCCTTCTTCCTTTAAAGTCAATTCGAGTGGGACATCAGTTAGAGGGCCGGTACAGTACATAAAAAAGGAGAATATGAAAGTGTCCATGAAATAACAATGGACGATCCAGATTCTGACGATACATATATGAAAGGAGAACATGAAAGTGTCTATGAAATAACAACCGACGGTCTAGATCTGGAATAGAATTGTGAACAAAGTTTCATGAACCGCGCTTTTTATTTTTGGTAATCGAGATTGTTCCGGATCAACATGCGCACACGCCGGACTAATTTTTACAGCCTTTCGCACAACGCTTCAAAAGCTTACGCACGAGGTGAGATGATCCCAAAAATTACTGACAACTTAAATTCCAAGTCAAGACCACCATGGCAACCCCTTGGGGTTTCAAGAAACGCGTTTTGCCAAAGGTATTCTCAATCTTTGTTGTGATTCCACAATGACACTTCTTAATTTCCAAAAGATTGCGAGTGGACGCCAAACTAATTCCTACTACAATAAGTTTAGAACAACAAACAAAGACACAAATACTCACAATAGGGATGGAACCCACACACTAGATATGTGTAATGTGTGTGGACCCACCCCTATTGTGAGTGTGTGGAAGTATTTGTGTGTAGTTGTAGCATTGTTGTTCCTACTATATTATTGGCTAATTAAAAAGGTGCCAAATCAAACCATTAGATTAGTTAAATGTATAGTAACAAACACAGATGTCGATAAAGGACAAGGACACGACATGATGATCATATATTATTTTCCTAAATTGTTGGACAAAACATGTTGAGAATACTTTTGATTCAATTTTTGGAATGCCAATATCATTTTCCATTAGGGTAAAGATTACCTGGACTACTGCAAATACACGGGACTGGTCCATGTGGTGGACAACTAGGTTTGTCCTCACCATTTTACGTGTGGTTTGAAACGAGCAGCTCGTGACTTGGTTTGTTAACTTAAGGCTCGACTCGAGTTGAGTTCGAGTTAAAGTTCTAAACTCGTTTAGTAAATAAGTTCAGCTTAACACTTAAAAACTCGACTCGTTTGTATAGGCTTGACTCGCTTAAAAAAATTGGTTAAATAATTTAACAAGACTCAGCTCATTCAGGACTCGGCTCATGAGTTCAAACTCAAATTTTAGACTCGTTTTACTAAATGAGTCGAGCTCAAATACTACAAAGCTCGGCTCGTTTGTACCCTTAACTTTACAAAATTAACCTATCAATGTATACACTTTCATACTTGAAAGAACAACATTGAAAATATAAATCACGAAAGGACAAAAAAGAAAGTGTAGTTATAAAGACAGAATGAGAAAATCACTTCCTATTAAAAACATTACAACATTAAAGAAGTTTTGGAGAGAGAAAACCAATGGAGAATGGTTTTCACACTCCCCAAATTGTTAACCTCACTCTTAAGGGGAATGCAAAAATCAAATATATGATTGATTTTCGAACTCCCCAAATTGTTAACTTTTGAAAAGTACGGTTAACAATTTGGAGAGTGCGAAAATTACTCCCCAGCCAAACGAATTCTCTTTCCAAGGATTATTGGTTTTGCAAGTGGCTTCCCACTGGGCGCACGGACTCTCAGTGCAATTTTTTATAATTTTAATTTTACCCCAAATTATAAAGGTCATGATAATTTGTATTCAAAAATTATACACAATTTTCCTGTTAATTATATTACATCCTTAGTATCTTTGTTAAGTTTCTAAAAAAGTTTTCTTTTACATACTAGTATTTGTTTTTTTATCAAGACTCGTCATTTGTATGTACACTGTAGCATACTACATTTAAGTTCATTTCTTTCATACTGGGGTTGTTTGCTATAATTGAAAGATAAAAAATTCTAAGATCACGTTCAATGGTGTCCCCACCAATTTAAAAAATTTGGCTACGCCATTGCTCTGAGTTACCATTTTTTTTTCTCCAATACCTAAAAAAAGACCTATCTACTGAACGAATAACTCAATGGTTAACTGATCATTCTTATTTTGTATTAGTATCTACCTTGGGTCATTTCCAAATAGAGATGACAATCTTGCCCGAATCATTGGTTACCAAAACAGTACTGAACCGATTGGTGCCCGTTTTAACCAATTTTTTACCCGTGGTTTTCGTTTTTCATTTCGAAAAATCGGCCAGTTTAGTTCCGATTTTGGTTTCATGTGATAACTGTATCGAAAATCGAACCAAACTATAATCATAACCGAATCGTACGATTACGCAAATACACATAGTATATATATACGTATCAATTTATAATGATATATGGTCGGACGATTCATGTGTTACTCGCGAGGTAATTGTCATTCGTCTTTTAACATGATTGTGCAAAAAACAAAACAAAAAAGAAGAAAAAGTATAAATTACCACATTCATTCTCTATTTTTAAGAAATAAAGAAGGAAGAGAGAAAATACCGGCCCGTTCACTTTCCTATGCTTCTACATCATTGGACACCTAGCTTCATTTCTTTGGTTTTTGAGATTACATCTTATCCTTTTTTTGTTTTTTTGTCAAACTTGAATTTTACACCTTATCCTTTACCCAGAAAAATTTAAACCACTCATTTTCCTAGAACCAGTTCCTTTCATTTATTTTTAAAGTTTGGTTTGGTGGATTTAGCATACATAGAAATCTGTCTCTTCATAAGTTCAGAGTTTTTTAGTGCCATTTTATGGTTTCTAATTTTAATGGGCCCTTTTGTTAAATACTACTGTTTTGGTATTGCAAGGCACACGGGTTGCATAGAAGTTGTTTCTCGACTCAATTAAATATTTTATCTATTTGTATTTGTCTCATTGAACTTTAATTTATATATATATAGTTGAATAAACCGAGTGTATCGCAAATCAAATAAACTGAGTGTCTCGGACCAAATCGAATAAACTTAACTAGTCCAATACTGACGTTACTTGGTTGAGTTTCGGTTATACGATTTCAAAACCGTATGTACAAACCAATTTAGTGGTAAAATTAGTGCAAAATCGGACAAAATTAACCAAACAAAAATTAATTCCTTGATTTCATTATCACTTCCTCCCTTTCCATTCCCATCATGCATTTATAAGGTCGTAAACTGATGTGCCCACTAGGAACCAATAATTGCCCAAATTTTCTGGCTCTATGTTGAAGCACATGCAGCGTACGTTGTCCCACTTCTTTGGCTCAAATCATGCTCATATTTATTGACTTTAGAAAAGGATACCATTAGAGAGAGATTGATTTGTCATTACGTGGGTCTCCTCGCTTGTGATTTGTGAATGTTTCTATACCACTCATATGCACATCCTTTGGCCTATCTATCATACTATTTTTTTGTTGCTTATTTCCCAATGCATATCACAGCTCTAATAGTTTCAAAAATGGGCCTTGACTGCTGCTACCTTCTTTTGAACAAGTTGTAGGCACTTCCATTTACTGTTCATAGTTCTTGTGATTTTTATGTCCAAACTTATAAGTAACAATCATAACTATCAACACTCTCTCATAAGTGATTTATTGATTGGAAGTATATGCGTGACGTAACCCCACCTTATTGTAAAATTTTCACTTTAATTCAAGAGAGAAAATCCGACAAAAGTGTAGCGCACCTTACTCTTTATCCATGGCTTCAAGCCTGAAATAGATTCCCCAATCCTCAGCCCTTACTCTCTGTTTGGCTGGTTACTAATAGCAACAGTCACCTTAGTTTTTGCAGAGGTGTTTATGCTAGTGATTAATTTATGCACCACAATTTTTTGGTACCAGTTTTTGGATTTTTTCTTGGATATTTCCCAAAATGCTTGTGTAAAAATCATACACTTTTTACTTTTCCGGTTTCTCTTGTCGAGACAAACCCATATCATATAAAAGTTTAGCGTAAAACTAACAAACGCGAAATTTTTTTGAACAAGGACAAAACCAAAAAATTATGGTGCATAAGTTAATCTCTAGTGTCCAGTCACTAGATTTATCTTCGATTAGCACGGCATTATAATTAAAAACAAAAAAATTACCAAACTAGTAATTTTTTTTGTCTACAGTGTTATTGTGGGTGGGAAGCGGGTTCTGTGAGGTCGCTTACGTGTACAAAAGTGAGCTGGAGAGGTTCGATTGGTCGATGATCAGTACCAAGGGGAAAAGAGGAATAATCTCGTAGGGTGAGGGCTAGAGCAAAAGGTACGGAAAAGACAAAGGCAACGTGTCTCATTTGTTCTCCGCGGGGGGTGAATGACGTCTGCCCTTTCTAGAATCTAGATGAGTGAGGTCACCTTCTCTCCGGGGAAGAATGTTCTCCTTCCTCAGAATCAGTGCTCTCTCTCTCTCTCTTTTTCCAGAAAGGTCAGCCTCTTGCAATCATTGGGAATGTCAGGGGTATTTATAGGGCACATGGGCCTAGGTCAGGCCCAGGACGGCGCTCCTATAAGACCCCAACACGTGTCCCTCCCGTACCTCCAGGTCGCGGAAGACTCGTCTTCCCGCGGAGGACTTCCGCGGGGGACCCGCACTTCCGCGACGCTACCTCCATCCCAAGCCACCAAGCCACAAGAGCTTCCCCAATTCCCGCAAGAGCGAGGTCGCGACCCGCGGCGATCGTTTGCCTCCCGCGGAGTCCCTTCCGGGCCTGCCTTTTAGGCCAGAATAGGATCCCGGGGTCTTCTTACAGTTTCTGTACCAATTCCGATTTCAGTATGTCTTTCAGTTCTCCCTGGCGGGACCCGCGGAGGGGTCCCGCGAGATCTTCACTTCCGCGGGTCACTTCCGCGGGGGCTTCAGTTCCGCGGGTCGGTTCCGCGGGCGTCCATCTTAATGTGCTACGTGTTTCCTTTCCATTGGTCATTCAAACGTCTCCTTGGAATAAAGTGTGATTAAGATTGACTTTCCGCGTGGACCTGGTCGCCACGTGTCCACGGCCGATAGGCTGGTCAAAAGGTCTTCCCTGATGATATGTCAATAATTTTGACCGCGCCTACATATGCCCCCCGCGCGCGTACGACAAGTGCACGTCGTCCGCGTGCGTACCATCCTTTTTGTAAGTTTCCGCGGTCACCCCGGGGTTGTTCCGCGGAGCAACGGGCATGATAACTGCTAATGTCTCTTCGTGTACCATCATGACCCTTCGTGTACCATCATGACCTTTCGTGTACTGATGTCATAAATGTCCCCACCGTTTGACCACTATATAAACCCTTTGTCCATTATTTCCTTTTTCACCAAACTCCAAATTTTCGTCGAAGTGCTGTCAATTTCTCTTCTGACTTTCCAGCGATCGTCTTTCTTGTCTCTTTCCATCTTTCGCGGTCCACACCTTCCCTTTTCTCTTACTTTACTCACAAATGGCTGCGCGTGGTCCAATCGTCGAGATCCCGGTGCCCTCCGCGGACCAGTGGCAAAGGGCCCCGTATCTGCGAACAGTTGGGGACCCATTCTGGGCCCTTGCAGGGGCGTATCCTGCCTTTGGCCCCCCCGTGGTTAACCCTATCTTCTTCACGGCCCCTGCCGCCCCGGAGGATGCAGAGCCCGTCAATCCCTCCTCGGTGCTTCGCCTTTGCCTTGAGCGCGGGGATTTCCCCTATGTGGAATGCCGTTTTGGGGCCCAAGCTTCTGTACCCACTGACTGGGCGGACTGGGTTGATGACGTCGTTAATAACCCCCGCTACAAGCAGGTGTTGCTGGTCTCCGCTACTCTCGAGGCCGTTCAATTGTCGCGACGTCTGAGCATTCCTCGACAGGGGGCTGCCAACAAGAACTTGGAGTTCGCGTGCTCACGCTGGA
Source organism: Rhododendron henanense subsp. lingbaoense (assembly GCA_020567845.1). Lineage (NCBI taxonomy): Eukaryota > Viridiplantae > Streptophyta > Magnoliopsida > Ericales > Ericaceae > Rhododendron > Rhododendron henanense. The sequence goes on from CM036317.1 coordinate 1,223,877, forward strand.
GCAGTGATTCCCACTCTTTTGCATGGGCATGGGGGGAGAGTGGACTTTCGCTTGAGGATGTGCATATCCTCACTCGCTTGTCTCTACGCGGGGGCAACACCCTGGACTTCGCCAAGCTCTCGCGGGCGGAACGAGACGAGGTGGGGGCCTTGAGGGAATTTCACAAGAAGGCCCAAAACGGGCCAATCTTCACCCCTCAAGGGGTCCGTAAGGATCACGCGGCCAACGCCAAGAAGACCTCCCTCGGCAGCTGGTTGCGTTACTTCTTCAAGGACCTTCAGCCCGCGAGGACCGTCGCTCCTGGTGCTGAGCGAGATTTTGATGAGGGCCCCCAATACGGTCAGCACTTTTACATGGCGGGCTTCTTTTCTTACTTCCTCTCGTACTTTGTCCTGCCCGACTACCCCGCTGATGGCATTTCTCAGGCGGTCTTTCCGCTGGCCGTCCTTCTCGCCCGCGGCCAGCCTGTTGCCTTAGCGCCGCTGTTTCTGGGGTCACTCTTCCGCCAACTGGACCTAGTTCACGCGGACTATGCCAGGTCCCTCGGAAGGTGTGACCACTTTTCGATGGCTCACTCCACCTTCCTGCTCGCGTACTTCTTCGAGCATTTTCGCGCCGTCGCCCCGGAACCCCTGGCCCTTCATGCCTCGGGAATACGCTCCCGCGCGGAGCAGTGGCATGGGACCAGTAGCGAGGCCTTGTGGTACGAGGCATGCGACGTCGAGGCCAACTTCGCTCCTCGTCCTTACAACATTTCCCATCCGGGCGTCATGGGCGTAGGCCAATGCCTTCTCCCCGTCGCTTCTTCCCTCAATGCCGCGAGTGACAACACTCCCACGGCGCGGACGGTGATCAACTCCGCGCTCATTGCCCTTCCGGGGTGGCTCCCGACTTTGTCCAGTGAGGGATCTGGGGCGGCGGTGTACCGCCCGGATCGCTTCGCGAGGCAGTTGGGTTTCGACCAAGGGGTACCCGGTCCTGCCCCCGCGGTGTCTTCTTTTGCGGAGTCGCAGCTCCGGTTCATGAGGGGGGAGCTTTCCCCAGTCCTGGTTCAACTTGGGAACTTGCTCATCCCCGAGAGGGATAGGGTTTCACGCTACACCCAGGAGTTCCATGTATTCTGGAGGAGGAACCTTGACTCCTTCTTGACGTTCGTCCGCGGGCAGGCCGTGGTCCCTGAGGTGCCTGAAGTCCGGACTCGGGATACCTCTCTGCGGGCCATAACTGCAGTACGTGCAACTGAGTGGCGCGGACCCCGTAGCCAATGGGCCGTGATCCATGCAGAGCCTGTGACCAGGGTCTTTCCAGTGGAAGAACCTTCACCTCCTCAAGCCGCTCCGGGGCGAACCCGCGCGCGGGGACCCCGTGGGCGGACACAGCTACCGCTTCCTCCATCAGCAGGACCATCCCAACCGTCCTCCTCTCAAGCGCCCGCGGCGGGGGTGTCCCGCCGTCGAAAGCGTCTCCGCAATGTAAGTGCAACCATGTGCTCAATCATTTCCTTGCAATGCTTTTGCCTCTTTGTTCTCTGGGACTTATTCTCTCTGTCTTGCTCCTTCCCTTTTTTTAGCAGCGGGAGAGAGATGCTAGCACGTTCGTGGCATATGAGCCAGAGGCAACCGCGGTAGCGGCAGTAGCGGAAGAGGTAGCGGATGAGGCAGAAGAGGATGCCCCGGACGCTCAACCAAAGAAACGCCGCCTCGATGGTAAGCTTTGTTTTGCTAGGATGCCATTTCCGTTGCTTTGTGGCTTTCAGCCCCGACTTATATTTTTTGCCATGATTTCTCAAACAGTTCTGACAGAGTCCGACGAAGAGGCGGACGAGGGCGCGGAGGCAGGCGATGAGGATGAGGATGACGATGATGACGACGATGATGACGACGTCCCCATCAGCGTCTTGCAGGCCCGGGCGTCCGCGTCCGCGAAGGATCCTGTCGCGGCGGCTGTCAGTATAGTGGAGATTTCTGACTCCCCGGAGGAGCAGAGGGCAACAGAGGTGATTCAACCTCGAGTGGAGCCAGTCCCTTTTCTTCACCCGGAGCCTGAATCCTCCGCGGTTATCGGAGGTATGTTGCCTGACGAGCCTTCCGTTGTTGACCTCGGGGGGGATCCCAACACAGTCTCTTCTGAGTCGTGTTCTTCCCCGGAGGAATCTGGACATGTTATAGTGCAATCTATTGATCCAGCCCCATCTCCTTCTCACGCAGCAACTTCTGAGGCCCGCGAGCCCCCACCATCAGCGGACACCCACGAATCTGTGGGCCAGGCCGATATCGCCGCGGATCCTCTCAACGCGGCGGCTGCACGACTGCTGAGGGAGGGAGATGAGGACAACCTCGAAGAGCTTCCTCGCCCTGCCGCCGGGGGGTCTGTTGCGGGACAACCCGAGGTGGCTTCAGCTTCCACACCTTCTGGCTCCCACCAACAGTCCACTAGTGCCCGCATCCGGTCAACGGAGAGTTATCTGGGCAGGGTTGCTGGTGGTTCCCCGGGGGTTTCCAATGCCTCCTTTCTGCAAGGCCCGGGCTCGAACGCGGAGCGGGATACAGCCATGGACGCCGCCAGTCCTCATTCCCCGGCCTGCTCTACCTCGCAAACCCACTCCCCTCTCCAGTCCGCGAGACGCCCGCCAACCCCGCCGGCCGAGCCTTCCGCTCAACCTTCAGACCGACAGCTGGAGGTAAATGAAGAACTTATTGGTGGCCCCACCTCCATTACTGACTCAGATTTCAATTCCTTATTTAAAGATATGGACTTCTTGCCAACTGACGATGTTTTGGGGGGACAGGGGAGCCAAGCACTTGGGGATTACGAGCTCGATTTAAATTTGGAGATGGGCGAGGAGAGGGAGGAGGTTGAGTCGAGAGAGCAGTCGCCGCCCAGGCAACCTGCATCAGATCTGGGGAAGGGGCCCATGGATACTGAGACCACGGAGCCCATCCGCCTCTTTCCCGCGGGCTATGATGTGCCCGCGGAGTACTGGCCGCTGCTGAACGCCATAGCCCGATCTCACCCGGAGACTTTCAGTTCCTTCAACCCGCGGTCTGCCCGGCTCGGGGTGATCTACCTCAGCAGCCTCCACAACGTGCTCACTCCTTGGGGGCAGCTTCGCTACAGGGACTTCAATCCCGGGACCGAGGCTGAACTGCTGGAGGTTGCCGCGGATATGCAAGTCTTTGGGTTTGACTTGGCTTGGCTGTGCACGCGGAGTTCTGCGTTGAGGGCCGCGGGGGAGAGGGCCGCTCTGAGGCCCGAAATCCAGGGCCTGGCTGCCCAGTTGGAGTCCACTCGCCAACAGCTGGAGTCTACCCGCCAACACTTGGCCAATCTGGAGGCCAGCTTTGCTCGGGTGCTGCAGCATGATGCGGAGCTGGCTGCTGCCTCGCTGAATCTAGCTGACCCTGACCCGGACGGGCTTGTTTTCTTGGACTGGCAGGCCTAGACAGTGCTGCTGTTGTACTTTTTCTTTCTTCTTGTGTTGTTTTTTTTTTTTTGGAACACATGTACTATTTTTCTTTTGTTTTATTTGAATAAAACAGTCTCTGTGTTGATAATATCATGATAGCTGTACCTTTGCTGGGGTCCGCGAGCCATGCTCTGACTTCTTGTGACCTGTTTATCATTTTCGTTCAACAAATAGTAGGTCTGTCATTCGGGTCGGGCCTTGCTCTGGCCGCTCAAGACTTAACATTATCTCTTTTTCGACAATCACTAAGTATAAACCTCGCGGGTCATGTTCTGACCTCTCACGACTTAGCATCATCTTGTTTTGTTAGGCTCGGAGAAACGAACCGGGGGCCATGTTCTGGCCGCCTAAGGCTTAACATCATCTCTTTTTGACAATCACTAAGTATGAATCTCGCGGGCCATGTTCTAGCCTTTCGCGACTCAGCATCGTCTCTTTTTGACAATCGTTAAGTTTGGAGGAATGGATCAGGGCCATGTTCTGGCCGCTCAGGACTTAACATTATCTCTTCTTGACAATCACTAAGCATGAGTCTCGCGGGTCATGTTCTGACCTCTCGCGGCTCAGTATTGTCTCTTTTGATAATCGTTAAGTTTGAAACGAAAGAATTACAAAAGGAGTTGATAGTGCCGCAGAAATGTTCTCTCCGCGGAACCTCATCACTTTACCTTAACGTAAAAATGCAAGAAAGTTAAACACCAGTGTCAATTAGGAACAAGTGCTCGTCTTTTCATTAACGATAGATCCAATCAACTTGTTACAGTAGGGAAGAAAGGAACAAACTGTTCTAAAATCAAAGGGGCAGGGCAGGACAGCGGCTTGCTTACTTCCAACACTTCTCTTCAGGGGTAGAATTTCTTGACATACTTAGCGTTTACCGCTCCTGTCTCGAAACCATCTTCGACGCGGGCCAGGTGGTAGTACCTGCTGGCAGAGGCACTGATCACCTCATAGGGTCCTTCCCATCTAGGAGTGAATTTAGGTGTTTTCATGTCCCTCATTACTGTCGTGGTAGCTTTCCAAACCAACTCCCCGACTTCAAATACCCGCGGCACTACGCCCTTGTTGTAGTAGCGTGCCACGGACTCCCAGTATTTCTCGTGGGCAAGGGCCGCCGTCGCTCTTCTCTCTTCTAGGGCTTCCAGGTTTGCTTTCCTTCCTTCCGCGGAATTTTCCATCGCGAGTATCATCCGCGCGGAGGGGACACTTAGCTCTGCAGGTAAGACCGTTTCCGCTCCGTATACCAAGCTGAAGGGGCTGGCGCGTGTAGACTTCCTTTTCGAAGTACGATAAGCCCAGAGAGCTATTGGCAAGTGATCCGCCCAAGTACCCCCGCGCTCGTCTAACAGTTTGCTCAAGATTCTGATCAAGGTCTTGTTTGTTGCTTCCGCCTGTCCATTTCCCTGCGGGTAATAGGCGCTAGATGTACGGTGATCGACCGTGTACTCATCAAGGAGGCTTCCCACGTGGTGATTGATGAATGGAGTACCGTTATCAGAAAGGATCACCTTCGGTATGCCGAATCTGCAAATGATGTTCTCCTTGATGAATGCTGCCACCGCGTCTCCTGTAGCCTTCTTCAGCGGAACAGCCTCGACCCACTTAGTATAAACCTCCGTTGCAGCCAAGATCCATCTGTTCTTCCGCGATCCTGGTCTAATCGGTCCGACTAGATCCATCGCCCAAGTGTGGAAGGGATAAGGGGCGCGGACGGAATGCAACTCCACAGAGGGGGCGTGAACCAAGTTCCCGAATTTCTGGCAGGCCTGGCATCTCCGCACGTGTTTCTTTGAATCCTTCTCCATGGTGGGCCAAAAATACCCCAGATGAACCATCTGCTCGTGAAGCTTCCTCCACCCTTGGTGCTCAGTTCCGTGAGTCTTGGCTAGAACCTCTTCCGCCTGTTCCCTGTCCACGCATACTTGAGGCATCCCATCGAGGGTTCTTCTGAATAGTAGTCCCTTTTCCAGGAAGAAACGCCGCGCACCGCGGACGACCCTCGCGGATTCAGCTCGCTCGATGGGTAAGGCTCCTTCTCGTAAGTAATCGATGTAGACTTGTCTCCAGTCCACCTCCTGGTGTAGTCTACTATGTCTTCCCCGCTAGCCTGCGTCTCTTTCGTCAAGCTGATCACTGTCACCTTCTCGCGAACCTGGAAGAATTTGGCGTAGAAACTGTTCACCATTTCTTCCCAGGTGGTGATCGAATAAGGCTCCAGGTTGACATACCAAGTATACGCGCGCGAGGTGAGGGACTTCGAGAATTCCCGTAGCCGCAAGTTATGATCGGACGCGTGGACCCCCAGAGACTCCATGAAACGGACCACGTGTTCCTGGGCACTTCCTTCCTTTCCGTCGAACTTCACAAATTTTGGTGGGGCATACCCTTCCGGGTATGGGAGTGACATGATCGTCATGGGGTAAGGCGGGCGAATATCCGGGCTAGGGAGAGAGGGCAAGACCATCTTGGTTTTCTCCTTAGTGAGGAGGGCTTGTACGTCCGCCAGGGTGATGAACTGCCCTGCGGATGAGGCCCCAACTTCAGTAATGGCCGGCTCCTTCCTGCTCGCCTCGCTCGCCTTCTGCTGCGCTAGCAGGGCCTGAACTTCCGCCATGGTAATATAGGGTCCCGCAGAGGGCGTGCTAGCACCGTCAGCGGCTGCTTCCTTCTGGCGGTCTCCAGTGTTATTTCCCGCGATGCCTCCGACAAGTATAGGGCGCAAGTGGGGAGGCACCGTTGGGGGAAACTGGGGCTGCACTGTCTGGCTGGTGCTGCCTCCCGCTTGGTTTTGTGGCGGTTCGTCGTTTTGACCGACCGCGGCCTTTGGGAGCGCCGCTGAGATGACTTCAGTGAGACCAGCAAAAGCCGCAAGCAGCTGCCGCTGCGTTTCGAGGAACTGCCGCTGGCCGTCCTGGAGGGCCCGCAGCGCCTGCGCGGCCGCTCCCGCGCTATTGGTTTCCTCGACCTCCTCGATAACTGGCGCGCCGTCGTGTTGTCCCGCCATTGCGTTACGGCGTGATAGCGGCCGCTCGATGTATTCCGTGGAACGGGTACTAACCATAAACCAAAAGACACCTCCCCAGCAGAGTCGCCTAAATGTGGGTGGGAAGCGGGTTCTGTGAGGTCGCTTACGTGTACAAAAGTGAGCTGGAGAGGTTCGATTGGTCGATGATCAGTACCAAGGGGAAAAGAGGAATAATCTCGTGGGGTGAGGGCTAGAGCAAGAGGTACGGAAAAGACAAAGGCAACGTGTCTCCTTTGTTCTCCGCGGGGGGTGAATGACGTCTGCCCTTTCTAGAATCTAGATGAGTGAGGTCACCTTCTCTCCGGGGAAGAATGTTCTCCTTCCTCAGAATCAGTGCTCTCTCTCTCTCTCTTTTTCCAGAAAGGTCAGCCTCTTGCAATCATTGGGAATGTCAAGGGTATTTATAGGGCACATGGGCCTAGGTCAGGCCCAGAACGGCGCTCCTATAAGACTCCAACACGTGTCCCTCCCGTACCTCCAGGTCGCGGAAGACTCGTCTTCCCGCGGAGGACTTCTGCGGGGGACCCGCACTTCCGCGACGCTACCTCCATCCCAAGCCACCAAGCCACAAGAGCTTCCCCAATTCCCGCAAGAGCGAGGTCGCGGCCCGCGGCGATCGTTTGCCTCCCGCGGAGTCCCTTCCGGGCCTGCCTTTTAGGCCAGAATAGGATCCCGGGGTCTTCTTACAGTTTCTGTACCAATTTCGATTTCAGTATGTCTTTCAGTTCTCCCTGGCGGGACCCGCGGAGGGGTCCCGCGAGATCTTCACTTCCGCGGGTCACTTCCGCGGGGGCTTCAGTTCCGCGGGTCGGTTCCGCGGGCGTCCATCTTAATGTGCTACGTGTTTCCTTTCCATTGGTCATTCAAACGTCTCCTTGGAATAAAGTGTGATTAAGATTGACTTTCCGCGTGGACCTGGTCGCCACGTGTCCACGGCCGATAGGCTGGTCAAAAGGTCTTCCCTGATGACATGTCAATAATTTTGACCGCGCCTACAGTTATCTTATATGATTTTTATTCAATTTCAGTCCACTTTTTTTTTTACTTTTTCGATTCCTCTAATTGAGAGAAGGCTACAACAATCTATCCTAAAATTTATGACGAAAAGCTAAACGAAGATTATGAAAAGAAAATTTTAGTCATTAAATACCCAAGACAAAACTATTAGCGTGTGAACCCACGAAATGCTTAAGACGGTGAATGGATAGTAAACAATTAGTTAAATGTAAACTAAAAAGCACGGAAGCGGATACCAGACTGGAATACGACATGACATAGATAAAAATGTACAGATGAGTTACTATTTCTCTTAAGGTAAACTATATTGGCATTTCAAAAATTGATGCAGGTACTCTAAAATCAGTGTAATTACAAAGTCACTTTCCTTTGTTTTTTAGAGCGCCTCCATCAATTTTTGGAATGTTTCTTCTCTTAAATGTTGGACACTAACACATTGAGAATACAAGTAGACACAAACAAATTACTGCAAATACATGGCGTACAGGTCCATGTGGTGGACTGAAAAGTAGATTAGTGTTCACCATTAATTTTTTTCCCAGTTTTTCCACGACGAGAAACATCAATCGACGCTCTCCGCCATAAGTAGGAGAATTTGACAAATCTCTCTACTGGTATCCTTCTTCCTTTAAAGTCAATTCGAGTGGGACATCAGTTAGAGGGTCGGTACAGTACATAAAAAGGAGAATATGAAAGTCTCCCTAAAATAACAATGGACGATCCAGATTTTGACGATACATACATAAGTGTATGAAAGGAGATCGTGAAAGTGTCCATAAAATAACAACCAACGGTCTAGATCTAGAATAGAATTGTGAACAAAGTTTCATGAATTGCGCTTTTTATTTTTGGTAATCGAGATTGTCCCGGACCAACATGTGCGCACGCTGGACTAATTTTTATAGCCTTTCACACAACGTTTAAAAAGCTTGCGCACAAAGTGAGATGACCCCAAAAGTTACTGACAACTTAAATTTCAAACCAAGACCACCATGGCAACCCCTTGGGGTTTCAAGAAACGCGTTTTGCTAAAGGTATTCTCAATCTTTGTTGTGATTCCACAATGACACTTCTTTTTTTCCAAAAGATTGCGAGTGGACGCACAGACTAATTCCTACTACAATAAGTTTAGAATCACAAAAAAAGACTCAAACACTCACAATAGGGGAGGAACCCACACACACCGGATATGCGTAATGTGTGTGGGCCCACCCCTATTGTGAATGTGTGTGTAAGTATTTGTGTGTGATTGTAGCATTGTTGTTCGTAGTATTGGCTAATTAAAAAGGTGCCAAATTAAACCATTAGATTAGTTAAATGTATACTAACAAACACGGATGTCGATAAAGGATACAGACACGACATGACGATATATTATTTTCCTAAATTGTTGGACAAAACATGTTGAGAATACTTTTAATTCAAATTTTGGAGTGTCAATATCATTTTTCATTAGGGTAAAGATTACCTGGACTGCTATACTGCAAATACATGGGACTGGTCCATGTGGTGGACAAATTTGTTTGTCCTCACCATTTTACATGGGGAAAATGACAGCTAATGATGTGTTTTGATAATTAGTACTCGCTAAGGACATTTTCAGCATTAATAAATGTTTTCAGCATGTCCTTGGCGAGTATTAATTATCAAAACACGTCCTAGGCCGTCATTTTTCCTTTTACATGTGGTTTGAAACGAGCAGCACGTGACTTGGTTTGTTAACTTAAGGCTCGACTCGAGCTGAGTTCAAGTTAAAGTCCTAAGCTCATTTAGTAAATAAGTTCAGCTTAACACTCAAAAACTCGACTCGTTTGTATAGGTTTGACTCGTTTAAAAAAGCTGATTAAATAATTTAACAAGACTTGGCTTGTTCAAGACTCGGCTCATGAGTTCAAACTCAAATCTTAGACTCCATTTGGTAAACGAGCCAAGCTCGAATACTACAAAGCTCGGCTCGTTTGCACCCTTAAATTTACAAAATTAACCTATCATTTGTATACACTTTCACACTTGAAAGAACAATATTGTAAATTTAAATCACGAAAGGACAAAAAAGAAAGTGTAGTTATAAAGATGGAATGTGAAAATCACTTCCCATTAAAAACATTACAACATTAAAGAAGTTTTGAAGAGAGAAAACCAATAAAGAGTTATTTTCGCACTCCCCAAATTGTTAACCTCACTCCCAAGGGGAATGCAAAAATCAAATATATGATTGATTTTCGAACTCCCCAAATTGTTAACTTTTAGAAATTGCGGTTAATAATTTGGGAAGTGTGAAAATTACTCCCAAACTAATTCTCTTTCCAGGGAGTATTTGGTTTTGCAAGTTCAAAAAGAATTTTTCAAAAAATTCCCCCTAAATTCCCCCTACTTCCAACATTTCTCTCTCTATCCCTCTCCACTTATTACCCCTACTATTTTTCAAAAAAAAATTCAAATTCCAATCCAAACAAAGCATTAAGTGCTTCCCGCTGGGGACCATTATTGTCCAAGAACATGCATGATTTTTATGTATGCAGCCTTGTCCTCTTTTTTGGAGTATTTTTCACACATAAATCCCACTCGTATTGACATTACACACGGATACCAGTAGAAAGATTTTTCATTCAAGTGGGTCTCCACATGTCAAATAAGGAAAAATCTTTGGTACGCGTACACCACTTTGGCTCTGTTTACGATTTTTTATGGCCCGATACATGAGGTTTGTGATAGTTTATTTTTACGAATATTTGTAGCTCCTTTTACAAAAAAAAATTTGTTCCTATAATGAGATTCTGCAGTCAAATACGAATGAACTTTTACGAATGTTTTGTGGTCATTTTTACGAATTTTTTGGTGTTGTTTATGAATTTCCTACCCCTTCTAAAGAAGAAACACTTTGATTCAATTTTTCGCTTGCCACAAATTGGCCAATTTTTCCAATTTTACCCCCTGATTGGGGGGCATGCAGTTTAGTCCAGTGTCCATAATGGTAATTTCCCCTCCTTGCCTTAATGGCCCAGATGGGTGCATCACGGACAGCCACGTAGGCATTGAAAGCACGATCGCCTTCTACAGTTGTACTCCCTCGCGTCCTCTCTCTCTCCCCAGCGATTTTCCATGGCCTCTCTCTCTCTCTCTCTCCAGATCAGGACATGCAACTCTATTCCAGAGCAGTCCAAATTTCTGGCTGCCAACATACCTATCGCCATGCCGGTGAGTCACTCGCACAGTTTCACTATATCAGTTGCACAGGTTCTGCATGTCTCACTGATCTCAAATTATCTCCCTTCCTCTCCTCTTGTAACTTTTTTTTGCAGAGTAAATCTGAGGATCTAGCACTAGCCCTTGCGGAGGCGACTGGTACAAATTAATAGCAGAGATTTGTATCCTTGTTTGGGTCTCGATCTGTGCAAAATCGGGCGTGTTCCAGACTTCCAGGCGAGCATCTTTAAAGACGATCTTGAAACTCGATCGATCGACGTACACAACGAAAAGGAAGTCTGGTTTTGAAAATAATTGGTAAGCTGTAAGCCTATGTATCTGTATACGCATGCTAGGGTTTCGATTCCACTAATGTAACCTGTGAACGACATAAGTAGTAATTAGTTTTTTTTCTTCTGATGAATCAATAATCATAGTAATCTGATTATTGATAAGTAGTAATTAGTTTTTTTTCTGATTAATCAATAATCATAGCAATCTGATTATTGATAATCAGTTTTCCATGAAGCCTTGAACTAATTACACCCAGTTTTCCAGCCTCAGTTTCAATGCTATTTTCAATGCTAATAAAGAAGCATTGAAAAACTTGCATTTGGTGACATGGATATTGCTAAAGCATTAGGCAAATGCCATATCAATACTAAGGATCCATTTGTTTTACCTGATATGAGCATTGTATAGGACTCAATTGTTTAGCCAATGGGACCATATGTCCGGTGTTTCGCTACAAATCTTACAAGCTGGATTAAATCTACTTATGATAGCTAATTTTACAAAGCGTGGGATGTATAGTACCATGGAAATGCGGTATTATTAAACCTATAGCTATCAGTTCCATGGACGAAATATCATATGGGTATAAGTACCTTCAATATGAGTCCTGTCCAACAAGCTGGCCCTAAAGTTCAAGGTTTCTATACCATGTCATGTACCTCACCGGCTCACCCATGCTTGATTATTTTCTATTGTCTCCTCTATTTTTTATTGGCATTCACCCTGTCCTTCTGGCACTTATAAGGTGTTTGGGTGAAAGTTAGGCTTTCAATTCTATTGAGATGAAGTTGTTGGCCTTAGACTATAAACTTTCTCACATTTGAGAACAAATCTTTTACCATTGGTTCAAGCAATAGACTATTAATTGCAAAAGAACTGTCATGCTTCACTTTATCCTCCCTTGACACACTCTCGGCAACCCCAAATTGAGAAAAAGAAAAGAGGATAGAGCAAAGAGAGAGGTGCTACTTGTGTGAGTTATGAGTCATCCGAACTCCAACATTGAAGATTTTAGGAGCTTGTTGAGTGAAGAAAATGGTTCATAGTGATGTGAATACAACAGTTTTAAGCAATTATTCAATAGTTTCAGAATCGGGTGGTCTATCTCTGTGGCTACATATTTGTCCTTCATAATATTTAGTACGAAATTTTCAAGAACTTTTGCAGTAGAAAAAGATAATTTTCATTTAATGAATTCTCCGGCACGAGCCTAGCTTGCAATTCATTGCAGATGTGCAGTATTTCTCACTTGATCACTCCTTGGTAGTTCGAGTAGTTCATCACTTGTATTTCTTGATGGAGCTGAGATTATGATTACCTGGTTACCTTTTTTTTGCCTCATTTTGAGGCCTTAGATGGTTAGCTAACTGATATTGTGCATGACTCATTTCGAATAATCAAAACCTTGATGGATTCACTTCACTACATGCAGTTGTATAGGACACACTTTCTGCACATGCATATGTGTACCTCTAAGGTTGGAGTGTTCAATAAATTATTCGAGTCCTCGGCTGAGCTTATTGTAATCATCGAAATGTGAACATTAACTTAAAGAGATTAGGATAGTATGTAGTTGTGGACCCTTGTAATCCAAAGTATTTCTCTTTATAATTCATATTATGTTTCTTTATCGTACATTGGTCTTCGATTACTTAACCATGAACTTTGTTGTATTAGAAACAAACTATTCTTTGCTTCGGATGGGATGGTTGTCCATTCCTTGGTAAGTTTCATATAACTTCCATGTGACATCTTTGACTCCAGTTGCCCATAATAAAGAAGGTATGTACCACTGCAGGTTCAGAGCAATTTGAAGGTAAATCATAACTTGTAAAGTTATCAGGGATGCTACTGCGGTCATGCTTTCTAGACAGAGCTGATGGATTCACAACTATATTTGCTGGTGAACTGGTATTCCCTAAGTTAGACATGGCGTTAGCATAGTTGTTCTTAGACACTTTACGATTTGTATTTTGACATGTCCTACCCAATGTGAAGAACTCCAGGGCAAGTCTTTGAACTGAACCTCGCAGTATAGGGACCGACGGAATAGTTTTTGTTGTTATGAAAGCTTGTCTTAGGTGTGGCACTGGAGTTGTAGTAGGCTCGGTCTAGGTGCAGGAAATTACTTAGTCAGGTGTCTTTGATAAAATGCTTGTAATCAAATTCATACTGACCATTCATAAATATGGTGGTGCTTTTGTTAAACTCATTTGCTTTTACCATTGTGACCAATGACCATAACCTATATTTTGATTCCACAAATATTCAAACTCATTCTCTTCAACGGGCATGACATACGTGCCTTGCACGTCGCCCCGTACCTAGTTGAAGTAAAAAAAGATGGCACAATTGACAAGCTAAAAACAGACAGTTCAAAGGTTATTAACGAATTTTTGTGGCTCAATATAAAAACTTTTGGTGTTCACTTACAAATTGCTGTGGTGATTTACAAAATTTTATGGCTAAAAATACGAAGTGCATACCGTACTCCTAAAATTATGTGTGTTTACCCTAGCCTAAGTTGTTATGCTTTTGTGAATTTACTATTCCACTCATACACACATCCTAGCTTATGCCATCTGTCACATGCTTCGTGCATATTCCCCAATGCATTTTTTTTTTATAAATGGATGTTCGGGTCACCTTGCGCGCATCTCGACTAATTGTGAGTTCCTGAAGATAACAACCGGACATAACCCCAGTAGTCCCGAGGTAATTTGGAATGAGTTCTTTCGAAAGGAGATCGGTTTTTAGTAATATTAGTACTTTTTAAAATAACAGAAAATCGATTGTCCCGTGATTTTATCTTCTTCTCAAGAAGGCTTTCCTAGTAAATTTAAATATCTCCTGGTTGTGTATTTTTGTATTTATTTGTATCCTTTTTGTTTTGCCATTTTTATTTCACGCTTAAAGAATGATATTGCCACTTTTAGACCAGTGGGGCGCACGGACTCTCAGTACAATTTTTAATAATTTTAATTTTATTCCAAATTATAAAGGTCATGATAATTTGTATTAAAAAATTATACACAATTTTCCTTACATCCTTAGTATCTTTGTTAAGTTTCTAAAAAAGTTCTCTTTTACATAGTATTTGTTTTTTACAAAGACTCGTTATCTATATGTACACTGTAGCATACTAGCATTTAAGTTCATTTCTTTCATATATTGGGGTTGTTTACTATAATTGAAAGAGAAAAAAATTCTAAGATCATGTTCAATGGTGCCCCCACCGATTTATGCCTTGTTTGGATTCAAATTTGAGTTTTTTTGAGTTTGGTTTTTGGGGTAATGAGTAGAGAGAGAAATTAGGGTAATAATTGAAGATAGGAGTAATGAGTGAAGAGAGATAGAGGAGGAAATGAGAGAGAGAGAGAGGGAGAAATGAGAGTAATGATTCGAAATATGGGTAATGAGTGGAGAGATAAATGAGAGTAATGATTGAAAATAGGGATAATGAGTGTTTTTTGAGTTGAAATTTTTTTTCCAAGTTTGAATCCAAACAAAGCATTAAATTTTTGGCTACGCCACTGCTCTGAGTTACCAATATTTTTTTTCATGTCTCCAATGCCTAAAAAAAGACCTATCTACTGAACGGATAACTCAATGGTTAACTGATCATTCTTATTTTGTATTAGTATCTACCTTGGGTCATTTCCAAATAGAGATGACAATTCTCGCCCGAATCGTTGGTTACCAAAACAGTACTGAACCGATTGGTGCTCGTTTTAACCAATTTCTTAACCGTGGTTTTCGTTTTTCATTTCGAAAAATCAGCTGGTTCAGTTTCGATTTTAGTTTCATGTGATAACTGCATCGAAAATCGAACCGAACTACAACCATAACCGAATTGCAAGATCATTACGCAAATACACATAGTATATAAATACGTATCAGTTTATAATGATGTATGGTCGGACAATTCATGTGTTACTCACGAGGTAATTGTCATTCGTCTTTTAACATGATTGTGTTGTTGAAATTGATTCTCCCACAAAAAGCAAAATAGAAGAAAGAGTATAAATTACAACATCTCTTTTTAATATGTCACATTCATTCTCTATTTTTAAGATAAGAAATAAAGAAAGAATAGAGAAAATACTGGTCCGTTCACTTTCCTATGCTTCTACATCATGGGACACGTGGCTTCATTTCTATGGTTTTTGAGATTACATCTTATCGTTTTTCTTCTATGATTGGTGCTCGTTTTAACCAATTTCTTAACCGTGGTTTTCGTTTTTCATTTCGAAAAATCAGCTGGTTCAGTTTCGATTTTAGTTTCATGTGATAACTGCATCGAAAATCGAACCGAACTACAACCATAACCGAATTGCAAGATCATTACGCAAATACACATAGTATATAAATACGTATCAGTTTATAATGATGTATGGTCGGACAATTCATGTGTTACTCACGAGGTAATTGTCATTCGTCTTTTAACATGATTGTGTTGTTGAAATTGATTCTCCCACAAAAAGCAAAATAGAAGAAAGAGTATAAATTACAACATCTCTTTTTAATATGTCACATTCATTCTCTATTTTTAAGATAAGAAATAAAGAAAGAATTAGAGAAAATACTGGTCCGTTCACTTTCCTATGCTTCTACATCATGGGACACGTGGCTTCATTTCTATGGTTTTTGAGATTACATCTTATCGTTTTTCTTCTTTTTTTTGGCAAACTTGAATTTGTACACCTTATCCTTTACCCAGAAAAATTTAAACCACTCATTTTCCTTGAACCAGTTCCTTTCATTTATTTTTAAAGTTTGGTTTGGTGGATTTAGCATACATAGAAATCTTTCTCTTCATAAGTTCAGAGTTTTTTAGTGCCATTTTGTGGTTTCTAATTTTATTGGGCCCTTTTGTTAAATACTACTGTTTTGGAATTGCAAGGCACACGGGTTGCGTAGAAGTTGTTTTTCGACTCAATTAAATATTTATCTATTCGTATTTGTCTCATTGAGCTTTATTATATACGGCTCAAAGCTGAATAAATTGAGTGTGTCGGACCAAATCGAATAAACTTAACTAGACCAACACCGACGTTATTTGGTCGAGTTTCGGTTACATAATTTCAAAACCGTACGTATAAACCAATTTAGTGGTAAAATTAGTGCAAAATCGAACAAAATTGACCGAACAAAAATTAATTCCTTGATTTCATGATTATCACTTCCTCGCTTTCCATTCCCATCATGCATTTATAAGGTCGTAAACTGATGTGCTCCACTAGGAACCAATAATTGCCCAAATTTTCTGGCTCTATGTTGAAGCACATGCAGCGTATGTTGTCCCACTTCTTTGGCTCAAATCCCGCTCATATTTATTGACTTTAGAGAAGGATACCAGTAGAGAGAGATTGATTTATCATTAAGTTGGTCTCATCGCTTGTGATTTGTGAATGTTTCTATACCACTCATACGCACATCCTTTGGGCTATCTATCATACTTTTTTTTTTTGTTCTTATTTCCCAATGCATATCACAGCTCTAATAGTTTCAAAAATGGGCCTTGACTGCTGCTACCTTCTTTTGAACAAGTTGTAGGCACTTCCATTTACTGTTCATAGTTCTTGTGATTTTTATGTCCAAACTTATACGTAACAATCATAACTACCAACACTCTCTCATAAGTGATTTATTGATCGGAAGTATATCTGTGACGAAATGTCATGTAAGTTGTAACCCCACCTTATTGTAAAATTTTCACTTTAATTCAAGAGAGAAAATCCGACAAAAGAGTAGCGCGCCCTATTCTTTATCCATGGCTTCAAGCGTGAAATAGATTCCCCAATTCTCAGCCCTTACTCCCTGTTTGGCTAGCTACTAATAGCAACAGTCACCTTACTTTTGTGGCAACTAATACCAGTGTCCAGTCATTTGATTTATCTTCGATTAGCACGGCTTTCTATCACCAATTTATCTTCGAATAAATTGGGCAATAAATATCTGCAATACAGCACATCAGTTTTAATTATTTTTGTTGAAGAGGCCTATCAGTTAGCAACAAGTCTACAGTAACCGCACACGTGTGGGACCCACTTCAGGCTGTGCACGAATGATAAGAGCTATTCAATAATTTTTTTTAAAAATGTGGCTGTAGACCTATTGATCAGTTAGAGGCCAGGTACAATACATAAAAGGAGAACATGAAAGTGTCCATGAAATAACAACCGATCCAGATTCTGACAGTACGTGAAAGGAGAACATGAAATTGTGTCCCTGAAATAACAACGGACGATCTAGATCTGGAATAGAATTGTGAACAAAGTTTCATGAACTGCGCTTTTTATTTTTGGTAATCGAGATTGTCTCGGACCAACATGCGCGCACAACAGACTAATTTTTACAGTCTTTTACACTTAACATTTCAAAAGTTTTGCGCACAAGATGAGGTGACCCTAAAAGTTATTGACAACCTAAATTCCAAGCCAAGACCACCATGGCAATCCTTGGGGTTTCAAGAAACGCGATTTGCCAAGGTATTCTCAATCTTTGTTGTGATTCCACTATGATACTTCTTTTTTTCCAAAAGATTGCGGGTGGACGCACAGACTAATTCCTATATTATTGGCTAATTAAAAAGGTGCCAAATTATAATGGGATTACGTACAATCGGTACGGGTGGTTATATCATTACTCCCTCTGTGCCAATTCTTTTGTTTTTTTTGGAGTCTGTGTCACTTTTCAATTGATTATATCTTGTAATCTATAATGTTTTAGATGATTTTGAAAACATCGTTTAAAAGAACTCATTGAGATCTATTGAACAAGATCCATATTGCATATAATCGGTATTACCAATTAAAAGTTATAATTAGTTTTTTAACCGGTTAGGATAGGACGGGGATAATAGAATTGGGACGGATGGAGTATTATGTTAGTTGCCAAAGAAAGCATGGGAACTCTCAGTACTTACTAGTTACTATGCGTCTCACCGCATATAAAAAGAGATTGGTATGTGCAATGTAAGAGAACAAGAATACCTCAGTAATGTGAGTGTATGTAGAAAGGAGAATGTAGAAGAGCTTCAATACTTGAAAGGTGAGGGGTACATTAAACCATTCGTTAAATGTACACTAACAAACACGGATGCCCCCTCATCCCCAGGCAAGGGGGTGTGGGATAAAGTATTATACCCATTTGCACCTAGGTGGTGTTGTGGTGACGGCCTGTCTTCCCGGACGGTAGCTATGGCTCGAACCGGACATTCCACAGCAGGTAGGGAGCCCCTATGGTCACGTCCAAGGGGAGTTGCTACGCTGGTTGTCTTCTCCCACCCTTTTTAATGATAAAAAAAAAAAAACACGAATGCCGAAAAAGGACATGGACACAACATGACGATATATTATTTTTCTAAATTGTTGGACAAATCATGTTGAGAATACTTTTGATTCATATAAGTAGACAGTAGCGAATTACTTACGCAATTTATTAGCTGCAAGATTACCTGGACTGCAAATACACGGGACTGGTCCATGTCGTGGACAACGAGGTTTGTCCTCATCACCATTTTACATGTGGTTTCAAACGAGCACCTCGTGACTTGGCTTGTTAAGGCTCGGCTCGACTCGAGTTGAGTTCGAGTAAAAGTTCTAAGCTTGTTGTAAACAAGTTCGGCTTAACACTCAAAAAAATCGACTCGATTGTATAGGCTTGACTCGTTGAAATAAGCTGGTTAAGTAAATTAACCAAATCAGCTCGTTCAGGACTTGACTCGTGAGTTCTAACTCGAATTTTAGACTCGTTTTAGTAAACAAGCCAAGCTCAAAAACTACAAAACTCAGCTCGTTTGCACCCTTAACTTTTATGCTTTGAGTTCCCTTTCTACTTTTCTTTTTTTATTGTCCTTTTATATACTCCCTTCGTCCCCACTTTTAGAGATAAAAACCAATTCTCTTTCCAATTGTTTGGTTTTGCACGTGGCTATGGGGACCATTATTGTCCAATTTTTTTGGCTCATGTCCAACAACATGCATGGTTTTTATGTTTGCAGCTTTGCCCTTTTTCTTATTTTCCATAAATCCCACTCGCATTAACATGGGCAACAGGGCAAGGTTTCTGTCAAGTGTGAGTTCCAACCAGCTTGGTCAAGTTTTGGATCATTTGTGGACCCTTTCTGGGATCACAACAATGATCGAAATTGTTTATTTTTTAAAGTTTGTTGAGAAGATTGAACACACCAAAAATCACATTGATTGGATATTGTTTGATATGATTTCGAAATCCATTAATTTTGGGGGGGAAATATGCAACACTGGATTGTAACTCATTTGACACAATTATCCAAAAATAAAGGCATTTCCATATCATATCAAACGATATCCGATCAACGTAATTTTTGGTGTGGTCAATATTCTCGACAAACTCTAAAAAATGAAGTAATTGTCATTCGTCTTTTAACATGATTGTGTTGTTGAAATTGATTCTCCCACAAAAAGCAAAATAGAAGAAAGAGTATAAATTACCACACATCTCTCTTTAATATGTCACATTCATTCTCTATTTTTAAAAAATAAAGAAGACAGAAAATCCCGGCCCGTTCACTTTCCTATGCTTCTACATCATTAGACACGTGGCTTCATTTCTTTGGTTTTTGAGATTACATCTTATCCTCTCTCTTTTTGCAAACTTGAATTTTACACCTTATCCTTTACCCAGAAAAATTTAAACTACTCATTTTCCTTGAACCAGTTCCTTTCATTTATATTTTTAAAATTTGGTTTGGTGGATTTAGCATACATAGAAATCTGTCTCTTCATAAGTTCAGAGTTTTTTAGTGTCATTTTATGATTTCTAATTTTATTGGGCCCTTTTGTTAAATACTACTAGTGTTTTGGTATTGTAAGGCACACGGGTTGCGTAGAAGTTGTTTCTCGACTCAATTAAATATTTTATCTATTTGTATTTGTCTCATTGAACTTTATTATATATGGCTCAAAAGTTGAATAAACCGAGTGTATCGGACCAAATCGAATAAACTTAACTAGACCAACACTGACGTTATTTGGTCGAGTTTCGGTTACACAATTTCAAAACCGTATGTATAAACCAATTTAGTGGTAAAATTAGTGCAAAATCAGACCCAATTAACCGAACAAAAATTAATTCCTTGATTTCATTATCGCTTCCTCGCTTTCCATTCCCATCATGCATTTATAAGGTCATAAACTGATGTGCCCCACTAGGAACCAATTATTGCCCAAATTTTCTGGCTCTATGATGAACCAAATCCCGCTCATATTTATTGACTTTAGTGAAAGATACCCGTAGAGAGAGATCGATTTGTCATTAAGTGGGTCTCCTCGCTTGTGATTTGTGTGAATGTTTCTATACCACTCATACGCACATCCTTTGGGCTATCTATCATACGATTTTTTCGTGCTTATTTCCCAATGCATACCTTCTTTTGAACAAGTTGTAGGCACTTTCATTTACTGTTCATAGTTCTTGTGATTTTTATGCCCAAACTTATACGTAACAATCATAACTACCAACACTCTCTCATAAGTAATTTATTGATCGGAAGTATATCCGTGACGAAATTTTCATTTTAATTCAAGAGATAAAATCCGACAAAAGAGTAGCGCGCCCTATTCTTTATCCATGGCTTCAAGTGTGAAATAGATTCCCCAATCCTCAGCCCTTACTCCCTGTTTGGCTAGCTACTAATAGCAACGGGCACCTTACTTTTGTGGCAACTAATACGAGTGTCCAGTCACTTGATTTATCTTCGATTAGCACGACATTATTTTCTATCACCAATTTGTCTTCGAATAAATTGGGCAATAAATATCTACAGTACGGCACATCAGTTTTAATTATTTTTGTTGAAGAGACCGATCGGTTAGCAATAAGTCTACAGTCACTGCACACGTGTGGGACCCACTCCAGGTCCTGCACGAATGATACGAGCCATTCAATAATTTTTAAAAGAAAAAACGAGTGGGTCCTGTGAAAAATCAGCTCAATTTGACATGTGTAGGTGCTCGATTCAATCTTTCATTTTTGAATGGCTCGGATCGGACACTTACACATATTGAATTGAGCTGATTTTTCACTGGACCCACTCAGTTTTTTTTTTAAAGTTAGTTAACAACTCGAATCATTCGTGTAAGCCCGAAGTGAGCCCCACATACATGCGGTAACTGTAGACTTATTGATCAGTTAGAGGCCAGGTACAATACATAAAAGGAGAACATGAAAGTGTCCGTGAAATAACAACCGATCCATCTTCAATTTCAATTCTCGAAAGGTGAGGGGTACATTAAACCATTCGTTAAATGTATACTAACAAACACGGATGCCGAAAAAGGACATGGACACAACATGACGATTTATTATTTTTCTAAATTGTTGAACAAATCATGTTGAGAAAACTTTTGATTCATATAAGTAAACAGTAGCGAATTACTTACGCAATTTATTAGCTATAAGATTACCTGGACTGCAAATACACGAGACTGGTCCATGTCGTGGACAACGAGGTTTGTCCTCACCAATTTACGTGTGGTTTCAAACGAATGAACGATCACCTCGTGACTTGGCTTGTTGAGGCTCGACTCGAGCTGAGTTCGAGTAAAAGTTCTAAGCCTGTTGTAAACAAGTTCGGCTTAATACTTAAAAAAATCGACTCAATTGTATAGGCTTGACTTGTTTAAAGAAGCTAGTTAAGTAAATTAACCAAATCAGCTTGTTCAGGACTCGGCTCGTGAGTTCACACTCAAATTTTAGACTCGTTTTAGTAAACAAGCCAAACTCAAACACTACAAAACTCGGCTTGTTTGCACCCTTAACTTTTATGCTTTGAATTCCCTTTCTACTTTTCTTTTCTTATTGTCCTTTTATATACTCCATTTGTCTCCACTTTTAGTCCCTTTCGAAAATTCCGACTAATTAAGGGATTACAATCATTGCACTTTTAGTAAACTTGATTTTCTTAATATATACTATGATCAATCATTACATTTTCTTATTTTTTTTTAGTAATACTATTAATTTAAAAATGAAAGGATAAAAGATAATTTTTGATATGAAATAATTTTTTTGGGACTGAAAAAAATATTAATTGAAAAAAAAAACGGGACGGCGGACGGAATATGTTTTCCCAGTTTTTTCCATCTGTGATCACTCTGCGCATGTGACGAGAAACATCAATCGACGCTCTCCATCATCACCTCTGATAAGCCTTTGCCTCGCCGACTTCCACCTCCGGGCACCACCGTTGCGACCAACCGTCTCAGGATAGCTCCCAATTGAGGTTTTAATTACTTGTTTAAATCTAATTCTCCCACTATTTCAAATTACTTGTGTTCTGAATTTTCTTTACATTTTTGTGTACTTGTGTCTCTCGAATACAAATATCTTCCTCCTACACAGCCGTACTTTGTGGTTTTTATTTTTTATTTTTTTATGGTTCTATTTTGAATGGGTTCTCTTCAGTGTGCAGTTTCTGCTCTAAAATTGAAAAAATTTCATGGTTCATTTTGAATTTCTTAGTTCAGTTTCAATTTTTTTTTCTTTTTGGTAAATATGCTGCATTTCATAACCGACAAACAAAAGAACAATGGGGAACACCCACTACAGAGAGAATCTGTACATAGAAAGGCCTACAAGAACAAGCTACACAACATGAAACAACTAATGGAAGCTATTTGAGGTTATCCCCTTCCATGTTTATGGTTCAGTTTGAATTTGAGGTTATTCCCTGTAATTGAACAAGAATGCTTCACTTTCTGGTGGTTTCATGTATTTCTAAGAAATTCTGAGTTCATTTGCCTGTTTGAATGCTTTGATTTAGAATACCATGTTTCCAGTAGCGTGCTTGATTTTTTTTCCTCGGATCTCTACAATAAAAAAGAATCTATCAAAGTAGCTTGAACGTTAACAGTGAAATAAATAACTAATGCAGTATCTCTTGTGCCATACGGGAAAGAAATTAAAGGCTGAAGAGCTGCTTGTCAATTTTTATCAGCACTTCCCACTCCCGTGATGGTACTAATTTACAACTCCAAAGGGAAACTAGGTTTTTGAACATGAGAAATTTCATTCAATAGTCTCTCTACCTTGGTCATAGCCTCTCTTATCTTGGTCATTTTCACAATAGTCTCTTAGGCCTGATACCTTGGTTACAGGGCCGGTCCTGAGATTGAAATTTGAAAATACATTTACCATCAAGATCATTGACAATGCATTCATGTTCTGTTTCGTTGTTGTTTAGTTCTTACTTCAGAACAAATACTGAACTTGCTGCTATCTTTGCTTTGTCAAAATTCCACATTAATTCCTTCACCATTTTTTTTTTGTTTTTTGCAGTATCAATCTTACTTCTACTATGGCCTCTACAGTGGTTCAGCGGAAGGAATCTATCTTCAAGCTATTAAGTGATGAAAGTGTAAAGAAAATTACTCTTACTGGAGATTCTGGAGTGGGGAAAACATGGACAGCTAAACTGGTAAGTGTGGATGCAAAGAAAGAAGGTTTGTTTGAGATCGTTCTCTGGGTATTCCTCGATAGCAAATATAACGAGGCTGCTGTTCGTGAGAGTATTGCTCGTCAATTATTTCTGCTTCCCCTTGCTGATGAGTGGGATGGTGGGGATGATGTTTATAAGGAGCCAGAGAAGGTGAAAAACAATGAAAACATACAAGAGATGATAGCCAAATCTGTTGCGAGAAAAAAGCTTCTTCTAATTTTGGATTACAAGGGAAAAAACAAAATGGATGTCGAACAGAAAACGTTGGAATTGGAAAGCCCTCCGATTGAGGAAGAGATAGCATCTGAATTGGAAGACCTAATTTTGGATGACCACACTTTATCCCTCTGCTACTTTATTCCACAGGAAGATTACAAGCATCTTCCATCCAGTAAAATCTGTTCCGAGAGAATTTACAGAAGATACTAGGTTTACAGTTGTTCCGAATGCCGTTACCTTGTCCATTTACGTTTCGCTATGTCGGATAAAGAGCATTAATTCCACGTTGGGGGTAGTATTTTGAGATTTTTGTTCTTGGAAACAACAAAACCATTAAATAATCACCCACGCAATTGTCACAAATTTAAGCGGAGATTGGTACTCTTACAACTACATCGATCTCAAAGAGAAAAAACACACAACAAAGATCTCCTACATGTCATTCACCATGAGAAGGTGAAAGAAGCACATTACAATATATCAACAATAAACAGACACAAATGAAGAGCATTCACAAGCCACATATAACATAACTTTGTTCTGTTGATATTACAATCACTTCAATTTCGCTGGTCTTTTCATCCACACTCCCTGTTCGTCACACGGGAAAAATGCGAGCTTTGGGCATCTTACTTTCTCCAAGTAAATCAACTTCGGAAACAACTTCTGAAAGTCCCTCCAATCCATCTCTAAATTGTGCAAGAACTGGAGGCGCAAAATCTCAACTGTCCACTCTTTCTTTTTTTGAAAACCATATTGACCTAAATCGCATAGCGCCCCTCCCTGGATATAAAGCTTCTTTAATTCGTTCAGTTTGCTATCCATTAGCCATTTGGGTGCATCGAGATGAGGGAAACACTGAAGATCCAATTTCTCCAACTTTAGTTCCAGTTTCTCCAATTGGGTTGGAAGTCTTGGACTTGCATCTGTGTCTGTCTTAGATCTAGAACTTGACCTAAAACAATTGGCTGGTATAGCTGGTGTAAGACAATTGCATCGCTTCGTGGTGGATGTTGTCGCCCTTGAATCTGCTTCATTATCACCATTGTTACTTTCTGTAAAGTTAGCGCCACTTGCTGGATTCTCGGCATCCCCACCACCAGCATTATGTTGTTCGACAGGTCCTACAGCTGGTGTTACTTCAGTGATACTTCTCGCCTTAGAATTGTTTTCTGATTTCCCCTGTATATCTTCTCCCCATTCTATGGATAGTGTGAGCAGCTTCTTTAATTGGTTGAGATCTCTTAGCTCAGAATCGGAAGGGAAGCCTTTCCAGCCAGTGAAAATGCTCAATTTTCTTAACTTTGTCAAGCCTACCAAATGTCCAAGGGTACAAGAGTCTTTTTCATTTTTTCCCTCCGAATTCCCAACAACAAACCCCTTAAGAACTTCAAGTTCTGTGAGCTTCGATATCTCCTGGGGCATGTTAACTAGCAAATAGCACTTTGACATGTCCAAGTGTGTCAAACTCTTAAGCAAGCCGATCTCCCCAGGAATTTTTTCAAGATTGGGACACGCTCTGATATCTAATATCGTGAGATTGGTGAGGTTTGAAATGGAAGTCGGAAGATGCATAAGTTGTGAAATACCTTGGAGGCTTAGAAACTTGAGATAGATCATGTTTTTCAAGCCTTCTAAGAATTTGGTGTCCTCAACTTCAATATGGTGTGTTTGGGAGGTCTGCCACCTTCCCAGACAAAGAAGGTTGATATTCTTCATCGTTGAAAACAACTCGGGCTTCTCAAAATTAAGAATAGTTTCGTCTACATTGAACAACATGTGAACATTATCCATGCCCTCACTTTCCGTTAGCGTTTCTCCAGCTAATAAGCATGCCCGGTAAGAAGATGAGAACTTTCCGGTAGGTTTCCCCTCCGCATCGAAGTCAAAGAATTTGGCCCTTCTAGCAAGTGTAATAACAGCGGCACGAACAAAAGGATGGATTTGGCATTTGTTAACACAACCAGCAAAATTGCGCTTTTCGGAAAAGGGCTCAATAAAGCCCTTTGCCATAAGCTCACTAAATACCTTGTTTGCCAATTCCTCTGTTATTTGTTCACTACCCTTAGCTGGGGCCACAAAACCCTCTGCAGTCCACCAGTAGAACATGAACCTCTTCTTTATGATCTCTTTTTCTGGGAAAACAGAAAAACACAGCAAACAAAGCTTTTGTTTGTTGCCAAGGCCATCGTAAAGCTCCTTGAAATCTTTGAACTCGGAGCTACGTGCAAGCGTTTCATTCTTGCATAAATTTGGCACTTTTTTGTCCAGATTCTTGCTCTTGCGCCTTTCACGTGTAGAATCATTAGTGCGATGGTTTCCATGGGGATGTGCTTTGGAAGTGGGGATCAGAGGCTTCAGCTCGGATAAGATTTGCAGCCTTATATTATTGACATCCTTTTTCAGTTCATTGATCTCTTCTTGAACATCTGTTTCTATGGGACCCTCAGCAGGTCTATCGGCGCTGGGAATGAGCGAATCAGCAAGGATTTTGGCCTCTTCTATTTTCTTTTCAAGTGGCTTTTCGATTTTCTTTTCGAGCGTCTTGGAGGCCTCTTCCATTTGCTTGCTATGAGCTCGATATTTATTCAGATTATCATAGGCTTTCGTCCCCTGGTCAATATCTTTTTTTATTTCATTAATAACTAACAGAAGAGCACAGTTACGGCTGATGTTTTTGCTTTGATCAGGAGCAGCTGAGGTGGTGGCGGTGGCAGTACTTATTATGGGAATGCAACAGAGGCTACTGGTCGCATTTTGATTTTCCTCATTTTGCTTGGAATTGGCAGCATCAGTGGGAGTACCAGACGTTGATGATGACAAATGGACATTCGCTGATATTGTGAAAAGAATTCAGAGGATAAAAATCAGCACAGAATATCCATCCTTACGTTACTTATGGCTTTAGTTTCCCATATTGTCTAAACAAACTAACTCGACCTATTTTAAATCGTTTCTTGTTTTGATTGACACACTATTAGCATACATTTAGTTCACAAAAAAAGAAAGAAAAGAAATTAAAGATGTGTGTGAACATATACAAGCAACAATATTAAACATGAACAACCACTTTAATTCATGTAATCAACAACTTGTTTTAATCCAATCATGACACATTTTCGATATCACCATAGTCACATAAATCATAAAACCAACAAAACTAACTAACCAACAATGACATTACAAAATAGCTTAAGCCACGACTAGAAATAAGTCTCATAACCAACAACTTGTTTATGATTTTTATCTACAATAATAGAAGAACACCAACAACTATGGGATAAAGCCTCGATATAAATTGTAAACTAAAAGAAAAGGCCTAAAATAATGAAAATAAAAACCAATCAATATAAAGGGTATCGTGCTCAAGTCGTGTCACTTAGAGTTAATGAGTCAATCTAGATAATTAATTAAACAATTATCTGTGTCATTTTCAAGTTATGCGAGTCCTCCCGTATTCGTCCCATTCAATTGACCATGTTTTTGGATCAAATCATATTCATGTCCTCTCAAAAACTAATGATTAACCCAAACCGTCTAACGTCGTGGTGAGTTTATGTCGAATTAATTGTGTCGTGTCCAAAATTTCCAACCAATTTTTTTTTGCAGGGTCACGGCCAAATAGGGATAGACCAATGAGCCCCCTCCCCAAATTAGATCATCCCCATTCACACCGGAGACCTTTAAAAGGGTGTATATCTTCTTTCATTTGTTCTTCCTATATAAACGTGTGTATGTATGAGGCAGAAAGGTAGAGAACAGAGGAGAGAGTGATACCATGGAGAGAAAGTGTGTCCATTGTAACCTCCATAGTTTTAGACTTGGTTCCTACATAAAACTCTGTTTTTCTCCTAAGAGTCGGCATTCCGGCCACATGCACCACGTATATTTTTATTGTCTGTGTTGTGTGTGTGAGTGACCTACGACCCCTAAAAACATGTTCTTCTCTAGATCCAATGGTACTAAACTAGTTTTTTGTGGCAACAATCTAGGATTTTCAAAGTCCATGGTTTGTGTCACTTTTTAAATTTGTAATTAATTTCATCTTTCAGGCATCGAAGCATCTAATTAGCCCAGTAACTAACCAATTATAGGTTGGGCTTATGGCAACGTCAACTTGAGGGCGTTTTCCCAGCCAGTGCATGTGGCTATAATCATAAATACAATAAAAGCTAGTATATAAATAGTGGAGAGGAAGGATATAAACAGAAGGACATAATATATGGGGGGTAAAGTGAAAATAATGTTCATGTAAAATTTGCAGATTTGACAGTTGAGATCCCCAAGCAATGCAGTTCTCAAATTCATTTTTAAGCCGCCATTAACAATTTTCTTCAGAAAGATGAAATTCTAGGTAAAATTCATTACGGAAGACGGCCCAATTGTGTAGATTCATTGCTAGGGAGCAATGTTTTCCTCCAGTTTCTGGGTTCCATACTTCCACTAAATTTAACCAATCAAATAGCCTTTACCCCGCTGCATACGTATAAAAGCACACTCTTTGACTTTCTCAGAAACTAGAGAAGGAAGATTTCCCATCACAGAATCCAGCAGGATTTTTGATTTTACTACTATAATTTTTCTAAGCAAACAAACAGACAGTACATGAAAGTTTTGAGGAAAAAGTAAGAAATTAAACCTGGGGAAACTCTAGGCTCGGCTTCCGATGAGGAAATACCCAATGTTGAAGATGAAGGGGGAGTCGCCGACATGGTGAAGAATTCAGATGAGAGGAAAATAGTTCGGAGGAAAACCCGAAGGATTAGATCAAGAAAATAGGCAATATTGCGAAGATCACATGAGCAAGCCTATACTGTGTCAAGAGGGGGAAGGAGCGCAACAACCTAGCTAGCCCGAACATATTTAAGCAGCAAGGCGTGGGTGCAAACCAACCAAGTCGAGTTTTACAGTGTTAAGTTTATTTTAAGTTTTTTAACGAATTTGAGCTCAAGCTTAAGCTTAGTGAAAACTTAACTAGTCGAGCGGGCCTTGGCTTGACTCGAGCTCGAGCTTGTTCACGAGTATTAACGAGTATTAATGAGCCAAAGAAAAATGTCATCGCATAGGCCTAGTACCCAAAAAAAAAAAATTTAAATGTATATATGTCATTGCATATCTTTCATTTTTCTATACCCTACAAGAAAATAATCTCAATTTTAGAATAATAATAACATGTACTCCAATATGTTTTGTAAGGATTCTGTATCAGGTATCAAAATACTAATGTTAATTGTAGTAATTAACGTAAAAAGTTTACTAAGTCTTGGTTTGTTAGTCAACTCGAGCCGAGCTTCTACTGACTTGTGTTCAGCTTGATAACAAAACGAGCCTAGAATTTAAACTTGAGCTTGTTTATTTATGTCTCAAGTCGAGTTCGAACGAGTTTTTGTTGAACTGAGTCTCGAGCAGCTTGCGAGCGGCTCTGTTCATTGACAGCCCTAGGCTAGGGCGCCACCTGTTGCATGCTATATGGTCGGTGCTTCTGTTAAAAAAATATAGTCGGTGCTTTCTCGTGGTCCAGGAATTCCTGCTGTAAATGAAGGAACTAGGAAGTAGGCCACTAGCTCTGTAGGGCAGCTAGCTAGGCTCACTAATCTACAAAATCTTTTCTGAGTGCAAGTAGCGTTCTAATTTTTAATTTGTTTGAATTAGTGCGAAAATCTTATTATTTTGATCATATTATTCTAAACAATCATAATTAAATTTTGTCTCTAGAGCTCTCATAATTAAGTTTTTGTTCCACAGGGTTCCAAATTAAGAACAAATACTTAATTATAATAACCCTAGAGAGAAAATTTAATTATGACCCTTTAGAATAATATGATCAGAATAATACCATCTTTGCACTCTTTCAAACGAATTGAAAATTGGAGTTTAATATTTTTGAACTGTTTATATATTAAAAAATATGAACCAGTTCCTTTCATTTATTTTTAAAGTTTGGTTTGGTGGATTTAGCATACATAGAAATCTTTCTCTTCATAAGTTCAGAGTTTTTTAGTGCCATTTTGTGGTTTCTAATTTTATTGGGCCTTTTTGTTAAATACTACTGTTTTGGAATTGCAAGGCACACGGGTTGCGTAGAAGTTGTTTTTCGACTCAATTAAATATTTATCTATTCGTATTTGTCTCATTGAGCTTTATTATATACGGCTCAAAGCTGAATAAATTGAGTGTGTCGGACCAAATCGAATAACTTAACTAGACCAACACCGACGTTATTTGGTCGAGTTTCGGTTACATGATTTCAAAACCGTACGTATAAACCAATTTAGTGGTAAAATTAGTGCAAAATCGAACAAAATTAACCGAACAAAAATTAATTCCTTGATTTCATTATCACTTCCTCGCTTTCCATTCCCATCATGCATTTATAAGGTCGTAAACTGATGTGCTCCACTAGGAACCAATAATTGCCTAAATTTTCTGGCTCTATGTTGAAGCACATGCAGCGTATGTTGTCCCACTTCTTTGGCTCAAATCCCGCTCATATTTATTGACTTTAGAGAAGGATACCAGTAGAGAGAGATTGATTTATCATTAAGTGGGTCTCATCACTTGTGATTTGTGAATGTTTCTATACCACTCATACGCACATCCTTTGGGCTATCTATCATACTTTTTTTTTTTTCTTATTTCCCAATCCATATCACAGCTCTAATAGTTTCAAAAATGGGCCTTGACTACTGCTACCTTCTTTTGAACAAGTTGTAGGCACTTCCATTTACTGTTCATAGTTCTTGTGATTTTTATGTCCAAACTTATACGTAACAATCATAACTACCAACACTCTCTCATAAGTGATTTATTGATCGGAAGTATATCTGTGACGAAATGTCATGTAAGTTGTAACCCCACCTTATTGTAAAATTTTCACTTTAATTCAAGAGAGAAAATCCAACAAAAGAGTAGCGCGCCCTATTCTTTATCCATGGCTTCAAGCGTGAAATAGATTCCCCAATTCTCAGCCCTTACTCCCTGTTTGGCTAGCTACTAATAGCCACAGTCACCTTACTTTTGTGGCAACTAATACCAGTGTCCAGTCATTTGATTTATCTTCGATTAGCACGGCTTTCTATCACCAATTTATCTTCGAATAAATTGGGCAATAAATATCTGCAATACAGCACATCAGTTTTAATTATTTTTGTTGAAGAGGCCTATCAGTTAGCAACAAGTCTACAGTAACTGCACACGTGTGGGACCCACTTCAGGCTGTGCACGAATGATACGAGCTATTCAATAATTTTTTTTTAAAATGTGGCTGTAGACTTATTGATCAGTTAGAGGCCAGGTACAATACATAAAAGGAGAACATGAAAGTGTCCATGAAATAACAACCGATCCAGATTCTGACAGTATGTGAAAGGAGAACACGAAATTGTGTCCCTGAAATAACAACGGACGATCTAGATCTGGAATAGAATTGTGAACAAAGTTTCATGAACTGCGCTTTTTATTTTTGGTAATCGAGATTGTCCCGGACCAACATGCGCGCACGACAGACTAATTTTTACAGTCTTTTACACTTAACATTTCAAAAGTTTTGCGCACAAGATGAGGTGACCCTAAAAGTTATTGACAACCTAAATTCCAAGCCAAGACCACCATGGCAATCCTTGGGGTTTCAAGAAACGCGATTTGCTAAGGTATTCTCAATCTTTGTTGTGATTCCACAATGATACTTCTTTTTTTCCAAAAGATTGCGGGTGGACGCACAGACTAATTCCTATATTATTGGCTAATTAAAAAGGTGCCAAATTATAATGGGATTACGTACAATCGGTACGGGTGGTTATATCATTACTCCCTCTGTGCCAATTCTTTTGTTTTTTTTGGAGTCTGTGTCACTTTTCAATTGATTATATCTTGTAATCTATAATGTTTTAGATGATTTTGAAAACATCGTTTAAAAGAACTCATTGAGATCTATTGAACAAGATCCATATTGCATATAATCGGTATTACCAATTAAAAGTTATAATTAGTTTTTTAACCGGTTAGAATAGGACGAGGGATAATAGAATTGGGACGGATGGAGTATTATGTTAGTTGCCAAAGAAAGCATGGGAACTCTCAGTACTTACTAGTTACTATGCGTCCCACCGCATATAAAAAGAGATTGGTATGTGCAATGTAAGAGAACAAGAATACCTCAGTAATGTGAGTGTATGTAGAAAGGAGAATGTAGAAGGGCTTCAATACTTGAAAGGTGAGGGGTACATTAAACCATTCGTTAAATTAATGTATACTAGTAACAAACACGGATGCCCCCTCATCCCCGGCAAGGGGGTGTGGGATAAAGTATTATACCCATTTGCACCTAGGTGGTGTTGTGGTGACGACCTGTCTTCCCGGACAGTAGTTATGGCTCAAACCGGACATTCCACAGTAGGTAGGGAGCCCCTATGATCACGTCCAAAGGGAGTTGCTACGCTAGTTGTCTTCTCCCAACCTTTTTAATGATAAAAAAAAAAACACAAATGCCGAAAAAGGACATGGACACAACATGTCGATATATTATTTTTCTAAATTGTTGGACAAATCATGTTGAGAATACTTTTGATTCATATAAGTAGACAGTAGCGAATTACTTACGCAATTTATTAGCTGCAAGATTACCTGGACTGCAAATACACGGGACTGGTCCATGTCGTGGACAACAAGGTTTGTCCTCACCATTTTACATGTGGTTTCAAACGAGCACCTCGTGACTTGGCTTGTTAAGGCTCGACTCGAGCTAAGTTCGAGTAAAAGTTCTAAGCTTGTGGTAAACAAGTTCGGCTTAACACTCAAAAAAATCGACTCGATTGTATAGGCTTGACTCGTTGAAATAAGCTGGTTAAGTAAATTAACCAAATCAGCTCGTTCAGGACTTGACTCGTGAGTTCTAACTCGAATTTTAGACTCGTTTTAGTAAACAAGCCAAGCTCAAATACTACAAAACTCAGCTCGTTTGCACCCTTAACTTTTATGCTTTGAGTTCCCTTTCTACTTTTCTTTTCTTATTGTCCTTTTATATACTCCCTTCGTCCCCACTTTTAGAGATAAAAACCAATTCTCTTTCCAATTGTTTGGTTTTGCACGTGGCTATGGGGACCATTATTGTCCAATTTTTTTGGCTCATGTCCAACAACATGCATGGTTTTTATGTTTGCAGCTTTGCCCTTTTTCTTATTTTCCATAAATCCCACTCGTATTAACATGGGCAACAGGGCAAGGTTTCTGTCAAGTGTGAGTTCCAACTAGCTTGGTCAAGTTTTGGATCATTTGTGGACCCTTTCTGGGATCACAACAATGATCGAAATTGTTTATTTTTTAAAGTTTGTTGAGAAGATTGAACACGCCAAAAATCAAATTGATTGGATATTGTTTTATATGATTTCGAAATCCATTAATTTTTGGGGGGAAATATGCAACACTGGATTGTAACTCATTTGACACAATTATCCAAAAATAAAGGCATTTCCATATCATATCAAACGATATCCGATCAACGTAATTTTTGGTGTGGTCAATATTCTCAACAAACTCTAAAAAATGAAGTAATTGTCATTCGTCTTTTAACATGATTGTGTTGTTGAAATTGATTCTCCCACAAAAAGCAAAATAGAAGAAAGAGTATAAATTACCACACATCTCTCTTTA
Source organism: Rhododendron henanense subsp. lingbaoense (assembly GCA_020567845.1). Taxonomy (NCBI): domain Eukaryota; kingdom Viridiplantae; phylum Streptophyta; class Magnoliopsida; order Ericales; family Ericaceae; genus Rhododendron; species Rhododendron henanense. Next base: position 1,257,216 of record CM036317.1, read on the forward strand.
ATATGTCACATTCATTCTCTATTTTAAAAAAATAAAGAAGACAGAAAATCCCGGCCCGTTCACTTTCCTATGCTTCTACATCATTGGACACGTGGCTTCATTTCTTTGGTTTTTGAGATTACATCTTATCCTCTCTTTTTTTGCAAACTTGAATTTTACACCTTATCCTTTACCCAGAAAAATTTAAACTACTCATTTTCCTTGAACCAGTTCCTTTCATTTATATTTTTAAAATTTGGTTTGGTGGATTTAGCATACATAGAAATCTGTCTCTTCATAAGTTTAGAGTTTTTTAGTGCCATTTTATGATTTCTAATTTTATTGGGCCCTTTTGTTAAATACTACTAGTGTTTTGGTATTGTAAGGCACACGGGTTGCGTAGAAGTTGTTTCTCCACTCAATTAAATATTTTATCTATTTGTATTTGTCTCATTGAACTTTATTATATATGGCTCAAAAGTTGAATAAACCGAGTGTATCGGACCAAATCGAATAAACTTAACTAGACCAACACTGACGTTATTTGGTCGAGTTTTGGTTACACAATTTCAAAACCCTACGTATAAACCAATTTAGTGGTAAAATTAGTGCAAAATCGGACCAAATTAACCGAACAAAAATTAATTCCTTGATTTCATTATCGCTTCCTCGCTTTCCATTCCTATCATGCATTTATAAGGTCATAAACTGATGTGCCCCACTAGGAACCAATTATTGCCCAAATTTTCTGGCTCTATGATGAACCAAATCCCGCTCATATTTATTGACTTTAGTGAAAGATACCCGTAGAGAGAGATCGATTTGTCATTAAGTGGGTCTCCTCGCTTGTGATTTGTGAATGTTTCTATACCACTCATACGCACATCCTTTGGGCTATCTATCATACGATTTTTTCGTGCTTATTTCCCAATGCATATCACAGCTCTAATAGTTTCAAAAATGGGCCTGGACTGCTGCTACCTTCTTTTGAACAAGTTGTAGGCACTTTCATTTACTGTTCATAGTTCTTGTGATTTTTATGCCCAAACTTATACGGAGTATGTAACAATCATAACTACCAACACTCTCTCATAAGTAATTTATTGATCGGAAGTATATCCGTGACGAAATTTTCACTTTAATTCAAGAGAGAAAATCCGACAAAAGAGTAGCGCGCCCTATTCTTTATCCATGGCTTCAAGTGTGAAATAGATTCCCCAATCCTCAGCCCTTACTCCCTGTTTGGCTAGCTACTAATAGCAACGGGCACCTTACTTTTATGGCAACTAATACGAGTGTCCAGTCACTTGATTTATCTTCGATTAGCACGACATTATTTTCTATCACCAATTTGTCTTCGAATAAATTGGGCAATAAATATCTACAGTACGGCACATCAGTTTTAATTATTTTTGTTGAAGAGACCGATCGGTTAGCAATAAGTCTACTTTCACTGCACACGCGTGGGACCCACTCCAGGCCCTGCACAAATGATACAAGCCATTCAATAATTTTTAAAAGAAGTAACGAGTGGGTCCCGTGAAAAATCAGCTCAATTTGACATGTGTAGGTGCTCGATTCAATCTTTCATTTTTGAATGGCTCGGATTGGACACTTACACATATTGGATTGAGCTGATTTTTCACGGGGCCCACTCAGTTTTTTTTTAAAGTTAGTTAACAACTCGAATCATTCGTGCAAGCCCGAAGTGAGCCCCACATACATGCGGTAACTGTAGACTTATTGATCAGTTAGGCCAGGTACAATACATAAAAGGAGAACATGAAAGTGTCCGTGAAATAACAACCGATCCAGCTTCAATTTCAATTCTTGAAAGGTGAGGGGTACATTAAACCATTCGTTAAATGTATACTAACAAACAAGGATGACGAAAAAGGACATGGACACAACATGACGATGTATTATTTTTCTAAATTGTTGAACAAATCATGTTGAGAAAACTTTTGATTCATATAAGTAGACAGTAGCGAATTACTTACGCAATTTATTAGCTGCAAGATTACCTGGATTGCAAATACACGGGATTGGTCCATGTCGTGGATAACGAGGTTTGTCCTCACCGTTTTACGTGTGGTTTCAAACGAGCACCTCGTGACTTGGCTTGTTAAGGCTCGACTCGAGCTGAGTTCGAGTAAAAGTTCTAAGCTTGTTGTAAACAAGTTCGGCTTAACACTCAAAAAAATCGACTTGATTATATAGGCTTGACTCGTTTAAAGAAGCTGGTTAAGTAAATTAACCAAATCAGCTCGTTCAGGACTCGGCTCGTGAGTTCAAACTTGAATTTTAGACTCATTTTAGTAAACAAGCCAAGCTCAAATACTTCAAAACTCAGCTCGTTTACACCCTTAACTTTTATGCTTTGAGTTCCCTTTCTACTTTTCTTTTCTTATTGTCCTTTTATAAACTCCATTTGTCTCCACTTTTAGTCCCTTTTGAAAATTCCGACTAATTAAGGGAATACAATCATTGCACTTTTAGTAAATTTGTTTTTCTTAATATATGGAGTATGATCAATCATTACATTTTCTTACTCCCTCCGTCCCTTTATTATAGTCCAGTATTCCATTTTGGGATGTCCCTTAATAAGTGTCCATTTTGTAAAGTTAGTGGGTAAAAGTTGGTGAATTGTCTATTTTGTCCCTAAAAGTATATTCTATTTTGAAAAGTTAGTGAGTAAAAGTGTAATAATGATGGATAAGTAGGGAAAGTGGAGGGAAAAGTTGATGTGAAAGGTATAATGATGATGTCTTTTTAATAAGTTGGAGTTACGAAGCAGGAAATTTAAAAAGGGACGGATGGAGTATTTTTTTTAGTAATACTATTAATTTAAAAATGAAAGGATAAAAGATAATTTTTGATATGAAATAATTTTTTTGGGACTGAAAAAAATATTAATTGAAAAAAAAAACGGGACGGAGGAGGGAATATTTTTTCCCAGTTTTTTCCATCTGTGATCACTCTGCGCATGTGACGAGAAACATCAATCGACGCTCTCCATCATCACCTCTGATAAGCCTTTGCCTCGCCGACTTCCACCTCCGGGCACCGCCGTTGCGACCAACCGTCTCAGGATAGCTCCCAATTGAGGTTTTAATTACTTGTTTAAATCTAATTCTCCCACTATTTCAAATTACTTGTGTTCTGAATTTTCTTTACATTTTTGTGTACTTGTGTCTCTCGAATACAAATATCTTCCTCCTACACAGCCGTACTTTGTGGTTTTTATTTTTTATTTTTTTATGGTTCTATTTTGAATGGGTTCTCTTCAGTGTGCAGTTTATGCTCTAAAATTTAAAAAATTTCATGCTTCATTTTGAATTTCTTAGTTCAGTTTCATTTTTTTTTCTTTTTGGTATATGCTGCATTTCATAACCGACAAACAAAAGAAAGGCCTACAACAAGCTACACAACATGAAACAACTAATGGAAGCTATTTGAGGTTATGCCCTGCCATGTTTATGGTTCAGTTTGAATTTGAGGTTATTCCCTGCAATTGAAGAAGAATGCTTCACTTTCTGGTGGTTTCATGTATTTCTAAGAAATTCTGAGTTCATTTGCCTGTTTGAATGCTTTGATTTAGAATACCATGTTTCCAGTAGCGTGCTTGATTTTTTTACTCGGATCTCTACAATAAAAAAGAATCTATCAACGTAGCTCGAATGTTAACAGTGAAATAAATAACTAATCCAGTATCTCTTGTGCCATACGGGAAAGAAATTAAAGGCTGAAGAGCTGCTTGTCAATTTTTATCAGCACTTTGATGTCTTGGATGATCACTTCCCACTCCCGTGATGTTACTAATTTACAACCCCAAAGGGAAACTAGGTTTTTGAACATGAGAAATTTCATTCAATAGTCTCTCTACCTTGGTCATAGCCTCTCTTATCTTGGCCATTGTCACAATAGCCTCTAAGGCCTGATACCTTGGTCACAGGGCCGGTCTTGAGATTGAAATTTGAAAATACATTTACCATCAAGATCATTGACAATGCATTCATGTTCTGTTTCATTGTCGTTTAGGACTTTCTTCAGAACAAATACTGAACTTGCTGCTATCCTTGCTTTGTCAAAATTCCACATTATTCCTTCACCAATTTTTTTTTTTTTTTTGCAGTATCAATCTCTTCTGCTATGGCCTCTACAGTGGTTCAGCGGAAGGAAGCTATCTTCAAGCTATTAAGTGACGAAAGTGTAAAGAAAATTACTCTTACTGGGGATTCTGGAGTGGGGAAAACATGGACGGCTAAACTGGTAAGTGTGGATGCAAAGAAAGAAGGTTTGTTTGAGATCGTTCTCTGGGTATTCCTCAATAGCAAATATAACAAGGCCGCTGTTCGTGAGAGTATTGCTCGTCAATTATCTCTGCTTCCCCTTGCTGATGAGTGGGATGGTGGGGATGATGTTAAGGAGGCAGAGAAGGTGAAAAACAATGAAAACATGCAAGATATGATAGCCAAATCTGTTGCGAGAAAAAAGCTTCTTCTAATTTTGGATTATAAGGGAAAAAACAAAATGGATGTTGAACAGAGAACATTGGAATTGGAAAGCCCTCCGATTGAGGAAGAGATAGCATCTGAATCGGAAGACCTAATTTTGGACGGCGAAGGAATCAAAATGAATGAAGAACAGATAATATCCAATTTGGAAACCATGCTGAATCCTGACAACCAAAGCTCATGCAAGGTTATAATCACCAGGGTGAATGCTTCCACGGAAACCGAAGGAGTTATACGGGTGGAGCCTTTGTCTAAGGAAGAGTCACTGCACTTATTGCAAGAAAGGGTTGGGGGAGGAGTTCATGATGTTCCAGCCATCAAGTCATTCGGTGAAGCCTTCATTCAAAAGACAAAATATTTGCCTGGTTCAATTATCTTGATGGCTAAAACCATAAGTTATTTTGATCAACATGGTAGTGTTGGGGTGCTTAAGAGGGCTTTGGAGGAAGCATCTACAACAGAATGCTATAATCTAAACCAGCTTCTTCGCAACGGGTATGATCTTGTGTTGCCTAGGAGCATCATAATTGACTGCTGTCGGCAACGAAGTCACTTCTTTTTGGGCCACGGAAAAAGCATCTATTACAATGAGTTGATAGCGTACTGGATTTTGGAAGGATATCTTGGACACGTCGACTGTCTTGAGAAGGCATATGAGAAGGGTCATTCTGTTTTCATTGAGCTTGTGGATTGTCAGGTCCTCAGAAAATTGGAGGGTGGCTTTGTTACGGTGGGCAGTCGAACTAACCGTTTGGAAGACTTAGATCGTTACGGATTTGGGGGGAGTGCAAGTCTTGGGTTGGCTGATCTATTTACAGTCAGCGACTGGGAAGGATTCGGTAGACTCACGTATATAGATGGAATGGTGAAATCAATTTGCAAAAGCATAAAGGGGCTGAAATTATCAACACTTTTCCTTGATGGTAGCCGTTGTTGGGAAATCCTGGATTGTTTCTACCCGTCAAAGCAGGAACTAAGAGAAGAACTTCAAGTTCTTGCCCTTTTCAACCCGACCTTCGAATCACTGCCCCAACTCTTGAATGACTTGCACGAGCTTGTTGTGCTCGTGCTCAGAGGTTGTGATTTTTTGGTGAAGATCGACCACAAGTTTGATTTCAAAAATTTGACTGTTCTTGAGATATCCAATGCTAGCTCTTTGAAGGAAATTCCAGGTGATTTTTTCAATCTTATGCCCAAACTCGAAAGCTTGCATTTATCCGAACTTAAGATCAATCCCCTACCTTTGTCTATTTACAATCTTACAGAATTACGCTGGCTCATACTCAGAGGGTGTTCTTGCTTTCAAACCCTAAACAGCCTGAAAAATTTTAAAAAACTTTTGGTACTCGATGTTTCCGGCGCTACGTCTTTGACAAAATTTGAAGACAAAGCCTTTAACCACACTCCACATCTTCAAACGCTTAATCTTTCGCTTACCTCTATTACATTGGTACCAAAACTTTCCGATCTTAAAGAGCTTACTCATTTCTCACTAAGTGGCTGTAAACACTTAGAAAGATTTCGTAGAACTCACTCACTTCCTAGTCTCCAAGTTCTCGATCTTTCAGGAGCTATAAATTTTAAGGAATTCCATGAGCTGTCACCAGGACTTCCTACAGGCGTTAAAATTCTAGATCTATCTGAGACTCGTTTACAGGATCTTCCTTCTTCGATGAATCCTTGTCATCTCTTTCTAAAACGTTGCTCTAAGCTACCAAAACTGACATGCACCGAAACACTTCAAAACCTCGAGGTACTTGATCTTTCAGGTACCACAAGTCTGGTGAAAATTGAAGACGAATTCTTTAGCAATCTGGATTCTCTTCAAATTCTCAACCTTTCGGAAACTAGCATACAAAGTCTTCCATCCCTTTCCAATGTTTCTGACCTACGTCAGCTTCTTTTATCGGGCTGCAATTCTTTGACAGAAATCAAAGATGAGTCCTTCGAGCACATGTCCTGCCTTGAGCATCTTGACCTCTCTGAGACTCGCATCAAATTCCTGCCTTCCCTTTTAAATCTTGGCAACCTCTCAATGCTCTCACTTAAAGGATGTACTCAGTTGGAAAAACTTCCAGCACTAGAAACATTGTCAAATCTTGAGGAGCTAAATTTGTGTGGTATTAACTGTTTGAAGGAAATGGGAGCTGGATTTTTGGAGAACATGAGCCAACTTCGGATTCTTGGCCTCTCTGAAACCCAGGTTGTGGAGTTACCGTCCATGTCAAACCTCAAAAGCCTTCATCAACTATATCTACGGGGTTGTCACCGTTTACAAAGGGTGCCGAATTTGGAAGAGTTGACGACACTCGAGGTTTTGGATCTTTCTGGAACAGCGATCACTTGTCTTCCACCGATGGATAGTTTTACCAACCTCAGGAAACTCCTCCTTATGGGATGCCCAAATTTGGAAGGGTTTTTGCAAATGGAGATGCTTGATCTGTTGGGGGCTAAAGTTGATCAGCTTCCCTACGGAATCTCAAACTTGACTAATCTTGAATTCCTCGATATTCCGAACACGAAAAATACTCAAGCAGCAGAGAGCAGAAACACAGATTTCCCCCAAGAAGGGCTCGAACCTTATCAGTGGGGCATCTCCAGTTTTGAAAAACCTTCCACATCTGTATCTAGTAAGCTATTCGTACAATTCCTGGAGAAAAATCCCTCTATATTGGAGACAAGCTTCACACGATTCCATTTATGTGTATGTCCCACCGAGGGGGAAAAGGAGAGCAGAAGTACATATTTTTATAGCAAAGAATGCGTTTTCAGAGATATCCGCTTCCAGGCTGCAGAATTTTGTCATTTTAAAGAGCAACGATCACTGGAGATCCGTGGATTCAACCTTTTCCCCAAGGGCATTGAGGATGTGCTCTCCATTGCTGACTGCATATTTTTTGTTAATAACACTTTCGTCAAGTGTTTGTCCGATATTGGTGTTTCTAGTCTCAAGGCAATGACAGGCTGTTGGATAGAGGGATGCACGGAAATGGAGGGTGTTTTTGACACAGGAAAGGAAGACGATATTGCTGAACTGGGGACTAAATTACAGTTTCTCGGGGTTTCAAATGCTATTAATTTACGAACGACACACGGTGGTCGGGCTTTTCAGAACCTTACTTGTCTATATCTTGATTGTTGTCCAAAGCTTTCGACTGTTTTTTCTTCATCCCAGCTGCCAGAAAACCTAAGAGTTCTTCATGTCAGATTTTGCGATAAATTGGTGAGCATATTTGATATTGAAGAAAAATCGCCAGAGCCTGAATTACGAAACTTGGAGAAGCTGTATCTGTGGGAGCTTCCAGAGTTCAAGAGGATAGAATGCGGATTACCATCCCTACAAACTCTAACAGTATGGGAGTGCCCGAAACTGCAGAAGTTGGAAGACACTATAAGATTTGCAGAAAGCTTGCAGACCTTGTGCATTTCAAATGTTGTTGATTTGAAGAGCATCAACATTGGAAGCGAGCAGCTTGATACTTTGATTCTCGAGAGTTGCCCGAAGCTTAAAAGCGTTCTATCTTTGAACCAGCGGCCACAAAGTCTCAAACCTCCCAAAATCAGATCATGCAACAAATTGAAGACTGTGTTTGGCGATAGCAGATGAACAAAAGGGCAAATTATGAGATGCTGAACAATGAGCCACCTTTTGCCGTTAAAAAAAAAAACTAGCCATCTTTTGCTTCAGGTTTATTGTCAATCTTACTTTTCCTTCATGATTATTTTGTAATTTGTACTTTGTTTCCTCTGTATGTCTGTATCCTGTTTTAACATTTTTCTGTTCTCTGTTTTGCATATGTTCTGTTAGCTTATAACATTCTCGGCGCTGCGGTGTGCGGAACATATGAGGTTCGTTGCAACTATCTTGAATGGTATGCACGCATTTGCGCTTATGCAGGTGCGAGAGGATCCTTATCCATGAATGTGTTTCGTTGCTTATGTTTTCCTTTGAGAGTTGGCCGAATGTTTTTCGTTGATTGTTTAGTTTTTGTTCTGCCTGTATGTTTTTCATTCCTTTTACTATCTCCTTATTATTAAATTAATGCATTTCTTTCTCTTCCTCCAAAAAAAAATTCTCGGTTTCCAGTTTCATTCCACTAACTCATATTCAAATCTTGCTGAAAGTTTGTTTCTTCTTATTCTTCAGAATGGGGCAGACTGCAGATGACAGCGATGGCAGTCCACCAAAAGTGTTAATTTCATAAATCTGGACCATTAGTTATTGATAGTCGAGATGCGACTACTTCGGAGTTTGGGCAGCCACTACAAACCCAGTCTGCAAAGAAGTTGAGTCCTTTTCAAGTACGGGCCTTGTGCTATTTTGTTAATTTTGACCTATAATGGGCAGGGCCGAATCGATGAGGTACATGAGGAACTCCTACCCCCTATCCTGTATATGTGCGTGGCCCATTAAAACACAAGTTTTGGACACCAGGAAAGAGGGTGCTTTGCTTCTCTCGCTTAAGAACCAATCAGTTGATTGTTCCAAGATTCTGCATTTTAATTTCCTCTTCGGTCGGATAGATTGTGCAGGAGCAAACTTGCTATTTCACTATGTATTATGACATCCTCCTCATTAAAAGGTGCATTTTGGACTGAATTTTATTTCGTATGCAAATGGAAATTAGGGTTCGTAATTTGTGAGTTACTGCATTTTTAAGATACAAAAATTTTATACCACAAGCGTCTCACATGAACATCGATTCCTTTTGCAAGGGGATCAATTGGCATGCGTGACTTGTGTGCTCGATGCTCATGTTGGATGCTTAGCACCAACGAAGCACATTTCATATCGATATCGTAGTTGCAGGGGGAGCAACAGTAAATGAATCAAAAGCAAATTCCTATGCAGACATCACATTTGTGATGCGTTGAAGGAATTGGTGAAGGTGGGTTTGGAAGGACAGTAATAAGGAGGTGTTGAGGGTGAGAAGGATGGTCATTCTGTTGAAGTAGTTCGGCACATGTTTTGTGCAGGAAAAACATGCATAGATTGCTCGCAAAGCCGAGATTGGTTGTTCACAGCCGTAGCAAGAAAGATCCCAACTATCATACATTTCCTCTTTTCTTGATGAGCAGAGCATCAGTGTATGGTCATGGCCCAAGTGCTCAACTTGAACAACCTCCTTGGCCGTCTCTCTGACGTGACCCTCTCGCTCTCTCTCTCTGATACCCAATTAATCTTGTAAGACCAAAATACGATTTCTCCTGACTTTTATAGTACAGTTATGGTTTTCTGCTTTGCTTTTCCATAAGCTCCACTACATTTTGCCGCCCAAAAGAAGTCCACTTTAACAAGTCCAACAAGATACGTATGAACACGTATGATCCTTTAACATAGTTAATGAGTTATCTATCTCTAATCCAAAAGAAACCCGACTAATCTCATCTCAGTCTGGTTAATAATAGTTAGGTCATCCACGTCGGGGCTGAACAATTCAAGAAAGAAAGTCTCGCATCTTGAAATTTATGAGACACTTTGATCTACAAATTGGATCTTTAACTCAATGGTTAACTGCTCATCCACCTTTTCTATTTATGAACTGTTTGGTAGCCCATTATAACTCGCATCCAAGTACTGTAAATCCAGTCTGGTCAGGCCCACTAGAAGATCCCCGTAGATGTTATTATGATTCAAATCCAACCACGACAGAGTAGCCGGGAAAACATTACTGAGATTAAGTTCAAACATGTTCGAAAACTCAGCCATTTGATGATGGACCTCATATTTATAGGGGCTTCCTTCATTAGATGCTTGGCCGCCAAATAATTCCTTTGAATTTGAATAGTTGTTGCCAGAGGATAGGATGATATCATATCTTCTCAGTCTTTTTAAATTTTGAATGTTGGTTGCATCAGATGACATCCATCTTGTAATATTCTTCTGCTTCCATAGGAGTGTTTCTTGAGCTCTACGTACCAATTTGAGACTACGTGAACCCATATTTGGTTTGTAGGGACTACGAAATGCGGACCTACATGGTTCAACCGAATATTTGATTTGTAGGCCCTGCGAGATATGGGCTTAAATGGTTCAACTACCTCGTGCAACAAAAATTGAACTGTTAACAAAACATTAGTACTGATCGTATAGAAAGTGACGAGCAAGACTTACTTTGGTTTTAGTTCTAGCTCTGCACCTGCATAAACTAAACTTTGCTTCAATAGCTTCTCAGCAACTTCCTCACATGAGAATTCAACCAAAGCCGTGCCAGAAAAGAATCTCAGCAATCAAACCACATAACACGTGTTGCATCAAACTAAACCGAAACAGGTATAAATTTCTTTTCTCCAAATGAAAAATAACTAGTTAAACAGCCCAACAACTAATATTACAAAAAATGGTTAATGATCTGAAATACATATCCGCCACTACAGCCAATGTTTCAATAAACCCGCCGATAGGGTTGTGTTCACGCTCTTTCATGACAATCAACCAGTGGTCAAAATCGATCCCCATGTATAGTTTCATCGTAGCTTCATCCTGATATCCATTCTTTTGGGCAATTGATGGAGCCAAAGAATAGAAGCGATGAGAGATAGCATGGATTTCAGGATGAAGCTATCTCTCATCGCTCCAAGCTTGACGTTATCTCTCATCGCTTCTATTCATTGGCTCCTCCCATTGTCCAAAAGAGTGGATATCAAGATGAAGTTACGATGAGACTAGACATGAGGATCGATTTTGACCACTGGTTGATTGTCATGAAAGAGCGTGAACACTACCCTATCAACGGGTTTATTGAAACATTGGTTGTAGTGGTTGGCAAGTATTTCAGATCATAAACCATTTTTGTAATATTAGTTGTTGAGTTTTTTAGCTAGTTATTTTTCATTTGGAGTAAATAAATTTATACATATTTTGGTTTAGTTTGATGCAACATGTGTTATGTGATTCATATGGTTCGATTGCTGTTCCGAAACTTAGAGCATCTGCACTGCATATTAAGATGAAGAATATTTGCTATTAAAAAAAAAGATGATGAATATTTGTCTTCGATATTCAAACGTTAAAAATATGAAAGTAAAATCTAGTCATACGTGTACAAGAATTTACACATGATGATATGGCACTATATGATAGACATCGCGCCTCGTGTATTTTGTGCCTTTACAAACACTCAACTCAGCGAGCTTCGAAGCAAGGCGGAGTTCAAAATTTCTTAGGCCAGCTGCGGTAAAAGACTTTCAAATTTTCATTTAGGCGAATTGTCGAACAATTATTTCGCCACCTCTTCCTTGCCAACATTTTCCTTTGGAGCTGCTTATGCAAGCTCGTAGCCGAGCTCTATAGGCGAGTTACCACAAATTTGTTCGAGGCCAGTATCAATTCAAAACGAAAAAAGAATAAAACCCATGGCTCACAATCTTTGTCCTTTACGTTGACAGATATTGAATGTTTTCCAAACTTGAAATCCTTTAGAATCAAAAGTAGACATAAGATCTTGAACCAATAAGGAAAATATTAATTGAGGTGCGCGCCTCAGGAGCCTCACTCAACTCAAGGCATTTTGGTTGCGCCTCGCCTCACCTTAGTCGCAGCCTTTAAAAGCCACTTGGGAACCTAACTTCTTGTCAAATCATCACGTGATCTTAATGACCTCGTGCCATATCCCAAGTTTAAGGGAACACACTTGTGGTCCCCATTGCGATATAGGAACCTTCTTTCCATGATCAATGATGTCATCCATTCTCCACATGAGCCAGGTGCCAACTCCTATGCCACTCGGCGTCCCACAAGGAACCAAGCAACTTGGATTATGACTGCCCCCAACTTGGGTAAGTCATTCTCCTTGGCTTGGCCTAATCCCGAGCCTAGCCGCCCAGCCTTGCAATGCCGTGCATGCCAAGAGCTGGGCTTGCCTTGCAATGCCAAGAGTTGGACTTCGGACCCCTAGCTTGCTGGCTCTTCATTTGCTCGGCCAAATGTTGGATTGGGCTAAGTATGGTAGAACAACCTGAATTGGGTTGTGGACCTAGCCCCTTGTTTCGGCCCAAGGATCATCTAGTCCGCCCCTCCACAGATCAATACAAGATAGAACAATTAAAGGGTTTCGCATACGTAACAGAAGCGGAAGTAGAAAGAGTATCATTACATGTTGCCTCACGAAAAGATAACGAAAAGCTTAACTCCTTTTGTTTCACTTTGAGAACATCATCTTGGTTCCTTTGGCCCAAAGATGAGACTTGAGATTAGTTGATACACTCATGATCATGAGAAGTTATGTAGGTTGCCTAGTTAAGAGGTTCCACTGTTTCAAATGAACCACTCTGATTCCTCCCGTGTCCAGAAACATTGGTCTGTAACCCTAGAGTCTTATTTCTCTTATGATCTAGCTCCAACTCTACCTCAGTTTCTCAGCTATTTTATGATATTTCAGTGCTGGTTTTTTGTGGCTTGGTATGGTTCTACACCTCTTTAACAACCAGATAACAACTACGGTATACTTGTGCGGCAACAAGTAGTGATGAATTTTAATGTTGAACCTCAAAGTAAAAGAACAAGAAGGCTACAAAAGAAATCAGCGATACCTCAAAAAACTGGCACTCTACAAGAACCATGAACTTCTTAGACCCCTCTTGACCAGCATTGCAATATACGACTAACTTCTCCCTTGACAGACATTTGGGCATATTCTGCTCCCTTGCCTCAGTTCCCGTCTTTACTTGAGCATCAAAACTTGTACCACCAAAGATGGAATTTGGGACTTGATTAGTCTCCATAGCAGATAAGCATGGGTTCTGCAAAAAGTGGAGGTCATGGGCAACAACCAAACACCACAAGGTGTTGCTTTCTGCTCAGACAAGAGATAAAAAAGATTAACGAGCAAACTGAAATGTCCATATTCATGAAAACACTTCGCTTCTAGTTGTCCATAAAAATAGTCAACAACTTTCATAAATAATAAATAACAAGATTCCTAGCTAGTAACAGTTGGACAAATATAAATAACAAATAACATGGTATATGTTAATTTCCTAACCCTTTGGGGCAAAGACACTTAGACACATTTGTTGGCTACATCAAGGGCAACTTGGGTGAGTGAGGAATCACGAATTGAGACGATCTATCTGTTGTAAGAAAACATGTCTGATTACTCATAATTACTTGGGAAGCAGAAGTAACAACTTCTTGATTAGAACTCCGTAGATAACCTGGTAGAGTCTGCAAGAATTTGAGAGGAGTACTCACAAAACCGCAATTATTCATCCTGTCTAGGGCTGCTAAACAAACCAAACAGCTCGAGCTTGGCTCGACTTTTGGCTTGTCCAAACTTGTTTAAATATATACTCTCTCCGTCCCTAAATGTTTGGCACTTTCATGCTTTTTGTTGTCCCATATAATTTGTCCATTTTGAAAAGTCAAAGGCAAAATATGGTAAACTTCCCATGTTACCCTTTTCTTTTGGGCACAAAATTTCAAATTCAAATTTTCAAGTACTATTCAAAGTATACTAAAAGGGTAAGATTGGACACTTGGTTTTTGCACAATACAGTTGTAACAACCCGTAAATTCTATAATTATTAATATCATTAATAATTATTATTAGTTCTAATTAATAAATTTATTTTCCTTATTAGATAATTACAAAAAAATAATTATCCTATCGTAATTATCTCCTTTATTTTCTTTTTAGTTGCATACATGCATACAAACTCTTCCATCTCTCCATCTCCTACTCCTACTCGATCTCTGCCACTCCCCTGACCATATTTTCGTCCATAATCCCGTCCATATCAAGCCAAGAGTTAGAATCCCAATCCAATACAATTTTATCACCCCTATCATCAAAATTCTCTTATATATACCCCATAACCCCGACCCTAGAGTTCACCACGAAAATATTTACACCCTACTAGTCCAGAAAAGAGAGAGAATTCCAAAGAAAGTCGGACTCCAATCCATGGAGTTTTAGAGAGAGAAAGTGAGAGAGAGAAAAGTGGGTTTGCACTCTAGAACCCCCCGAGATCCGAATTCATCATTCCAATCATCTCCTGCAATCCCAAGCATCCACAAGCATCGTCCAATTCGAGCCCAAGGTCCCCCGTTCGTCCAAACCGAAGTCGTCTTCTCCAAAAGTTTAAGTTTCGTTTTAAATCAATTCAATCCGATTCGAGGTATTATAATCCATTCTAACCTCTCCTCTAAGTATATTAAGTGTTTATATGCTTAACCCTATGCCCCAATTGGTCCCATGCATAAAAAAAAACCGAGCCGTAACGAAAAAAATAGCTCACTGCGATTTTCTGCCATATTTACCATTATGATATTACTTAATTATTTACGTAGAAGATGACTCTTTTGATATTTATTTTACAATCTTTCTGATATTAATATTATAAAAACTACTGAATTGATATTATTTTATTACAGTGTAATATCATCTTAGTATAAAACGTATTAATTATATCAGTTTAATTTATCTGGTAGATTGAGTTGATTAATAAAAGTTTTTAATCCTTGCGACCATCCAAACATTGTTTTCGACCCCCGATCTATTTTTCCTAGACTTCTAACACATCAAAGATCATAACTTGTTAATGTCATATTTTTTTTATTTTATTATCTATTTATTAGTTATTTATTTGATTTCTTGTAAAAGTTTACAAACGAAAAATCCTTACGACCTTATAAACCATTTTATTAATTCCCGAAATATTTTTTTTAGATTCTTTATATTCCAAAGATGATATGTTGTTAGCCTCAAAATATTTTATTTATTAAATAATTTACTATCCTTTTATTTTACTTTTGACAACTTTAAAAATCATTTTTTTTAAAGAATAATTCCGCGACCCTCCGGACTCGATTTTGACACTCAATCCCACTGTGTAGAATCATAGGAACCTTTTTAGGGTCATGCTAATTATTTCTAAGGTTATTATTTATTTATTGGGTTCATTACGATCTTTAATCAAATCTAATTTTTTTGTTTAAACAAAATCTATACAAGCTTAGATTATATTCTTTTATTTAAAACTTTTATTTAATAAAAGTTCTTTGCTTTATTAATAATTTGTTGGTCATACAGGACTAAGGGCAACGGCCCATTCATAAAAGGTTACGTGAAATTTTATGCGTATTGTTTATTTCAATTATTATTCTGATTGCTTATCTATTATTCCAACCTCTGATTGATATGTTAGATTGGACCCTAGAGACATGAGGTGGTATGCGAAATAGAAATCACCTAGACGATGCTAAGTAATGGATGAATTGGAAAGTTTTCTTTTTAGAGATTGCCTGCAGGCGTGATTTGAGATGTAATGAGATTGAAACTGGCGAGTGTCCAGTGATGAATTGATAGCCTGGCGTGTGTCCAGTGATGAAATGATAGCCTGGCGTGTGTCCAGTGATGAATTGATAGACTGGCGTGTGTCCAGTGATGAATTGATAACCTGGCGTGTGTCCAGTGATGAATTGATAGACTGGCGTGTGTCCAGTGATGATTGTGAAATGGTTGTGATGTGGTATATAAGATAGGCGAACCCTAGTTGTGATTCCGGCATGATAAGCTATCCCCTTGTTGTAGTTATTGTAACTTAGGTTATCTACGACAGCAAATGGAAGTGATCTCATGGGACTGAGCATAGCTAGCGGTTGGAGAGGAAAGATCTTGTGGGTGAGATCTTAGATTTCACGATAAGTTAATGGATAGTAAATAATCGATTGATGTGATATATCTCTGTTTTACTTATTCGTACCATATTTATCTTGCTGATTGCTAGTTGTAAAATAAGAGGGGTAGTTGGGTTGGATTATTTTATTGGGTGATTTATCACTCACGGATACGTCTGTATCCTGGTAAATCGATTGCTTCGGCGATCAATTTGCCAGAGGATGCAGGATTCAATGGAGAGGATCCCACGATGGTACAATTTCAAGGAGAGACACAAAACTCCGAAGGCGAGCAATATTATGCAGAGGGAAATCCAGAAGTGGGAGTTGAACCCGAGTATGCTTGGGATCCGTATCAGACTTAGAAGTTGGCTCTGATACTTTATCTATTTTATTATTTCAAAGACTATGATTAGGATTTCCCAGTGGTTTGTAATAATTGAATCTCTACGTTGAGAATTCTGTTTTGGATTTAAACTTTAATTTAGTAAATTTTTCAGACATTATTATTTAAATGCTTTCGATTTTAACTCCGAAAATCGGGGCGTTACAACAATAATATTTCTTCCTTAAAAGTTAGAACTCCCAAAAGTGCCAAACATTTAGGGACGGAGGGAGTATATAGTAAGCTTCTAATGCGGACCTCCGCATCCAAGCAAAGTGCGGACCACCTCATTTCTCCCATTTCCCGATTGAATTTTTATGATCCGAGCTGTTCAATGTGTTCAGAACGTGATTTTACGGGCACTCAAATGAAATCAGCAAAAAAAATGACTGGGAAGGGCTTGATTTGAGCAGTTTTTATTTGAACCGTTCAATAAAAAATAAACAAAAACTGCTCAGATGAAGTCCTTCCCAGTCCTTTTTTTGTTGATTTCTCGCGAGTACCCTTAAAATCACGTTCTGAACACATTGAGCGGCTCGGATCATCGAAATTCGATCGAGAAATGGGAGGTCCGCACTTTGCTTGGATGCAGAGGTCCGCATTAGAAGCTTACTCTCTATCTCTCTCTCTCTCTCTCTCTCTCTACATATATACATATATATATATACAGTCCTTTTCCTATCCACTCGCCCGGATTTTCTTATGGTCCGGATTTTTCATTTCCCGATCGATTTGCAATGATCCGAGCCGCTCAATGTGATCAGAACGTGATTTTAAGGGTACCCGCGAGAAATCAGCAAAAAAAATGTCCGGGAAGGGCTTGATCCGAGCAGTTTTTTTATATTGAACGGTTCAGAAAAAAACTGCTCGGATCAAACCCTTCCCGGACATTTTTTTTGCTGATTTCTCGCGGGTACCCTTAAAATTACGTTCTGATCACATTGAGCGGCTCAGATCATTGCAAATCGATCGGGAAATGGGAGCTAAGGCACAAATCCGGACCATAAGAAAATCCGGGCGACCGGATATGAAAAGAACTGTATATATATATATATATATATATATATATATATATATATATATAAAAGCCAAGCTCAATCAAGTTTTTTTTTTGTTTGCTTATGAATTCATGTCAAGCTTAAGCATATGAGTGTTTGGCTCCACAGGCTCGTGAACAAAGAGGTCATCCCATAAATATTACGAATATAGGGTTAGATTTAAATGTTCCAAAATATGAGAACAGTACAATTGCATCCAAATAAGAAATATCTCATGTGAGATATGGAAACTTACGGGTTTGAGGGTTATTAATTGGCTTATTTACCTTTTTGGTCTCCAAAGTATTTCCGTCGTGCCAGTTTGGTACCCAATATTTCAATTGTAAACATTGCGTCCCCAACGTATCAATTTTGTGTTTAAATGGTCCCTGGAGGTAACGCCGTTCCTTCCCTCCGTCAAAATGAAGGGCAAACTTGGTATTTCACCCCCATAGCTTTATTTTCTTTTTTGGTCCCCAAAGTACTTCCACCGTGCCATTTTGGTCCCCAATGTACCAATTGAAATATTTTTTATATTTGTAAATTTCCATAAAAAGATAGATAATTTATGTATGAAAAATACATTTTTAGTCCTTTGTTTTGTCATCAAAGTATAATAATAGCCCATCAAAAGGCTAATGAAGGCCCATTTATTTTACAGGAATGATACGCCCACCGCATTTTTGTCCACCGCATGATAGTGGGCCCCACAAAAATACAGAAATTTTTTATAAATTTTAAAATAATTATTTATGGGACCCTTTAAAAAATCAACTCCAACAGATATCGATAGATATGTTTTTTGAATTTGTAAGGGCAAAACTGCGAAACTGAGCAGTTTCCCCTCTACGAATTCATAAAACATACCCTACTGATATCCATTGGAGCTGATTTTTTTCAAAGCCCCATAAATAATTATTTTAAAATTTATGAGTATTTTTCTGTATTTTTTTAGGACCCGGAGTGAGCCCCGCACGATATGCGGTGGACAAAAGTGTGGTGAGCCTAGCTTTACTGTCAAATAAAATAAACCATAATTGAAAAGGAGGGAAAAAATATCACAGTAGAAGAACGTCGTTCTACAACGACTGTGGCGACGATTATTTTTTTGCCAGGTCCCGTACATATCCCGCACATGTGTTGTGTCGTGTCGGTGCGAATACTTCGTCAAAACTCACAGATCCGTGTATCGTAGCCCCCCCCACCCCTTACCTACACATCAGTCCTTCCACCATCCATAACTTGCAATTGGTATAATATTGGGGACCAAAATGGCACGGCGAAAATACTTTGGGGACCAAAAAAGAAAATAAGCTATGGAGATGATGAAATACCAAACTTGCCCTCCAATTTGACGGAGGGAAGGAACGGCGTGACCTCCAGGGACAATTAAACACAAAATTGATACATTGGGGACACAATTAATGTTTACAATTGGAACATTGGGGACCAAAGTGGCACGACGGAAATACTTTGGGGACCAAAAAGGTAAATAAGCCGTTATTAATTTAATAAATGTAACTAGTAACTGAATTTATGTTTATGAGTTTTTTTTTCCTAGCTTGAAAGCTCGAAACTTTACAAGTTTAAGCTCATCCTTTAAAAGCTCAAGATTGGCTTGCATATTCCACGAGCCAAGTCAAACTTATCCCGAACACAAAATTTCAAGTTCAAACTGAGCTTGAACAATTAATTCCTAAAATGTTTCCAACTCAAGATAAGCTTGAGCAATACGGTGCTTGACTTGTTTAGCTCGATTAGCACCCCTAATTCTGCCACCTCCAAAAAAGGTATTCAAGTCTTACTTGGTGATTCAAGGAGGTTAAATTACTTTGAAATCTCAAGAGATATAAGATGAATGAACTCGTGTAAAGGGAAGAAGACAATCCAGAAAAAGCACATCAAAAAACTTATGCCAAACCAGTCTCTGATGCTAAATTCAAATTCTCCAGCGATCAATCTAAACCCTGCTTCCTTAAAGATCAGAGAAACATCTTTCTCCACTTGTTCCCTCTTCAGTAACACCAGATGATTAATTGCGACGAACAAATATGCATTCCTCATAAGCTCATACAAATTCATATATGCACACAAGCATTGGATGATATTACTTTCAATACATTAGCAAACATGAGCTTAAATCTCCTTGAGGAGCTGATCTTCCTCCATAGAAACTCGAGATGGAAATTAGAATGCAGTTTACAACAACTTGCTTTGGATCCCATGTGAAATCACATCTTAAGATTCTGTTGGAAAAAGAAAAGCTAAGACCTCCATCGCTTCTCTGTTAGGCTATCTTTCTTACCTCGGATTGGCAGAAAGATTCGTAAAAACTAGGGCAAAAAAAAGAGTGGAAAACAACAGGAAAGTAACGTTAATACCCAGCCGTAACGCTTCAAGACTGCCGGATCAGATGAGACAAGGAGGAGACGGAAACAAAATCAAGCTCACGGACAGTCGGCCGGAGACATGAACGCCCGAGCTCAGCTACACTATGTCAACACAAACCGGAGAAGAGGCAAACAAAGAACCCCGGAGAAGAGAGAGAAGAGGGCGGGGGGGGGGGGGGGGGGGGGAGACATAGGGGAGGAAGAGGGCCAGCCCACACCCCCGATGGGAAAGCTTCTTGGCTCGTGCTGGAAAAAGATAGAGAGAGGGGGAGAAAATTCCATAAACAGTGGGAAAATTCAAAAAGTTCAATTTATATACCAGTCTGGATGGATGTCCTGTAACATGTAAAAACTACTCTATTGGATTTGTCTTGAATTGTTGCGAAGTTTATTCTAGTTGGGCTCCTCTTCAATCTTCAAGACTCTATTCATTTTGGGATTTTGAACTTTGGTGATATAGGATCCGGGGTACTGTAGTGCACCCCCTGTATTACACGTGTAGTGCGGTTGATTTGGCCGTTCATCTCGGCAATGGACGGCTCGGATTTTAATCCGAACAATCGATTGCTCGGATTAGTAGGAGCTCGGATTAAATCCTAACCATTCATGCCAAGATGGACGGTCAGATCGATCGCATTACACGGTGATATAGGATCCGGACAATCGACTGCTTGGATTAGTAGGAGCTCGGATTAAATCCGAGTAATCCATGCCAAAATGTACGGTCGGATCGACCGCACTACACGGAGGGTGCACTACAGCTCCTCCCAATCTGACACCTAGCTATTACTCCCTCCGTCCCCTTTTAAGTGTCCTTCTTCGTAATTCCAACTTATTAAAAAGACATCATCATTATACCTTTCACATCAACTTTTTCCTTCACTTTCCATACTTACCCATCATCATTACACTTTTACTCACTAACTTTTTAAAATGGAATCTACTTTTAGGGGCAAAATGGAAAATTCACCAACTTTTACCCACTAACTTTACAAAATGGACACTTATTAAGGGACAGTCCAAAATGGAATACCGGACTCTAAAAAAGGGACGGAGGGAGTATTAGTTTCAATGGTCAAGATATGAAGCATGAGTGTACTCTATTTTTAACTTTTTTACAAATCTAACTTTATATTTGCCTATTTGGCAACTAAAAGACCACAAACGGTGTTAATATGCATTTTTTTCGATAAGAAAAATCGTGGTCAGATTAATAAGAACTATTCCCAGCTCTACTCTTTTTTTTTTCTTTATCAATTACCTATTTGTTTGTTCATGTAGGAAAAAAAAAGGCGATATTAAATCATGACCAAAAAATAAAAAAACGTAAGACTCTTGTGCCTTTTAATAAAAAGTTCGAAAGAAAAAACATTATAAAGAATGGGTACAGAATTGGAATCTCCACTCTCCAGGACATTCATAAAATTCTGTGGGAAAAAGTAAAAACCTTAGTAGTGACATTTTTGGGGGTTGCCAAATCTTAGACCTTTGAATTTAATTGTCACACTTTCAAATAGTATCCCCAATTCCTTGAAGATTGGAGAGGAGCCCAACTCTTTGTTAGTAGACTGCAGCTTATTTTTCTTCTTTTTCCTCATATAGAAATCGAAACGTATCGAACCTTGAAAGTCTACAACACTTGATATTATAATTCGGGCTTCACTCATAAAATGTTACTCCATTCCATGATACAATTTGCCAGTCAATTAAGAATTGGTTAGATCATGACTGTTGAATTCCATAATCTATCTTTCAATACTCTACAAGAATGTATTGAGCTCCCAAAAGCCCTCAATCCTTCAATTATTATTTCTAGAATTTTGGTTTACTATAAGAAAATTGAGAAAGAGTGTGAACATGGATAGGGGTGGAAGGAGAGAGAGAACATGGGTACTACGCTAGTTCAATTTTTAAAGAGATGTTTGAGCAAAATTCGACATCAGAGGCTATTCGTTGGAGGATTTGTTGGAAATTTTATTTTGTCAGTTTTTCCTACCATCTTTTGTTGTTCGTCAGTTACTTTTTGACGCAGTAGGGGTCGAGCACCCTAAGACTAGACCGGGATGCTGTAGTGCACCCCGCATGTGTAGTGCGGCTAATCAGGTCGTCCATCTCAGCAATGGATGACTAGGATTTGTAGGAATTCAGATTAAATCCGAACTGTTCGTGCCGAGATAGATGGCCGGATCGGCGGCACTACACAGTATAGTGTAGCGGGTGCACTACAGCTGCTCCCATTCCCCCTCAGACTATTTCTATTTTCTAATGAATTAAGTTTCTCTTTTCTCTTTTTCCAAAAATAGAAAAGAGAACTAATCTCGTATCGTATGGGTGCAGGCAACAGTTGCTTCATGTTGCTTCTTGTTGGCCTTTTCAAGCATTTCACCATTTTGTTGGATGAATCCAATGGCTCTGGTCATTTTTTACCCCAAACCATTTTTTAGTTTTCTATAGTTTTATTTGGTTAAAATTTGACAAAAATGCTCCCAATGATGCTAAAGTCATTATATGGCCGCTACCTCTTGCATCCGTTAGATCACATCCAACATATCACACAACCATTGAATTGCTCCAAAGAGCCATTAGAAAACAACCCTTCCAAGAAATGACCGAGCCATTTTTATACCTCCCCTCTGGAAGCCATACTATGGTTTCGGTTGCCAAATTAATGACTTTGCCTTAGAAATATCTTAACGTATACGTGCCAACATAGTTAGAATGTGTATGCCTAACTTGATGCTTTTCATCTTTCCTATTGATGTACTCTTATTGCATTTAAGCGGCCGCAAAAATAATTTAGCTCAAGACCGACTCTGCCACGTTAAAACCCGTCAAGAAGTCGATGGTAACGGCAAAGATCGAAAAGAAATCTTCTGTACATAAGAAGGATACCAATTTAAACAAAAGTACTATTTTCAGAAGTCCAATTGAAACTTAACATATCATTAGCTAGGGACCAAAGTTGCGGATTAGTTAAACCAGTTACAACTTTTTAATTCTGGAAAAAACAGAATCCAGGAAACTCCTAGAAATCCACTAGCAAGCCGTCAACGGGGCCCCACACAAGCACCGGTTGTGAAAATACGACGTCGCGTCGAAGCTCTGCAATTTTCCACCCATTAAAATCTTCCCACACGGCTGATATAGCTCACATTCAGGAACTGAAATTCCAGCGCTGCCAACCCTGCCGGAAGACTTCCAAATGTCCTATAATGATTCAAATCCAACGACGTCAAGCTTGCCAGAAAAACCACATTACTCATGTTGAACTCGATCATGTTTCGCGAAAAGTCGACAAATCTGGGCCTTGCAATGCCTTGCAGAGCTGGGCTTGCCTTGCAATGCCTTGCAGAGCTGGGCTTGCCTTGCAATGCCAAGAGTTGGGCTTCGCTTCGGACCCCCAGCTTGCTGGCTCTTCATTTGCTCGGCCAAATGTTGGATTGGGCTAAGTATGGTAGAACAACCTGAATTGGGTTGTGGACCTAGCCCCTTGTTTCGACCCAAGGAACATCTAGTCCTTCCCACCACAGATCAATACAAAATAGAACAATTAAAGGGTTTCACATACGTAAGAGAAATGGAAGTAGAAAGAGTATCATCACATATATGCTACCTTACGAAAAGATAACGAACAAATTAACTCCTTCAGTTACAATTTGAGAACATCATCTTGGTTCCTCTGGCCCAAAGATGTTACATGAGAATACTAGAATAGTTGATACACTCATGATCTTGAGAAGTTATGTAGGTTGTCTAGTTCAGAGGTTCCACTGTTTCAAATGAACCACTCTGATTTCTCTCGTGTCCAGAAACATTGGGCTGTAACCCTAGAGTCTTATTTCTCTTATGATCTAGCTCCAACTCTACCTCCGTTTCTCAGCTATTTTCTGGTATTTCAGTGCTGGTTTTTTGTGGCTTAGTATGGTTTTACACTTCTTTAGCAGCCAGACAACAACTAAGGTATATACATCAACAAGTATATATTGATGAATTTTAATGTTGAACCTCAAAGTGAAAGAACAAGAAGGCTTCAAAAGAAATTAATGATACCTCGAAAAGGGGCAGTCTACAAGAACCATGAACTTCTTAGACCCCTCTTGATCAGCATTGCAATATACGCTAACTTCTCCCTTGACAGACATTTGGGCATATTCTGCTCCCTTGCCTTAGTTCCCTTCTTTACTTGAGCATCAAAACTTACTCCAAACAGACCATGACCTACTCCCCCAGCTCATCGATCAGGTTTCTCACGTACCAAATTCACAAAATTTGCTTGTCAGAAAATTTAGGCTTAATTAATTACTGATGCAGTAGCGCAATAGGAGGAGTACCACCTTAAGCATTCAAAGCATTCTAAGGCTACTAGTCGGTATTTTCGTAAATAACTGACCGAGGAATTTGGCTTTGGGCTCACTTGGGTTCGATCCGAAATGGCCCAACGGTTAGGACACATCGCCTTCGGCCATGTGCCGTGTGTTTTTTAGCCATTTTCAACCGTTTAGGGCTCCGAAAGGCCAAATTTGCTGTTTTAGGAAATAATCTTTTTGGTTATAGCTTTCGGTAAGAAAGTCTAATAACGTCCGTTCTTGTTGGTGAAATCTTATTTTTCCTTATATTTTTAGAATATGTAATAATTTCGGAATTTTCCGAAATTGATATTTTTTCCTTTTCCTAGTAAGGGGTTAGGGTTTGCTTCGTATTTAAGGAGTTGTAAGCCTTAGGGCTGCTCAGTTTTTTATTATAATTGATTAATAAAGTGTCTAGAGGGAGTTTCTCTTTACCTATCCCGTTTGTGATTGTCCTTGTTGCACGTTTGTTCTTCGATTCATAGTTCTGCCCTGCATCAATTACTTAATGAATTTGAATATTACAGGGTAGATAGAAGAGAATATATACCAAAGTAAAAAAATCGCAAAGTGCAAAACATAATGGTCATGTTTGGTAGCCATTCTATTTTCTGTTTTCTGTTTTCATTTTCAGAATTTTCAAAAGTTAACTTTGAAAGTTTGTTTGGTGTACTACTTCCACTTTCAAATTCTGGAAATCACTTTCATTATTTTCATAATTTGAGGAAGTAACAAAACTCAACTTTCACTATTTTCAGAAACAAAAAACAAGCTACTCCGCTACAATTTCTTGGAGGTCTTTTTTCATTTCCTCTTCCTCTCTCTCTCTCAAACCCAGGCCATTGAAGATACTCTCTCTCTCCCTTTTATAGTCAATAAAAGATACTTATCGAAGGAGAAAAACCTTATAGTCAATAAAGAACCGACTTTGGAATTAGAAAATTTCACATGTATTTCATCTATATATATACTCTCTTAACTTAGAGATGAGAGGAGGCCGGAAGGGATACGTTGGACTTATGAAGCCATCATTTTATGAAAGTTGATACTATAACTTCGGCCTAGGAAAGAAGAACCCAATCACCTAGACTCAATGCCAGCTCAAAGATATTTGGGCCCAAAGCAAAAGTTGCAATAGGGGGGCCATTTATGTTCTCATCTTTGAACAAAATTTTACGAAATGTTGAGGAAAACTAAGGGGTGGAGATTCGAACCCAGTTTTTAAAGCATTCAAAGAGCCTAAACTGCCACATGACCAAAAAGATGTTACTCAAAGCAAGGCAATTGAAACTTCTTATTATTTGAAACTAAAAAACTGTATTTTTTGGAGCCCTCTTCGGGCTAAAAAATCGAGGGCCAAAAGTAACGACTTCTTCGGCTTCCTCTCTAAGCCGGCTATGCCTGGTCTATCCACCCGGCCCTTTCTTTCAGAATATCAAGTATGGAATTTGTTTCTAACATGATTGTAAAAGCTTGGATGATTTTCTCTCTCTCTCTCTCTCTCTCTCTCTCCCTCTCTCCCCTGTATAGTTTGAGAACTAGTGGAGAAATTGCAAGAAAGACCATTTTAGAAAAAGTAAAAACTAGTTTCAGAAATTGATTTTTTTTAAAAAAACAGGTTAACACAAACATGTTTTCTTTTTTCACATTTTTTTAGGAAAAGTAAAAACTGATTTCAGCAAATAGAAAACAGGAAACAGAAAAGTGACAGTGTTACCAAACATAGCCAATATGTTAGCATTATTGCATTCATTTTACAATACTAGTAGTAATTTGTCCATATACTTTCACTCATGATATGGGTTTCGGGATGGGCTACAAAATTACAATAGAGTACTTTCACAACAGAATTTCGTAAGCAACCAAATATTCGTATTTCGAAGTACCAACACTCACATTAATTGACGGCCTGTAGTACTCCTCGAGATCTGCACGCTTTAGTATTGATCCACAAGAGCAATGGTCCACGAGCATTGGAAAACCTTGGAGAGTCATCTTCAGCTTGATGAAGAGTCCACAATGGGTTTACAACCAAGGTGGTAGCCTGGTGAGTCATATCTTGCTTTCAAGAGGTTTGGCGATTAACAAGTCCAAGGTTCGGATTTGCCATCGACACCCTCGAATTTGCCAACCGAAGTCCGACTACGTTCCACTAGCGGGCGGTAGAAATTACGGATCTCAAGACCCTTCCAAGGCCCAAAACGGGTCTGGAAAGTTGCGTTCAAAACGAGCTGATTTTGTTACAGTAGAATGATATGCAACAGCACATGTGGGTGTGTCCAAGTACAACCCTGATAACTTTGATTAGCTAGGAGTACTTGCATGCCACGTAATACAACCAATGCCCCAGAAGTACTTGTGAAACTAGCTTGCTTATCATGTGATAGATATTTCAATATCGGCCGCGCGCTACGCAACGGTATTTAAGTCCTTCCATACCGTTACACTTCGGTATAGTACTGTTGCGATCCAAAATTCGCACCCGTACGATCGATTCCTGATATGAACCGCTTTGAGTTCGATATTTAATTTTATCGCTTCACGGCCGCTACGTGACGGCTACGGCCACTACACGTGCTCAGGCGCCAATTTTTTTATTTTTTCAAAAAGACATGATCGTTACACTTGATTTTTGCTACATGTCTTTCGATACCCACGCTAACGTTACGCTGCTAGTACGGTTACCTAAAATCGCTACCGTTATTTAAAACCATGGACTAGGCTGATGGAGGAAGAAGGGCCCACAGATATCTCCATCACAGAGATCTTACACCCACGGGTGTTTCTAAGAGGACGTCATGGTCATAACCATGCAATGCATTGGACTAAAAAGGCAACATATAGACCATCCCTCCGCCATAACCTCATTATTATTGACCCTCCAACCAGAGTAGTTCTGCATTAAAAGCTGGCTCTTCTAATCTCATCATAACAATAAATTCGTGCACATGTGACTCGCTGAAGTCATGAGTTGACTCAGTAGATACCCAATCAAAAACTAGTATTGGTTCTCCTTTCATGTCTGTTGGTACGTACCTTGCCAGCTTCTTATTTTTTAATCAAATCTTGAATATTTTTCATTTCATGTCTCTAATCAAAGCATCCTATCTGTAAACACTTATGTTGTAAGGATAATAAGTGGAGAGAGATAGAGAAAGAAATATTGAAAGTAAAGAAAATCTATGGGGAATTTTTTAATTTGAGAAGTAAAACAAACACACCATTAATCAAGCATTTCTTTTTTGGGGGGTATAAGTACGTACGTGGTATTAGTGTAATTGTTTCCTCTACCAATCGGGGGGAAAAAAAAAACAGAAAAAGAAGACCTAAAACCTGACCTACAACCTAATAATGGTAGCTAGGCTATAGTTTATATACCCTTTTGATGATTCTTATGTGACACCTTAAAGCCATCCTTGGTAAAGCCTAGGTTATTAATCTTCCGGTAAGACTTTTTGGTTCTGCTCTCAGTTCTAGCCCTCACAAATCCCTCCCAAATATTAGTTGCTAATTTGCAAGTGGAATGGAGTGCAGTTGGTGCCTCTCTTATACTCTCATTCATATGGGCAGGGTTCGATCTCCGTAAGCACCCATCCTTCTCCCCCAAATCCCCTAGGATAGAGTAGATTAGGTTTAACGAATGGTAAAAAGAAAAAAAAAATAGTTGCTAATTTGGAATGTTTTTGAAAGGCGTTTTCAAGCTCTTGTAGCCGCTTTTGCTCAAGCTAATGCACGCACATTATGTGAATTAGGGTAGAGCCACAGTGGGCAATAGTTGTTTTCCGGAATGTCTTGGTTGTGATTCTTTTTTTCTTCATCTCCAACTTTCCGTTAATTGAAAGGAAATTGATTTTGGCACTTCAATTTTATCCACTGCCACTCCACTTTGTGTTTTGATCATGTGAAAGAACAAAATTAAAAGTGGAGTGCCAAAATCACATCCCTAATTGAAAATGTAAAATTCATTAAGATCTAGGCGTAAAACAATAAAAAAGTCAACTCAATTGTAGTTGCGAAGAAGCATGAACTAGTCCTCTTGACAAAAAGTTTAAGCAATTCTTAGCATCAAGCTTAGGCTAACTTGCGTAATTAATCCTTTCTATGCACGGCACAAAAAAAAAAAAATGTATTCTTTGTCAATGAAATTATTTTATTTCTTAAATCCATGTCAAACATGCTTTTTTAATCAGGAGAAGAGAATCACACAATTGCCAAGTCTCTCAACTAATTTTTCAATACCCCTCCTGGTGCTCAAATTTCTTCACGAAATTAATAGTCAAAAAAGACCCTGCACCATGCCACAACTATCTACCTGAAATGAAGAAAAAACATAGCCTTATAGACTTCACTTTCATGTCCATGTCCTTATATTCTTTACCCCATTTGACAATCTAACCACAACTTATTCTACCAAAAGAAAATCACTAGTTCCCTAGGTTATTTCTTTGCAACTTCTCCATTGATTAATTTCATCTCCCAATAAAAACCTGAATAGTCAAATGACAAAAATAGCCCTCAATTTACTATAAATCGTGTCATTGTCACAAACTTCAAGGTAGTTTTTCGTTATCCTCTACACGGATTTTGTTGTTGCAGACCTTATATCGTTGATTTAATGTCATCTTATTGTAACTCATCGAATGTAATTTCCATATTGCTTACCGATGTCACAATTTTTCGTTAACCTTCTCTCCTGATATCAATGTGTGCACAAATTAACCTTCGCAGTCCAACGATGAAAATGGCCCTCTAATTTATTTTTCTTCTAGGATTGAATTGGCATGTATGAGTTTTTATATATGTGATATTTGTGTTTTTACAGGCAGATAATTTGAGACACCAGACAATTCACCGGCTGCACCAGATTCTGACCACCCGTCAAGCGGCGCGATGTCTTTTGGCAATAGCTGAGTACTTCCATCGTCTCCATGCTCTTAGTTCCCTCTGGTTGGCGCGTCCCCGACAAGACTAGGTGGGGAAGGGAAGATAAGATCTAGAGAAAAGAAAAGCCCTAGCTAGCTACCGTAATTTATCTTTAAAGTTTCTTACTTTTGAAATATTATGACTTCTCTCATTTCCACATATACATTGTATAGATAGACAAAAAATAAATAGATCTTAAGGTTATACTATAGGCACTCTCTCTCATCTCTCTCTCAATTCATCTTGAACCATGGAATTTTGGGAAGTAATGATTTGGCAGCCATTTCTGACTGGAAATAGAGTACTTGGGGTTCAAAGAAGAAGAAGTTTGAAATAGAAACCAAGGGTTTTGGGTGGGTTGTTTATTTCTCTTGTGTGAGAGAGAAAAGGAAAGACACTTGTTTGGATATAGAGAGAGAAAAGGGCAAGGTGTTTGGTATCAAAATTTTAATTATTTTTCCATCTGGCCTTATTTTTTATTGCAAGCATGCTTCCGGATGACATTTTAGAAACTGGTTTATTGAGATGTTGTTTTGGACTTCTTTGGCAGTTTTTTCCTCTAGAGGGTTGCGTGATCATCTATCCTTTTTGTC
The DNA here is from genome assembly GCA_020567845.1 of Rhododendron henanense subsp. lingbaoense. NCBI lineage: Eukaryota > Viridiplantae > Streptophyta > Magnoliopsida > Ericales > Ericaceae > Rhododendron > Rhododendron henanense. The sequence continues at coordinate 1,287,006 of CM036317.1, forward strand.
ATTCGTTAATTCTAATATGTAATCTAAATTATCATAGGGAACTTGGGGGAGGAGATGGGGCTTACGGGGATCAAACTCTACCCATGTGCATGAGAGTATGTAAGGGAGGCCAAGTGTACTTCACTCCACTTGCGATCATCTACCCTTTGAAAGATTCTAAAACTACGCACAAAAAGCGGAGAAAAAACATTTTAGTCACAAACATTGTTTTGTGGATTTTGCAGAATCCCTTTTCTTATATGGAAAAAAATTGTTACTCCTTCTGTCCTCTTTTTAAAGTTAAGTATTCCATTTTAGGTTGTCCCTTAATAAGTGTCCATTTTGTAAAGTTAGTGGGTAAAAGTTGGTACATTTTCCAATTTGCCCCTAAAAGTATATTCCATTTTGAAAAGTTAGTGAGTAAAAGTGTAATGATAATGTCTCCATAGAGGGTAAGTAAGGTAAATGGAGGTAAAAGTTTATGCGAAATGCGTAATGATGATGTTTTCTTAATAAGTTGGAGTTACGAAGTAGGACACTTAAAAAAGGACGGAGAGAGTAACTAAAACGGCTATTTAGCATACGAGGCTCCAGCTTTTGCAGACTCTAGGGAATGGTTGAATATAAATAGCCTTACACCCACAAGCAGATAGGCTATTTCATCAACATCGGGTGGACCTTCAAAAAGAAACCGTTAAATAGAGTTAATTATTACCAAGGTAAAGGGATTAAAAGAAAATATGTAAATTAAATACATGAAATACTTCTCAAAATCCTGAAGGGGTTGGTTAGGAACCATTCGAACCAACCACAAAACAAATAAACCACAACAGCGCAACAAAACCAATGTAACACCATCAACTGCTCCAGTGTCCTCAACCTTGTTTGGTTGACAATTTTCGACAATTTTCCTTGTTTAAAAGAACCCGAATAAGGACTAGGATTAGTTTTGAAAAACATTAATTTTCCCTTAAGGATCAACAAGGTTAAAAATGATAATTAACCATAGCCAAAGAGGAATTTGCATGTGGTTTTCCAAGATGCTTATATGACATTGTGACAACTCAATATAGCATATTTAACAGCTAGGTAGATACAGTCTCTACATAGTTTAGTTGTAGAAATAAGAATTAACTTAATTACAGTTAGAAAAATGATTAGGTTACTGAATGTATAGAAATGTTTGCAGAGAGAAGTCCAAGAGTGGAAAATAATCAGGATGTGGTTGGTGGCTGCTATGTACAAAATTCAACACAGATAACTTTCTTTTCGTCTTCTTCAGCTTCTTCCTCCCCTCGTTCTCTCTTTTTTATTTTGGGGCTTGCTATTTGCAGCCACTTATTTCCTGAACGTAGCCTGTATATACTATGGTACACACCTGTTTATAATATGTTACACAGACTACATTCAGAAAATTTGTGGCTGCAAATAGCAAGGCCCTTTATTTTTTATTCACATAACAATTGCATTCAAAACTTTTAAATGACTGTCCAAGTTTTTAATATTTGTGAATCGTAATACTAATTAAGATTACCATTTAATTGATGTAAGAACAGATTCCTGCTTAATTTGATATGTCAATCTAACTTGAGATCATGGTATTCAAGAATCATTTTTCATTTGATCAAAGAAGAGAAAATTATCACTTTCCATTCTCTCACACCTTTTCCACCATCCAAATCAAGGCTAAAAAGCTTTAAAAAAAAAAAAATCAAGGCTAAAAGGACATATTATCTTTCTTGGGGTAATTCAAAACTAATCCCACCAATCGGTATCTTAGGTAAATACAGTAATTGAGAGAAATCTTAAGTAAATATGTGATGTTTGATACAAATCATCAATACTTAAATCGGCTTTGACCATAGTCCTTGGGAGATGTGGCCCATTTATAGTGGGCCTATATATGTAGATCTAAAACCTAATCGATTTTGGGCTTGGTATTGGATTGGATAATAGTTTGGCCCAAAATGTGAAAACTTTCAATTGTGTTAAAAATTATTGTCGCTACTTGAGTACTTTTGAACTTAATTTCTTAAGAACCTATCAGTTCATTAATTGATCTAATCATAACTTTTTGTTTTTCAGCCTTGTTTTGCTTTTGGTAAACGTACAATTTTGCTATAAGATGCCCCAAAGGCAGTTTCAATTATCTAAAGGCGTGTTTGGGAGCCAATTATTTTTTAAATTCTGAATAGTGGATTGTTGACGATAAAGTTTTATAGAAATTATAATGATAATCCAGAAAAGGTTTTTGGATAATATGTCCATAATAGATTTTGTAGAATAATCTTGAGTGAATAGTGAATTGTAAAGTATAAACTTTTGAATTATGGTTCTATGCTTGCACTTGGAAGATTTTGGGAGCTAATAATCTTCAAAAACAACATATTTTGAACACTTTGAGTTATCAAAAGCAACAAATTTTTGTATCTCCACTGCAAAAGAAATAATGACCCACCTACTGAACCGATAACTCAACGGTTAACTGATAATCTGCTATTTTTTTTCAAGTATTTGTGGCCAGTACTAGCAGAACTAATACAAATTCATTTTTTGTTTTGCATAGAGCACGATTCTTTTTTGGTTCACGAAAATTGTACAAAGAGAATGAATTAAATGAGCTACTACTAAGTAGTAAGATGGGAAATCAATAGAAAAAAAATCCCTCCAGAAAATTGGAAACAAAGATAATTAAGGAAATGAACTCCTTCTATGACATATACATATATTGCTCCCTTACTACACGGGTATGTTAGCTAGTGTCTAATAATATTCTAATTGTGCAAGAAGAAATATAATTTCCTGTTGAAAAAATTGCATATAACCACTGATGCAAAGATGCAATATATAAATTATCTTGTTGCACTGCTGAAAAGATATCACCAATTCTTTAAACTGAGATTAATATAAGATCGGTGTACAAGCATGTATACCGCCAACCCAGTACTAAACGAAACCCAAAACAGAGCCACGTAATGGAACTAACACACACAAGTCATCTTCATCAAATTTCCCCCTCAATTTCCTTTTCTTCACAGGAATCGCACAGGTAAAAGTCACATGGTGGACACCGGTAATGATCATCAGCATTACTCCTCTTGCACAGGCTGCACGACGTGTTTGGTTTGGCTGCGGCCCGAATGAGCCGATGCGGATGCTTACGACTGTTAATGGGTTTCCAATTGTTACTATATACCATATTTGAAAATTGATCAACGGGGAGTATACAATCCGTATGAACATATTGGTCGCATTCCCCACAATGATAGAACCAACGGTTGGAGTCGATCCCATCCTCGCAAATTTTGCAAAAATCGTCGTCTGTCCGGTACGGACGAGGGGAATAGGTTAAGGTGAATGGGTGTTTGTCATATCTATGCCAAACAGTGCGCGGTAAAATAGCGCACCGTACGCATAGATTGATTTTGCAGCCCCAACATTGAAATGATATTCTCAAACTGGCACTGCATGATATGCAAGTGCCAGAGGAGGGTGTTGGCCTCAGGGCAAGAGTGTGCTTGTTGTGACTTTCATGTTTGATAAATCGAGGTAGGGAAGCACACTTGCAGTCGAGGTAGAAATAACATTCTTCGCATTTGTAAAAAATTGTGGAGCCAAATAAGTTGCAGCAGTTGCATTTCCCCGTTGAAGCGTCCTTGCTCAAGAAAAGAGTATGTTGAGGGTGACCTGGGTGTGGTAGCTTCTCGGGTAGCTCCGCACACCACACATGTAGGTAAAACTCGCATTCAACACAACAGAAAAATGGAGCCGAGATGGTTTGTGCGCACACACAACATTTTTGAACATTCCCTGCCCCATTCAAGAGGGGCAATGCAAGGTCGATTGGCTTTTCAAAAAGAGTTAGTGGGTGACGGTGACTACCATGCTTGATCTCTGTCGCTTCCTTGTGCTTCCCTTGTATTGCGGTGGTCTTGATAAACTGGGTGATAATATCAGCTGGATCATCAGGCACCGGCAAGCAGATAACCCTGAAACCACAAAGTTTATACAATCAAACAAAGTAGAGGATAGCATGCTTTATAAGAACAAATAAAAAAAACAAAGACATAGAGAAATTATTAACAAAGAGAAAGGAAAAGAGTTGCAAGGCGGATCTCAACGTGGAATACTCTTCACAGGAAATGCATAGGCAAAACTGACACGGTGGACAATAGTAATGACCAGAATCAGCAATACTCCTCTTGCACAGGCTGCACGACGTGTTTGGGACGTGTCCGATAAAAATGAGCCGGTGCGGATGCTTACGACTGTTAATGGGTTTCCAAGTTCTATCATATAACATATTTGAAAATTGATCAACGGGGAGTATGCAATCTGTGTGAAGATATTGGTCGCATTCCCCACAATGATAGAACCAACGGTTGGAGTCGATCCCATCCTCGCAAATTTTGCAAAAATCGCCGTCTGTCCGGTACGGACGAGGGGAATAGGTTAAGGTGAACGGGTGTTTGTCATATCTATGCCGAACAGTGCGCGGTAAAATAGCGCACCGCACACATAGATTGAATTTGCAGCCCCAACATTCAAATGACATTCTCAAACTGGCACTGCATGATATGCAAGTGCCAGAGATGGGTGTTGGCCTGAGGGCAAGAGTGTGCTTGTCGTGACTTTCATGTTTGATAACTCGAGGTAGGGAAGCACACTTGCAGTCGAGGTCGAAATAACATTCTTGGCATTCGTAAAAAAGGGTAGAGCCATATAAGTTGCAGCACTTGCATCTCGACACAAGAGTGTCCTTGCTCAAGAAAAGAGTATGTTGAAAGTGACCTGGGTGTCGTAGCTCCTCGGGTAGCTCCGCACACCACACATGTAGGTAAAACTCGCATTCAACACAACAGTAAAATGGAGCCGAGATGCTTTGTGCACACCCACGACATTTTTGAACATTCCATGCCACATTAAAGTGGGACGATGCATGGTCGATTGGCTCTTCATAAAGAGTTAATGGGTGATCGTGACTACCACGCTTGATCTCTGCCGCTCCCTCGTGCTTCCGTTGTATTGCGGTGTTCTTGATAAACTGGGTGATAATATCAGCTGGATCATCAGGCACCGGCAAGCAGATAACCCTGAAACGGCAAAAGTTTATACAATCAAACAACTATGGTAAGGATCACACAAATTAAAAACAAAAATCATATATGTGAAAGTCACTGACTTTTGTAGATCCGCGTCCGAGGTTGCTGTCCCCGAATTCCTAGAAGAAAGTTTGATCGGATTAAGGCGAAGATCATGACTTTCATTCTCTGTTTCGTTGCTCCTGTAATCACAAAGTAGAGGATAGGATGCTTTTTCAGAACAACTACTAAAAAAACAAAGACAGAAAGGAAATAGAAAGGAAAAGAGTTGCAAGGCGGATCTCAAGGTGGAATACTCTTTATCCGACACCGCGCAATGTAAATGGACAAGATAGTGGCATTCGGAACAAGAATAAGCCCAACTTCTTCGGAAAATTGCTTCGGAACAGATACTACAGTGAATTTCCCTGATGCCTGGAATAGAGTATACGAGGGATAGAGCGTGGCAATGCCGATTGTTAAGCTTGAGGTTGAGTGGTGATGAAGCACATTTTTGGTTGATCCAGAACCCACAGGTGGTGCATAGGAAGGAGGTGCCTTTATGTTCTATACCGCAAGCGTAACACAAGAACATGGATTCCATTTGCAGGGGGATCAATTGGTGGGGGTGACTTGTGTGCTCGATGCCCTGTTGGATACTTAGCACTGCCAAAGCACATTTCATGTCGATATCATAATTGCAGTCGTAGCAACGGTAAACGAATCTGTTGCAATGTCCTCTGCAGACATCACAAGTGACAGACGCTGAAGTTGGGTTTGCACGGAGAGTGAGGGGGTGCTGAGGGTGAGAAGGGTGGGTCATTTTGTCGGGTGGTTCGGCGCATATTTTGTGTAGGAAAAAGGCGCATCGCTTGCAACCGTAGTAGGAGGAGGAATCGGAGGACGAAATCCAGATTGGTTGCTGACAGCCGTAGCAAGAAAGATCCCAACTATCATCTGTTTCCTCTTTTGTTATGAGCATCAATGGATGGTCATGGCCCAAGTTTTGAACTTGAACAACCTCCATCGCCATCTCTCTCTCTCTCTCGCCCCCTCTCTCTTTCTCTGATACCCAATTAATCTTGAAAGAGTTGGAGACGATGAGAATATGAAAAAGTGTAGTAGTACTAAATTAAAAAAAGTAATTAACTACCCATCATTTTTGTCTCCTGTGATTGCGAAGTAAATTTACAAAATTAACCCATCATTTGTATACACTTCACACTTGAAAGAAAGTGTAGTTATACAAATGGAATTCGAAAATCACTTCCCATTAAAAAAATTACAACATTAAAGAAGATTTGGAGAGAGAAAACCAATGGGGAGTGATTTTCACGCTCCCCAAATTGTTAACCTTACTTCCAAGGGGAGTGTGAAAATCAATATATGGTTGATTTTTGCACTCTCCAAATTGTTACTCCCTCCGTTCCTAAATAAGTGTCTGGCGCGCAAACCTAGGTCTTTAAAAAGTTGCATTTGTTTTGTTAAAAAAATTAATTTTTTTTAACAAATGAGTAGATAGCAATGAGTTCTATTAGATTGTGGAAAAAAAAATTTAGTGAAAAATATGCATCTTTTGTAAGACTTAGGTTTGCGCGCCGAACAGTTATTTAGGGACGGAGGGAGTAACTTTTAAAAAGCACGATTAATAATATGGGAAGTACGAAAAATTACTCCCCAAACTAATTCTCATTCCAAAGGAGTATTTGGTTTTGCAGGTGGCTAACACTGGGGACCATATATTGTTCAATTTTTTTGGCTCATGTCCAAGAACGTGCATGATTTTTATGTATGCAGCTTTGTCCTCTTTTTTATTTTTCACAAATAAATCCCACTCGTATTGATGACATTACACAACGATACCAGTAGAAAGATTTTTCACTCAAGTGGGTCTCCACATGTCAAAAAAGGAAAAATCTTCACGTACACCACTTTGGCTCTGTTTGAGATTTTTTATGACCCGATAAATGAGGTTTTTGATAGTTTATTTTTACGAATTTTTGTGGCTCATTTTACAAAAATTTTGTTGTTCCTATGATGAGATTCTATGGTCAAATACAAATGAACTTCTACAAATTTTTGTGGTTACTTTTACGAATTTAATTTATGGTGTTGTTTTATGAATTATTGTTGTGTTGTTTATGAATTTGAGGTAAAATTTAAACCGTTCATTTTCCATGACCCAGTTCGTCTTTTTTTAAAGTTTGGTTTGATGGATTTAGGATTTATAGAAATCGTTTCTGTCATTAGTTCGAAGTTTTTTCATGCCATTTTATGGTTTATCGTCTACTTTTATTGGGCCTCTTTTTAATGTCGTTTTGGTATTGTAAGGTACATGTGTTGCGTTGGAATTTTTTTATTTTTTTTTGGTTAATAGGCTAATAGCGTTGAAGTTGTTTCTCAACCCAATTACTATATCTATTTAAATTTGTTTCATTGAGCTTTATTATTGGACCAAAATTAAATAAAACAAGTGTATCGGACCAAATCGAATAAAGTTAATGAGAGCAAAATTGAAGTTGTTTGGTCAAGTTTCCATTTTACAATTTCAAGACCGTGTAAACCAGTTTAACTATAAAATTAATGAAAAAAGTAGACCGAACCGAACCGATTTATTCCTTCATATGGTGTTATATGTCTTCCTTGCTTTCCATTCCCATTATGCATCTAGGTCGGAAACCGATGTGCCCAACTAGGGATAATTATTGCCCCCCTTTTTTTGGTTCATGCATGTTTAATCACATGCAGCTTTGTCCTCTCTTTTTTTCTAAAGTCCTACTGATATTGACGTTAAAGGAGGAAACAAGTAGAGGTATTGTCAAAAAGTGGGTCTATCTCAGAGGCACAGCTCCAATACTTTCAGAATTGGGCCTTCACTGCCACCTTCTTTTGAACAAGTTGGAGTTCCCCCTTTTTTGAAGGAGCTAATAAAAACATAGTAGTATAAATGTCATTCCATTTTGCTTCTCCAGTTGAAAGTAGGAATGTTGTTTTCTCTAAATAAAGTCTCTGTTGCTGCATCTGTGAAGTACTACTATTTCATTTTGGTTTCATTACCTTCCTTAATTTTTATATTTATATATAAATAAACATTTCATTCCATTGGGAGTTCATTCCCCAACTACCCTGTTTTTAATTTAGTGGAAAAGTAAAAATTAGTGAGTCCCTTATTTGGGAGCAGATTTGAGGGGCTCGTTTAGTTTCTTTTTTGAGCCCGGCTAACCGCACACATTCTGTGCACATATCACGGTGTGAGGCTTACTACGTGTCACACACAAACGATCCGATTTGTTCATTTATTGTAAAACATTTTTTCTCGAAAGTCCTCACAAAAAATCAGCTCAATCGGATACCTATAAGTACACAATCCAATCATCTACTTTTTATTATTCCAAAATCTCAATAAAAATGATTGGATCGAACACCTATCGAATTGAGCTAATTTTTAGTGAGAATTCTTTTTTTTTTTTGCTAAGCAAAAGATTTTCTTATCACTGAAATATGAATATTACAATGACAAAAGGAACAAGGGAAAACTTCAAAAAACTAAGCAACATTTAAATAACTAAACAGAGCCTAGATTCATCCTTTGCCTCCCGAGACCAAATCCTAGGTAGCCCCGGGCCCTAGATACCCACCCCTCACCGGCGGCAAACCACCCACAATGCTTGACTGGTGAGAGCCTCCGACAATGACACAATTTGAAGCCAAACGGCTCACCAGATCCAACCCAAGAATTGAAACATTTTTTGTGAGAATTCTTGAGAAAATGTTTTATATTTAATGAACAGCCCAAATTGTCTATGCAAAACCTGCAGTGGGTCTCACATATGATCTGTGCATTTACAACAACGTTATTTACACAACGATCCAAACACAACAATTTACACAATCTCTCAAATTTGTCCTGTGATGCATACGCGCACATGAATTTGCTTCTCAAATTATCTCCTATGATCCTTCCAGATTCGAAATAGGGTGGTCCAATTTTGATTATTTAAGTCGTTTGCTCTACAAATCCTACTGAACTGAATTGGAGCGTATCTGTGTATTAATTATACTTATCATTTTTTGAGGGCTACTAACATGGTTTGGTTTTTCCGAGCTATCGTTCCAGCTTGGTTTTGGATTTGAAAAAAAAAAGGGTTTGATTTTGATTTTGGTCAAAGTAAACTGAACGAAATCAACCGAAATTTGTAACACTATCCCATAACCCTAGTAATATCAGCAATCCATTGGCCTGTAAAATTTATACCACTCATTTTCCATGACCTGGTTCGGTTTGATTTTTTTAAAGTTTGGTTTGATGGAGTTTATTTATTTAAATTTGTTTCATTGAGCTTTATTATTGGACTAAAATTGAATAAAACATGTGTATCGGACCAAATCGAATAACGAAGTTAATGGACCAAAATTGGAGTTGTTTGGTCGAGTTTCGGTTTTACAATTTCAATACCGTGTAAGCCAAGTTTGGTCGAGTTGGGTTGTTTCTGCAGGAAAATGTTTAGTTGGTTTGGGGTATCGTCTGTGGGATGAATCCCCGCTGTATTGGTTATTTGGCCCTTTGTCTAAGGATAAATTTTCATCTTGATGTAATCTTTGGTTAGGGTTATAATATCATCTGTTATCGGTTGGATAAAAAAAAGATAAGACAAGGCCAGTTTAGTTATAAAATTGACAAAAAAAATAATCGTACAAAACTGAACCAATTTAATCCCTCCATCTCTTTTTTCTTTTTTTTGATCAAAAGAGAAACATAGATAGATATATATAAATAAAAGAACACTATCGGTCCGAAGTACAAACTACAAGCCAAAATAAAAAACAAAAATACACCAGAAAAAAACAAAAAGACCGCAAAGAACCAAAAACGTCGGAGCCGAACCCATCGATCACACTCGTGAGGGTGGGTGGAGTGGTCAAGGGAGTGACCAGGTATGGGAAGAACAACCATCTCATATTAATACTACTATATGTCTTCCTTGCTTTCCATTCCCATTATGCATCTAGCTAGGTCGTAAACCGATGTTCCCCCGCTAGGGACAATTATTGCCCTCTTTTTCTTTTGGCTCATGCATATATGTTTAATCACATGCAGCTTTGTCCTCTCTTGTTAAAGGAGGAAACAAGTAGAGGTATTTGTCAAAAAGTGGGTCTACTTTTCTTTCTTTCTTTTTTGAAAAGTCAAAAAGTGGGTCTATCATATGCTTTGTGCTTATAATTCCCCGGTGCAGTCAGTAATATGAGTATGTACAGTACAGTATGTTTAAAAGGTGAGTGGTATTAAGGGAAAATTTCACTTACCTCCCCTGAGGTTTCTGAAATAACATTGTCTTCCCCTGCTTTACATGACATTATCAACAAACCGCCCTCCGTTAACTTGTCGTTTAAAAACCCAACGGTAATTGATGATGACACCAAAGTAATACACTTAGTGTCAAAAGTGCCCTTGTCTAATACTCCTATAACCAAACTCAACTATCCCAATCAAACTCAACTATCCCAATCTATTACCGAAAATTTGAACACTTCGTTTATCACAATTTATGCCACCCTTTTTCATATATATATAAACATTACAGACACACACACTTCAATGTGCATACATATCAAAAGACTATTCCCTTTAGCGTACTTTCTCCGTCCCAATTTGTTTGTCATTTTTTACTATTTGGGACCTCCTACAAAATTGTCTATATTTATAACGTTTTTATGTGTAATGCGGCACGTATGTCTAAATTGGACAAATAAATTGGGACGGAGTGAGTAATTTTTTGGTGAAATTACTTTTGGTGTGTAAATATACGCACACAAATTTGTAAATTACATTATAATTATTTTTCAGCGCAAATTGGTTATTTCAAATAAAAAGTGTCGGGGTTTGTGGTTTATTGAACTGTGAGACGTAGTCCAAAGTTTGAAGGAAGCCTATTTTGCTTTATATGTTTTATTTCTTTTGGTTCTCTCTTCTTCTTTTTTTTTGGGTGAAAATGCTTAGGCCTCATTCACACTAGTGATTAACTTATGCACCACAACTTTTTGGTTCTATCCTTATTCTTTTTCTTTTGCGCTTGTTAGTTTTATGCCAAACTTTTGTAGTATGTGATATGGGTGAGTAAGGACGAGTGAAATCGAAAAAGTAAAATTTTTGACTTTTACACAAGTATTTTGGAAAATATGCACACAAAAAAAACTCAAAAATGCAAACTTAACCAACCAATAAAAACATGTGTTCCTGATGGGCTTGATTGAAGAACATCCATTTCAGGGACATTAACACCATAGAAACTCATATTTAATGTCTAGACATTTTTGTTTAACATAATCACTTTTTAATTGTGATGAAAGAGACTTATATTTTTGGTTTCGGTCGAATTGGTGTTGTGAGTGATAATAACTCGGGAACCTGGACATCACCATGTGAAAATTACAAGGGCATAATTAACAAAGGCAATTTTTGTGAATAAAGACAAACAATATTTGAAAAAAAATTAAGCCAAACCACACCTAGGTGAATGCAATAGCTGTGGAGGAGTTTATGAGGTGAAAAAATAATAGTAGTATGAAGTGGCGGCGGCATTAAAGCAACAAGATTGAAAAAAAAACATAAAAAACAGAGTGCTTTCATACCTTTCCACAAACAAAATACAAAAACATATATACACGAACATAAAATTTCTTTGCATTTTTTGTTTGAAAACAAAATTGGAATAAATTCTTATTATGATAGTCAAAAAGTTAAAATCCTATAAAGCCCAAACAAGCCGAGTAATGCAATTCTTTTTGTGGCATAGTTTCGTCTTTAATATGAATTTGATTCACATGGTATTTTTTTTTTCATTGATCATTTTATTTGAGAAAAAACAAAAAAAACAAAAATGTTTGGCAAAAATAAAAATAAGAACACGCCTAATGGTTTTTAAGTGGATTCATTTTGCATAATGAAAGACATGTGGTGTGATTGCAACAACAAAATTTGTGCAATTTATTTACTTTGTATTAAGGGTATTTTGGTACTTTCCACGCCTATGTTAACACCATCCATGGCAAATTAACAACAAGGGGGTCTGTTGATAATGTCAGTTAAAGCAGAGGAGGACAGTGTTATTTCAGAAACCTCAGGGGAGATATTTGTTTGTGCTAGAAACCTTAGGGGAGGTCAATGAAAATTTGCCCGTGATATTAACCATTAGTTAAAACTTAAAAGCATACTAAGGCCCCGTTCCAGTTTACCTTCCCTTTATAAAAGTTCGTTTTTTCAATTTTTAAACTCAAATATAATGAAATGAAAAATAATTTTTTAATTTTTTTTACACCGTATAAAAGATCTCAATGAGATCTATCAAACAAGATCCATATTGGTAGAAAAATTATTTGTGTATAGTAAACACATGATCTTTGTGTAAACACATGACCACTGTATTTTTAATTCATACTATTTTTGTTCCAAAATAAATGTCCAATCCGCAAAATAAGAACTTAAAAATACGGAGTAGTACGTTTTCTACAAGTAAAAATTTCAACTTTTTTCACGTTTTAAAAGAACTCATGGATAGTAAATTGTTGAAAAAAGTATGAATTTTTCTTGAAAAATTCGTATTATTTTTAAGTTATCGTTTGACATTTATTTTAAAACGGAAAGAGTATATAAGTAGACAGTAACAAATTATTTGCGCAATTAATTGGCCGCTAGATTACCAGGACTGCAAATACACGGCACTGGTTCATGTGATGGACAACTAGGTTTGTCTTCACCATTCTATGTGTGGTTTCGAACGAGCAATTTGTGACTCCGCTTATTAAGGCTCGACTTAAGCTGAGTTCGAGTTAGATTTTAATCTCTTTTTTAGTAAAACAGTTAGAGGCAGCTGCTAATGCCACGAAAGAAATTTTTAATGCCACGAAAGAAACTTTTAATGCCACGACGTTTTGTATAAAGAGACTACTCTGCCCTCATCTCGTCTCTAACTTAATTTCAATCATCATAATTGCCGTCCACCCACCCCACCGACAAAGTCATGGATCCATCTCATCTCATCTCATCTCCATCTTTCCTTGGATCCTTTCCCTTCAGCCATCACAAAACCCACCGCTTTCAACTCAAATCGAAACGTTCAAATAAGAGAATAGGTTGTTGGGTCCAAATCAGGTACATTATTCAGCTTTTCAAAAGAAAAACAAAAGCACCAACGAACAACAGGAAGAGGAGAGAAACAGAAAATTAGAGCAGAGTCCCTTCTTTCTTTCTTCGCGTTTTGCTCGATTATTGCAGATCCTTAAAGATAAATGATAGGATTTGGCATGATACAAGATTCAGAGGCTACAAATTACAAGCAAATCTGGTTGTGTCTTCTGCTCAGTGAGGTTGGGTCCGGATCCGATTATTTGAGAGAAATCTAAATAGGTGATCGCAAAACTATGTACGTTTACACAGAACATGATTGTGGGTCTGTTGAGAGAGAGATTGGAGAGGTCGGAGAGAGATTCCCGGACACAAAGGTTGAGGGTAAAGTTGTCACACTAAAATCAGTGTCGTGGCATTAAAAGAATGTTTCGTGGCATTAACGCCAGCCAAAGAGTTAAGCTTAACATTCAAATACTCGACTCGTTTATGTCGGCTTCACTCGTTTAAAGAAGTTCGTTAAGTAAATTAACTAGACTCAGCTTGTTAAGTGTTCAGCTCGTGAGTTCGAACTCGAATTTTAGACTCGTTTAAAGAAGTTTGTTGAGTAAACTAACCAGACTCGGCTTGTTAAGAGCTCAGCTCGTGAGTTCGAACTTGAATTTTAGACTCGTTTATTTAACGAGCCGAGTTCGAACACTACAAAGCTCCGCTCGTTTGCACCCTTGATAAATTTTATGCTTTCAGTTCCCTTTCTTCTTTTCTTTTCTTATTTGGGTCCTTCTATAATCAACCCATTGGGTTGATAATAATGCCTATTATTTTATAATATTAATCCACATGTCACAAAGAAAGAAAGTTGGACAGGTACTAAAAGCTTTTTTTTTTTTTCTCGACAGCTAAAAGCCTATTTTCTTCCCTAAATGTCAGATGTACTTTTTATTTTACCTAAATACCAACTTTGCCCTTATTTGTTCACCTTTACTTTTTGTTGCTGCAAGTCCACGGCTACCCCTTTTTTTTTTTTTTTATAAATATTCACGGCTACTTTTTTGCTCTTTTTTTTTTTTTATAACTCAAGTGTCTATATTATCTTACGCGCACTTCAACTAATCATGGGGTCTAATTCCACCGCCCTGTATGGACTAACCACAAAAAAATTAACAGCACTTGTGAGGTTTCAAACCTGATACCTTTGGAAGAAACAAACCCTAAGTCTCAAACTTTACCCACTAGGCCAACCCCTCGAGGTTTACTTTTATCCGTTCTTTTTTCTTTGTATTTATTGATTTCTTTTTGCTCTTAAGAGTGATTTTTTCAAAACTAGTCACAAAACGCATAAAATTCACCAAATCTTATACTAAACTATTCAAGGCTTTAAATTCATACAAAAATCGCACATTTCCAACATCAATAGCAAGGCGCATACAAATACAAAATGCAAATTATAATCAAATTCAACTTACAATTGGGTATCCAAAATAACCATCAATCTGCATAAACAGTTTACCTTTCTTTACAAAATTACTTCCCAACTACCCATATTACTACTATTTGTGCAAAAATCTACAACTTGAGTTGGGATCTATGGAAACAAAATAAAGTTAATCCCCAAATAGTCATGCTCCTGCCATCATTTTGTGCAAAAGTCTTTCAAATTGAACTGAGATCTTCAAAAACAAAATAAATGTAGATCCCAACAACTTCCATATGTACCACCCTGCATGAAAAAATAAAAACATGATGCGCATTTTTACCTTAATCAAATATGCATTTTTACCTTAGCAAATCTGCATAACTAATCAAGATAATTAAGCTCAAGCCAAAGCCAAAAGGGTTATGGACATTACCTAATATTTCAGAGAAAAGATTGGATTCAAGCCAATGTCGCTACTTGAAATTTTCTTTTTCTTTTTCTGTGAACCGTTGACAAAACCAATATTTTCCTTCTCCGGACATGTCGTAATATTATGGCCAACTTTCTTGCAAAATCCACAAGACCTGGTTACCTTTCGTGCTTCTTTTCCACCTTTCAATCGTTTTGTCTTGGGACGCCCTTTGGTTTTTGAAATCGGAGGACAATGAATATCATCAATCGGTGTATCCGATAAAGTTTCCTCCTCTAGCACTTGCGGTGCTTCCTCACTTTGTGGCACTTCACGACTCCAACGTACTAGTAAATATGTGAACGGTATTGCATAGCAATCCTTATGAAGAAACACACTCAAAATGTGACGACAAAGTATTCCCCAAAATTCGAAGTGCTTGCAACTACATGTTGCCGTCTCACCATCCCAAAACACGATACGCTTTTTCGTAGTTGTTTCCTCGTGATACTTTACTATAAACTCATGACCATTTTCGCCAAGCAATGAATATAAAGTTGCTCTTCCGAACTCTTCTTGAAACTTTTTAAAACAAAATGGTGTGAGAACACCATGAGCTTGCTCTTCCAACGGAGACATTGTTCTCAAAGAAGAGCCTCTATATTTTTCTAACATTGTATCATGCAATTCTCGTTGTTGAACATCTTCAATAGCAAGATCAACCTAAATATTTGATCAAATAAGTTATTGCTGATCTACCCCAAACAAAAAAGAAGTTATTGCAATATAGAGAAACTAAGGGAGGAGTTCAAAAAAATAAGGATTACTCACTTGTTTAACAAATTGGCTCAAGTTGCTCTGAGAGCCAATAAACCGCTTTATAAATGCATTGATGCTCTCTGACCTTCCTGTAGTTGTCATCCCACCAAAAAAATGATCACGGAGATAAGCTGGTACCCAAAAGTGCTTGATCCCATTCAAACCAATGACATGCTTATTGGTATGCATATTATACTTGGCAAGCAAGTGAGACCACTGGTGTTCAAACTCTTCAGGCGAGTCCAAGTGGTATAACTTGTAAAAATCAGCACACCAATCTTGATATTGACTTTGAAGAACAGCCGTAAACCAACCACTAAATTTGCTAGTAATATGCCATATGCAAAAGCTATGCTTTGTGGTTGGAAATTCTTTCGCAATCGCTTGAGTAATCCATGGATCCTGATCAGTTAGTATAGTTTTTGGTTGTTTCTTCATCAAAGCTGTGAAAGTCTACAAAATACAAAACATAATTAGTTTATCCAAATATTACTTTCAGAATAAATATATAATGAGAAATATAATTAAAAATTACCTTAAACAACCACTGAAAAGCACTTGTTGTCTCATTTCGAAGAAGTGCACACCCGAACAATATCGTCTTTCCATGATTATTGATTCCCACAAAAATTCCAAAAGGCATTTGATACGCATTAACCTTGTAAGTAGTGTCAAACACGACAACATCTCCAAACTTTTGGTACCAATCGAAAGAAAGGGCATGAGACCAAAAAATGTGTTCTAACTTTCTTTCTTCATCAACTGTAAAAGCATATTGAAACTTGGAATTTTCTTCTTTTGCAACCTTACAATGATGCAAAAGATCCATTGCATCGTTAACTTCATGCTTCTTCCCAATTTTGGTTAAAAGGTTCCGCACATCTTTTTCAAGGAATGGAAGATATCCATGTTTGACTTTTTTTTTAAGTTCCATAACGCGCATCATTTCCTTGACTGAAAGACCAGCTTCTTTGAACAAAAGTATACGCTTTTCATCAGCATCCGAAATCTTTCGATTGATAGGAAGAAACCGAACTTCTATGGGACTTAACAACTCATGGTTATGCTCCGTAATGAACTCGGTGATTTGCCATTCTTGAGGGAAAATATCAAATGATTTCTTTAAGGTGATGCGTATTCGAGCTTTGCATCCACACCTTACAGATTTCTTATTTCGTTGTTCTTTGGAGGAATCCACAAGTTTCAACCGTGGTTTCCCTTCACATTGACAAACAAAATCTTGTCGTCTTACTTCTCCATTTTTTTTGTTTGTGCGATCTTTCCGAATGGAAAACCCACTCCTACGGGCATAGTTTTGAAAGCAAACATAAGCCTCTTCTTCACTTAAAAAACACTGACCAAGAAAAGGATCAAACACATTTTGCACTAAGTCATCTTCACTCTTTTTTTGTGCAGCTATGTCATCTTCACTTGAACAATCAATTTCTTTGGGATACTCATTCAACTCGAATGTATTTCTTTCGAACGATATAACCCCTACTTCATCATTTGGAGGTTCATTCAAGTCAAAATAAATGATACTTTCATCCATGGTCCTACAATACCCAGTATAATGTCCCAAAACACATATCAGTAAATTTAAATGTAAAAGCTTCAAGATTTAGCTTAACAGAATGTTATGGAGACAAAAACATATAAAATTGGTTTACCCACCGATCAAAAAGTTTCCTTTAACATTCAATAAACCCCACAAGCCAAATACAGGAACACCAATAGATATCCACAATTACTTGTCATAAAGGAATAAACAAACTAGGTCAAAATCTGGGAATGATTCAAAGTGAAGATTAAGACCCCCCCGGTTGAAACCATAGCTTTTGAGTGAAACATACCTTATTTTTTTAGGGCTTCTAGAATGGAGCTTACATGTCACCAGCAGGTGTGATTCCAACAGAGATACATAGGCGCAGATTCTTCAAACGGAATCAATCAATCAAAAACGGAAAAGCCGTGAGAATTAATTCTATCAAGCAACCGTTGTCTTCTACAAGCCGAAAGCGAAACAAAAGTAGGAAAACAAAAATCAACGAATGCTGCGTTCCGTTTGGTTGCAGGAAAACGAAGGAAAAGAAACAAAAGTCAGAGAATTTGAAATCACAAAAAATCCATACCAAAAAAAAAAAATGTCACAATCAATTATACCTAACTGAAAAACTAAATTTGACTGCTTGAAACTCAAGACGAAAACTAACTAAAACTTAAACTCAAAAAAGAAAAAAGAAAAAGTAGTTTTTATTTTGCTTGGGGTTTTTCTCGGCAACCAGACAGAGACGTAGACGGAGAAAGAGCAACTGAATGACCAGGACGAAAATAATACTACTAAACACAAAGGAAATCTAAGCAGAAGAAGATTTGTACTTACAGTGGAGCGATAAATGACCTAGAACACGAGAGAATCGTACAAAACAGGGGTTTATTAAAGTTTACATTGTGAAGTTTCTATGTGAAGCAAAAGCTTTCGATTTAAACAAAGAGGGAGGGAAGGAATGGAAAAC
This sequence comes from Rhododendron henanense subsp. lingbaoense, assembly GCA_020567845.1. NCBI lineage: Eukaryota > Viridiplantae > Streptophyta > Magnoliopsida > Ericales > Ericaceae > Rhododendron > Rhododendron henanense. The sequence continues at coordinate 1,305,349 of CM036317.1, forward strand.
GGGAACAATGGGTGTTACCTCTGTAATTCTTCCCTCCAATGGTGTATAATCGAGTTCAGAGCTAAAGAGAGAGCGAGAGAAATACAGTCTGAAAATGGAAAAGAAAAAATAAAGTAGGAGGGAAAGGAAAGTTATTTTTGGGGAAAAAGGAGGGAAGGAAAAGAAGGGTTATTTTTGTCATTTAAAGAGATGAGGCTTTACCTGCCAGAACTCTGTCTGAAATTCGTACAAAAGTTAAAAGCAATAGTCAGCAATAGTCAGCCCAAAGGGCTGACGGTAGAATTAGCCTTCTTATTTTACCTTTTATGTAGTATATGTTTTCCAGTTTTTACCATCTGTCACCTCTAATAAGCCTTTGCCCCGCCGACTTCCACCTCCGGGCACCACCGTTGCGACCAACCGTCTCAGGTTAGCTCCCAATTGAGGGTTTTATTGCTGGTTTAGATCTAATTCTCCCACTCACTATTTCAAGTTACTTGTGTTCTGAATTTTCTTTACATTTTAGTGTACTTGTGTCTCTCAAATACAAATATCTTCCTATCTTCCTACACAGCCGTACTTTGTGTTTTTTATTTTTTATTTTTATGGTTCTATCTCGAATGGGTTCTCTTCAGTACGCAGTTTATGCTCTAAATTTGAAAAAAATTCATGCTTCATTTTGAATTTCTTAGTTCAGTTTCAATTTTTTTCTTTCTTTTTGGTAAATGCTGCATTTCATAACCGACCAACAAAAGAACAATGAGGAACACCCACTGCAGAGGGAATCTGTACATAGAAAGGCTTACAACAAGCTACAAAACATGAAACAACTAATGGAAGCTATTTGAGGTTATCCCCTGCCATTTCTATGGTTCAGTTTGAATTTGAGGTTATTCCCTGCAATTGAAGAAGAATGCTTCACTTTCTTCCATATTTTTTTCCTCCGATCTCTACAATAAAAAAGAATCTATCAACATAGCTCGAACGTTAACAGTGAAATAAATAACTAATGCAGTATCTCTTCTGCCATACGGGAAAGAAATTAAAATCTGAAGAGCTGCTTGTCAATTTTTATCAGCACTTTGATGTCTTGGATGATCACTTCCCTCTCCCGTGATGGTACTAATTTACAACCCCAAAGGGAAACTAGGTTTTTGAACATGAGAAATTTCATTCAATAGTCTCTCTACCTTGGTCATAGCCTCTCTTATCTTGGTCATTTTCACAATAGCCTCTTAGGCCTGATACCTTGGTCACAGGGCCAGTCCTGAGATTGAAATTTGAAAATACATTTACCATCAAGATCATTGACAATGCATTCTTTTTCTGTTTAATTGTCGTTTAGTACTTTCTTCAGAACAAATACTGAACTTGCTGCTATCTTTGCTTTGTCAAAATTCCACATTAGTTACTTCACCATTTTTTTTTTGTTTTTTGCAGTATCAATCTTACTTCTACTATGGCCTCTACGGTGGTTCAGCGGAAGGAAGCTATCTTCAAGTTATTAAGTGATGAAAGTGTAAAGAAAATTACTCTTACTGGGGATTCTGGAGTGGGGAAAACTTGGACGGCTAAACTGGCAAGTGGCAAGTGTCGATGCAAAGAAAGAAGGTTAATTTGTTTGAGATCGTTCTCTGGGTATTCCTCGATAGCAAATATAACGAGGCTGCTGTTCGTGAGAGTATTGCTCGTCAATTATTTCTGCTTCCCCTTGCTGATGAGTGGGATGGTGGGGATGATGTTAAGGAGGCAGAGAAGGTGAAAAACAATGAAAACATACAAGAGATGATAGCCAAATTTGTTGCGAGAAAAAAGCTTCTTCTAATTTTGGATTATAAGGGAAAAAACAAAATGGATGTCAAACAGAAAACGTTGGAATTGGAAAGCCCTCCGATTGAGGAAGAGATAGCATCTGAATCGGAAGACCTAATTTTGGATGACGAAGGAATGAAATTGAATGAAGAACATATGATATCCAATTTGGAAACCATGCTGAATCTCGACAACCAAAGCTCATACAAGGTTATAATCACCAGGGTGAATGCTTCCACGGGAACCGAAGGAGTTATACGGGTGGAGCCTTTGCCTGAGGCAGAGTCACTGTTCTTACTGGAAGAAAGGGTTGGGAGAAGCGTATATGATGTTCCAGCCATCAAGTCATTAGGTCAAGCCTTCATTCAAAAGAGAAAACATATGCCTGCTTCTATTATCTTGATGGCTAAAACCTTTAGTTATTTTATTCAACATGGCTGTGGGGTTGGGATGCTTAAGAGGGCTTTGGAAGAAGCATCTACTGAGGAATGCTATAATCTAAACCAGCTTCTACGCAATGGGTATGATCTTGTGTTGCCTAGGAGCATCATAATTGACTGCTGTCGACAACAAAGTCACTTCTTTTTGGGCCACGGAAAAAGCATCTATTACAATGAGTTGATATCTTGGACACATCGACTGTCTTGAGAAGGCATATGAGAAGGGTCATTCTGTTCTCATTGAGCTTGTGGATTGTCAGGTGCTCAGAAACTTGGAGGGTGGCTTTGTTACAGTGGGCAGTGGAACTAACCGTTTGGAAGACTTAGATCGTTACGGATTTAGGGGGAGAGCAAGTCTTGGGTTGGCTGATCTGTTTACGGTTGGCGACTGGGAAGGATTCAGTAGACTCACTTATATAGATGGAATGGTGAAATCAATTTGCAAAGGCATAAAGGGGCAGAAATTATCAACACTTTTCCTTGATGGTTGCCATTGTTGGGAAATCCTGGATTGTTTCTACCCGTCAAAGCAGGAACTAAGAGAAGAACTTCAAGTTCTTGCCATTTTCAACCCGACCTTTGAGTCACTGCCCCAACTCTTGAATGACTTGCACGAGCTTGTTGTGCTTGTGCTCAGCAGTTGTGATTTTTTGGTGAAGATCGACCACAAGTTTGATTTCAAAAAGTTGACTGTTCTTGAGATATCCAATGCTAGCTCTTTGAAGAAAATTCCAGATGATTTTTTCGATCTTATGCCCAAACTCGAAAGCCTGCATTTATCCGAACTTAAGATCAATCCTCTACCTTTGTCTATTTACAATCTTATAGAATTACGCTGGCTCATACTCAGAGGGTGTTCTTGCTTTAAAACCCTAAACAGTCTGAAAAAATTATAAAAACTTTTGGTACTCGATGTTTCTGGCGCTAAGGCCTTGAAAAAATTTGAAGACAAAGCCTTTAACCACACTCCACATCTTCAAACGCTTAATCTTTCGCATACCTCTATTAGATTGGTACCAAAATTTTCCGATCTTAAAGAGCTTACTCATTTCTCACTAAGTGGCTGTAAACACTTAGAAAGATTTCGTAGAACTGATCACTCACTTCCTAGTCTCCAAGTTCTCGATCTTTCAGGAGCTATAAATTTTGAAGAATTCCATGAGCTGTCACCAGGACTTCCTACAGGCATTAAAATTTTAGATCTATCTAAGACTCGTTTACGGGATCTTCCTTCTTCTCGATGAATCCTCGTCGTCTCTTTCTAAAATGTTGCTCTGAGATACAAAAACTGACATGCACTGAAACACTTCAAAACCTCGAGGTACTTGATCTTTCTGGTACCACAAGTCTGGTTGAAATTGAAGACAAATTCTTTAGCAAACTGGATTCTCTTCAAATTCTCAACCTTTCGGAAACTAGCATACAAAGTCTTCCATCCCTTTCAAAGGCTTCTGACCTACGTCAGCTACTTTTATCGGGCTGCAATTCTTTGACAGAAATCAAAGATGAGTCCTTTGAGCACATGTCCTGCCTTGAGCATCTTGACCTCTCTGAGACCCATATTATGTTTTTGCCTTCGCTTCAAAATGGCCAAGAAAAACTAAAGTCAAACCGATGTCCTATGGGAAGGGTTCTACATCTAAGATCCAAAAGATATTAAACTTCAGTTAGTTTCGGGAGCAACAAATTAATGGTAGTCTTTTGCGACAAAACTTTTTTGTCGCCGAAGTTTATAGATATAAAATAAAATATTTGAGTTTATTATGATATAACACATAATTTTTCACTTTTGGCGACTAATATTTTGTCCTCAATTGGTCGTCTTCGGCGACGAAATTACCTTTGGTAGCCAAATGGCGCTCTTTTGAGACAAAACTTTTTGTCGCCGAATGTTTATAGAGGTAAAATATATAATTTATTATGATATAATATATGATTTTTCTCTTTGGATATTAGTCGCCAATGTGTCTCCTACCAAAATTATTCCTTAGCGCCCAACATAGTCTATGTTTTAGTCGCCAAAGGTCCCCACACAAAAATGGTTTTGGTCACAATGTGTTTCTATATTCGATGACTAGAAAATTTTAAGTATTCAAAACAACTAGGAGGGGGATTTTAGTATCTACAGGGGTCAGGCCCTCTATTTAACTAGGAGAGTTACAAAACTGATTTTTAAAATCTACAAATTCTTAGAACTTGAAAAAAGAAAAAATTCTAAAAATTTCAAAGCTAGGTTTAGGTAGTTTTTGGGATTCTGCAACACAAATTCTTAAAAAATAAATAAAATTATCATAATCTCACAATTGCAACAAACATATTTCTCAACTTGTACTAAAATTCAAATTAAATCTAAAATCAATAGTAGAATCTAAAGATAAAATTTAAAAATCTGTGTTCACAGCTATCGCAGATCGTCTTTGTTTCTTTTCTATGATGAGTTTACTTTTTGTATTGGTTGTGTTATTTGGCTTGGCTATCTCTTAAACTCTTACAATTGATGTAGTGTTTCAGATTAGTATTTTGTAATTCATACATGATGTAAAAAAATTCTTCTATTGACTGAGAAAAAAATTCTTAAGTTTGTTGACCTATTTGATTTGAATAATCAAAATCTACAAGGTTTAGATCTTAACCAAGGCTCCCGCCAAGAAACTATCCCACGGGTTGACCTCCTGCGTTCTTATGAACTTAATTTAAACTTAACATAAATCTGATAATTTTGTCCTTATTTGAATTTTTTTCGCATTTGTTTATTTTGCGCTAAACTTTTGTGGGTTATTGATTCGTCTCGACGAGAGGAATTGGAAAAGTATATATATATTTTTTTACTTTTACCTCAGTATTTTGAGAAATAACCATTTTTAGCAAAAAAAATTACTTTTTGCGCTAAAAAGTGGTTATTTCTCAAAATATTTAGGTAAAAGTAAAAAAAAATTACTTTTACGATTTCTTTCGTCGAGACGAATCAATAACCTACAAGAGTTTGAAAATAAACAAATTCAAAAAAAATTCAAATAAGGACAACTTTCAGATTTAAGTTACGTTTAAGTTAAGTTCATAAGAACGCAGCTCCCTAGCTAGCCCCCTACCTATCCTTCCCGGGTCCTTCAACTTCGATAATTAGAACAATTCACTTTTTAAATCTCATCATGATCTACAAAGTGACAATCCAAATACGAATTAGGTTTCATAAACCCAATAAAGACCAAGCAAATATTTTAGGTCTCCTAGCTAGTGTATGGTTGACTTCAATTTATGTGACCTATCCGATCCGAGTAGACAGTTTACAAGAGCGGGCGAGGCATTGCCACAAAAAGGATCTAGACTTGGTATCAACTTTTTTGTCTAAATAAGAAACAATTTTCATCAACTTGACTAGTTTTTTTATTTGAAAGGGTCACGATTTCATAGAAACTCATGAACGATTTACATCTTTGGAAACCAAAACTTCCATAGCAGGTGGTAAACATCCTGCTTGAAAAACAAAATTTCTATCAACACAAAAATCTGCCAAACCATGAGCAACTCTATTAATCTCCCTATTACACCAAATGAAAGTCCATTTTTCTAGTATTTGCCCAAGCTCTGATATCATCCACAAATGTCTTGATTTCCCACGGACACGGAGAATTATCACCCTTGAAGCAGTTCATAAGTGTTAGACAATCTGATTCGAAGATAACTTCTTTGTAGTCCATCTCCACCGCTGTACTACAAGCTATGCGAACGGCCCAAGCTTCAATAACAGTTAAGTCAAATAGCATTAATAAAAGGAACTGTTGTCGAAGGAAAAAAAGAGAGGCAATTATGGAAGATAAATACCTAAAAAAAAACCTAGCCTCCTTCTCTCTTTTTTTCCATCCTTCCCTCTAAGGTTTTTCATCACTTTAATACGGCAGCGAGAAGAGAGTGTTTTACCCTTGGTGGATGTTTTCCTTTTACTTCGGTGATAACTTTGTTTTTTCTTTCAATTATTCCTTTTTCACTGGATTTTTTCTCTCTTGATCTCAATAAAAGTGGTGGTGGTGGTGGTCCTTTGAGAAGCAAGATGAAAATTACTTCCATTGTTGAAAAGTTCAGGCTCACTCAAGTTTCACTTGCACATTTCACGAATCAAGTTTCTCATGATAACAAATACTAATAAACGAAAAATACTAATAAACGAAAATTTAAGGCTAAGGCTCAGATGCTCTACGTTATGGCCATCCCAGTTAAAGACAACATTAATTCCCACTTAGACCAAAAAATAATTATCACCACTAAACTTTTAAGGCAGGAACGTCTAGTAGGAAACTAAGATAGGACGTACTCCTTCCGTTCCATAATATTTGTCCGGTTCGCAAAACAAAGACGTAAAAATAATACAATTTTTGCAAGAAAAATATTTTAAATTTTTTTCAACAATTCACTAGATATTGATGTGTTCTTTTAATTTATGAAAAAAGTTCAATTTTTTTCTTGAAAGAAATACATTATTTCTTAGTCCTCGTTTTACGGACCAAACAAACATTTTGGGACGGAGGTGGTAATATATAGGTTGAAGATGAAACATTTCCAACCTACTGTTCCAAGTGACTTCGAAAGAGGAAGGAGTTCTCTTTGTTTCCAGGTTCTCTCTCTCTCTCTCTCTCTCTCTCTCTCTCTCTCTCTCTCTCTCTCTCTCTCTCTCTCTTTCTCTCTCTCTCTACAATATGCAAATGTAGTGTTGTTTGAGAAGTCTCCAAATGGCTATTCCTAATTTTCTAGAGTTGTGGAATTTTCTTAATTGCATGAAAATGTTGAAAACCAACTGCAAATTAAACATGTGTTTTAATCCACCCCACGGCCTGCACATCTCCCCTACGTCTCCACTCCATAACTGAACACTTGAATAACAACATAAACGAAAAGGAGAAAAGATCACAAACCGAAAAGCATTTTGCATTCAAGGTTTTATCAATCTTAATACTTCGACTCTTTAAAGTTGTTTGTCTTTGTTTTGTTTGTAATTTATGCTTCTCGTGTTTAGTTTATGTTTTAATCTCCTCTCAATATTTATGTTTTAATGTTTTAATTTGTTTTCTTAATCTTATGCACATACAGATATATAAGCTTCATCTTTACTGCCTCAATTCCTCTAGCTTGCCAACACAAGGTGCCTTTCCCAAACCTACTACAGGTACAACACTTTTATGTACTACACTTGTACACAACCTTGTGTGGGACCATTTCGAGATCCCACAAAAATGATCTGAGCCGTTAATTTTTTTTTTGAAAAAAATTGAAGGGTCCTCGTAAAAAATTAGTTCAGTCGGATATCAGTAAGTTCTTGATCCATACGTTCTTTTTTTGGTCTCTAATCATACAGACTAGAAAAATAACGTATGGGTCAAGCACTTACCGATATCCGACTAAACTGATTTTTTTTGCAAGGACCCTCTAAAAAGTATTATGAACAAATTGAAAAGATCGAAATATTTGTGTGGGACCTCAAAATGGTCCAACACAAGGTGGTGTACAAGTGTTATTTGTACACAAAGTGTTGTACCAATAGCGATTCTAGTTATAAAAAATAGTTAACAGTTTTGACATTATCATTTCCCTAAAATTAAAGTAGGTTGCTTGATTTCTTTTTTAAGAAAGCTATGGTACTGGGATGTACCATAGAATGTTACGTGCTTTTTTGTTGTAAGTTATGTAAAAGAGATTAAATTCTTTCCACCGGCGGTGGAAAACCTCACTTCTTCACTTTCGCTTTTTTCTGTCCTACCATGTGTTTATTGTTCATCGAAACCGTTCATCTTGTAAACCCCACATAATAGTGTATCTACACAAAATAAACTTGATCGGACATCAACATGAGTATCAAAATTTTGAATTTTGTTTTGTAAAATGGGCTATTTATCTTTATTATTATTGACAGAATCAAATCGTGCATTTTATAAACCAAATTTTAAATTTTGATATATCTATCGAGTTCCGATCAAACTAATTTTTTTACATGGCCATACTATATTGCGGGTCTTAAAATATGAACGGTTCAGATTACAACAACGACGTTCGGTGGGGCCCATAATAAGCGATGGTGGAAAAGTGAGGTTTTCTACCGCCGGTGTAAAGAATTTAATCTCTATGTAAAATTTTGGTATATGTTACTGTAAACTCCTATTTTTAGACATGGGTACGGCGAGCAAGGCGTGAAAGCGCTTGTAAGCGTTTGTTGATTAATTGCGAGCGTGCTAAGACTTGTTGCGCCTAGCGTGGAAGGATATTTGAGCCATTTGATTGTATGTAATGCGATTACATGTGACCCAAAAGATGAGGCCACAATGTGATTAGTGATTTGCCTCGAGCGATGACTTAATAATTTTCCAACCGTGTGGAAAGAAGAACGAAATGACACTAGAAACGCTCCATTAAATCGGATAAATGAAAGTTGAATGATTAAAAGAAAATGGAAATTCGAACTAGACTAGGCTAGATTGACGTAACACTTAGCGGATTGAGTGGAAATGACCCGTTTTTTTTAGGAAACCACTCACGGGCTTAATCACTTCCATAAATTAACTAACCCATATCCTTTGAACTGATGTTTAAGAATATGGGCTCACCAAATCATTTCGTTGCACACCGAATGTTCACCACAAATAAAATTGATTGGGCTCTTTTCTAAATCACAAAAACTCCTACGGATTTGTTCCCAATTCAACGTACTAAATCGACATGCAAATGAATCGGAGTGATACCCCTCAAAACGATTGGGGTCCCATTGGGCGTTCCAAAATTGTTTTCCTCTTTGTTTCCCTCTTTTTTGTAGCGTAGGCGTACCAGGACTTGTCACGTCCAACGATTGTAAATTGTAGGATTGAGTAATATAATTTGACTTCTAACGAGAGCGATCATGTGCGATCTAAAGGGCAAGATCACAAAGTGTATCATGATTTGTCACAACGAAATGGACCTCAATATTTCAAAATTTGAAAATCATGGGTCAGTCTTTATCCAGTGCATTACGCTCCTTGGAGATTTTAATCAGTTGGGCCTTCCTCCTAATCATAAAATAAATGTGGCCCAATAATTTTTAGCCCGAAACCACATATATATCAGCCCAATTTAATTAATATTAAACAAATAACCTTCCAGCGTGGACACAAGATTTGGTAAAAAAAACAGGAGTAAACAGGTTCATGAGCTAAGTACTAGGTCCAACATGACGGAGCCGTCGAATGACCAAATAATTTTTCCTATTTCCCCTACGTTTTACGAACAAACACTGAACTTGCTGCTATTTTGCTTTGTCAAAATACCATATTAATTCCTTGACCAAATATTTCTGCAGTATCAACCTTACGTCTGCTATGGCCTCTACTACAGTAGTTAAACGGAGGGCCGCTATCTTGGATCTATTAAGGGACGAAAATGTGAAGGAGGTTACTCTTACTGGGCGTTCTGGAGTGGGAAAAACATGGACGGCTAAATTGGTGAGTGAAGATGCATTGAAAGAACGTTTGTTCGACATTGCTCTCTGGGTATTCCTCGATGGAGTGTATAACGAGGCCGCTGTTCGTGAGAGTATTGCTCGTCAATTGTCTCTCCTTCCCTTTGCTGAGGAGTGGGAATCTGGGGATATGGATAATAAGGAGGCAGAGATAGTGGAAAACAATGAAAGCTTGCGGAAGAAGATAGCCGAATCCATTGCTGGAAAAAAGCTTCTTCTGATTTTGGATTATGAGGGGAAAACAGAAGAGAATGTGGAACATGAAAAGTCGGAATCGGATAGCCTTGCTGATGAAGAAAAGAGAGCATCCGAACCAGAAGAACTAATTTTGGATTCCAAACAGAACAGTTTGGAATCGGATTCTTTGGAAGAAGAAGAAGAAGAGAAGAGAGAATCTGAACCAGAAGAACTAATTTTGGATTCCCAACAAAACAGTTTGGAATCAGAAACTTTGGATTCAAAAAGCCTTCCGGTTGAAGAAGAAGAAGAAACTTTGGAATCAGAAAGCCTTCCGGCTGAAGGAGAGATAGCATCCGATCCTAAAGACCTAATTTTGGATTCCCAGCAAAAAACTTTGGAATCGGAAAGGCTTCCGATGGAAGGAGGGATGGCATGGGAACCTGAAGACCAAATTTTGGTTTCCGAACAGAAAACATTGGAATCGGAGAGCCTGTTGAAGGAGAGATAGTATCCGAACCAGAAGACCTAATTTTGGACTCTCAACACGAAACTTTGGAATTGAAAAGCTTTCCCATTGAAGGAGAGATAGCATCCCAACCAGATGACTTAATTTTGGATTCCGAACAGGAAACTTTGGGATCGGAAAGCCTGCCTGTTGAAGGAGAGATAGCATCTGAACCAAAAGACCTAATTTTGGACTCCGAACAGGAAACTTTGGAATCGAAAAGCCATCCCGTTGAAGGAGAGATAGCATCCCAACCAAATGACCTAATTTTGGATTCCAAACAGGAAACTTTGGAATCGAAAAGCCATCCCGTTGAAGGAGAGATAGCATCCCAACCAAATGACCTAATTTTGGATTCCAAACAGAAAACTTTGGAATCGAAAAGCCTTCCCGTTGAAGGGGACATAGCATCCCAACCGGATGACCTATATTTGGACTCCGAACAGAAAACTTTGGAATCCGAAAGCCTTCCGGTTGAAGGAGAGATAGTATCCGAACCTGAAGACCTTATTTTGGATTCCCAACAGAGAACCTTGGAATCGGAAAGGCTTCATGTTGAAGGAGAGATAGTATCCAAACCTGAAGATCTAATTGATGAAGAACAGTTGATATTCAAATTGGAATCCATGTTGGAACTCTCCGGCAAAAGCTCATACAAGGTTATAATCACCAGGGTGAATGCTTCCACGGGAACCAAAGGAGTTATACCGGTGGAGCCTTTGTCCAAGGAAGAGTCACTGCACTTAATGCAAGAAAGGGTTGGGAGAGGAGTTTACGATGTTCCAGCCATCAAGTCATTAGTTGAAGCTTTCATTCAAAAGACAAAATATATGCCTGCTTCAATTATCTTAATGGCTAAAACCTTGAGTTATATTGGTCAACATGGTTTTGGGGTTGGGGTGCTTAAGATGGCTTTGGAGGAAGTATCTACAACGGAATGCTATAACCTAAACCAGCTTCTACGCAACGGGTATGATCTTGTACTGCCTAGGAGCATCATAATCGACTGCTGTCCGCGACAAAGTCACTTCTTTCTGGGCCGCGGAAAAAGCATCCATTACACTGAGTTGATAGCTTACTGGATCTTGGAAGGATATCTCGGACACGTCGACTGTGTTGAGAAGGCATATGAGAAGGGCCATTCTGTTTTTATTGAGCTTGTGGATTGTCAGGTGCTCAGAAAATTGGAGGGTGGTTTTGTTACTGTGGACAATGGAACTAACCGATTGGAAGACTCAGATCGTTACAGATTTGGGGGAAAAGAAAGTCTTGGGTTGGCTGGTCTGTTTGCAGATGGTGACTGGCAAGGGTTCGGTAGACTCATGTATATAGATGGAATGGTGAAATCAATTTACGAAGGCATAAAGGGGCTACAATTATCAACACTTTTCCTTAATGGTAGCCGTTGTCGTGAAATCCTGGATCAATTCTACATGTCCAAGCAGGAACTAAAACTAGAACTCCAAGTTCTTGCCCTTTTCAACCCTACCTTCGAATCACTGCCACAACTTTTGTATGAATCGCACAAGCTTGTTGTGCTCGTGCTCAGAGGTTGTGATTTTTTGGGGAAGATCGTCCGCAAGTTTGATTTCGAAAGATTGACAGTTCTTGAGATATCCAATGCTAGCTCTTTGAAGGAAATTCCAGATGATTTTTTCGATCATGTGCCCAAACTCGAAAGCCTGCATTTATCCAAGCTTAAGATCAATCCTCTACCTTCGTCTATTTACAATCTTACAGAATTACACTGGCTCATACTCAGAGGGTGTTCTTGCTTTCAAACCCTCAACAGTCTGAAAAATCTGAAAAAACTTTTGGTACTTGATGTTTCTGGCGCTACGTCTTTGACAAAATTTGAAGACAAAGCCTTTAACCACACTCCACATCTTCAAACGCTTAATCTTTCGTTTACCTCTATTACATTGCTACCAAAACTTTCCAATCTTAGTGAGCTTACTCATTTCTTACTAAGTGGTTGTAAACACTTAGAAAGATTTCGTAGAACTCACTCACTTCCTAGTGATCTCCAAGTTCTCGATCTTTCGGGAGCTATAAACTTTAAAGAATTCCATGAGCTGTCCCCAGGACTTCCTACAGGCATTAAAATTCTAGATCTATCTGAGACTCGTTTACGGGATCTTCCTTCTTCGATGAATCCTCGTCATCTCTTTCTAAAACGTTGCTCTAAGCTAAAAAAACTGACATGCACCGAAACACTTCAAAACCTCGAGGTACTTGATCTTTCAGGTACCACAAGTCTGGTTGAAATTGAAGACAAATTCTTTAGCAAACTGGATTCTCTTCAAATTCTCAACCTTTCGGAAACTAGCATACAAAGTCTTCCATCCCTTTCCAATGTTTCTGACCTTCGTCAGCTTCTTTTATCGGGCTGCAATTCTTTGACAGAAATCAAAGATGAGTCCTTTGAGCACATGTCCTGCCTTGAGCATCTTGACCTCTCTGAGACTCGCATTAAATTCCTGCCTTCCCTTTTAAATCTTGGCAACCTCTCAATGCTCTCGCTTAAAGGATGTACTCAGTTGGAAAAACTTCCAGCACTAGAAACATTGTCAAATCTTGAGGAGCTAAATTTGTGTGGTATTAACTGTTTGAAGGAAATAGGAGCTGGATTTTTGGAGCACATGAGCCAACTTCGGATTCTTGACCTCTCTGAAACCAAGGTTGTGGAGTTACCGTCCATGTCAAACCTCAAAAGCCTTCGTCAACTATATCTAAGGGGTTGTCACGGCTTACAAAGGGTGCTGAATTTGGAAGAGTTGACGACGCTCGAGGTTCTGGATCTTTCTGGAACAGCGATCACTTATCTACCACCGATGGATAGTTTTACCAACCTCAGGAAACTCCTCCTTACGGGATGCCCAAATTTGGAAGGGTTTTTGCAAATGGAGATGTTTGATCTGTTGGGGGCTAAAGTTGATCAGCTTCCCTACGGAATCTCAAACTTGACTAATCTTGAATTCCTCGATATTCCAAAAATGAAAATTACTCAACCAGCAGAGAGCAGTAATACAAATTCTCCCCCAGAAGGGGTGGAACCTTATCACTGGGGAATCTTCAGCTTTGAAAAGCCTTCCATATCTGTATCTGGTACGCTATTCATTCAATTCCTGGAGAGAAACCGCTCTGTATTTGAGACAAGCTTCAAACAGTTTCATTTATGTGTTCGTCCCACCGAGGCGGAAAACAAGTGTAGGAGTTCATATTCCGATAACAGCGACTACCTTTTAAGAGATATCCGCTTCCAGGCTGCAGAATTTTGTGCTTTTAAAGAGCAACGATCACTGGAGATCTGTGGATTCGACCTTTTCCCTAATGGCATTGAGGAGGTGCTCTCCATTGCTGACTGTGTATTTTTCACTTGTAACACTTTCATCAAATGGTTGTCCGATATTGGTGTTTCTAGTCTGAAGGCAATGAAAGGCTGCTGGATAGAGGGATGCACGGAAATGGAAGGTGTTTTTGACACGGGAAAGGAAGATGATATTGTTGAACCGGGGAATAAATTAAAGTTTCTAGGCATTTCAAATGCTATAAATTTGGAAACTACACACGGTGGTCGGGGCTTTCAGAACCTTACTTGTCTATATCTTGATTGCTGTCCTAAGCTTCCAACCATTTTTTCTTTATCCCACCTGTCAGAAAATCTCACGGTTCTTCAAGTCAAATTTTGCGATAAACTGGAGAGTGTATTTGATTTGGAACAAACATCGCCAGAGCCTGAATTACGGAAGTTGGAGACACTGTATCTGTGGGAACTTCCAGAGCTGAAGAGCATTGGATGCAGATTACCATCCCTACAAACTCTAACAGTATGGCAGTGCCCGAAACTGCAGAATTTGGAGCACAGTATAAGATTTGCAGAAAGCGTACAGACCTTGGCAACTTCAAAAGTAGTTGATTTGAAGAGCATTCACACTAGAGGCGAGCAACTTGATACTTTGATTCCAGAAAGTTGCCCGATGCTTATAAATGTTTTCCGAACCAGCGGCCACAAAGTCTCGCAACTCTCAAAATCAAATCATGCAACGAATTGAAGACTGTGTTTGGCGACAGCAGATGAACAAAAAAAAGCCAGTCTATGTTGCCGCTTCCATTACTCAATCTCATGATTCTCATTCAATCAAATTCTGATTCTATGTTGTCCGTCTCTTTTGCTTCAGGTTTATTGTCAATCTTACTTTTCCTGCATGATTATTTTGTCTTATGTTTTTTCTGTATCCTGTTTTATGATTTTTCTGTTCTCTGGTTTGCACAAGTTCTGTTAGCATATAACATTCTCCCTTACATATGAGATTGCCAATTTTCCTTGCATCGGGGAGATTTTTACTTCTTCGCTGTTGAGATTGGTCCCCATAAATTAGTCTAGAGGCATGATGATTAATTTAAACACTTTGAATTATCAAAAAAACATATTTTTTTGTATAACCAAACCAAAACAAAAAAAAATCGAGCCTTAAGCCTCAATCAATTGAGGTTGGCTACATGAATTTGTGTTTTCCATTTAGCTCTGTCAAGAGCATCCTGTTTTGTACAAGGAAACGCCCAAGCATTTGTCATAATCATAATCGGATTCATGTCACAGAAACAATAACTCAATGGCTACATATTTTTTGTATCTCCAGTGCAAAAGAAACAATGACCCACCTATTAAACCGATAACTCACTGGTTAACTTATCACCTGCCATATTTTTTCCCAGTATTTGTGGCCAGTACTGGCATGAAGATTGCTAATTTCTCTTATGATCCTTCTAGATTTGGGGTAAGGTTGTCCTATTTTTTTTTAAATATTCAAGTTGTTTGCTCTACAGGTCCGTAGATTAAATCCTAAAGTGCGAAGAAACTAATGTGATGGGTATGTTAGTGTCTAATAATATCCTAATCGTGTTAAAAGAAATACTATATTTCACGTTCTAAAAAGTTGCATATAACCTCTGATACAAAGATTTAATATTATATAAATTATTTTGTTACAAAACTGAAATATCATCAATCCTTTAAAATGAGATATATATAAGACATGTTTACAAACATGTACACCACGAACCCAGTAAAAGAAACCAAAACAGAGATAAACAACACCACCTAAACGAGGAGCCACATAATGGAAATAAGATATACGAAATCTCCATCAATTTTCCCCCTGAATTTCCTTTTGCCTGCAGGAAGAGCATAGGCGAAAGCCACATGGTGGACACCAGTAAGAATCAGCATTAGCATTATTCCTCTTGCACAGGCTGCACGATGTGTTTGGATTGGGTTTGACAGAAATGAGCCGGTGCAGATGCGTACGACTCTTAATCCATTGCACATATACCATATTTGAAAATTGATCATACCTATGCCAAAGAGTACGCGGTAAAATAGCACACCGTACGCATAGATTGAATTTGCAGCCCAAACATTCAAATGATATTCTCAATCTAACACCACATGATGTGCAAATACTAGAGAAGGGTGTTGGCCTCAGGGCAAGAGCAGGGCCGGCCCTGAGGTGAAGCGTGTGGTGCGGCCGCTTTAGGCCTCTGGATTTTATCCAAAATCGAGGGCCTCGTTGTCCATATAATACAATTATATATTATATATAAACTTGTTCCGCATTACTACACAACAGGAGCCTTGGCCAAGTGGTTATTGCAGCCTCTCAAAGATGTGGGCTTTTGTGTTCAAAACCCAGGAGGTACATTTTGGCACTATTTTTTCTCCTAATTTTCCTAAAATCATGGTAAGCAGTCTTGGTCAAAGCAAGCCACCCTATTCTTACCAGAGAATTGGGAGAAGTTCATCCGAAACTACAGCAACAAACGCCATCTTGGTGCCTATAATATATTTTTATATTTTCAACTACTAGCTTTAGTGACTCTAGATCAAGGTTCAAATCTTTTGCGCACCATAAATGTTTTGATAAGGTTTTTGTTGTTTGTTTAAATTTTTCTTTTAACTTTGAATATCAAATTCAATAATAAATCAAAATGTACTAAAAATAGATCAAAATAATTTATTTTCACTCAACAACCATTGATAAAAAACAAAATTTAAATAACCATTAGAGAAAACGTAATGTATGACCGGTATTTTGTTTTGTTTGATTCAAATTTTTACATTGGATAATTTTTTTTCAAAAAATTTCCTTGCTTAAATTACAAAGCTAAAATACCATATTTAATCTTTTACCTTACCAGTAAATTTTTTTTTTTTACCTTATATTAGCCACCTATATTGAATCTTTTTTGTTAACGAGAACTAGGCCTCGTTTTAAAATTCGCTTTAGGCCTCTTAAATGTCAGGGCCGGCCCTGGGCAAGAGTGTGCTTGTCGTGAATTTCATGTTTTATAACTCGAGGTAGGGAAGCACACTTGGAGTCGAGGTAGAAATCACATTCTGTGCATTCGTAAAAAAAGACATTGCCAACTAAGTTGCAGCACCTGCATTTCGTCACATGATTGACCTTGCTCAAGAAAAGAGTATGTTGAGGGTTGACCGCGTCGTTTCGTGTCAAAAATAAATTTATAAAACCGAGAATTAACTACTTCTCCGTAGAATAGTGGTCAAGACCGAGTATCGTTCCGACGGAGACAGTATGGCTGAGTTACGACAAATTCGATTAATTTCTAGATTGATTCGGGCAAAGGAAGTTTGGTTGTTTGAATTTGGGAAGTTTATTAAACTAAGAGAATAAATTAAATGGAAAGTTTGTAACGATTGGAGAGAAAATATCTAGGGTTTGGAATCCACCCCGACCGCGTAACAACAATATGCATAGGTTAGGTTCATTCATTCGAATCAAAAGGGATTATCGCTAGGACTTGCAAATCCTAACAATAATCGTCAAGAAAATAATCGGGTTATCAAAAGGAATAGACTATCTCATAGCACGGACCGTCTCTCAGTAGCACGGTTTGGCTACCTAACGGCACGATCCGTCTTACGAGCATAATCTATCTCAGAACTCCAACCACAATCAATGAAAACCATTGTAAGACTAGGTATTTGAAATCCGGAATACAAATACTCAATAGATAAGAAAAAATAAAATCAATCCGTTCAATTGAAACGGAAAGGGTTCTTAGTCTCACAATCGATTCGAATAACAAAACCAAAACCCTATACAAAAATATAGTTACTTGATACGGAGTTTCATCCTCCCCCTAGACAAAGGGTTTAGCCGGCCATGGAGATGAAAGATGCGATTGAGATCGAAGAAGACATGAAGGATTTCCTTGAACTTCTCTTGCCTCCCTCTCTCTCCCGTTTGCTGGAAAAATACATAACCTAAATAATAAACTAAAGCCCCCCTTTTATAGTCTCGGCCCATAAAAATAAGACTTAAAAAACGCAAAGCAGATTTCCGTCTCTGCCCGCTGGTCCGGACCAGCGGTTCCTTTGTGCGGACCAGAAAAACAGATTGTTCAGATCTGTTGGGGCACGCCCAAGACCTCACCAACGAAGCACGAATACACAATCAAACCATGGATGAGCAAGAAACACACACACAAGATTTTAGGGAAAATTTCACTATATTAAACCACTCAATATAGTTACAAAAACCCTCTTCACCTCTCAAACCTCACACAAACACTCTCATCCATCCACTCTCTCTCTTCTCACCACAGATGTATATATGAAAGCCCTAGGGTACACAAAAATATCACACGGACAAAAATGCCCTTACTAACAAAGCTAATTACACATCCACCACTAGGGTGGATCCCAACAATCACCCCCTCCACTCTAGTGGGTGGAAGGTCGTCTCCTCACTCCTCGATCGGAGCGTCCGCGATCCCAAACCTCGATGGCTCGCACCCCCTTAACGGATGCCCCGCACCCCCTCACTTGGTAGCCTCCTACCTCTTCATCGGACGCAAACACGAACACATCGGAAACCAAATCTTGTGCGAAAGAAACCCTTTTCTTTGTGCACAATTCTTCTTCACCAACTCCACTAACCGATGCTTCATTCAAACTCAATAAACAATGCGCTTCACACAAAGGCTCTTCAACTTGCGTTTTCACACGCCACACTTTTCTTCCAACTAAACGTCTATAGCTCATATCATCCCTCACAACGGAACCCTCAAGGCGGTATAACCAAACTACCTTCAAGCATCACACGTTCCTCTTGCCGAACCCGAAGAATACCCTCACTAGCCAAGAATGAATACCCTTTACCATCAAGCACTCCAAGCGAAATCAAATTCCTCTTCACCCCTAGCACATGACGAACATCCGATAACATCACAAATCTCCCATTCGGCAAGCGAAACTTCACCATCCCTATTCCAACTACACGGTTCCTCGAACCATTCGCCATTCGAACAAAACCACCATCAAAAGCCTCGTAGCTACAAAACTCTCTCCTATCTCCACAAACATGGAATGAGCACCCGGTGTCAAGTACCCAATCCGTTTGCCTCGCAACATTAGGCTTTTCCTCAACCAACAAAAGCTCCGTATCTTGAACCACCGCCGCTTCCTTCGATTGACCCTTCATCTTGGGACAATCTCGAATCATATGTCCCTCTTCCTTGCAATAATGGCAAGTTCGACCAACTAACTTAGGGCAATCTCGAATCATATGACCTTCCTTCTTGCAATAAAAGCAAGCCATACTCCCTTTTTCACAACGATCCCTCGAACGCGAACCCGAACGTGAATTGCCTCCTCTCTTTTGATTTCTCCCTCTCGTTCCTTCCGAAACCAAAGCTTGCGACTCATCAACATGCATCTTGGCCATTCCCTTTCTTCTCGCCTCCTCACTAAACAAAGCATCTTGCACTAAACTCATACTTAATTTTCCATCCGGCGCAGAATTACTCAAGGAAACCACCAAGACCTCCCAATCATCCGGAAGCGAACTAAGTAACAAAAGAGCTTGCAATTCATCATCAAAATCCAAACCAACACTAGATAATTGATTCACCAAACTTTGAAACTCACTCGAATGCACGGCAACCGAATCCCCACTTCGAAGCTTCAAATTCACAAGTTGCCTCATCAAAAGCGCTTTGTTTCGAGATGATTTCGATTGATACATCTCCACCAACTTCCCCCACAAAACATAAGCATCCGTCTCTTGCGCTACATGGTGAAACACCTCCTGCCCAATAAACTGTCGAATCATTGCTACGGCTTTCCTATTCGATTTATTCCAATCCTCAACCTTAATCGAATCCGGTCTCTTTCCTTTATACTCAATAGGGTCATATAACTCTTTTAACGACAACATATCCTCCATTCGTGGTTTCCAAACCGCATAATTTGTTGCCGACAATATAACCATAGTATTCACACTAACACCAACATCCGTCATCTTGTTTTAATTAATCCAAAGCAAGATAATCACTTAAACCCGACCCTTAGTACTCCCGAACAACTCAACCAATGCCCAAAAAAAATTTCAAAGCTGGAAAAAAAACGTACCGGCAATTTCTGAGTCGAATCACTCCAAACCGAGGCCGCAAACAGATCCGAAATGAAAAATCCTGTCAGGAACCGGTATGAACCGGAAACGAACCGGCCGAAAACCAACGAACCGGCCGAAACACTCCGAGTCGACACCGGTGTAAACCGGCTGACTCAGCACCTGCTGACCCCGCGTTGACCGGACTCTTTGACCGCCGGTCTGTCCCTTCTGAACCGGATCTGGAACCTTCTGAACCCGCGACTGGTTCAGATTTCCGTCAGGCACGCGCCGCCTTCAACCGGCGCGTGTGGGCCACCCTCTCAATTTCCGACGACGAGTTTTACAGATCCAGAATCGTCTCCTCGAGACGAACAAACCCCTGTGCTCAAATCTCGATTCCAGTCAACCCTCCGACGATCGACTGGTAAGCCGCCACTCGCCTCCGCCCGCCGCCTTTCGAACGTGTTTTCCGGGCTATCCCAAACTCCACCGGCGACGTTCTACACACCCCCGTGCTCGCCTTGACAAGACAAACAAAACCGCTCAAAACCTCGAACCAGACACTCGAACTTCGAACCCACTAAAAAACGTACGAAACCATGTTTTCCGACCAAACTTTTCTTCTCCGGTGACCTAAGCTCTGATACCACTGTTGGGGCACGCCCAAGACCTCACCAACGAAGCACGAATACACAATCAAACCATGGATGAGCAAGAAACACACACACAAGATTTTAGGAAAAATTTCACTATATTAAACCACTCAATATAGTTACAAAAACCCTCTTCACCTCTCAAACCTCACACAAACACTCTCATCCATCCACTCCCTCTCTTCTCACCACAAATGTATATATGAAAGCCCTAGGGTACACAAAAATATCACACGGACAAAAATGCCCTTACTAACAAAGCTAATTACACATCCACCACTAGGGTGGATCCCAACAAGATCATGATCCAGCCTTGGTTGTCCGGACCAACATAGCCTTGGTCCGGACCAAATTTCCAGCTTTCACCTTTTTGCTTCTCTTCTCGCCGCGGATCCCTCCGGAACATCCTTAACTCACGATTCTTACTCCAAATCCTTTCTGAATGCTCCGAAAGCTCTGAAACACCTCAATCCAATTAAATCTCGTCAAATAACACTAGATAGGACCGACAAAGCCTAAGTTAATGGGAATAAATGGGTGTTTTTCAGCACCTAACAAGGGTGACCTGGGTGTCGCAGCTCCTCGGGTAGCTCCGCACACCACACATGGAGGAAAAACTTGCATATAACACAATGGTAAAATGGAGCCGAGATGCTTTGAGCACACCCATTACATTTTTATCATTCCTTGCCCCATTCAAGGGG
The DNA here is from genome assembly GCA_020567845.1 of Rhododendron henanense subsp. lingbaoense. Classification (NCBI taxonomy): domain Eukaryota; kingdom Viridiplantae; phylum Streptophyta; class Magnoliopsida; order Ericales; family Ericaceae; genus Rhododendron; species Rhododendron henanense. The sequence goes on from CM036317.1 coordinate 1,326,521, forward strand.
TACAATGCATGGTCGATTGGCTTTTGTTGTTACAGTCTGCAGACCTTTAGATCATTAATTTAATGTCCTCTTATATATTGTAACTCATCCAATGTAATTTCCGTATTGCTTACCAATGCCACAAATTTCCGTTGACCTTATCTCCTGAGTCCTGATATCAATGCGGACACAAATTAACCTATGGAGTCAAATGACAAAAATGGCCCTCCAATTTATTTTCCTCTTGCTTAGCAAAAAAAATGTATTTTCCTCCTATAGGATTGAATTGGCTCGTATGATTTTTATTTTGTGATATATTTGTGTATTTACAGGCAATTACTCCGAGACACCAAATGATTAACCGGCTGCACCGGATCCTCACCAGTCACCACCCGTCAAGTGGCGCGATGTCTTTTGGCAATAGCTGAGTACTTCCATCGTCTCTGTGCACTCTTAGTTCCCTCTGGTTGGCATGTCCCCGACAAGACTAGGTGGCGAGGGGAAGACAGGAGATCTAGAGAAAAGAAAAGTCCTAGCTAGCTACCGTAATTTATCTTTAAAGTTTACTTACTTTTTAAATATTATGACTTCTCTTATTTCCACATATACATTGTATAGATAGACAAAAAATAAATAGATCTTAAGATTATACTATAGGTACTCTCTCTCATCTCTCTCTCAATTCATCTTGAACCAAGGAATTTAGGGGAGGGAGTAATGATTTGGCAGCCATTTCTGACTGGAAATAGAGTACTTGGGGTTCAAAGAAGGAGAAGTTTGAAATAGAAACCAAGGGTTTTGGGTGGGGTTGTTTATTTCTCTCGTGTGAGAGAGAAAGGGAAAGACACTTGTTTGGATCTAGAGTGAAAGAAAAGGGCAAGGTGTTTGGCATCAAAGTTCAATTTTTTTTTCCCACCTGGCCTTATTTTTTTATTGCAAGCATTGCTGCCAGATGACATTTAGAAACTGGTTTATTGACTTTTGGCAGTTTTTTCCTCTAGAAAGAGGGTTTCGTGATCATCTACCCTTTGAAAGTTGCACACAAAAAAAAAAACGCAGAATTTTTTTTTTAGTAACAAACATTGTTTTGATGGATTTTGTAGAAGCCTTTTTCTTATAAGGAAAAAAAAAATTGTTCACTAAAATGGCTATTTAACATATGAGACTCCAGCTATTGCAGGCTCTAGGGAAGGGTTAAATGTAAACAGGCTTACACCCACAAGCAGAAAGACTATTTGAGCAACATCGGGTGGAACTTCAAAAAGAAGGTAAAGGGATTTAAAGAAAAGATGTAAATTAAATACATGAAATACTTCTCAAAATCCGGAAGGGGTTGGTTAGGAACCATTCGAACCAACCACAAAACAAATAAACCACAACAGCGCAACAAAACCAATGTAACACCATCAACTGCTCCAGTGTCCTCAACCTAATAACAATGAAGTTTTCAAAGTCTTCATCGGAGTTTTAAAAAAACCGTTTGATCATTAATGTCTTACATATTTTTGAAAAATATTTGAAAAACCTTGTTTGGTTGACGATTTTCGACAATTTTCCTTGTTTAAAAAGAACCCGAATAAGGGCTGGGAATAGTTTTGAAAACATTTTCCCTTAACGATGAACAAGGTTAAAAATGATAATTAATTGTAGCCAAAAAGGAATTTGCATGTGGTTTTCCAAGATGCTTATATGACATTGTGACAACTCAATATAGCATATTTAATAGCTAGATAGATACAGCCTCTGCATAGTTCAGTTGTAGAAATAAGAATTAACTTTACAATTAGAAAAATGATTAGCTAGGTTACTGAATGTATAGAAATGTTTGCAGAGAGAAGTCCAAGAGTGGAAAATAATCAGGATGTGGTTGGTGGCTGCTATGTACAAAATTCAACACAGATAACTTTCTTTTCGTCGTCTTCTTCTTCTTCTTCTTCCTCCCCTCGTTCTCTCTTTTTTATTTTTTATTCACATAACAATTGCATTCAAAACTTTTAAATGCCAGTCCAAGTTTTTAATATTTGTGAATCGTAATACTAATTATGATTACCATTTAATTGATGTAAGAACAGATTCCTACTTAATTTGATATGTCATTCTAACTTGAGATCATGGTAATCAAGAATCATTTTTCATTTGATCGGAGAAGAGAAAATGATCACTTTCCACTCTCTCACGCCTCTTCCACCATCCAAATCAAGGCTAAAAGGTTATAAAAAACAATAATAATCAAAGGCTAAAAGGATATATTTTCTTTCTTGGGGTAATTCAGAACTGATCCCACAAATCGTTATCTTAAAAATAGTTGAGAAAAATCTTAAGTAAATATGTGATGTTTGAGACAAATAGTCAATACTTAAATAGGCTTTGACCATAGTCCTTGGGAGATGCGGCCCATTTATAGTGGGCCTGAGAGCTAGGCTGGGATGGAATAAAACCTCATCGATTTTGGGCTTGGCATTGGATTGGATAATAGTTTGGCCCAAAATGTGAAAACTTTCAATTGTGATAAAAACTTTCAATTTTGAACTTAATTTCTTAAGAACCGATCTGTTCATTGTTCCAAGTCTTTGCATTTTAATTGATCTGATCAGAACTTTTCGTTTTTCAGCCTTGCTTTTGCTTTTAGTAAACGTACAATTTTGCTGTAAGATGCCCCGAAGACAGTTTCAATTATCTAAAGGCGTGTTTGGGAGTCAATTATTTTTTAAATTCTGAATAATGGATTGTTGATGATAAAGATTTATAGAAATTATAATGATACTCAATAAAAGGTTTTTGGATAATATGTCCATAATAGATTTTGCAGAATAATCTTGAGTGAATAATGAATTGTAAAGTATAAACTTTTGAATTATGGTTCTATGCCTGCACTTGGAAGATTTGAGTTATCAAAAGCAACAATTTTTGAACACTTTGAGTTATCAAAAGCAACAATTTTTTGTATTTCCACTGCAAAAAAATAATGACCCACCTACTGAACCGATAACTCAATGGTTAACTGATAATCTGCCATTTTTTTTCAAGTATTTGTGGCCAGTACTAGCAGAACTCATACAAATTCATTTTTTGTTTTGCATAGAGCATGATTCTTTTTTAGTTTACGAAAATTGTACAAAGAGAATGAATTAATTGAGCTATTACTAAGTAGTAAGATGGGAAATCAATAGAAAAAAAATCCCTCCAGAAAATTGGAAACAAAGATAATTAAGGAAATGAACTCCTTCTATGACATATACATATATTGCTCCCTTTCTACATGGGTATGTTAGTGTCTAATAATATTCTAATTGTGTAAGAAGAAATATAATTTCGTGTTGTAAAAAATTGCATATAACCTCTGATGCAAAGATTCAATATATAAATTATCTTGTTGCACTGCTGAAAAGATAATCACCAATCCTTCAAACTGAGATGAATATAAGATCGGTGTACAAGCATGTATACCGCCAACCCAGTACTAAACGAAACCCGAAACAAAGATGAACAACAACACCTAATTAAATAAGGAGCCGCATAATGAAACTAACACACACAAGTCATCTTCATCAAATTTCCCCCTCAATTTCCTTTTCTTCTCAGGAATATATCGCACAGGTGAAAGTCACATGGTGGACACAAGTAATGTTCAGAATCAGCATTACTCCTCGCGCACAGGCTGCACGACGAGTTTGGGTTGGGTGCGACACGAATGAGCCGGTGCGGATGCTTACGACTGTTAATGGGTATCCAATTATTACTATATACCATATTTGAAAATTGATCAACGGGAAGTATACAATCCGTATGAAGATATTGGTCGCATTCCCCACAATGATAGAACCAACGTTTGGAGTCCATCCCTTCCTCGCAAATTTTGCAAAAATCGTCGTTTGTCCAGTACGGATGAGGGGAATAGGTTAAGGTGAAGGGGTGTTTGTCATATCTATGCCGAACAGTGCGCGGTAAAATAGCGCACCGTACGCATAGATTGAATTTGCAGCCCGAACACTCAAATGATATTTTCAAACTGGCACTGCATGATATGCAAGTACCAGAGAAGGGTGTTGGCCTGAGGGCAAGAGTGTGCTTGTCGTGACTTTCATGTTTGATGACTCGAGGTAGGGAAGCACACTTGAAGTCGAGGTAGAAATGACATTCTTCGCATCCGTAAAAAAGGGTAGTGCCAAATAAGTTGCAGCACTTGCATTTCCCCACTTTAGCGGCCTTGGTCAAGAAAAGAGTATGTTGTGGGTGAGCTGGGTGTCGTAGCTCCTCGGGTAGCTCCGCACACCGCACATGTAGGTAAAACTGGCAATCAAGATCACAACAGTAAAATGGAGCCGATATGCTTTGTGCACACCCACAACATTTTCCATCATTCGTTGCCCCATTCAGCAGGGACAATGCATGGTCGATTGGCTTTTCATAAAGAGTTAATGGGCTAACATGACTACCATGCTTGATCTCTGCCGCTCCCTCGTGCTTCCCTTGTATTGCGGTGTTCTTGATAAACTGGGTAATAATATCAGCTGAATCATCATGCACCGGCAAGTGGATAACCCTGAAAACGCAAAAGTTTATAAAATCAAACAACTATGGTAAGGATCACACAAATTAAAAACAAAAATCCTATATGTGAAAGTCACTGACTTGTGTAGTTCTGCATCCGAGGTTGCTGTCCCCGAATTGCTAGAAGAAAGATTGCTCCTGTAATCACAAAGTAGAGGATAGGATGCTTTTTCAGAACAAATAGTAAAAGACAAAGACAGAAAGAAAATCATTAAAAAGGAGAAAAAGAAAAGAGTTGCAAGGCGGATGTCAACCTGGAATGCTCTTTATCTGACACAGCGCAATGTAGATGGGCAAGATAATGGCATTCGGAGCAGTAATAAACCCAATTTCTTCTGTAAATTGGAATGGAACAGATCTGACATTCGGGTTCCTTATCATCAGGACCACTATGACAGATCTGACATTCAACATGATGATCGTATTCTTCCTGTGGAAGCAAGTAGATGAGGGTTAGAGTGTGACGGTGATTATTAACTTTGACGGTGAGTGGTGATTCAGCGCATTTCTGGTTGATCCAGAATCCACAGGTAGTACATAGGTAGGAGGTGCCTTCGTGTTTTATACCACAAGCGTCACACAAAAACATGGATTCCTTTTGCAAGGTTATCAGTTGGTGATCGTGACTTGGGTGGTCGATACTCAGTTGAATACCTAACACCTCCAAAGCACATTTCAGGTCGATATCGTAGTTGCAGAGGGAGCAACGGTAAATGAATCTGTTGCAATCTTGTGTGCAGACATCACAACTGTGTCTCGCATTAGGTGGGATTAGAAGGATTGTGAGGGGGTGTTGAGGATGACAAGGGTGGGTCATTTGGTGAGGTAGTTGGGCGCATGTTTTGTGCAGGAAAAACACGCATCGCTTGCAACCGTAGTAGGAGGAGGACGACGACGACGACGAAATTGAGATTGGTTGTTCACAGCCGTAGCAAGAAAGATCCCAACTATCATCTGTTTCCTCAGGTTTTATGAGCATCAATGGATGGTCATGGCCCAAGTGTTGAAGTACTTGAACAACCTCCATCGCCATCTCTCTCCCACCCCCTCTCTGTTTCTCTGATACCTAATTAATCTTGAAAGAGTTGGAGACAATAAGAATATGAAGAAGTGTAGTAGTACTAAATTAAAAATAATAATTAACTACACATCATTTTTGTCTCTTGCAATGTGATGTAAATTTACAAAATTGACCTATTTGTACACACACAAAAAAAAAAAAAACACTTGAAAGAACAACATTTTAAATACTATAAATCACGAAAGGACAAAAAAGAAAGTGTAGTTATAAAGACGGAATGTGAAAAATCACTTTCCATTAAAAAAAATTACAACATTAAAGAAGTTTTGGAGAGAGAAAACCAATGGAGAGTGATTTCGCACTCCTCACATTGTTAACCTCACTCCCAAGGGGAGTGCAAAAATTAATATATGGTTGATTTTTGCACTTTAACTTTTGAAAAGTGCAGTTAACAATTTGGTGTGCGAAAATCACTCCCCAAACTAATTCTCTTTCCAAGGAGTATTTGGTTTTGCAGGTGGCTAAGTGGCTTCCCATTGGGGACCATTATTGTCCAATTTTTTTTGGCTCATGTCCAAGAACATGCATAATACTCCATTTATGTATGCAGCTTTGTCCTCTTTTTTATTTTTCAAACATTACAGAACGATACCAGTAGAAAGATTTTTCACTCAAGTGGGTCTCCACATGTCAAATAAAGAAAAAATTAATTATACTCCCTCCGTCCCAATTCTATTCTCCCTTGTCCTATCTTAACCAGCTAAAAAATTAATTATAACTTTTAATTGGTAATACCGATTATATGCAATATGGATTTTGTTTGATAAATCTCAATGAGCTCTTTTAAATGATATTTTCAAAATCACCTAAAACATTAAAGATTGCAAGATATAATTAATTGAAAAGTGACACGGACTCTCAAAAGGGACAAAAGAATTAGGACGGAGGGAGTACTTTTTAAAATAACGGAGAATCGAATTTTTTTTTTTGATCCTACGGAGAATCGATTGTGTCCCGTGATTTTATCTTCTTTTCAAGAAGGCTGTCCTTAAATTTCAACGGTAAATGAATCTGTTGCAATGTTGTGTGCAGACATCACATGTACAATACTGTCCCGGAAGTGAGTTTGGAACCGTAGTAGGAGGGTGACAAGGATGGGTCATTTGGTGAGGTAGTTCGGCGCATGATTTGTGCAGGAAAAAGGTGCATCGCTTGCAACCGTAGTAGGAGGAGGACAACGACGACGAATTCGAGATTGGTTGTTGACAGCCGTAGCAAGAAAGATCCCAACTATCATCTGTTTCCTCTGTTTTTATGAGCGTCAACGGATGGTCATGGCTGAAGTGTTGAAGTTGAACAACCTCCATCGCCATCTCTCTCCCGCCCCCTCTCTCTTTCTCTGATACCCAATTAATCTTGAAAGAGTTGGAGACAATAAGAATCTGAAGAAGCATAGTAGCGTTAAATTTTAAAAAGTAATTTTTTTTTTGAACAGCGAAGAAAAAAATTTATTAATATGGAAAAGGAATTAACTACACTTCCTTTTTGTCTCTTGTGATTTGGTGTGAATTTACGAAATTAACCTTTTATTATTGTCCAATTTTTTTGGTCCATGTCCAAGAACATGCACGGTTTTTATTTTTCATTTTTCCTAAATCCCACTTGTATTGACATTACCCATCGATACCAGTAGAAAGATTTTTCATTTAACTGGGTCTCCACATGTCAAATGAGGAAAAAAATTCGGTACACACCACTTTGGCTCAGTTTAGAAATTTTTATGGCCCGCTACTTGAGGTTTACTTTTTACGAATTTTGTGGTGTTGTTTATGAATTTTTATTGTGTTGTTTATGGATTTTGCGGTAAAAAAAGATGGCGCAACTCGCAAGCTAAAAAAAGATGGTTCAAAGGTTATTTACAAATTTTTGTGACTCAATATAAAGAATTTTGGTGTTGACTAACAAATTTTTGTAGTGATTTACTAAATTTTGTGGCTCAAAAGACAAATTGTTTATCCCAGGTTGTTATGCTTTTGTGGATGTTACTATAAGAAAAATTAAAGAATGTTTTGAATCTAAAGTGCAAAAGAAACATTGACCCGGCCATCCACTGAATGGAACGGCAATACATTACGTGAGGATAATTGTAATTAAATTCATAACTGCGGAAGACTATAAATAATAGATGAAGAACAACTGGTAGTAAAAGTATCCTTTTTCTTATAACAACACAATTAGACAGGCTTAAACTACGTAACGTACTGACCTGGAAATACATAACATGATCGAGAATAATAAAAATTTATGGCCATCATAACAAGTTTTATTATTCGGGAAGACTAGAAATAATAGATGAAGAACAAGTGGTAGTAACATGTAGCATTTTTTATAGCAAACAACGAGTTCACGGGGCAATACATTATATGACCGAGTACAATTAGCGAATTATTACCATCATAATAAAACTCATTACTGGGGAAGACTAGAAAAAATAGATGAAGAACAGGTGGTATCAACCTACATTCTTTGCTTATATAACGAGTTGGCCAGACAATATATTATGTTACCGAGGATAATTCGAAAACATTGCGATCACTAGCTATTAAAGACAACTGGGGAAGAGTATATTTTATAGATGATGAACAAGTGGTATTAACATATTTATCCTTTTCATATAACAACGAGACGGCTTAATTAAATAATGAGTTGACCTGGCAATACATTACATCACCGAGGATAATTAGACAAATAATGCCACCATAATTAATTCTTAACTGGGGAAGAATATATTTTATAGATGAAGAACAAGTGCTAGTAAAATACCCTTTTCCTTGTAACACATTGACATATGCATGCTTAAACAACATATATAACACGCGTGTTGACCTGGCAATAGATTACGTGATCAAGAAATAATGGATACATAATCTGACAAAAGGAAGACTGTAGTTCAAATCAGCAAATTGAGGATCTTTGAATCAAGATGTACCTGTCCACTTGGGCTGATATTTTGCTTCAGCTCAATCACCCAAAATTCTGAAGTAAGGTCGGATGTTTCATAAATGCTCTTTCCGATATCCAATTGGGCTGATATTTTAAGGACCATAAACAACATATTTTGGACACAATGAGCGACTCAAATTATCTTTGTGGGACCCGATATGGATCCCATATACATATATATGCAGCATATGTACCCCATGTATGTACACACAGCAGCTCTGTTTTGAATAAGGACGGCATTCCCTTTAAGTGGTTTGTTTAAGGGGAAGTGCTACAATACACATCCCTTATTTGGGTGTGAATCATATGCACCCTCATTGATTCCCATTGGATGTTTGAAAAATGATCTGAACCTTTTAAAATGTTACGATAGGTTACTGACAAATAACCAGTGCAACAGGTAAACCCTATGAATTAACCAAAATGGAAAGAAAATCCCCTTAAGCCTCTCACTTTGATCTTCTCAACCAGCGTATATCTTTCTTTTCCTTCGAAAAATTAGGCCCAATTTTATTTTTGATAATTAATTTATGTTATAAATAATAATTTTATTTTTAAAAAACTTTGAAGCTAAAATTATTTCAAGTGAAAATAATTTACTTCTTTAAAATATGTTGTTTTCGATAATTACTAAAGGAAAAAGATACTATCATAATCATAATGTAATAAAAAGCCAAGTTAAGGCATTTTTTTTACAGGATTTTTAAAGTGTTTCATATATGTAGCCAATTTTTTTTAGAATTTTTTGAAATATTATGATGTTTAACATTTTTTACAATACCTTTAATTGCATAGTGAACTTTCATATGTGGATCAAAAAAAAATATTTCACACAAATAGTCCAATTAAAAGGAATAGCGAAGTCGATCATCCGTATTAATCAAGTAGGAAACACTAACAAAGTTAATGGGTGATCAAGAGAGTGATGGTGACGAAATAAATTTACCGATACATTTTAGAGTTATGTGTAAAAAACAACAGTATTTAGGACGTGCTATTTATTTTTTGTTCAATAGACGTACTACTAGAGTTTTGTAAATTAGTGCTCGCATCCGAATTACAAATAACTAATTCTCATATTTGATCATGTAATCGATTACAAGTGTTATCGATACCAATCAATTACTCAATTGAAACCGTAGAGAAATATAATCTATCATGTAATAAATTATTTGTGTTATTCAGAACAATTGATTTTGAAATCTATTGCAATGTTGTTTTTAACTTATTTCGCAATTGATTAGAGGCCGGACTTACTGAGACCCATCAATTAGCAAATCGATTGAGTAATCGACTTCACATTGTTTCCTAATCATACTCAATTCAATTACAAATTGAACATAACAGAATTGATTACATATTCGATTATGATGTCTAATTGATTATAATTTCTATTTACAAAATTTCAAAATCAATTATATATTTGATTATGCTGTATAATCAATTATAAAGTCTAATCGATTATGGAATTAAACATTGACATAATAGATTAAATATTTGATTAACTACCGTTAAAAAAAATTGATTAAGTAATCAATTGCACAATTGATTATACGTTATTAAAAAGTTATGAAATGGAGTTACAATTCCGTAGTGAAAATGTTACGAACTGAAAATGTTATGATTTTTTTTTTATAAAGTTATGAAACACACCAAAATGTTATGATTCTAAAAAGGTTACGATTGATTAGTGTAAAAGTTACGATATGCACTAAAAGATTATGATTTGTAAGAAAAATGTTATGAATGAAAAGTTACGAATTTTTGGTATAAAAGTTACGATAGACCTAAAATGTTATGAATGACCGGTTCAGTAGATAATTTTTTATAAGGTGACATAATATGAACCACACAATAGGTGTATATGATACACACCTTAAAGGGGTGTGTATTGAAGATTTTTCCTTGTAAGATAAAGTTTACTTATAAAGAATACCGGATGTAAGTTGCACCCAAAACTAACTGAAGTTTTAAATATTTTTGAATGTAGATGTACCTGGTCAGTTGGACATTGGTTTCACTTATGCTAATAATGCTCATGTTATCTTTGCATTGCCTATTTTCTTGATCTAATCCTTCAGTTTTCTTCTCTGATTTATTTTCCTCTCTTCTGAATTCTTCACCATGCCGGTGAATCACCCTTCATCATCAACATTAGGAATTTCCTCAGCGAAAGCCAAGCCTACAGTTTCCTCAGGTTTTCCTACTTTTTCCTCCAAACTTTCATTTACCGTGTTTTGCTTGCTTTCAAATTTGCAAGAAAATGATTACCCTACTGTATTCTGTAATGGGCATCTTCCTTCTCTAGTTCCTGAGAAAGCCAAAAATCTGCTTTACATACTAGAAGTTGGGCACACACACCATGTGTGCTTGTGAATATTTGGATTGCGGGAGTCGGCCGGGTAGTTGGCTCGAGCAATTTTACCCCTTTTGCCCAAGTGTAACACCAATGCAATTGTGCCAAGTTATAAGTGGTGCGTTAGCTAATACGGGTGAGGGCATAATTGAAAAACAGAGATAAATACAATCTCAAAAATGGAGGACACCAAAAAGGATAGCCCCTCTGTATACTTGAGTTGATGCAGTGCTAAAGGCTATTTCTAGGTTTCCACTAAAATAATGCTAGAAACAGGAGGAAAAATATTGATCCTTCAATCAATCTATGTAAATGTGTCTTAATGAATTTTGCCTTGGATTTTCAAATTGCGGCTAAAAGTGAATCTGCGAATTGCACTGCTTGGGAATCTCAAGTATCAAATCAGCAAATTTTACATGGACATTATTACCACTGAAAAATAGCCTCTGCAAGCTATAAAACACGCAAGCCAGCAATGTTGGGGTGAACTATACACCAAAAACAAAGCCCATTGGATCTAAAACATCGAGACGAACACACAACACTTTAGAATTCTAAAAAATGGGAATACGGAAACGGCGGAGGACACACTACGTGTGTGTACACACAGATAGTATTATTGTTCATCCACATACAAATTAATACTATGATACATCAACTGTTTATATACATTTACATATATAAGCGCACACAGAGAGATTGATCGAGAGTGAGAGCAGTATCAATCATGAGAAAGGAGAGAGGAGGCAGTCGTTGATCGTTTAAGAGAAGAGAAGAGGCAGTCGATGTTAGGATTTCTACAATCTAGGAGTGAGTGATAACATATTTACCTCCCAAAATGTTTACAAACATGCACATACTCCTTTATTGTGTCCCGTAACACACGTGTCCCTGCCATGTCCCTAACGCACGTGTCCCAACAGTGTCTCCCTCCAAAAAAATTAACTGAAACTATTGGACACGCCACGTGGCATGTCGGACACATTTCTAACCATGTCTCATGTGTGTCCCCGTGTCCAATATGGCGATACAACAACCTCTAGGAGTGTTTTAGTAGTGTCGGTGCATCATAGAACTGGTATTTTCAATTTTTGTTGTTTTATTTTAGTTCCCACTGCAGCCTGAGCTCTACCTAGTGGTTGATTATGCTGATATGTGTGTTTATTCTGCGATAATTTTTGTCCTCTGAATTCTTTTCACATATCAGCGAATGTCCATTCGACATCATCAACGTCTGGTACTCCCGCTGATGCTGCCAATGCCAAGCGAAATACGGAAGTTCAAAATGCTACCAGTAGCCTCTGTTGCATTCCTATTAGTACTGCCACGGACGATACCCCAGCTGCTCCTGAAAGCAAAAACATCAGCCGTCACTTTGCTCTTCTGTTAGTTAATGAAATAGAAAATGATGTCGACCGGGAGACGAAAGCCAATGATTATCTGAATGACTATCGAACTCGCGTTAGCAAGAAAATCGAAGAGCTCCTTGAAAAGAAAATCGAAGAGCCGCTCGAAAACAAAATCGGAGAGGCCTCCAAGACGGTCAAAATCCTTGCCGATTCGCTCATTCCCAGCGACGATAGACCTGCTGAGGATCCCATCGAAACAGATGTTCAAGAAGACATCATTGAATTGAAAAAGGATGTCAATAATATAAGGCTGCAAATCTTATCCGAGCTGAAGCCTCTGATCCCCACTTCCAAAGCACATCCCCACAGAAACCATCGCACTAATGAATCTACACATGAAAGGCGCAAGAGCAAGAATCTGGACAAAAAAGTGCCGAATTTATGCAAGAACGAAACGCTTGCACGTAGCTCCGAGTTCAAAGATTTCAAGGAACTTTACGATGGCCTTGGCGACAAACAAAAGCTTTGTTTGCTGTGTTTTTCTGTTTTCCCAGAAAAAGTGATCATAAAGAAGAGGTTCATGTTCTACTGGTGGACTGGGGAGGGTTTTGTGGCCCCAGCTAAGGGTAGTGACCAAACAGCAGAGGAATTGGCAAACGAGGTATTTGGTGAGCTTATGGCAAAGGGCTTTATTGAGCCCTTTTCCGAAAAGCGCAATTTGGCTGGTTGGGTTAACAAATGCCAAATCCATCCTTTTGTTCGTGCCGCTGTTATTACACTTGCTAGAAGTTCCAAATTCTTTGATTTTGATGCCGAGGGGAAACCTACTGGAAAGTTCTCGTCTTCTTGCCGGGCATGCTTATTTGCTGGAGAAACGCCAATTGGAGAAACGCTGACGGAGGGTGAGGGCATGGATAATGTTCACATGTTGTTCAACGTAAACGAAACTATTCTTAATTTTGAAAAGCCCGAGTTGTTTTCAAAGATGAAGAATATCAACCTCCTTTGTTTGGGAAGGTGGCAGACCTCCCAAACACACCATATTGAAGTTGAGGACACCAAATTCTTAGAAGGCTTGAAAAACATGAACTATCTCAAGTTTCTAAGCCTCCAAGGCATTTCACAACTTATGCATCTTCCGACTTCCATTCCAAACCTCACCAATCTCACGATATTAGATATCAGAGCATGTCCCAATCTTGAAAAAATTCCTGTGGAGATCGGCTTGCTTAAGAGTTTGACACACTTGGACATGTCAGAGTGCTACTTGCTAGTTAACATGCCCCAAGAGATTTCAAAGCTCATAGAACTTGAAGTCCTTAAGGGGTTCGTTGTTGGGGATTCGGAGGGAAAAAATGAAAAAGGCTCTTGTACCCTTGGACATTTGGTAGGCTTGACGAAGTTGAGAAAATTGAGCATTTTCACTGGCAGGAAAAGCTTCCCTTCTGATTCTGAGCTTAGAGATCTCAACCGATTCAAGAAGCTGCTCACACTATCCATAGAATGGGGAGAAGATATACAAGGGAAATCAAAAAACAGTTCTAAGGCGAGAAATACTACCGAAGTAACACCGGCTGTAGATACCGAGAATCCAGAAAATGGGATTACCATCAGAGAAAGTAACAATGTTGATAATGAATCAGATTCAAGGGCAACACCATCCACCACGAAGCGAGGCAATTGTTTTAGATTAAGTTCTACATCAAAGACAGACACAGATGCAAGTCCAAAACTTCCAACCCAACCAGAGAAACTGGAACTTCAGTTGGAGAAATTGGATCTTCAGTGTTTCCCTCATCTTGATGCACCCAAATGGCTAATGGATAGCGAACTGAACAAATTAAAGAAGCTTTATATCCGGGGAGGGGTGCTACGCGATTTAGGTCAATTTGGTTTTCAAAAAAAGAAAGAGTGGACAGTTGAGATTTTGCGCCTCAAGTTCTTGCACAACTTAGAGATAGATTGGAGGGACTTTCTAAAATTGTTTCCGACGCTGATTTACTTGGAGAAAGTCAGATGCCCAAAGCTCACATTTTTCCCGTGTGACGAACAGGGAGTGTGGATCAAAAAACCAGTGAAATCGAAGTGATTGTAACTACAACAGAACAAAGTTATGTTATATGTGGCTTGCGAATGCTAGCTCTTCCTTCGGATATGTTTATTGTTGATTTCTTTTCTTTGTAATGTTCTTCTTTCATCTTCTCATGGTGATGATATATAGGCGGAGATCTTTTCTTTTTTCTTTCTTGTTTTTTCTTTGAGATCAGTTTAGTTGTAAGACAACTCTGTAGATGATTATCCTCAACTTTAAGTAATCGGTAGATGTGTCCTGCTGCTGTGAATGAAGTCATTTATCCATTTACAAAACACAAGTGCTCCCAAGCATGGGTGGAGAGCTACATTTGGTGGCATGGGGTCAATTCCCCGAGTAGACCAGACGATGCAAAATCGAATGATATTTTTCAGTTTTAGAAGGTGAAGACGCAAGATTTTGGCGATCCATGTAAAAATCAATAAGAAATTGACGAGAAGTAAAGAGAACGGATGAAGCGTGAGTTTTTGGCACCTCAAGTCCAAAAAAATCGACGAGAGACAGAGATGTGCCAATATTGTCACAAGACATTGGTGAGACGGAGCCTACAAGGGCATAATGAAGATGATCAGATGGGGTAAGATTTGACGCAATTTTGGTAAGAAGGACGTGATGTTTTTTGCGAAAGCTAATTACGATGAGATATTAGCAAGAGACAAGTGACTTTTTTTTTTTTTTGGTCGAAAGTTTAGAATTTCCATTGATAACGAAGAGCTTACAATATAGGAAATGTTGTTAAACCTGATTTTGTTAGCGAGACAAGTGACTCTGGTATATGGAAAATGTTGGTTGTTAAACCAGATTTTATTGTAGTTATTGAGCCTCCATCGTTGTGAAATTATGCAGCAGTCCATGAACACTACCACATGTGCTCCAGACCACTCCACACCACACAACTAGGAATAGGCTTTTTTCATACCCTACTTTAAATTTTTTCTATATTAGTCAGATTCAGGGAAGAAGAGAAGTAGATGGAATTGGGTGCGGATGCCATCTTCCACCCACAAAGTGCAGAGCAGTTATGTAAAACAAATTGAACTCAGAGGGTGTATCCACACATTGAACAATCCACATGGTAGTCCGGGACTATTGAGCATCTCCAACCTTGACTTCAAATTTGAACTCATAAAAACTATTTTTTTTAGCACAAGTTTCTTTCTACGTCCCCTTCAAAAAATTCATTTATTCTTGAAATGCCATCAGCTTCAATAAATTAATACTAACAATCACTATTAGTGGCCGGCAGTGTGTATAAATTAATCGGATAACTGTTGCATTGATAATAGGTTTGAATCCACCATTAATTTTTGCCATTAATTACTTTCATGACATCCGATCAGAAAATAAATAAATTCATGACATCTATAGCGATACAAAATTCTAAAATTCAATCTTTCTCTCTCAATTTGAATATAAAACAAAAGTTGTTCAGATATCAAATACACAAGTTGAATCTCCATATATTTAACTCCAACTTTTTTTATAACAAGCACTAGGAAAACGACCTAAGAAGTGTCATTCAAAATTCATTTTTTCAGTACGTTAACATGTAACCTTAAGAAATTCATCTCTCCATATGAATGGAATAAATAGGTGACGAATTTGTTTGGCATCTTTGGATACGGCAGCAACAAAAATTGTATAATGGGGTAGCTAGCTTTAATTAATTTGGTGATGACGACCGTGGCAGTGGAGGGGCAAGGGAGAGCAGTGTCAACGACTGATCGATGATGGTGGTTGATAGATAAGTGAAGATAAAGAATTACGTTTAGGATTTGTTACGATGTAGTATCATTTTTTAGCTAATAATTATCAAAATTGGAGAAGTCAAAACAGAGACATTTATCGGTTGTACATTGATTTACATAGTCAGATCTGACCCTCTCTGTTTGGCGGCCTCCGCCGTCACCGGAATCGTTTGTCTGCATGTAATCCGTCGCCGGAGCCCTTGTGGCAGCAGCGGTGGAGGTAGTGAGGGTTGCGATCCATTCGGCGGTTTTTGAGCGTCTGGATTTAGAGCAAGATTTGGGAGAGTTTTGTCTCTCCTTGAGAGTTGAGAGTAATAAAGTTCATCTTTGGGCGATTTGTTTACTGTTCAGTCTCGAGAAGATTAGTATGCATCTATTGGTGGTTTGTTAAAAATTCATTAGTGTGTTCATTTCTGGTCAAAGTTCATCTAATCGTCTGGATTCTTGTTGTCTTTTTTTCTTGGCTAGCAATGTATCTCTCTTTGAGACTGTTATAGGATATATGAATTTTCCGCTCAGCTGAAGGTGCGTCAGGCGATGTTTGGGCTAGGGATAAAAGACATCAATCGCCTCGTTCTTTCTTGTTATGCATCAATTTTAGATGATTAGTTTGACTTTGTCCAAATTATTTGTAATGAATTTCGTTATGTTATGTAAGTGCCATTGGGTTTTATTAATACAGTGGCTCTCACTTTTGAAAAAAAGAAAGAAAAAGGAATTTGGAAACCAAGCCTTTGACTTTTGTGGCCTAGTGATTGGACCGCTCGTGCCGGTTAAAGCCTTTTTTTTTGGGTAAACCAGGGACATTAGATAAATAATCTAAGAAGCATACAAGAGTCTAGGGTATTCCACCCTATTAGCGTCGTGCCGGTTAAAGCCTTTGTTAATTCAACCGAATGATTATTAATAGTCAATTAGTCACATAAGTATGGCCTTCCGCTTTCGATCTCAATTCTCGCTTTGTGTGGCGCTTTCAATTTTCACATTCACAAATTTTATTTGGTTGAGTTTTGAAGTCCCGTAATATGACTTTTAGAATATGATTGAGTAAAAAACACAGTACATATAATTTATGGGTTGAAGATTAACATTTGCAACTTACTGTTCCAAGCAACTTTGAAAGAGGAAGGAGCTCTCTTCAATTCCAGGTTAGGCTCTCTCTCTGTCTCTCTCTCTCATACCAATATGCACGGCGGATCAGTCCGGGACTGGATCCGAACTATTCCAATATGTATGTATATGTCTTCTAGATACTCCTCTTTTTGCTGTTTTTTTTTTTATCGGCGACAGAAAATTTATGAACTCGAAGGAACGAAGTACAACGAGTTAAAAGGAAATTAGCAAACTACCTCTCTTTGCTGTTAATGTTCGTCAGTAGGTGCCGAGAGTTCTCAAAATCTCCTTATGTACAACGGGATATCGCTTCCCACGCACTTACACAATACATGCATTTCGAAGAAATAGTGAGGATTATCTAATCGAGACACAACGAAAAAAACCAACGTCAAATTATCTAATCGAGTACAAATGGGAAAAAAATGGGGAAAAAAATTGAATAAAGACACAACGAAAAAAACCTGGGGCCATGTGAAAATTATCTAATCGAGTACAATAAACCAACGTAGATTCAAGACTAACCAAGTTGTTGGAGGATTAGGCCAAGTTTCCCAAAATAAGCCCTAGTCTTTTTGCGTTTTGTCCCTGTTCAAATTTTTTTTCGCATTTGTTAGTATTACGTCAAAATTTTTGAGATTGTAGATTCGTCTCGACGAGAGGAATCGAAAAAGTAAAAAATTACTACATTTACCCAAACCTTTTTGGAAATATCCAGCTTTTAGCACTTTTAGCTGAAAAAACTGAGCTGAAAGTGCTAAAATTTGAAGATTTCTTTAAAAAAAAAAGAAGGTAAAAACTATATTTCTTTACTTTCCAATTCATCTCGTCGAGACGAACAAATAATTCACGAAAAAATTGACGCAAAACTAACAAATACGAAAAAAAACCTGAATAAGGACAAAACGGAAAAAAGGCCTAGGCTTATTTTGGAAAACTAGGCCTTACTTACCCAAAAAAAAGTTGTTGGAGGATTCGTGAGACAGATGTTATCACACTTGAAGTTTTGATCACATGACCGGGTTTGAGGGCTACAGCTTAAAGCCTATGATCAATGTGAAACGGCCCCTGTTACAAGTCTCATCGCCACGACGTAGGCCTTTTGGGCATTCGACTTCTTTTAGGCCCCGAAGCCTTGCTTTTTCCGTTTTAAGAAGTAATTAAACTGTGAGCTTATTTGATTTCGGGTTCTGTGGTTCGAAGGTGTGGAGGTGTTTTATCATTTGGTCTTTGTTACTTTGGTTGGCGTCTTAGTTATTTTGATACCTTGGCACCATCTTTATAGTAGCCTCTCTTAGGCCTGATACCTTGCCACAGTGCCGGTACCAAAATTGAAAATTTGTAAGTTCGTTTTCGATCAAAATCATTGACAATCCATTCCTGCTCTCTTTAATTGTGGTTTAGTACCTTTTTTTGAACAAATACTGAAGTTACTGCTATTTTTGCTTTGTCAAAATTCCATATTAAGTCCTTGACTATATTTTTGCAGTAGCACTCTTACAACTGCTATGGCCTCTAGGATGGAAGCTATCTTGGAGCTATTAAGGGACAAAAGTGTAACGAAAATTACTCTTACTGGGGATTCTGGAGTGGGGAAAACATGGACGGCTAAATTGGTAAGTGAAGATGCAATGAAAGAAGGCCTGTTTGAGCTAGCTCTCTGGGTATTCCTCACTGGAACATATAACAAGGCTGTTGTTCACGAGAGTATTGCTCGTCAATTATCTCTCCTTCCCCTTGCTGATGAGTGGGATGCTGGGGATGACGTTAAGGAGGCAGAGAAGGTGGAAAAGAATAAAAACTTGCAAGAGATGATAGGCAAATCCGTTGCTGGAAAACAGCTTCTTCTAATTTTGGATTATAGGGGAAAAAACAAAATGGATGTCAAACAGGAAACGTTGGAATTGGAAAGCCCTCCGATTGAGGAAGAGATAGCATCTGAATCTGAATCAGAAGACCTAATTTTGGATGACGAAGGAATGAAAATGAATGAAGAACAGATAATATCCAATTTGGAAAGCATGCTGAATCTTGACAACCAAAGCTCATACAAGGTTATAATCACCAGGGTGAATGCTTCCACGGGAACCGAAGGTGTTATACGGGTGGAGCCTTTGACTGAGGCAGAGTCACTGTTCTTACTGGAAGAAAGGGTAGGGAGAAGCGTATATGATGTTCCAACCATCAAGTCATTAGGTCAAGCCTTCATTCAAAAGACAAAATATATGCCTGCTTCTATTATCTTGATGGCTAAAACCTTTAGTTATTGTTTTCAACATGGCTGTGGGGTTGGGATGCTTAAGAGGGCTTTGGAAGAAGCATCTACTAAGGAATGCTATAATCTAAACCAGCTTCTACGCAACGGGTATGATCTTGTGTTGCCTAGGAGCATCATAATTGACTGCTGTCGGCAACGAAGTCACTTCTTTCTGGGCCAAGGAAAAAGCATCCATTACAATGAGCTGATAGCTTATTGGATTTTGGAAGGATATCTCGGAAACATCGACTGTCTTGAGAAGGTATATGAGATAGGCCATTCTGTTTTCATTGAGCTTGTGGATTGTCAGGTGCTCAGAAAATTGGAGGGTGGTTTTGTTACGGCAGGCATAGGAACTAACCATTTGGAAGAATTAGATCGTTGCAGTTTTGGGGGGAAAGCAAGTCTTGGGTTGGCTGATCTGTTTACGAATGGTGACTGGCAAGGGTTCGGTGGATTCATCTATATAGATGGAATGGTGAAATCAATTTGCAAAGGCATAAAGGAGCTGCAATTATCAACACTTTTCCTTAATGGTAGCCGTTGTTGTGAAATCCTAGATCAATTCTACATGTCAAAGCAGGAACTAAAACTAGAACTCCAAGTTCTTGCCCTTTTCAACCCTACCTTCAAATCACTGCCACAACTTTTGTATGAATCGCACAAGCTTGTTGTGCTCGTGCTCAGAGGTTGTGATTTTTTGGTGAAGATCGTTCGCAAGTTTGATTTCGAAAGATTGACAGTTCTTGAGATATCCAATGCTAGCTCTTTGAAGAAAATTCCAGATGATTTTTTCGATCACATGCCCAAACTCGAAAGCCTGCATTTATCCAAACTTAAGATCAATCCTCTACCTTTGTCTATTTACAATCTTACAGAATTACGCTGGCTCATACTCAGAGGGTGTTCTTGCTTTCAAACCCTAAACAGTCTGAAAAATTTTAAAAAACTTTTGGTACTCGATGTTTCTGGCGCTACGTCATTGACAAAATTTGAAGACAAAGCCTTTAACCACACTCCACATCTTCAAATGCTTAATCTTTCGCTTACCTCTATTACATTGGTACCAAAACTTTCCGATCTTAAAGAGCTTACTCATTTCTCACTAAGTGGCTGTAAACACTTAGAAAGATTTCGTAGAACTCACTCACTTCCTAGTCTCCAATTTCTCGATCTTTCAGGAGCTATAAATTTTAAAGAATTCCATGTGCTTTCACCAGGACTTCCTACAGGCATTAAAATTCTAGATCTATCTGAGACTTGTTTACGGGATCTTCCTTCTTCGATGAATCCTCGTCATCTCTTTCTAAAACGTTGCTCTGAGATACAAAAACTGGCATGCATCGAAACACTTCAAAACCTCGAGGTACTTGATCTTTCAGGTACCACAAGTCTGGTTGAAATTGAAGACAAATTCTTTAGCAAACTGGATTCTCTTCAAATTCTCAACCTTTCGGAAACTAGCATACAAAGTCTTCCATCCCTTTCCAATGTTTCTGACCTCCGTCAGCTTCTTTTATCGGGCTGCAATTCTTTGACACAAATCAAAGATGAGTCCTTTGAGCACATGTCCTGTCTTGAGCATCTTGACCTCTCTGAGACTCGCATCAAATTCCTGCCTTTCCTTTTAAATCTTGGCAACCTCTCAATGCTCTCACTTAAAGGATGTACTCAGTTGGAAAAACTTCCAGCACTAGAAACATTGTCTAATCTTGAGGAGCTAAATTTGTGTGGTATTAACTGTTTGAATGAAATGGGAGCTGGATTTTTGGAGCACATGAGCCAACTTCGGATACTTGACCTCTCTGAAACCCAGGTTGTGGAGTTACCGTCCATGTCAAACCTCAAAAGCCTTTGTCAACTATATCTAAGGGGTTGTCACCGCTTACAAAGGGTGCCGAATTTGGAAGAGTTGACGACGCTCGAGGTTCTGGATCTTTCTGGAACAGCAATCACTTGTCTACCACCGATGGTTAGTTTTACCAACCTCAGGAAACTCCTCCTTACAGGATGCCCAAATTTGGAAGGGTTTTTGCAAATGGAGATGCTTGATCTGTTGGGGGCTAAAGTTGATCAGCTTCCCTACAGAATCTCGAACTTGACAAATCTTGAATTCCTCGATATTCCAAACACGAAAAATACTCAAGCTGCAGAGAGCAGAAACACAGATTTCTCCCACGAAGGACTCGAACCTTATCAGTGGGGCATCTCCAGTTTTGAAAATCCTTCCACATCTGTATCTAGTAAGCTATTCGTACAATTGCTGGAGAAAAATCCCTCTATATTGGAGACAAGCTTCCCACGATTCCATTTATGTGTATGTCCCACCGAGGGGGAAAAGGAGAGCAGAAGTACATATTTTTATAGCAAAGAATGCGTTTTCAGAGATATCCGCTTCCAGGCTGCAGAATTTTGTCATTTTAAAGAGCAACGATCACTGGAGATCCGTGGATTCAACCTTTTCCCCAAGGGCATTGAGGATGTGCTCTCCATTGCTGACTGCATATTTTTTGTTAATAACACTTTTGTCAAGTGTTTGTCCGATATTGGTGTTTCCAGTCTCAAGGCAATGACAGGCTGTTGGATAGAGGGATGCACGGAAATGGAGGGTGTTTTTGACACCGGAAAGGAAGACAATATTGCTGAACTGGGGACTAAATTACAGTTTCTCGGGGTTTCAAATGCTATTAATTTACGAACGACACACGGTGGTTGGGCTTTTCAGAACCTTACTTGTCTATATCTTGATTGTTGTCCAAAGCTTTCGACTGTTTTTTCTTCATCCCAGCTGCCAGAAAACCTAAGAGTTCTTCATGTCAGATTTTGCGATAAATTGGTGAGCATATTTGATATTGAAGAAAAATCGCCAGAGCCTGAATTACGAAACTTGGAGAAGCTGTATCTGTGGGAGCTTCCAGAGTTCAAGAGGATAGAATGCGGATTACCATCCCTACAAACTCTAACTGTATGGGAGTGCCCGAAACTGCAGAAGTTGGAAGACACTATAAGATTTGCAGAAAGCTTGCAGACCTTGTGCATTTCAAATGTTGTTGATTTGAAGAGCATTAACACTGGAAGCGAGCAGCTTGATACTTTGATTCTCGAGAGTTGCCCGAAGCTTAAAAGCGTTCTATCTTCGAACCAGCGGCCACAAAGTCTCAAAATCAGATCATGCAACGAATTGAAGACTGTGTTCGGCGATAGCAGATGAACAAAAGGGCAAATTATGAGATGCTGAACAATGAGCCACCTTTTGCCAATCAAAAAAAAAAAAAACTAGCCATCTTTTGCTTCAGGTTTATTGTCAATCTTACTTTTCCTCCATGATTATTTTGTACTATGTTTCCTCTGTATGTCTGTATCCTGTTTTAACATTTTCCTGTTCTCTGTTTTGCATATGTTCTGTTAGCATATAACATTCTCGGCGCTGCGGTGCGCGGAACATATGAGGTTCGTTGCAACTATCTTCAATGGTATGCACGCGTTTGCGCTTATGCGGGTGGTAGAGGATCCTTATCCATGAATGCGTTTCGTTGCTTATGTTTTCCTTTGAGAGTTGGCCATATGTTTTTCGTTGATTGTTTAGTTTTTGTTCTGCCTGTATGTTTTTCATTCCTTGTACTATCTCCTTATTATTAATACATTTCTTTCTCTTCCTCCAAAAAAAAAAAAAAATTCCTCGGTTTCTAGTTTCATTCCACTTACTCATATTCAAATCTTGCTGAAAGTTTGTTTCTTCTTAATTTTCAGAATCGGGCAGACTGCAGATGACAGCGATGGCAGTCCACCAAAAGTGTTAATTTCATAAATCTGGACCATTAGTTATTGATAGTCGAGATGCGACTACTTCGGAGTTTGGCAGTCACTACAAACCCAGTCTGCAAAGAAGTTGAGTCCATTTCAAGTACGGGCCTTGTGCTATTTTGTTAATTTTGACCTATAATGGGCAGGGCCGAATCGATGAGGTACATGAGGAACTCCTACCCCCTATCCTGTATATGTGCGTGGCCCATTAAAACACAAGTTTTGGACACCAGGAAAGAGGGTGCTTTGCTTCTCTCGCTTAAGAACTGATCAGTTGATTGTTCCGAGATTCTGCATTTTAATTTCCTCTTCGGTCGGATAGATTGTTAGATTGTGCAGGAGCAAACTTGCTATTTCACTATGGGATAGATTGTGCAGGAGCAAACTTGCTATTTAAAAGGTGCATTTTGGACTGAATTTTATTTCGTATGCAAATGGAAATTAGGGTTCGTAATTTGTGAGTTACTGCATTTTTAAGATACAAAAATTTTATATCGCAAGCATCACACAAGAACATTGATTCCTTTTGCAAGGGGATCAATTGGCATGCGTGACTTGTGTGCTTGATGCTCATGTTGGATGCTTAGCACCAACAAAGCACATTTCATATCGATATCGTAGTTGCAGGGGGAGCAACAGTAAATGAATCGAAAGCAAATTCCTCTGCAGACATCACATTTGTGATGCGTTGAAGGAATCGGTGAAGGTGGGTTTGGAAGGACAGTAATAAGGGCGTGTTGAGGGTGAGAAGGATGGTCATTCTGTGACATGTTTTGTGCAAGGAAAACGTGCATCGCTTGCAAGAGATTGGTTGTAGTAGGAGGAAGAGGATAACAAAGCCGAGATTGGTTGTTCACAGATCATATGTTTCTGAAAATAATCTAATGCGCTACAAAGTCCTAGAGGGGGTGAATAGGACGACCAATTTAAATTTTTAGCAACCAACAATTCAAGCTTCTATCCAAACTCCATGCCAATGCTAACCAAATTAATAATATAAGTTAAGAGCAATTAATCTAAAGAACGCAAACACCGAGATATACATGGAAACTACTTAGGGTCAATCATACCCTAAGCATAAAACCACGGCCTAAATACCAAAATTGCTATTGATCAAAAGGTTTACAAAGTGCTAAGAGAGGAACAACTTTACCCCAAAAGCTTATCCTAACTCCACCACTTTGATGTAGCTCCCCGAACTCCTTCTTGATCCCATAGCCACCACGAGTCCAACGCCTCGATCTCCGTTCACCACAGCTCCGGTATCATCCGGCCAAGTAGTATCATAGGCATGAAAGTATGGATTTTGTAAAGTGAAGGTTTTTATGCAAAAGAATCAATCTAGAAAGAATACATGGATCATCAAAGTATTTCTCTAGATTGAACAAAGATGATTGAATGCTAGATTCAACTCATCCAAAATGCAAATGAAGGCACAAGAGCAAGGGAGATAATGCTTTCTCTCTCTAAAGTGGGCTATTGTATCTCTTATGCCCTAGAATAATGAAAAACAAGCTTATATATGACCAAGCAAGGAAAAACCCTGGAGTGCCCTACTAAGGCGCTCTTAGCACGCGCACAAGGCTTTAGTTTGCTAAGGCACTACTAAGGCGCTACTAAGGCGCAAGCACTTAAAAGGCCTTAGACAAAATTTCCCTTCAAATAAAACAAGGCCAATAATATAAGGTTAGTGCATACATGATATTTCATAAAAGATTAAGACATTGAAAAGCTTTAATGATGCATGGAAAAATATTAAGCTAAATGCACATGAGATGCATATACCTTTCCAAGCAAAATGCACGGCACAGCCTTCGTGATCAACTCTTGAACCAACAGGCGGAGTATCTAATCTAGACAAAATAAAATCACCTCCCAAACCCAAATGGAAAAAGAATAAGAATAAATACAGACTCCAACAGTTTGTCGCATCCGGAAATCGCCAATTACAATAACAGTTTTCTCTTTTTTGATGAGCAGAGCATCAGTAGATGGTCATGGCCCAAGTGCTCAACTTGAACGACCTCCTTGGCCATCTCCTTGTCTGACCCGACCCTCTCGTGCTCTCTCTGGGACCCTCTCGTGCTCTCTGGGACTTCGGATTGGTGCTGTGCAGTGAGGTGCACAGCGCCGTGCCGCGCACCTCCGAGCCGTCGGATCGTACATCCGACAGTTCGGATCTCATCTCGGCAACCAACGATCGAGAGCCGTTCATTGCCGAGATGAGATCCGAGTCGTCAAATGCACGATCCGACGACTCAGAGGTGTGCAGCACGGTGCTGCGTTCACCACTGCACAGCACCATCCCCCAATTCCTCTCTCTGATACCCAATTAACCTTGAAAGAATTAGAGGCATCTCCAAATGTTTTTTTTTGGGTAATTAGCTTCTACAAATGTTGAATACATCTAACTGAAAAATTACAACATGAAAGACAAAAATACGATTTCTCCTGGGTTTTTTTTTTCTTTATAGTACAGTTATGCTTTTCTGCTTTGCTTTTCCTTAAGCTCCACTACATTTTGCTGCCCAAAAGAAGTCCACTTTAATAAGTCCAACAGGATACGTAAGATCCTTTAACCTAGTTTTGTATCTCCAATAAAAAAGAAACCCGACTAATCTCATCTCATCTCGGTCTGGTTATTAATAGTTAGGTCATCCATGTTGGGGCTGAACAATTCAAGGAAGAAATTCTCGCATCTTGAAATTTACCAGAGAAACTTTGATCTACCAACTAAATCTTTTGATCTACCAACTAAATCTTTAACTCAATGGTTAACACGTTCGAAAACTCAGCTATATGAACTGTTTTGTTTGACCCAAACATGAACGATAAATCACCATACAACATGTTATACAAGAAATTAATGACATTGTAGATGGGGCAAAAACGAGTTAAATTTTGACTAAATAAAAGAAAATCCAAGAATATAGTGCCATTAGAAATGTATACCACAATTCCCTGTAAAACCCAAAGATAATTAAGAAACAGATGGAGGAAAACGACGGGGGGAGGGGCGGAAATCAAGAAGAAATGAAGAGATTGCAAACAAACTGGCATGTTCGATAACGTTGGCCTTGGGTTGGGTGGTCCTCATGTTCCATATTATGTGATTTTGTTGTCATCATTATTGCACAATCACTGGTATATTTCTGTTTGATCATTAAAGCATTTGGCGCATCCAGTATTTAAATTTACTGTTTTAAGACTCGCACAATACTGCCCATGGATACTACTTTGGCTGTTTTTAAATTGGATGAATTACAGTGTCTATACTTCCCTTCCCTTCCCTTTGTTATGGATTTTACGCAATCCTACAACGCCCCTACGGATTTTGGAACAATGGATCACAGAATAAAGTAAACAAATACGTGCGTAACGAAAAACTGGAAAGAAAACGAGACACAAGATATACGTGGAAAAACCTCAACGTGAGGAAAAAACCACGGGAGCCACACCAGTCCACTATGAAATCAATCCAAGAGTACAAGTCTTCTCACAATCTCTCTGAGATGTGTTTTCTCTCGCCTCTCTTTTTTTCACGCTCAGAAAAAGTGATTACAATTACCTTATACGCGCAGCCGCGCACAAAATCCTAAATACACTTTAAGGCCCGAAAGCTCTCGGTAGCGCTATAGCCATTTTGCTATAGCGCTAGACCACGCGGTAGCGCTACACCCAAAAAGGTGTAGCGCTAGGAAACCTTCTGATCAAATTCCCACTTGCTGAAGGTTTTGTCTTTACCCCAACAATCTCCCACTTGAAGATAACCTGAAGCATCCGCAAACAAACAAATGCAAACCCAAATAATCTCAATCAATCATGGACGTAGTCATCTGACCCCTCTTGGTGTGGCTCCAGGCCCATCATCTCTTCAAGCATGAAGGCCAACTGAAGTCGAACACAACTTCAGTTTCTGAACAGTAACAGACTTGGTCAACATATCTGCCGGATTTCGTTCTCCCAAAATCTTCTCTAGCAACAAATCCCCATCTTCCAAAAGCGAGCGAATAAAATGATACCTCAAATCAATGTGCTTCGTCCTGGCATGGAACACTGGATTTTTGGCAAGGTGTATAACACTCTGGCTGTCACTGAAAAGAACGCAGTTCTCTTGCTTCAAACCTAACTCCTCCAAGAAGCCCTTCATCCAAACCATCTCCTTTGCAGCCTCAATCACGGCCACATATTCAGCTTCTGTAGTAGATAATGTCACTAATTTCTGCAGACGTGAGACCCAGCTCACCGCTGTTGAACCCATAGTATAGATATATCCTGTGGTACTTCGCCGCGTATCATGATCACCGGCAAAGTCAGCATCCACATATCCCTGCACTGTCAATTTCCCTCTCCCAAAACAAAGTGGCAAATCAGTGGTACTTTTCAAGTATCGCATAATCCACTTTACTGCTTCCCAATGTTGTTTCCCCGGATTGCTAGCAAACCTGCTCACAACTCCCACTGCATGGGCAATGTCTAGTCTCGTGTTCACCATCGCATACATCAGGCTACCCACGGCCGAGGTATACGGAACCTTGGCCATGTACTCTCTCTCTGCATCTGTCTTGGGTGATTGCCCCTGAGAAAGTTTGAAATGACTTCCCAAGGGTGTGCCAACTGCCTTGGCACCCTGCATATTGAATCTCTCCAGAACACGCTCAATATACTCAGCTTGACTCAACCGTAAGGTTCCCTGAGCCTTATCTCTGCTGATTCTCATCCCAAGTATCTGCTTAGCTGCACCCAGATCTTTCATGGCAAACTCTGTTGCCAACTGCTGCTTCAATTTGTTGATCTCCCTAACACAGGAACCTGCTACAAGCATATCATCTACATAGAACAATAAAATGATGTAGCTAGACTCAAACCTCTTGAAGTAACAACAGTGATCCCCATTGCACCTTGTGTAGCCACTGCGCTGCATGAAACCGTCAAATTTTCTGTACCACTGTCTGGGAGCCTGTTTCAAACCATACAGACTCTTCTTGAGCCTGCACACCATCTCTTCCTTGTCTTTCACAATGAAGCCAACAGGCTGCTTCATGTAGATTTCTTCATCCAAGTCCCCGTGAAGAAAAGCAGTTTTAACATCTAACTGCTCAAGGTGGAGATTTTCAGCAGCAACCATACTCAGCACCACTCTGATAGTGGCCATCTTCACAACGGGTGAAAATATCTCTGTATAATCAATCCCCTCCTTCTGTTGGAAGCCCTTTACAACCAATCTTGCCTTGTACCTTTTCTTGCCATCACTCTCCTGCTTAAGCCGAAAAACCCATTTGTTCTGCAAGGCTTTCTTTCCTGCGGGAAGCTGAGCTAACTGCCAAGTACCGTTGGAATGAAGAGAATCCATCTCTTCCTGCATCGCAGTCTTCCACTTTGCTGACTCAGAAACCTGCATAGCCTCATCATAGCACTCTGGTTCTCCACTGTCCGTCAAAAGCAAGTAATCAAGCGAAGAAATATATTTCGGATTCGGCTTGTGTACTCTGGTTGTCCTCCTCAACTCTCTGACCGCTGAACTAGTCCCTGTCTCTGGAGCTGCCTCATCTGAAACTGTCCCCTCTGAAACTGTCTCATCTAAAACTCTCTCCTCTGCCTGA
The DNA here is from genome assembly GCA_020567845.1 of Rhododendron henanense subsp. lingbaoense. Lineage (NCBI taxonomy): Eukaryota > Viridiplantae > Streptophyta > Magnoliopsida > Ericales > Ericaceae > Rhododendron > Rhododendron henanense. The sequence goes on from CM036317.1 coordinate 1,355,397, forward strand.
CCAGACCCCTGTTCAACCCCCCTGTCACCTGGAAGATCCTAAAGTACTCGGATGTATCTCCATCCGAAGTGGTACTCCCACTGCTCAGTTTGCTGTCCCTGTCTTTGTACATCACCTTCTCATCAAACACAACATCTCTGCTTCTGATTATCTTCCGGTTCTTGTTATCCCAAAAACGATAACCAAACTCATCTCCGCCGTATCCAATAAATGTGCACTTATGTGACTTAGCATCAAGTTTATCCCTGTCCTTGTCGCTAATATGCACATAGGAAACACAACCGAAAACACGTAAGTGTGAGAGACTTACCTCTTTACCACTCCAAACCTCCTCTGGTATGCCAAAATTCAACGGAACTGATGGCCCAAGATTGATCAAATGTGCTGCTGTGCTGACTGCATCTGCCCAAAACATCTTGGGCAACCCTGCGTGTATCCGCATGCTCCTAGCACGCTCAGTCAAAGTCCTGTTCATCCTTTCTGCAATGCCATTGTGCTGCGGAGTCCCTGGAGGTGTCCTCTCTAAACGAATCCCGGATAGAGCGCAGGCTTTCTTGAACTCCCCCAACTCATACTCTCCGCCGTTGTCGGACCTCAACCTTTTTACCTTCAAATCTGTTTCATTCTCAACCATGGCCTTCCACTTCTTGAAGACTTCAAAGACCTCTGACTTGTGCTTCATGAAGTATACCCATACCTTCCTCGAGTGATCGTCGACAAAGGTAACATAGTAATAAGAACCACCAAGAGAAGACACTGTAGCTGGACCCCATACATCTGTATGGACAAGCTCTAGCTTCTGAGCCCTGGGAGGCCTGCCGCCTTTCTGAAAGCTAACCCGTTTCTGTTTCCCGAAGATACAATCCTCACACATGTCAATATCCACTGACCCTAAACCCGGTAGCTTCCCTTTCGATTGCATAACCTTCATTCCCTTCTCACTCATATGCCCCAGTCTATAGTGCCACAGATTTGAACTCTCCTTGCTGTCTATAACTGCAAGTATGTCGCTACCATGTGAAGTCAAGTAAAGTGTACCAACTTTCTTGCCTTTAGCCGTCACCATGGTACCATTGGAGACTTTCCACATGTCCCCTGTGAATGTCGATGTATAACCTGCTGCTGCAAGCTGTCCAACCGAAATAAGATTCCTCTTCAACTTCGGAACGTGCCTGACATCTTTCAGACACCATTTGAACCCATGCGTTGCAATCTGAACATCCCCTTTTCCCACAATACTGCAAGGCTCGTCGTCCCCCAAGTATACTTTCCCAAAGTCCCCTGCTACATAGTTCTGCAGAACCTCCCTGTTAGCAGTGGCGTGGAATGAGGCACCCGAATCAATCACCCAAGATTCAGTGTCGCTGTTCATGGAAAGAATAAGTGCATCGTGCACAACGTGAGCCTCCTGCCCACCGCTATTCTTTTTCGGTGCTTTGCAAGTTTGTGACATATGGCCTGTCTGACCACAATTCCAACATTCACCTTTAATGGGCCGAACCTGAGATCTATCTTTATTTTCCTTGCCCTTGCCCTTCGATTTCGACCTGTTCCTGTTCTGATTCTGACCACCCTTGGTCTGGCTTCTGCCCCTCTGCTCAAAACTTAGAGCTGAACCTGAACTACCTGAACCATCGATCGAACCCCTTCTGACCTCCTCAGTCAGAATCAAACTAACAACCTCACTCAGTTTCAACTTTTCTTTTCCTGCCGAATTACTGACTGCAGTAACAGTACCCTGCCAGCTCTCTGGCAACTGAGACAGTATTAACAAGGCTTGAACCTCATCATCAAACTTGATTTCGACAGATATAAGTTGATCAACTATCGTATTGAACTCACTGAGATGTGACATGAAGGAAACCCCTTCAGCCATAGACAGATTGAAAAGTTTTTTCATGAGATGTACCTTATTCGCAGCAGACGGTTGCTCGTACATCTTTTTCAGTGCTTCCACAAGACCCTCCGTCGTTTTCTCCTTCAAGATGTTGTGGGTGACTGACTTTGAAAGGGATAGGCGAACAACCCCTAACGCCTTCCTGTCCAGGACGTCCCAATCCTCGTTGCTCTCATCTTTCTTCTTCCCCTTTTCTTTACCCAGTAGCGGCCGGTAAAGATCTTTCTGATACAGATAGTCCTCTATCTGCGTTTTCCAGAACGCGAAGTCTGACCCGTCAAACTTCTCCATCCTCTGCTTGCCTTCTTCAGAACCCATAGCTCCCACTGAACTCTGGCCTGCCCGAACGAGATTAAACCCTAACCTGTCGAACAAAACCTACCGCAACCGCGGCTCTGATACCAGTTGTTATGGATTTTACGCAATCCTACAACGCCCCTACGGATCTTGGAATAATGGATCACAGAATAAAGTAAACAAATACGTGCGTAACGAAAAACTGGAAAGAAAACGAGACACAAGATATACGTGGAAAAACCTCAACGTGAGGAAAAAACCACGGGAGCCACACCAGTCCACTATGAAATCAATCCAAGAGTACAAGTCTTCTCACAATTTCTCTGAGATGTGTTTTCTCTCGCCTCTCTCTTTTTCACGCTCAGAAAAAGTGATTACAATTACCTTATACGCGCAGCCGCGCACAAAACCCTAAATACACTTTAAGGCCCGAAAGCTCTCGGTAGCGCTATAGCCATTTTGCTATAGCGCTAGACCACGCGGTAGCGCTACACCCAAAAAGGTGTAGCGCTAGGAAACCTTCTGATCAAATTCCCACTTGCTGAAGGTTTTGTCTTTACCCCAACACCCTTCCCATGTCTTGTCTCTCTGTTTTTCTCAACCATACTTCTGTCATGAAAGAGACCCTTTGATGTCAGAAATCTGGTAATAAAACCAGTTAATGGGTCAAGAAAACCAAGCAAAGCAATACAGAATAAGGCACCAAAGATAGGGATCGGCAGCGAGCTTGGATCATAAGGGTTTTTTTTTTTTTTTTTTATCCTTGGATCATAAGGTTGACTCACCAGTTATTTTGATCGCCGTAAACCAGGTTGACTGAACAGTTATTTCGATCAGGCACTAGTAACCTCTACACAGTGGGGAGTACGTTTGCGTATCGAAAGAAACAAGAACAATAACTTACCACAAATTCAACAAAGGAAGGAATCAAAAACTGGCATGCGCAAGGATACTTTAGGATGAGTTACTAAAACAAATGGTAGGATACCATAGATCAGTTCCGTATAATTCTGAATTGCTGTTGGCAGCAGGTCGGGACATTTCTTTGGCTGAGGGTTCGAGAATGGGGTGCGGCCCTGTCCTCGAAGACTCAGATAAGAAAAGAGTTCCAAAACTTTATGCATGCAGCATAAAGGAGGGGGATGTGGAAAGAAGTAATGAAAGAGGTAGCAATTGCTTGTGATAATGAATAATGATACGGGAAAGCCTCTTCATTTCAAACAAGCACGAAAGGAGCAAAGCTGAAACACTAGATGTGGGTTGGTAGGTTGATCAGGAAAGCCATGAGAGTGGCAGGCGAAGTGAAACCTTATGAATACTAAAGCCCAGTAAAACCTTATTAATACTATTACCAAGATGAGACGTTCCACCCGTTCAGCAACTTGACATGTAACCCGCCTATCCACAAGAATTCCACCATTGAATACATCCTTGAAACCTACGGTAACTTAGCCCAGAAGCCTACCAAAGTTTTCTTTCTAGTTCTTTAAATTATAGGAGTATAAGGAGATTTTTGTTGTGTAGTAAATATTTTTGACGAGTACAACTAATGTATATGCTAAATTCTGGTTGTTCTTTTTACACTAAAACTCATGTCCTTATAATGTGTCATGTTATATTGAAGGTAATTACAGCATTAGTAATGTCGTCTAAAAGTTGATCCATGAGGAACAGTCCCGTAATTATGGAAAACATCCTTCGCATTGATACACCTGTAGTCTTACAGACACGATATTTCTCAACTAAGGAAAAAAAAATCCTTAATGGTGGATCTTTGGAAAACATCCTTTGCATTGGCTGGAAATGTTTATCTTGATAGTATCCTTTTGACAAACTGTCCTCCTCCAAAACTTTAGTCCACAAGATAAACATTTCCAGCCACTACCTTGGGTCCTTGACTGGGAGTTGCCATAGAAAAGGGGAACTTTCTCTAAAGAATGTCTGCACAGAATTCTCCTTTTTCCACTTATCTCGTTCATTGTCAACTAAAAACCCAAAATATAAGAAACCGCGTACCCATCAACTTTTCTGCACTAAAATCCAAGAAGACCATAAGACAACAAACTGACAAACTAGTGTTTCCAGGAGCAAAGGTTTCTGAGTTGACATGAAGATTCTATTTGACATGTGAAGTTAGGATAATGACGAGATCATATCCTTGTTTGGTAAAATGATCAGAAGAAAAAAGAGAGAGAAAGTGGGAGAAAAAACTGACAAGGATAGGAACCAAGTTCCAAAATAACATAATTAAGTCTGACAATAGCTATACACAAGAACAACACACCCCTTTTTTTTTTTTGATAAGTCAAGAACAACACACCTACAAGCAACATGAACAAGAAGATTGATACTAGCACCTTTATGGTTCCATACTTTTGGAAAACAGCCTTCTGATCTTCACGCATAACACATTCTTTGTTGTCCCTATATAAAACTGCAGTTGTTTTTCCAAACTACTTTTCTTCGCTCACCTTATCAATATTCTCCCCAGGAATTTCTTCGTCGCCATTTACACACTCCAACACCATCTCTTCAGCCTCTTCTCATTTTCATTGATTGACTCATGACCATCCTTTTGCTCTGCAGAACCTCCAGCGGACAAGCTCTTCAATGTGAATGCAATAAAAGAGCCTTTGGGGTAGCTGTAATGAAGGGAAAATCTAATGAGATCAGCAGACATGTTAAATGCAAACTCACACAGTTCTCTCAATGCTTACTTTTCTTTCGGACTTGAGCTGTCTTCATAATTGTCAACTTCTTCAGCTTGCTTTGCTCTATTTGCATCAAAATCCTTCCTGAATTGGAAAAGGAATATATCAGAACCATAAACACCAAAAAAACAGACAACAAAGAATCATTGCTCCTATTCTTTGCATCAGATTATTATGAATAAACAATAACGGTAAAAGTCTTATAGTTGCCCTCTAAGAATGGCGAACCATGTGAGCCTTCTACATAGTTGCCCTCTAAGAACCACGGACACTTCAAAGAATGTGACAAACATTTGTCAGACACTCTCAGTCAGGTTGTTCAACACTCTTTCTACATGTCTGTTACTAAGAAATAAACCTTAATGCGAACACGTGTCTGACACTCTTTTTTGCAAAGTGATTATCCAAGATTTTAGAATTTGACATATCACTTATCCTATTACACACAAAAGATGAAGCATATTGTTTAATAAATTGAACGCTATCATTAGTAGCATTTCCTAGTCGTGTCCATGCTAGATTTTTTAGAATAATTCTTCAAATCTTTCATACTTTTCTAACTTGGGATGTATCCCTGTGTCTCTATCCTACTTTTTAGAGAAATAACATACCCACATGTCCTTGTCCCCTGTCCATATCTGTATCTGTATTTTGGCAATAATTATGCAAGCCCTCTACGTGAGTCATGTGTACCAGTGACAAATTAATGGTCCCACATGGGCTAAAAAGTAAAAAGCATACCTCTTAATCACCCAAACTAAAGTACCAAGAAAAGTTTACCCGCAAAGAAGAGGTTTATTGTACAAAAGGAGAAAAAAACTAACAAAAGAATAAAGACCACCAAAATAACTCGTAGTCAATGCAGCCAAGTCTCTTTGCCTACATTTGGTCTTTTACAAATTGCCATTTGCCTAATTATAACCAACGAATAGCTGATCAAATGACACCAAGATTACCTATATATGTTGAAGTGGATAAAGAGCAGCAGTAGAGCAAGCTTAATTGTTAGATGATTCTACCTCGTGCAACAAAAATTGAACTGTTAACAAAACATTAGTGCTGATCGTATAGAAAGTGACGAGCAAGACTTACTTTGGTTTTAGTTCTAGCTCTGCACCTGCATAAACTAAACTTTGCTTCAATAGCTTCTCAGCAACTTCCTCACATGAGAACTCAACCAAAGCCGTGCCAGAAAAGAATCTCAGCAATTGAACCACATGAATCACATAACACGTGTTGCATCAAACTAAACCGAAACAGGTATAAATTTTTTTTCTCCAAATGAAAAATAACTAGTTAAACAGCCCAACAACTAATATTACAAAAAATGGTTAATGATCTGAAATACATATCCGCCACTACAGCAAATGTTTCAATAAACCCGCCGATAGGGTTGTGTTCACGCTCTTTCATGACAATCAACCTGTGGTCAAAATCGATCCTCATAGTCTCATCGTAACTTCATCTTGATATCCACTCTTTTGGGCAATGGGAGGAGCCAAAGAATAGAAGCGATGAGAGATAACGTCAAGCTTGGAGCGATGAGAGATAGCTTCATCCTGAAATCCACGCTATCTCTCATCGCTTCTATTCTTTGGCTCCGTCAATTGCCCAAAAGAGTGGATATTAGGATGAAGCTACGATGAAACTATACATGGGGATAGAGTATGACCACTGATTGATTGTCATGAAAGTGCGTGAACACAACCCTATCGACGGGTTTATTGAAACATTGGCTGTAGTGCTTGGCAGGTATTTCAAATCATAAACCATTTTTGTAATATTAATTGTTGAGTTGTTAGCTATTTATTTTTCGTTTGGAGAAAAGAAATTTATACATATTCTGGTTTAGTTTGATGCAACATGTGTTATATGATTCATATGGTTCGATTGCTGTTCCGAAACTTAGAGCATCTGCAATGCATATTAAGATGAAGAATATTTGATGTTCAAAAAAAAGATGATGAACATTTGTCTTCGATATTCAAACGTTAAAAATATGAAAGTAAAATCTAGTCATACGTGTATAAGAATTTACACATGATGATATGGCACTATATGATAGACATCGCGCCTCGTGTATTTTGTGCCTTTAAAAACACTCGACTCAGCGAGCTTCGAAGCAAGGCGGAGTTCAAAATTTCTTAGGTCAGCTGCGGTAAAAGACTTTCAATTTTTCATTTAGGCGAATTGTCGAACAATTATTTCGCCACCTCTTCCTTGCCAACATTTTCCTTTGGAGCTGCTTATGCAAGCTTGTAGACGAGCTCTATAGGCGAGTTACCACAAATTTTGTTCGAGGCGAGTACCAATTCAGAAGGAAAAAAGAATAAAACCCATGGCTCACAATCTTAGTCCTTTTACGTTGACAGCTATTGAACGTTTTCCAAACTTGAAATCCTTTATAATCAAAAGTAGACATAAGATCTTGAACCAATAAGGAAAATATTAATTGAGGTGTGCGCCTCGGGAGCCTCACTCGACTCAAGGCATTTTGGTTGCGCCTCGCCTCACCTTAGTCGCAGCCTTTAAAAGCCACTTGGGAACCTAACTTCTTGTCAAATCATCACGTGATCTTAATGACCTCGTGCCATATCCCAAGTTTAAGGGAACACACTTGTGGTCTCCATTGTGATATAGGAACCTTCTTTCCATGATCAATGATGTCATCCTTCTCCACATAAGCCAGGTGTCAACTCCTATGCCACTCGGCGTCCCACAAGGAACCAAGCAACTTGGATTATGACTGCCCCCAACTTGGGCTTTACCAAGTCATTCTTCTTGGCTTGGCCTAATCCCGAGCCTAGCCGCCCAGCCTTGCAATGCCGTGCATGCCAGCAGCTGGGCTTGCCTTGCAAGCCAAGAGTTGGACTTCGGACCCCTAGCTTGCTGGCTCTTCATTTGCTCGGCCAAATGTTGGATTGGGCCAAGTATGGTAGAACAACCTGAATTGGGTTGTGGACCTAGCCCCTTGTTTCGGCCCAAGGATCATCTAGCCCGCCCCTCCACAAATCAATACAAGATAGAACAATTAAAGGGTTTCACATACATAACAGAAGCGGAAGTAGAAAGAGTATCATTACATGCTGCCTCACGAAAAGATAACGAAAAGCTTAACTCCTTTTGTTTCACTTTGAGAACATCATCTTGGTTCCTTTGGCCCAAAGATGTGACATGAGAATAGTTGATACACTCATGATCATGAGAAATTATGTAGGTCGTCTAGTTAAGAGGTTCCACTGTTTCAAATGAACCACTCTGATTCCTCTCGTGTCCAGAAACATTGGTCTGTAACCCTAGAGTCTTATTTCTCTTATGATCTAGCTCCAACTCTACCTCAGTTTCTCAGCTATTTTCTGGCATTTCAGTGCCGGTTTTTTGTGGCATGGTATGGTTCTACACTTCTTTAACAGCCAGACAACAACTAAGGTATACTTGTGCATCAACAAGTAGTGATGAATTTTAATGTTGAACCTCAAAGTAAAAGAACAAGAAGGCTACAAAAGAAATCAGCGATACCTTGAAAAACTGGCACCCTGCAAGAACCATGAACTTCTTAGACCCCTCTTGACTAGCATTGCAATATACGTTAACTTCTCCCTTGACAGACATTTGGGCATATTCTGCTCCCTTGCCTCAGTTCCCTTCTTTACTTGAGCATCAAAATTGTACCACCAAAGATGGAATTTGGGACTTGATTAGTCTCCATAGCAGATAAGCATGGGTTCCGCAAAAAGCGGAGGTCATGGGCAACGACCAAACACCACAAGGTGTTGCTTTCTGCTCGGACAAGAGATAAAAAAGATTAACGAGCAAACTGAAATGTCTATATTCATGAAAACACATCGCTTCTAGTTGTCCATAAAAATAGTCTAACAACTTTCATAAATAATATTCCCTCCGTCCCTTTTTGGACTTTTTAAGTGTCCTGCTTCGTAACTCCAACTTATTAAAAAGACATCATCATTACACCTTTCACATCAACTTTTTCCTCCACTTTCCCTACTTACCCATCATCATTACACTTTTACTTACTAACTTTTCAAAATGAAATATACTTTTAGGGACAAAATAGACAATGCACCAACTTTTACCCCCCTAACTTTACAAAATGGACACTTATTAAGGAATAGCCCAAAATGGAATACTGAACTCTAAATAAGGGACGGAGGGAGTAAATAACAAGATTCCTAGTAACACTTGGACAAATATAAATAACAAATAACATGGTATATGTTAATTTCCTAACCCTTCGGGGCAAAGACTTAGACACATTTGTTGGCTGCATCAAGGGTAAATTGGGTGAGTGAGGAATCACGAATTGAGGCAATCTATCTGTTGTAAGAAAACATGTCCGAAGCTCACACACCATTTGATTACTCATAATTACTTAGGAAGCAGAAGGAACAACTTCTTGATTAGAACTCCGTAGATAACCTGGTAGAGTCTGCAAGAATTTGAGTGGGGTACTCACAAAACCACAATTATTCATCCAGTCTAGGGCTGCTACACAAACCAAACAGCTCGAGCTTGGCTTGACTTTTGGCTTGTCCAAACTCGTTTAAAAAAATATATGTATATATAAATATATATATATATATATATATATAAATATATATATATATATATATATATATATATATATATATATATATATATATATATATATATATATATATATATATATATATATATATATATATATATATATATAAGCCAAGCTCAATCAAGTTTTTTTGTTTGTTTATGAATTCATGTCAAGCTTAAGCATATGAGCGTTTAGCTCCATAGGCTTGTGAACAAAGAGGTCATCCCATAAATATTACAAATATATGGTTAGATTTAATAAATGTTCCAAAATATGAGAACAGTACCATTGCATCCAAATAGAAAATATTTTATGTGAGATATGGAAACTCATGGGTTTGAGGGTTATTAATTTAATATATGTAACTAGTAACTGAATTTATGTTTATGAGTTTTTTTTGGCCTAGCTTGAAAGCTTGAAACTTTACGAGTTTAAGCTCATCCTTTAAAGCTCAAGATTGGCTTGCATATTCCACGAGCCAAGCCAAACCTATCCCGAACACAAAATTTCAAGTTCAAGCCGAGTTTGAACAATTAATTCCTAAAATGTTTCCAACTCAAGTCAAACTTGAGTAATACGGTGCTTGGCTTGTTTAGCTCGATTAGCCTCCCTAATTCTGTCACCTCCAAAAAAGGTATTCAAGTCTTACTTGGTGATTCAAGGAGGTTAAATTACTTTGAAATCTCAAGAGATATAAGATGAATGAACTCGTGTAAAGAGAAGAAGACAATCCAGAAAAAGCACATCAAAAAACTTATTCCAAACCAGTCTCTGATGCTAAATTCAAATTCTCCAGCGATCAATCTAAACCCTGCTTCCTTAAAGATCAGAGAAACATATTTCTCCACTTGTTCCCTCTTCAGTAACACCAGATGATTAATTGCGACGAACAAATATGCATTCCTCTTAAACTCATACAAATTTATATATGCACACAAGCATTGGATAATATTACTTTCAATACATTAGCAAACATGAGCTTAAATCTCCTTGAGGAGCTGATCTTCCTCCATAGAAACTCGAGATGGAAATTAGAATGCAGTTTACAACAACTTGCTTTGGATCCCATGTGAAATCACATCTTAAGATTCTGTTGGAAAAAGAAAAGCTAAGACCTCCATCGCTTCTCTGTTAGGCTATCTTTCTTGCCTCGGATTGGCAGAAAGATTCGTAAAAACTGGGGGGGGGAAAAGGGTGGAAAACAACAGGAAAGTAACGTTAATACCCCGCCGTACGCTTCAAGACTGCCGGATCAGATGAGACAAGGAGGAGACGGAAACAAAATCAAGCTCACGGACAGTCGGCCGGAGACATGAACGCCCGAGCTCAGCTACACTATGTCAACACAAACCGGAGAAGAGGCAAACAAAGAACCCTGGAGAAGAGAGAGAAGAGGAGGGGGAGGGGGGAAAGAACGATCAGGAGAGCACTTGCTAGCTACACTATGTCCTGTTGTAACATGTAAAAACTATTGGATTTGTCTTGAATTGTTGCGAAGTTTATTCTAGTTGGGCTCCTCTTCAATCTTCAAGACTCTATTCATTTTGGGATTTTGAACTTTGGTGATATAGGATCCGGGGTGCTGTAGTGCACCCCCTGCATTACACGTGTAGTGCGGTCGATTCGGCCGTTCATCTCGGCAATGGACGGCTTGGATTTTAATCCGAACAATCGATTGCTCGGATTAGTAGGAGCTCGGATTAAATCCTAACCATCCATGCCAAGATGGACGGTCAGATCGACCGCATTACACGGTGATATAGGATCCGGACAATCGACTGCTTGGATTGGTAGGAGCTCGGATTAAATCCGAGTCATCCATGCCAAAATGTACGGTCGGATCGACCGCACTACACCGTATAGTGCGGAGGGTTCACTACAGCTCCTCCCAATCTGACACCTAGCTATTATTAGTTTCAATGGTCAAGATATGAAGCATGAGTGTACTCTATTTTTAACTTTTTTACAAATCTAACTTTATATTTGCCTATTTGGCAACAAAAAGACCACAAACGGTGTTAATATGCATTTTTTTCGATAAGAAAAATCGTGGTCAGATTAATAAGAACTATTCCCAACTCTACTCTTTTTTGTTTTCTTTATCAATTACCTATTTGTTTGTTCATGTAGGAAAAAAAAAGGCGATATTAAATCATGACAAAAAAAAAAAAAAAAACGTAAGACTCTTGTGCCTTTTAATAAAAAGTTTGAAAGAAAAAACATTATAAAGAATGGGTAAAGAATTGGAATCTCCACTCTCCAGGACATTCATAAAATTCTGTGGGAAAAAGTAAAACCTTAGTAGTGACATTTTTGGGGGTTGCCAAATCTTGACCTTTGAATTTAATTGTCACACTTTCAAATAGTATCCCCCAATTCTTTGAAGATTGGAGAGGAGCCGAACTCTTTGTTAGTGGACTGCAGCTTATTTTTCTTCTTTTTCCTCAAATAGAAATCGAAACGTATCAAACCTTGAAAGTCTAACAACACTTGATATTATAATTCGGGCTTCACTCATAAAATGTTACTCCATTCCATGATACAATTTGCCAGTCAATTAAGAATTGGTTATATCATGACTGTTGAATTCCATAATCTATCTATCAATACTCTACACAAGAATGTATTGAGCTCCCAAAAGCCCTCAATCCTTCAATTATTATTTCTAGAATTTTGGTTTACTTTAAGAAAATTGAGAAAGAGGGTGAACATGGAGGGGTGGAAGGAGAGAGAGAACATGGGTACTACGCTAGTTCAATTTTTAAAGAGATGTTTGAGCAAAATTCGACATCAGAGGCTATTCGTTGGAGGATTTGTTGGAAATTTTATTTTGTCAGTTTTTCCTACCATCTTTTGTTGTTCATCAGTTACTTTTTGACGCTGTAGGGGTCGAGCACCCTAAGACTAGACCGGGGGTGCTGTAGTGCACCCCATATGTGTAGTGCAGCTAATCCGGCCGTCCATCTCGGCAATGGATGGCTAGGATTTGTAAGAATTCAGATTAAATCCGAACTGTTCGTGTCGAAATGGATGGCCGGATCAGCCACACTACACGGTGTTATGTGGCGGGTGCATTACAGCCCCTCCCATTCCCCATAAGACTATTTCTATTTTCTGATGAATTAAGTTTCTCTTTTCTCTTTTTCCAAAAATAGAAAAGAGAACTAATCTCGTATCGTATGGGTGCAGGCAACAGTTGCTTCATGTTGCTTCTTGTTGGCCTTTTCAAACATTTCACCAGTTTGTTGGATGAATCCAATGGCTCTGGTCATTTTTTACCCCAAACCATTTTTTAGTTTTCTATAGTTTTATTTGGTTAAAATTTGACAAAAATGCTCCCAATGATGCTAAAGTCATTATATGGCCGCTACCTCTTGCATCCGTTAGATCACATCCAACATATCACACAACCATTGAATTGCTCCAAAGAGCCATTAGAAAACAACCCTTCTAAGAAATGACCGAGCCATTTTTATACCTCCCCTCTGGAAGCCATACTATGGTTTCGGTTGCCAAATTAATGGCTCTGCCTTAGAAATATCTTAACGTATACGTGCCAACATAGTTAGAATGTGTATGCCTAACTTGATGCTTTTCATCTTTCCTATTGATGTACTCTTATTGCATTTAAGCGGCCGCAAAAATAATTTAGCTCAAGACCGACTCTACCACGTTAAAACCCGTCAAGAAGTCGATGGTAACGGCAAAGATCGAAAAGAAATCTTCTGTACATAAGAAGGATACCAATTTAAACAAAAGTACTATTTTCAGAAGTCCAATTGAAACTTTAACATATCATTAGGGACCAAAGTAGCTGATTAGTTAAACCAGTTACAACTTTTTAATTCTGGAAAAAACAGAATGCAGGAAACTCCTAGAAATCCACTAGCTAGCAAGTTGTCAACGGGGCCCCACACAAGCACCGGTTGTGAAAATACGACGTCGCGTCGAAGCTCTGCAATTTCCCACCCATTGAAATCTTCCCACACGGCTGATTATAGCTCACATTCAGGAACTGAAATTCCAGTGCTGCCAACCCCGCCGGAAGACGTCCAAATATCCAATGACGTCAAGCTCGCCAGAAAAAACCACATGACTCATGTTGAACTCGATCGTGTTTCGCGAAAAGTCGACAAATCTGGGCCTTGCAATGCCTTGCATGCTAGGAGCTGGGCTTGCCTTGCAATGCCAAGAGTTGGCGGGCTTCGGACCCCAAGCTTGCTGGCTCTTCATTTGCTCGGCCAAATGTTGGATTGGGCTAAATATAGTAGAGCAACATGAATTGGGTTGTGGACCTAGCCCCTTGTTTCGGCCCAAGGATCATCTAGTCCTTCCCTCCACAGATCAATACAATATAGAACAATTAAAGGGTTTCACATACGTAAGAGAAATGTAAGTAGAAAGAGTAGAAATGTAAGTAGAAAGAGTATCATCACATGCTGCCTTACGAAAAGATAATGAAAAAATTAACTCCTTTAGTTACAATTTGCGATCATCTTGGTTCCTTTGGCCCAAAGATGTGAGTTGAGAATACTAGAATAGTTGATGAACTCATAATCTTGAGAAGTTAGGTAGGTTGTTTAGTTCAGAGGTTCCACTCTTTCAAATGAACCACTCTGATTTCTCTCGTGTCCAGAAACATTGGGCTGTAACCCTAGAGTCTTATTTCTCTAGTATGGTTTTACACTTCTTTAGCAGCCAGACAACAACTAAGGTATACTTGGGCATCAACAAATATTGATGAATTTTAATGTTGAACCTCAAAGTAAAAGAACAAGGCGGCTACAAAAGAAATCAGTGATACCTCGAAAAAGGGCAGTCTACAAGAACCATGAACTTCTTAGACCCCTCTTGACCAGCATTGCAATATACTTATATACGCTAACTTCTCCCTTGACAGACATTTGGGCATATTCTGCTCCCTTGCCTTAGTTCCCTTCTTTACTTGAGTTGAGCATCAAAACTTACTCCAAACAGACCATGACCTACTCCCCCAGCTCATCGATCAGGTTTCTGATCACGTACCAAATTCACAAAATTTGCTCGTCAGAAAATTTAGACTTAATTAATTACTAATTGAATTTGAATATTACAGGGTAGATAGAAGAGAATATATACCAAAGTAAAAAATCGCAAAGTGGAAAACATAATATGTTAGCATTATTGCATTCATTTTACAATACTAGTAGTAATTTGTCCATATACTTTCACTCATGATATTGGTTTCGGGATGGGCTACAAAATTACGATAGAGTTTCACAACAGAATTTCGTGAACAACCAAATATTCGTATTTCGAAGTACCAACGATTCACATTAATTGACGGCATGTAGTACTCCTTGAGATCTGCACGCTTTAGTGTAGATCCGCTGGAGCAATGGTCCACGAGCATTGGAAAACTTTGGAGAGTCATCTTCAGCTTGATGAAGAGTCCACAATGGATTTACAACCAAGGTGGTAGCCTAGTGAGTCATGTCTTGCTTTCAAGTGGTTTGGCGATTAACAAGTCCAAGGTTCGGATTGTGCCATTGATGCCCTCGAATTTGCCGACCGAAGTCCGACTACGTTCCACTAGCGGGCGGTAGAAATTACGGATCTCAAGTCGATCCCTTCCAAGGCCCAAAATGGGTCTGGAAAGTTGCGTTCAAAAAGAGCTGATTTGTTACAGTAGAATGAAATGCAACAGCTAGAGCATGTGGGTGTGTGTGTCCAAGTACAACCCTGATAATTCGTCGGGTGGTTACTTACTTTGATTAGCTAGTACTTGCATGCCACGTAATACAACCAATGCCCCAGAAGTACTTGTGAAACTAGCTTGCATATCATGTGATAGATATTTCAATATCGGCCGCTACGCAGCGGTATTTAAGTCCTTCGATACCGTTACACTTCGGTATAGTACTGTTGCAATCCAAAATTCGCACCCGTACGATCAATTCCTGATATGAACCGATTTGAGTTCGATATTTAATTTTATCACTTCACGGCTGCCACATGACGGCTACGGCCACTACACGTGCTCAGGCGCCAATTTTTATTTTTATTTCAAAAAGACATGATCGTTACACTTGATTTTCGCTACATGTCTTTCAATACCCACGCAAACGTTACGCTGCTAGTACGGTTACCCAAAATCGTTACCGTTATTTAAAACCTTGGACTAGGCTGATGGAGGAAGAAGGGCCCACAGATATCTCCATCACAGAGATCTTACGCCCATGGGTGTTTCTAAGAGGACGTCATGGTCATAACCATGCAATGCATTGGACTAAAAAGGCAACATATAGACCATCCCTCCGCCATAACCTCATTATTATTGACCCTCCAACCAGAGTAGTACTGCATTAAAAGCTGGCTCTTCTAATCTCATCATAACAATAAATTCGCGCACATGTGACTCGCTGAAGTCATGAGTTGACTCAGTAGATACCCAATCAAAAACTAGTATTGGTTCTCTTTTCATGTCTGTTGGTACGTACCTTGCCAGCTTCTTATTTTTTAATCAAATCTTGAATATTTTTCATTTCATGTCTCTAATCAAAGCATCCTATCCGTAAACACTTATGCTGTGTTTGGATTGTTTTTTAAAATTTTTTTGAAAAATAGTAAGGGTAATAAGTGGAGAGAGATAGAGAGAGAAATATTAATCATCCGGTAAGACTATAGTTTTTGACCTACAACCTAATAATGGTAGCTAGGCTATAGTTTATATACCCTTTTGATGATTCTTATGTGACACCTTAAAGTCATCCTTGGTAAAGCCTAGTTTATTAATCATCCGGTAAGACTTTTTTGTTCTGCTCTCAGTTCTAGCCCTCACAAATCCCTCCCAAATATTAGTTGCTAATTTGCAAGTAGAGTGAAGTGCAGTTGGTGCCTCCCTTATATTCTCATTTACATGGGCAGGGTTCGATCCCCGTAAGCACCCATTCCCCTCCCCCAAATCCCCTAGGATAGAGTAGATTAGGTTTAACAAATGGTAAAAAGAAAAAAAAATAGTTGCTAATTTGGAATGTGTTTTTTTTTTGCTCGGCAAAAGGAAATTTTTTATTGAGCTCGACAAGGGTACATCGAGAGAAGAGGCCACTTAGGTCCCACCCCAGAAAAGGAGCAAGAGACGAAATGGCAAAAGGGAAACGAACTACGAAAAAAAACAGAGGGGACACTTCCAAGTAACAGAGGGGACACTTCCAAGCTAATGCACGCACATTATGTGAATTTGGAATGTTTTTGAAAGGCGTTTTCAAGCTCTTGTAGCAGCTTTTGCTCAAGCTAATGCACACACATTATGTGAATTAGGGTAGAGCCACAGTGGGCAATAGTAGTTTTTTTTGTTTTTTTTGATAGGCAACAAGATTTTATTAGAAACTCGACAAAGGGTACATCGAGGGGAGACCAATTACGGACCACAGAGGATGAGGAACCGTAGTTGGCCTACAAAAGAAAAGAAAAGAAAGAGAAAAAAATACATTCAATGGAAATTGAATGAGCCCAGAGATACAATGGCCCAGAATACACCGTTTTCCATCCATTTGAGAAGGCAATACCAGCGCCAAGACTTTAACCCAGGATCACTAGAATCGTTTGAGGCTTCAAGCTTCATACCTTTCCTGGCACAGACCATTAGGAACAATCAGCAACATCAGTATAAACTCCAGGTTAGAGGAAGCTTCCAATGCATCAAACAGCCAAGGCTTCTTCCGTTGAAAAAGATATCCAACACAGCAAGTACAAACCAAACATATTCTTCACATCAATTTCAGTTTATCCCTCAGCTTAGGATCAAAAGAATTAGATGCAGCATCAATATCCCTTTGTTAGTATCAGTAGAAGCCCAACAAATATACTTTCAGCAAAACCGTGAAAACAGGCAGCTCATCCGGAATGTCTTGGTTGTGATTCTTTTTTTCTTCATCTTCAACTTTCCGTTAATTGAAAGGAAATTGATTTTGGCACTTTAATTTTATCCACTGCCACTCCACTTTGTGTCTTGATCATGTGAAAGAACAAAATTAAAAGTGAAGTGCCAAAATCACATCCCTAATTGAAAATGTAAAATTTATTAAGATCTAGGCGTAAAACAATAAAAAAGTCAACTCAATTGTAGTTGCGAAGAAGCATGAACTAGTCCTCTTGACAAAAAGTTTAAGCATTTCTTAGCATCAAGCTTAGGCTAACTTGCTTAATTAATTAATTAATTTTGTAGTATTATTTTCTTTGAACTTCTCAGGTTGAAAACTACCATTAAGCGTAAATCCTTTCTATGCACGGCACAAACAAAAAAAAGTATTCCTTGTCAATGAAATTATTTTATTTCTTAAATCCATGTCAAACATGCTTTTTTAATCAGGAGAAGAGAATCACACAATTGCCAAGTCTCCCAACTAATTTTTCAATACCCCTCCTGGTGCTCAAATTTCTTCACGAAATGGTCAAAAAAGACCCTGCACCATGCCACAACTATCTACCTGAAATGAAGAAAAAACCATAGCCTTACAGACTTCACTTTCATGTCCATGTCCTTATATTCTTTACCCCATTTGACAATCTAACCACAACCTATACTACCAAAAGAAAATCACAAGTTCCCAAGGTTATTTCTTTGCAACTTCTCCATTGATTAATTTCATCTCCCAATAAAAACCTGAATAGTCAAATGACAAAAATGGCCCTTATTTTCTATATATCTTGTCATTGTCACAAATTTCATGTGGAAACTTTATATCATCTCAAAACCAATTGGCAATGAGTAGAGAGGTCTCAAATGTTATTAAGTGATCACCCATTCCACACCCAAGCAATGTGAGAATCTATTTCCTTAACATCCCCCCTAACGTACAGTCGCGTTTGAGGTCTGTCACATATGGCCACTTTTGGGTTCTATCATCGTGCAGCATTTTCGCTGGTCTGTCATCACGGGGTGTGTATTGTGAATTTTATAAAATATGGTGTGGATTGTTAATTTTATTAAGGTAGTTTTCATTGATCCTCTATGGTCTACACTGATTTTGGTGTTGCAGACCTTATATCATTGATTTAATGTCCTCTAATTGTAACTCATCGAACGTAATTTCCATTTTGCTTACCAATGTCACAATTTTTCGTTGACCTTCTCTCCTTATATTAATGTTGACACAAATTAACCTTTGTAGTCAAATGACGAAAGTGGCCCTCCAATTTATTTCCTCCTAGGATTGAATTGGCATGTATGATTTTTTATATTGTGATATTTGTGTTTTTACAGGCAGATAATCTGAGACACCAAACAATTCACCGGCTGCACCAGATCCTGACCACCCGTCAAGCGGCACGATATCTTTTGGCAATAGCTGAGTACTTCCATCGTCTCCGTGCTCTTAGTTCCCTCTGGTTGGCACGTCCCCGACAAGACTAGGTGGGGAAGGGAAGACAAGAGATCTAGAGAAAAGAAAAGCCCTAGCTAGCTACCGTAATTTATCTTTAAAGTTTACTTACTTTTTAAATATTATGACTTCTCTCATTTCCACATATACATTGTATAGATAGACAAAAAATAAATAGATCTTAAGGTTATACTATAGGCACTCTCTCTCATCTCTCTCTCAATTCATCTTGAACCATGGAATTTTGGGAAGTAATGATTTGGCAGCCATTTCTGACTATAGAGTACTTGGGGTTCAAAGAAGAAGAAGTTTGAAATAGAAACCAAGGGTTTTGGGTGGGTTGTTTATTTCTCTTGTGTGAAAGAGAAAAGGAAAGACACTTGTTTGGATATAGAGAGAAAGAAAAGGGCAAGGAGTTTGGTATCAAAGTTTTAATTATTTTTCCATCTAGCCTTATTTTTTATTGCAAGCATGCTTCCGGATGACATTTTTGAAACTGGTTTATTGAGATGTTGTTTTGGACTTCTTTGGCAGTTTTTTCCTCTAGAGGGTTGCGTGATCTTCTATCCTTTTTGATATTCGTTAATTCTAATCTAATCTAAATTATCATAGGGAAATTGGGGGAGGGGATGGGGCTTACGGGGATCGAACCCTACCCACGTGCATGAGAGTATGTAAGGGAGGCTAACTGCACTTTACTCCACTTGCGATCATCTACCCTTTGAAAGATTCTAAAACTACGCACAAAAAGCAAAGAAAAAACATTTTAGTCACAAACATTGATTTGTGGATTTTGCAGAATCCCTTTTCTTATAAGGAAAAAAATTGTTAACTAAAACGGCTAGTTAGCGTACGAGGCTCCAACTATTGCAGGCTCTAGGGAATGGTTAAAATGTAAACAGCCTTACACCCACAAGTAGATAGGCTATTTCATCAACATCGGGTGGACCTTCAAAAAGAAACCGTTAAATAGAGTTAATTATTACTAGAGGTGGCAATCCTAACCCATATTTTTTTGACCCGCCCAATCTGCCTATTTATAACCCAATCCAACCCGCCCATATTACATAATGGGTTGATACCCATATCAACTCATATTTACATGGGTTTAAGTAGGTTAAAAATGGATTCAATATGGGTTGAAAGTAAGACCCATAGCAAAATTGATAGGCTTTCACGTAGTACGGCCACGAACGGAAAGGCAAGGCATTTCCCGTACTCTCTCCCTCTCGATCTTTTATTACTCCCAGGAAAAAGGAATTTTCAAATTTTCTTAGAAAATGGGGTCCACACTTTTACAAGCCAAACCTTTTCTTCTTCTTTTTTCAAACGAAATAGATCCAGCAAAACTTTTACTACAAATCACACAGGCACACACACTTAGGGGTGATTTGGATTGAAAAGTCACGCAGTAACTTTTTTTTGTTGTCATTATTCAAAAAAAATTGGCATTTGTTAATTTTACATCAAACTTTTGTGACTTATTGATTTGCCTCGGTGAGAGAAATCGGAAAAGTAATAAATTTTAATCGAAACTCTTAAATTTTTTTAAAAAGACAAAGATAAGTAAAAAAAGTTGTCTTATTGACTTATTTTTGTCTTTATTCAAAAAATTATAAGTTTCAATCAAAATTTTTTACTTTTTCAATTCCTCTCGTCCAGACAAATTAATAAGTCACAAAGGTTTGACGCAAAACAAAAAAATTTGAATAAGACCAAAAAAATAAGCCAAAAATGTCTCTTTCAAAGAAATTAAGGATTCTGATAAAAAAAATTATACTTTTTGGTTTCTCTCATTGAAATGAACCAATAAGTCACAAAAGTTTAACGCAAAATTAACAAATGCAAAAACAATTTGAATAAAGACCCCAAAAAAAAAGTCACTCCCTACTTTTTAATCAAAACTCACTTGTATAACGCTATAATTACAGCTAAGTAAAGTGGACTCAGTATTTCAACCCATATCGAGGGAAGACAATAGAGAAGGAAGGGGGAAACGGGGACGGGGGAGAAGAGAAAAGGAAAGAGGGGAAAAAAAAGAAAAAAGAAAAAATGTAAATTAAATACATGAAATACTTCTCAAAATCCCGAAGGGGTTGGTTAGGAACCATTCGAACCAACCACAAAACAAATAAACCACAACAGCGCAACAAAACCAATATAACACCATCAACCGCTCCAGTGTCCTCAAGCTGATAAAATGAAGTTTTCAAAATCTTCATCGGAGTTTTAAAAAAACCGTTTGATCAATGTCTTACATATTTTTGAAAAATATTTGAAAAACCTTGTTTGGTTGATGATTTTCGACAATTTTCCTTGTTTAAAAAGAACCCGAATAAGGGCTAGGATTAGTTTTGAAAAACATTTTCCCTTGAGGATGAACAAGGTTTAAAAAGATAATTAACCGTAGCCAAAGAGGAATTTGCATGTGGTTTTCCAAGATGCTTATATGACGCTGGATCTGATCTGCTCTTGCTGATATTGCTCCTGTCGCTGATTGTTTCAACTGGTTTGATTTGGAGATGTTATGAAGCTGAAACTCTTAAATGATTGAAGTCACCTCTAGTTTAGAGTTTTGCTGCTGGTACTGCCTTCTCAAATGGTTTGAAGTGCCGATATTTGGGCCATTTTGTTCCTAGGCTCATTCATTCAATATCTATTGAATGTAATCTTTTCTTCTTTCTTTTTCTTTCTTTTGTAGGCCTCTTATGGTACCTCATCCTCTGTGGTCTGTAATTGGTCTCCCTTCGATGTACTATTTGTTGAGTTCTCAAAAATTTTTATTGCCTATCAAAAAAAGAAAAAGAAAAGATGCTTATATGACATTGTGACAGCTCAATATAGCATATTTAACAGCTAGATAGATACAGCCTCATCTGCGACTCTAGCCTTGAAGTGGAACTCTGAGGAATTTATAGAGGGCTTACTATTATTCCGGAGAAAAGTTTGGCAAATGTTACTATCGAATCAGATTCTCTTGTGGCTGTTGAGCTCATCAATGAAGGAAATCCAGGTAATCACGCTCAAAGTATCATCATAACTGAAGCTCATGGGTTGCTAAACCGCACGGGCACCAAGTTATCCCACACTTACTGCAATGCCAATCAATGTGCCGACCATCTTGCTCACTTGGGAGCCGAACAAAACGATGAGCTGATTATTGTAATGACTACCCCCATCTCCCTACGGGAGTTCTTGATTAAAGATAGCCTTCTTCTTAGGCAGGCTTTAGATTAGTGCTCTTTGGAACAAAAAACAAAAAAAAAAGATATAGCCTCTGCACAGTTCAGTTGTAGAAATAAGAATTAACTTAATTACAGTTAAAAAAATGATTAGCTAGGTTACTGAATGTATAGAAATGTTTGCAGAGAGAAGTCCAAGAGTGGAAAATAATCAAGATGTGGTTGGTGGCTGCTATGTACAAAATTCAACACAGATAACTTTTTTTCGTCGTCTTCTTCTTCTTCCTCCCCTCGTTCTCTCTTATTTGTTTTGTTTTATTTCTATTCACATAACAAGTGCATTCAAAACTTTTAAATGACAGTCCAAGTTTTTAATATTTCTGAATCATAATACAAATTGTGATTACCGTTTGATGTGAGAACAGATTCTTGCTTAATTTGAGATGTCAT
This sequence comes from Rhododendron henanense subsp. lingbaoense, assembly GCA_020567845.1. NCBI lineage: Eukaryota > Viridiplantae > Streptophyta > Magnoliopsida > Ericales > Ericaceae > Rhododendron > Rhododendron henanense. Next base: position 1,377,884 of record CM036317.1, read on the forward strand.
TCTAACTTGAGATCATGGTAATCAAGAATCATTTTCCATTTGATCCAAGAAGAGAAAATGATCACTTTCCATTCTCTCACACCTCTTCCACCATCCAAATCAAGGCTAAAAGGCTATAAAAAAAATTAAAAAAAAATATTCAAAGGCTAAATGGATATATCTTCTTTCTTGGGGTAATTCAGAACTGATCCCACCAATCGTTATCTTAAGTAAATAGTTGAGAAAAACCTTAAGTAAATATGTGATGTTTGAGACAAATCGTCAATACTTAAATAGGCTTTGACCGTAGTCCTTGGGAGATGTGGCCCATTTATAGTGGGCCTGAGAGCTAGGCTGGGATGGTATATACTAGATCTAAAACCTCATAGATTTTGGGCTTGGTATTGGATTGGATAATAATTTGGCCCAAAATGTGAAAATTTTCAATTGTGATAAAAATTATTGGTTGTCGCTACTTGAGTACTTTTGAACTTAATTTCTTAAGAACCGATCAGTTCACTGTTCCAAGTCTCTGCATTTTAATTGGTGACTTGCTACATTTGTAAGAAAGTAAAATTGATCTGATCATAACTTTTCATTTTTCAGCCTTTCTTTTGCTTTTGGTAAACAAAATTAATTGAAATTGAAGGCAGTTTCAATTATCTAAAGGCGTGTTTGAGAGTTAATTATTTTTTAAATTCTGAATAGTGGATTGTTGACGATAAATTTTTGTAGAAATTATAATGATAATTCATAAAAGGTTTTTGGATAATATGTCCATAATAGATTTCGCAGAATAATCTTGAGTGAATAGTGAATTGTAAAGTATAAACTTTTGAATTATGGTTCTACGCTTGCACTTGGAAGATTTTGGGGGCCAATAATCTTCAAAAACAACATATTTTGAACATTTTGAGTTATCAAAAGCAACAATTTTTTGTATCTCCACTGCAAAAGAAATAATGACCCACCTACTGAACCGATAACTCAACAGTTAACTGATAATCCGCCATTTTTTTTGCAAGTATTTGTGGCCAGTACTAGCAGAACTCATACAAATTCATTTTTTGTTTTGCATAGAGCACGATTCTTTTTCGGTTCACGAAAATTGTACAAAGAGAATGAATTAAATGAGCTACTACTAAGTAGTAAGATGGGAAATCAATAGAAAAAAAGTCCCTCCAGAAAATTGGAAACAAAGATAATTAAGGAAATGAACTCCTTCTATGACATATACATATATTGCTCCCTTACTACACGGGAATGTTAGTGTCTAATAATACTCTAATTGAGTAAGAAGAAATATAATTTCGTGTTGTAAAAAATTGCATATAATCTCTTATGCAAAGATTCAATATAGTACAAATTATCTTGTTGCACTGCTGAAAAGATCATCACCAATCCTTCAAACTGAGATGAATATAAGATCAGAGATGAACAACACCACCTAATTAAATAAGGAGCCACATAATGGAACTAACACACACAAGTAATCTTCATCAAATTTCCACCTCAATTTCCTTTTCTTCACAGGAATCGCACAGGTAAAAGTCACATGGTGGACACAAGTAATGTCTAGAATCAGCATTACTCCTCTCGCACAGACTGCACGACGTGTATGGGTCGGCTTCGACACGAATGAGCCGGTGCTGATGCTCACGACTGTTAATGGGTTCCCAATCATTATACACCATATTTGAAAATTGATCAACGGGAATTATGCAATCCGTATGAAGATATTGGTCGCATTCCCCACAATGATAGAACCAACGGTTGGAGTCAATCCCATCCTCGCAAATTTTGCAAAAATCGCCGTCTGTCTGGTACGGACGAGGGGAATAGGTTAAGGTGAATGGGTGTTTGTCATATCTATGCCGAACAGTGCGCGGTAAAATAGCGCACCGTACGCATAGATTGAATTTGCAGCCCCAACATTCAAATGATATTGTCAAACTGGCACTACATGATTTGCAAGTACCAGAGGAGGGTGTTGGCCTGAGGGCAAGAGTGTGCTTGTCGTGACTTTCATGTTCGATAACTCGAGGTAGGGAAGCACACTTGCAGTCGAGGTAGAAATCACATTCTTCGCATCCGTACAAAAGGGTAGAGCCATATAAGTTGCAGCAGTTGCATTTCCCCGCTTTAGCGGCCTTGCTCAAGAAAAGAGTATGTTGAGGGTGACCTGGGTGTGGTAGCTTCTCGGGTAGCTCCGCACACCACACATGTAGGTAAAACTCGCATTCAACACAACAGAAAAATGGAGCCGAGATGGTTTGTGCACACACACAACATTTTTGAACATTCCCTGCCCCATTCAAGAGGGGCAATGCATGGTCGATTGGCTTTTCAAAAAGAGTTAGTGGGTGACGGTGACTACCATGCTTGATCTCTTTCGTTTCCTTGTGCTTCCCTTGTATTGCGGTGGTCTTGATAAACTGGGTGATAATATCAGCTGGATCATCAGGCACCGGCAAGCAGATAACCCTGAAACCACAAAAGTTTATACAATCAAACAAAGTAGAGGATAGCATGCTTTATAAGAACAAATAAAAAAACAAAGACAGAGAGAAAATTATTAACAAAGAGAAAGGAAAAGAGTTGCAAGGCGGATCTCAACGTGGAATACTCTTCACAGGAAATGCATAGGCAAAACTGACACGGTGGACAATAGTAATGACCAGAATCAGCAATACTCCTCTTGCACAGGCTGCACGACGTGTTTGGGATACTCCTCTTGTACAGGCTGCAGACGCTGCACGACGTGTTTGGGACGGGTCCGCAACGAATGAGCCGGTGCGGATGCTTACGACTGTTAATGGGTTTCCATTGCTGATTATATACCATATTTGAAAATTGATCAACGGGGAGTATACAATCCGTATGAAGATATTGGTTGCATTTCTCACAATGATAGAACCAACGGTTGGAGTCGATCCCATCCTCGCAAATTTCGCAAAAATCGTCGTCTGTCCGGTACGGACGAGGGGAATAGGTTAAGGTGAACGGGTGTTTGTCATATCTATGCCGAACAGTGCGCGGTAAAATAGCGCACCGCACGCATAGATTGAATTTGCAGCCCCAACATTCAAATGATATTCTCAAACTGGCACTGCATATACTCAAACTGGAACTGCATGATATGCAAGTGCCAGAGAAGGGTGTTGGCCTCAGGGCAAGAGTGTGCTTGTCGTGACTTTCATGTTTGATAACTCGAGGTAGGGAAGCACACTTGCAGTCGAGGTAGAAACGACATTCTTCGCATCCGTACAAAAGGGTAGAGCCAAATAAGTTGCAGCAGTTGCATTGCCCCGCTCTAGCGTTCTTGCTCAAGAAAAGAGTATGTTGAGGGTGAGCTGGGTGTCGTAGCTCCTCGGGTAGCTCCGCACACCACACATGTAGGTAAAACTCGCATTTAAGACAATAGTAAAATGGAGCCGAGATGCTTTGTGCACACCCACAACATTTTTGAACATTCCATGCCACATTAAAGTGGGACGATGCATGGTCGAATGGCTCTTCATAAAGAGTTAGTGCATGGTCGAATGGCTCTTCATAAAGAGTTAGTGGGTGATGGTGACTACCATGCTTGATCTCTGCCGCTCCCTCGTGCTTCCCTTGTATTGCGGTGTTCTTGATAAACTGGGTGATAATATCAGCTGAATCATCAGGCACCGGCAAGCAAATAACCCTGAAACCGCAAAAGTTTATACAATCAAACAACTATGGTGAGGATCGCACAAATTAAAAACAAAAATCATATATGTGAAAGTCACTAACTTGTGTAGATCGCACAAATTAAAAACTAAACTTGTACTTTTGAATAGGAGAAACTCAATCATTTAAATTTGAAACGAAACAGACCAAGCATGTTAATGTGAAATAAATATATTGATAATGCACACATAATATATGCTCACTACAATAATGCCTTGAGTAATCGGTAAGTTGACAAAATAAATTTTGTCCAAACAGTAATAAATAGTGCAACAGTGATATGCCTTGGGGTTCATTTAATATTACACTATTAATAGTTATGGTGATTCCCTCTCACCAATAGGACTAATCGATAAGGATTCACAATTAAATAGGTTTGTTACCTTTGAGTATCCAATTCCAATCTGAATTGTGAATACTTATAAATTATCCTACTTCAATTCACTAATCATACTTAGAAGTGGTGCACCTTTGGGCCTACCTAATATCCATGCAATTAGAGAACTGCGATTTGCAAAGTCATTATTCTTAACACTTAAAAATGGGAATAAGTTTCATATATAACTTGATATTTATGGGTCATACCAGTTGGGCCACTTTGGTGACTATCAAACCATATCGTAATATAAATGTCAAATAAAATAAGTGTTAAGTTTCAGTAATTTAATTGAAATCTATGAAACATTCCAGTTGGGCCACTTTAGTGACTACCGAACTGTGTCTTAATACAGATTTCAATCAAGATAATGACTGTAGGCGCGGTCAAGATTATTGACAGGTCATCAAACAGGACCTTTTGACCAACCAATTGGCCACGGACACGTGGCGATTAGGTCCGCGCGGAAAGTCAATCTTAGTCAAAGCACTATTCCGAGAAGACGTTTGACTGACCAATGGAAAAGAAACACGTAGCACATTAAGACGGACGCTCGCGGAACTGACCTGCGGGAGAGAAGACCCCGCGGGACCCCCCCGCGGGCCCCGCCAGGGAGAACTGAAGGATATACCGGAATTGGTACAGAAATTACAAGAAGACCCCGGGATCCTATTTGGGCCTAAAAGGCAGGCCCGGAAGGGACCCCGCGGAAGGCAAACGATCGCCGCGGGTCGCGACCTTGCTCTTGCGGGAACTGGGGAAGCTCTTGTGGCTTGGTGGCTTGGGATAGAGGTAGCGTCGCGGACGCGCGAGTTCCCCCCGCGGAAGTCCTCCGCAGGAAGACGAGTCTTCCGCGACCTGGAGGTACGGGAGGGACACGTGTTGGGGTCTTATAGGAGCGCCGTCCTGGGCCTGACCTAGGCCCATGTGCCCTATAAATACCCCTGACATTCCCAATGATTGCAAGAGGCTGACTTTTCTGGAAAAGGAGAAAGAGAGAGAGCACTGATTCTGAGGAAGGAGAACATTCTTCCCCGGAGAGAAGGTGACCTCACTCATCTGATTCCAGAGAGGGCAGACGTCATTCACCCCCGCGGAGAACAAAGGAGACACGTTGCCTTTGTCTTTTTCGTACCTCTTGCTCCAGCCCTCACCCCACGAGACCATTCCTCTTTTCCCCTCGGTACTAATTATCGACCAATTGCACCTCTCCAGCTCATTTTTGTACACGCAAGCGACCCCAAAGAACCCGCTTTCACCCACATTTAGGCGACTCTGCTGGGGAGGTGTCCTTTGGTTTATGGTTAGTACCCGTTCCACGGAATACATCGAGCGGCCGCTATCACGCCGTAAAGCAATGGCGGCACAAAACGATGACACGCCAGTTCTCGAGGAGGTCGAGGAAACTAACAGCGCAGGCACGGCAGCGCAGGCGCTGCGGGCTCTCCAGGACGGCCAGCGGCAGTTCCTCGAGACGCAGCGGCAGCTGCTCGCGGCCTTTGCTGGTCTCACCGAGGTCATCTCAGCGGCGCTCCCAAAGGCCGCGGTCGGTCAAAACGACGAACTACCATAGAACCAGGCAGGGGGCAGCACTAGCCAGACGGTGCAACCCCAGGTTCCCCCGACGGTGCCTCCCCACTTACGCCCCGTGCTTGTAGGAGGCATCGCGGGAAATCACGCTGGAGGGCGCCAGAAGGAGGTAGCCGCTGACGGTGCTAGCACGCCCTCTGCGGGGCCCTACATCACCATGGCGGAAGTCCAGGCCCTGCTGGCGCAGCAGAAGGCGAGTGAGGCGAGCAGAAAGGAGCCGGCCATTACTGAAGTTGGGGCCTCATCCGCGGGACAGTTCATCACCCTGGCGGACGTACAAGCCCTCCTCACTAAGGAGAAAACAAAGATGGTCCTGCCCTCTCTCCCTAGCCCAGATATCCGCCCGCCCTATCCTATGACGATCCTATCACTCCCCTACCCGGAGGGGTATACCCCACCAAAATTTGTAAAATTTGACGGAAAGGAGGGAAGTGCCCAGGAACATGTGGTCCGTTTCATGGAGTCGCTGGGGGCCCACGCGTCCGATCATAACTTGCGTCTGCGGGAATTCTCGAAGTCTCTCACTTCGCGCGCGTACACTTGGTACGTCAACTTGGAGCCTTACTCGATCACCACCTGAGAGGAAATGGTAAACAGCTTCTACGCCAAATTCTTCCAGGTCCGTGAGAAGGTGACAGTGATCAGCTTGACGAAAGAGACGTAAGCTAGCGGAGAAGACGTGGTGGACTACATCAGGAGGTTTCAGGATCGTGCAGTTGACTGCACCGAGTCCGCGAAGGAGGTACAACTGGTGGAAATTTGCATCGGTGGGATGATGGACGAATTCAAGATGTTGCTTATCAACTTGAAATTGGGAACATTCTCTGCCTTATTGGAGTCGGCGTACAACATCCGCCATGTGGTCAAACCGGCGAGAAAAGATGCATGGAAGGGCAAGGCCGCAAGCGCCACTGTGGCAGTCGCGGAGGCGCCGCGGACTCGGCAAGCCGCGGGAGGACGAAAGCGGAGAGAGCGCGAGATGGGTCCGGCGCCGGATTTCCCCTGTACAATGGATGAAGTGCGGGCCTTGGTAAATGCATGGGTGCAAGATGGAGAGTTGGTGCTCCCCCCCGTGGAGTATGAACCGACGCGGGAGGACCGCGAGCACCCAAGGTACTGTATGTACCATAGGCACACCAAGCACCCGACGAGCGACTGTTGGTCCTTGAAGAGGTTGTTCAAACGGAAGCAGAACGCGAATGAGCTAAGGATAGGACGGCGCGACATCCGCGTCGAGCCTTATCCAGCTCACGAAAACAACAACGGAGAAGTCAACATGGCGGAGTGTTATCCGTTTATGTACAACGATGAAGACGATACTGAGAGCAACTACTACATGGAAGGAGAGGATGAAGAGGCAGGGGCTTACATGGTCTCGTGCTACGAGATAACAGAGGAGTTCGGGGAGGGTCCAGCCCCCGCGGTGATACCAGACCCCAATGCGTCGGCCAAGACATTACAGAACAGTGCGAAGTTCCGCGCATTCTTCGACCGTTTTGGGTTCACGCCGGCGGCAAGATTGGAAATTACTAAGGCGATTGTCAACATCGCGGAAGTTCATCAGGAGTCGTGCATGACCGCGGAGGGGTCAGTCCCGCGGACGATCCGCGATGAGTCTAACTCGGTCACCTTCTCGGACGTGGATCGACGGGTGCCTTACCCCCACAACCGCCCGCTGTACGTTACATCCCGCGTCAACGGGATGGAGCTGAAGAGGACTTTCTTAGATGGCGGAACCTCCATAAACCTGATGCCAATGTCGACATTCCAGAAAGTGGGGATACAGTCCAACAGAATAGTGGAATCTCCAATCACCATCACGGGATTTGGAGGAGACAAGAAGCAGTCCTTGGGATACGTGGTGGTAGACCTAGAAGTGGGGGCAATCCGTTCGGCCACTAAATTTCATCTCATCAACGCGGACCCGAATTATCAGATTATTCTCGGAAGAAGTTGGATGCACAAGTACGCGGTCGTACCATCCAGCTACCACCAATGCTTGAAGGGAATCTGGGCAGGAAAGAAAGTCACAGTTCGCGCGTCTGAAAACCCTTTTGATACCAATGAAACACACCTCTCAGACGCGGTCTACTTCTCGGAGCTGGGCGAGATTTCTCAGGCGATTACCGCCAAGCCTCGCGCAGTCAAGATCCCGAGGTGGAAGGATATCAAAGATGAAAAACCGGAGACACGCCAGAGAGACCCGTCCGCGGCTGACGCCGCAGCCACCAGGAAGATAACTAAGACGAAGGAGGGGGGCAAGACAGTATACTATTTGTGACGGTCCACCGGGGCAGCGGATGATCATGAAACCGCTGGCCCCGGCGGTACATGTGCCGCGGCGGAAGAAGAAGAGGTAATAGAAAAGTCGGAGCCCGCTCCGGAATGCATGCAAGACCAGCCCAGGCCGCAGCAAGAAGCTTTGGAAGAAGTTGATCTAAGCGACGGGGCAGGCCCCAAAAGGCCGGTGTTTATAAGTAAGGAGTTGAGCGGAGAGTTTCGCAAGAAACTGATAGCACTGCTACGTGCCAACTCGGACGTGTTCGCGTGGCACTATGAGGAGATGCCCGGGTTGGATCCAGAGCTGGTCACGCACCACTTGGATACCTTCCCGAATTCTAAGCCCGCGAAACAATCCCAGCGGAAGTACCACCCCGATCTAGAAGGACAGATCAAGGAAGAAGTCGAGAAGCTGCGGAAGGCAGGATTCATTCGCCCAATCCAGTACCCGGAGTGGCTGGCGAACATTGTCCCTGTGAAGAAGAAGAATGGCCAAATTCGAGTATGCGTTGACTTTCGCGACCTCAACAAAGCGTGCCCAAAGGATGAGTTCCCGCTGCCGCACATCGATACGTTGGTGGATGCCACCTCGGGTCACCAGATGTTCTCTTTCATGGACGGTTTCAGCGGGTACAACCAGATCAAAATGGCTCCGGAGGACGCGGAGAAAACAGCATTTCGAACGCCATTGGGAAATTTCTACTACATTGTAATGCCCTTCGGGCTCAAAAACGCAGGGGCAACGTACCAGCGGGTCATGACAGCAATTTTCCATGATCTCATGCACAAGATAATCGAAGATTACGTGGACGACCTGGTGGTGAAATCTAAGGAGCGGAAGGATCATCTCACGGATTTAGCCACTGTCTTCGCCAGATGCAGAAAGTTCAACCTTAAGGTGAACCCTCTGAAGTGCGCATTTGGAGTCACCGCGGGAAAATTCTTGGGATTCCTGGTACATCGCCACGGAATCGACGCGGACGAGGCCAAGATCAAGTCTATCACGGAAATGCCCCCGCCCCACTCACAGAAAACACTCAAGCAATTCCTAGGAAAGGTATCATACCTCCGCCGTTTTATTCCCGCAATGGCAGAAATCGCGGCACCGTTCGCGGACCTGTTAAAGGGAAATGCAAAGTTTGAATGGAAGGAAGACCATCAGCAGGCGTTTCAGCGGATTAAAGCGGCGTTGACTTCTCCTCAGACAATGGTAGCACCAGTCGCGGGGAAGCCGCTGATTCTTTATCTGACCTCTACCCCGAGGTCCATTGGGGCCCTGCTGGTGCAAGAGGTAGATGGGACAGAGCGCCCAGTCTACTACATCAGCAGGAAGGTACACGGAGCAGAGGAAAGGTACACCGCCATTGAAAGACATTGCTTAGCCCTCGTCTTTACCGCGCAGAAACTCCGGCACTATTTCCTGTCATTTCCCATCCAGATAATCACTAAGTGTGACCCAGTGAGATTCCTTCTGTCGCGCCCCGCCCTCACAGGACGGGTCGCCCGCTGGTTGCTAACACTCGCGGAATTTGACATCTCATGCGTAACTCCAAAAGCAATCAAGTGTCAAGCCCTAGCGGACTTGCTAGCTCAGTTCCCAAGCGGACAGTGCGAGCCGCTTGAAGATTGTCTACCCGGAGATGGTTTCAAAGCTCTCGCGGCCAGCACAGACGAACAGCACTGGACGCTCAGCTTCGATGGGGCCGCGGGTAGTGGATCGGGAGGCGCGGGAATAGTGTTACAAACAGAAGGGGGAGATAGAGTGCATCTGGCGTACAAATTGAATTTCCCATGCTCTAATAACGAAGCGGAATACGAGGCGTTAATCTTGGGTCTGATAGCGGCAAAAGAAAGAGGAGTCAAGCACCTAAGGATAGCGGGAGACTCAAAGCTGGTAGTTTTGCAAACGGAAGGGATTTACGCGCTGAAAGAACCAACTCTGGCACCATACCGAACGACGGTGCAGAAACTGATGAAATTCTTCCAAAGTGTCAGCATCATCCACAAACCCAGATCAGAGAACCGTTTCCCGGACGCTCTCGCAACGCTGGGGGCAAAGACGGAATTTGAGGAAGACAGAGCCTGCATTGAAATTGTGAAGATGTTTGAACCATCCGCGGTGGAGGACTTCGCAGAACCGACCGAAGATTGGCGCGGATCTATTAAAATTCAGTTAGTCACCAGCGTAGGGCACCTGTCCACCACGGAACTGTCGAGTTTCATAGTTTTACGCGGAGAATTATATTATCGCGGCCCGCAGGGATGGCTCGTGCGATGTATTGGCGCGAAGGAGGCAAAAGAAGTATTGGACAGGATCCACATCGACAACTGCGCGGACAACGAGATAGCCCTATACAGGAGAATTCAGAGGCAAGGTTATTACTGGCCTACTATGAAGAAAGATGCTGATTTGATTACGAAGAATTGCACTTGGTGTTCCCTGTACATGGCCAAACCAGAATGCCTGATGGCAAACACTGACAATCAGGAGGTGGACTGGAGACAAGTCTACATCGATTACTTACGAGAAGGAGCCCTACCCATCGAGCGAGCTGAGTCCGCGAGGGTTGTCCGCGGTGCGCGGCGTTTCTTCTTGGAAAAGGGACTACTGTTCAGAAGAACCCTTGATGGAATGCCTCAAGTATGCGTGGACAAGGAGCAGGCGGACGAGATTCTAGCCAAGACTCACGGGACTGAGCACCAAGGGTGGAGGAAGCTTTACGAGCAGATGGTTCATCTGGGGTATTTTTGGCCCACCATGGAGAAAGATTCAAGGAGACACGTGCAAAGATGCCGAGCCTGCCAGAAATTCGGGAACTTAGTTCACGCTCCTTCTGTAGAGTTGCATTCCATCCGCGCCCCTTATCCCTTCCACACTTGGGCAATGGATCTAGTCGAACCGATTAGACCAGCATCGCGGAAGAACATATGGATTTTGGCAGCCACGGAGGTTTACACTAAGTGGGTCGAGGCTGTTCCGCTGAAGAAGGCTACAGGAGACGCGGTAGCAGCATTCATCAAGGAAAACATCATTTGCAGGTTTGGCATACCCAAGGTGATCCTTTCTGATAACGGTACTCCGTTCATCAATTACCACGTGGGAAGCCTCCTCGATGAATACACGGTTGATCACCGTACCTCTAGCGCCTACTACCCGCAGGGGAATGGGCAGGCGGAAGCAACGAACAAGACCTTGATCAGAATCTTGAGCAAGCTGTTGGACGAGCGCGGGGGTACTTGGGCGGATCACTTACCAATAGCTCTTTGGGCTTATCGTACTTCGAAAAGAAAGTCTACCCGCGCCAGCCCCTTCAGCCTAGTATACGGAGCAGAAACAGTCTTACCGGCAGAACTAAGTATCCCCTCCGCGCGAATGATACTCGCGATGGAGAATTCCGCGGAAGGAAGGAAAGCAGACCTGGAAGCCTTGGAAGAGAGAAGGACAACGGCGGCCCTTGCCCACGAAAAATACTAGAAATCTGTGGCACGCTACTACAACAAGGGCGTGGTGCCGCGGGTATTTGAAGTCGGGGAGCTAGTCTGGAAGGCTACCACGGCAGTGATGAGGGACATGAAAACGCCAAAATTCACCCCTAGATGGGAAGGACCCTATGAAGTAATCAGTGCCTCTGCTAGCGGGTACTACCACCTAGCCCGCGTCGAAGATGGTTTCGAGACAGGAGCAGTGAACGCTAAGTACGTCAAGAAATTCTACCCATAAGGGGAGACGCTAGAAGCTCGCAAGCCGCTGTCCTGCCCTGCCAGTCTCCGCCCCCCTTTATTTTAGAACAGTTTGTTTCTTTTCTTCCCTCTTGTAACTGTCAATTGGATCTACCGTTAATGAAAATTGGACACTTGCTCCTAATTCATACTGTTGCTTTACTTTTTCCATGTTGAGGTAACGCGATAAAACTCCGCGGAGAGAACATTTCCGCGGTACCATCAACTCCTTTTCATAATTCTTTCATTTGAACTTGACGATTGTCAAAAAGAGATGATGCTAAGTCGCGAGAGGTCAGAACATGACCCGCGAGATTTATACTTAGTGATTGTCAAAAAGAGACAGCGTTAAGTCTTGAGCGGTCAGAACATGACCCGCGAGATTTATACTTAGCGATTATCAAAAAGAGACGATACTAAGCCGCGAGAAGTCAGAACATGACCCGCGAGATTCATACTTAGTGATTGTCAAAAAGAGATAATGTTAAGCCTGTGATGGCCAGAACATGGCCCCAATTCCTCCAAACTTGACGATTGTCAAAAAGAGATGATGCTAAGTCGCGAGAGGTCAGAACATGACTCGCGAGATTTATACTTAGTGATTGTCAAAAAGAGACAGCGTTAAGTCTTGAACGGTCAGAACATGACCCGCGAGATTTATACTTAAAGATTATCAAAAAGAGACGATACTAAGCTGCGAGAAATCAGAACATGACCCGCGAGATTCATACTTAGTGATTGTCAAAAAGAGATAATGTTAAGCCTGTGATGGCCAGAACATGGCCCCAATTCCTCCAAACTTGACGATTGTCAAAAAGAGATGATGTTAAGTCGCGAGAGGTCAGAACATGACCCGCGAGATTTATACTTAGTGATTGTCAAAAAGAGACAGCGTTAAGTCTTGAGCGGTCAGAACATGACCCGCGAGATTTATACTTAGTGATTGTCAAAAAGAGATAGCGTTAAGTCTTGAGCGGTCAGAACATGACCCGCGAGATTTATACTTAGTGATTGTCAAAAAGAGATAGCGTTAAGTCTTGAGCGGCCAGAACATGGCTCCCCCCGAGTGGCAAACTTGGTATTTGTTAAGCTAAGATGATGAACAGGTCACAAGAAGTCAAAACATGGCCTGCGGACTCCAGCAAAAGTACATCTATCATGATATTGTCAACACAGAGACTGTCTTATTTCAGTAAGACCCATGGTTTTATTAAATGACAAAGAAGAGAAAATAGTACATGTGTTCAAAAAAAAAAAAAAAACGCTCTATAAGCCTGCCAGTCTAAGAAAACAAACCCATCAGGGTCAGGGTCAGCTAGATTCAGCGAGGCAGCAGCCAGCTCCGCGTCGTGCTGCAGCACTCGAGCAAAACTGGCCTCCAGATGGGCCAGGTGCTGGCGAGTAGACTCCAGCTGAGCCGCCAGGCCCTGGATTTCAGGCCTCAGAACGGCCCTCTCCCCCGCGGCCCTCAGAGCAGAGCTCCGCGCGCACAGCCAGGCCAGGTCAAACCCGAAGACCTGCATATCCGCAGCAACCTCCAGCAGATCGGCCTCGGTCCCGGGATTGAAGTCCCTGTAGCGAAGCTGCCCCCAAGGAGTGAGCACGTTGTGGAGGCTACTGAGGTAGATCACCCCAAGCTGGGCGGACCGCGGGTTGAAGGAGCTGAAGGTCTCCGGATGAGACCAGGCTATGGCGTTCAGCAGCGGGTAGTATTCCGCGGGCACATCATAGCCCGCGGGAAAGAGGCGGATGGGCTCCGTGGCCTCAGTATCCATGGGCCCCTTCCCCAGATCTAAGACATGTTGCCTGGGCGGCGACTGCTCCCTCGACTCAACTTCCTCCCTCTGCTCGCCCATGTCCAAATTCAAATCAAGCTCGTAATCCCCAAGGGCTTGGCTTCCCTGTCCCCCCAAAACATCGTCAGTAGGCAAGAAGTCCATTTCTTTAAATAAGGAATTGAAATCTGAGTCAGTAATGGAGGTGGGGCCACCAATAAGTTCTTCGTTTACCTTCAGCTGTCGGTCTGAAGGTTGAGCGGAAGGCTCGGCCTACGGGGTCAGCGGGCGTCTCGCGGACTGATGAGGAGAGTGGGTTTGCGAAGTAGAGCACGCCGGGGAATGAGGGCTGGCGGCGTCCATGGCCGTATCCCGCTCCGCATTCAAGCCCGGACCTTGAAGGAACGAGGCATTGGAGACCCCTGGAGAACCACCAGCGACCCGGCCCAGATAGCTCTCCGTTGACCGGATGCGGGCGCTGGTGGACTGCTGGTGAGAGCCGGAAGGAGTAGAGGTGGAACGCGCCTCAGGTTGGCCCGCGGCAGAACCCCCAGCGGAAGTATGAGGAAGCTCTTCGAGGTTATCCTCATCTCCCTCTCTCAACAACCGTGTAGCCGCCACGTTGAGAGGTTCCGCGGCAATATCGGCCTGGCCCACAGACTCGTGAGTATCCGTTGATGGCGGGGGCTCGCGGGCCTCAGAAGTCACTGCGTGAGAAGGAGATGGGGCTGGATCAACAGATTGCACTATAACATTTTCGGATTCCTCCGGGGAAGAATACGACTCAGAGGAAACTGTGTTCGGATCTCCCCCGAGGTCGACAACGGAAGGTTCATCGGGTAACATACCTCCAATTACCGCGGAGGATTCTGGCTCCGGGTGAAGAAAAGGAACCGGCTCCGCCCGCGGTTGGATCACCTCCGTTTCCCTCTGTTCCTTGGGAGAGTCGGAGATCTCCACTATGCTGACATCCGCCGCGACGGGGCCCCTCGCGGACGCGGACGCACGGGCCTGCAAGACGCTGAGGGGGAGATCGTCTTCATCATCGTCGTCGTCATTATCGTCATCACCCGCCTCCGCGCCCTCGTTCTCTTCTTCGTCGGACTCCGCCAGAGCTGTTTGAGAAATCATGGCAAAATACAAGTCAGGGGCTGAAAGCTACAAGGCAACAGAAATGGCATCCTAATAAAACAAGGCTTACCATCGAGGCGGCGTCTCTTTGGCTGAGCGTCTGGGGCATCCTCTTCTGCCCCGCCCGCTGCTTCTTCCGCTACCGCGGCTGCCGCGGCTGCCTCTGGCTCATATGCCACGAAGATCTAGCATCTCGCTCCCGCTGCTAAAGGAAAGAAAGAATCAGGACAGAGGGAATGAGTCCCAGAGGACAGAAAAGGCAAAGGCAAAGCATTGAAAGGAGATGATCGAGCACATGGGAAGGCACTTACATTGCGGATACGTTTTCGGCGGCGAATCCCCCCCGCCGCGGACGCCTGAGAGGAGGACGGTTGAGATGGTTCTGCCGGTGGAGGAGGCGGAAGCTGTGTCCTTACGCGGGATCCCCGCGCGCGGGTTCGCCCCGGGGCAGCTTGAGGAGGTGGAGGTGCGGCTTCCTCAGGGAAAACCCTGTTCACGGGCTCGGCATGGATAACGGCCCATTGGCCGCGGGGCCCGCGCCAGTCGGCTGCCCGGGCTGCAGTGATGGCCCGTAACGAGGTGTCCCGAGTTCGGATGGTAACTACCTCGGGGACCACGGCCTGTCCGCGGACGAATGTCTGGAGAGAATTAAGGTTCCTCCTCCAGAAAGCGCGGAACTCTGGTGTATAATTCGAAACCCTATCCCTGTCAGGGATGGGCAAATCCCCAAGTTGCACCAGGATTGGGGAAAGCTCTCCCGCCATGAATCGGAGCTGCGACTCCGCAAAAGAAGGTATCACGGGGGCAGAACCGGGTACCCCTTGGTCGAAACCCAATTGCCTCGCGAAGCGATCCGGGCGGTACACCGCCACCCCAGATCCCTCACTGGACAAGGTCGGAAGCCACCCCGGAAGGGCAATGAGCGCGGAGTTGATCACCGTCCGCGCCATGGGAGTGTTGTCGCTCGCAGCATTGAGGGAAGAAGCGACTGGGAGAAGATATTGGCCTACACCCATGACGCCCGGATAGGGAATGTTGTAAGGACGAGGAGTGAAGTTGGCCTCGACGTCACATGCCTCGTACCACGAGGCCTCGCTACTGGTCCCATGCCACTGTTCCGCGCGGGAGCGCACCCCCGAGGCTTGAAAGACCAGGGGTTCTGGGGCGACGGTGCGAAAATGCTCGAAGAAGTACGCGAGCAGGAAGGTGGAGTGAGCCATCGAAATGTGGTCACACCTTCCGAGGGACCTGGCGTAATCCGCCTGAACCAGGTCCAGTTGGCGGAAGAGTGACCCCAGAAACAGCGGCGCTAGGGCGACAGGCTGGCCGCGAGCGAGGAGGACGGCCAGCGGGAAGACCGCCTGAGAAAGGCCGTCACCAGGATAGTCGGGCAGGACGAAGTACGAGAGGAAGTAAGAGAAGAAGCCCGCCATGTAGAAGTGCTGGCCATATTCGGGGCCCTCAACAAAATCTCGCTCAGCACCAGGAGCGACAGTCCTCGCGGGCTGAAGGTCCTTGAAGAAATGACGCAACCAGCTGCCAAGAGAGGTCTTCTTGGCATTTGCCGCGAAATCCTTGCGGACCCCTTGAAGGGTGAAGATCGGCCCGTTCTGGGCCTGCTTGTGGAACGCCTTCAAGGCCCCCTACCTCATCTCGATCCGCCCGCGAGAGGTTGGCGAAGTCCAGGGTGTTTCCTCCGCGCAGAGACAAGCGGGTGAGAATGTGGACGTCCTCAAGCGAGAGTCCGCTCTCCCCCCATGTCCATGCAGAGGAGTGGGTGTCGCTGTTCCAACGTGAGCACGCGAATTCCAGGTTCCTGACGGCAGCCCCCTGTCGAGGAATGCTCAGGCGTCGCGACAATTGGACGGCTTCGAGAGTACCGGTGACCAGCAGCACCTGCTTGTAGCGGGGATTACCGACGACGTCATCAACCCAGTCCGCCCAGTCAGTGGGTACGGAAGCTTGGGCCCCAAAGCGGCATTCCACAAAGGGGAAATCCCCGCGCTCGAGGTGAAAGCGAAGTACCGAGGAGGGGTTGATGGGCTCTGCATCCTCCGGGGCGGCAGGGGCCGTGAAGAAGGTGGGAACAGCCAAAGCGGCACCCACAATGGGATACGCCTCAGTGAGAGACCAGAATGGGTCCCCAACTGTTCGCAGGTACAGGGCCCTTTGCCACTGGTCCGCGGAGAGCACTGGGATCTCGACAATTGGACCACGCGCAGCCATTTATGAGCGAAGTGAAAGAAAGAGGAAAGTGTTGACCACGAAGGATGGAAAGAGACAAGAAAGAAGATTGCTCGCTGAGGGTCAAAGGAGAAAATGACAGCACTTCGACAGAAATTTGGAGTTTGGTGAAAAAGGAAATAATGGACAAAGGGTTTATATAGTGGTCAAACGGTGGGAACATTTATGACGTCTGCACACGAAGGGTCACGACGGTACACGAAGAGACTTAACGGCACACGAAGAGTCGTTAGCAGTTACCATACCCCTCGCTCCGCGGATAGGCCCGGGGCGACCGCGGAAACCCACAAGAGGGATAGTACGCACGCGGACGACGTGCGCTTATCGTACGCGAGCGGGGGGCATATGTAGGCGCGGTCAAGATTATTGACAGGTCATCAAACAGGACCTTTTGACCAACCAATTGGCCACGGACACGTGGCGATTAGGTCCGCGCGGAAAGTCAATCTTAGTCAAAACACTATTCCGAGAAGACGTTTGACTGACCAATGGAAAAGAAACACGTAGCACATTAAGACGGACGCCCGCGGAACTGACCCGCGGGAGAGAAGACCCCGCGGGACCCCCCCGCGGGCCCCGCCAGGGAGAACTGAAGGATATACCGGAATTGGTACAGAAATTACAAGAAGACTCCGGGATCCTATTCGGGCCTAAAAGGCAGGTCCGGAAGGGACCCCGCGGAAGGCAAACGATCGCCGCGGGTCGCGACCTTACTCTTGCGGGAACTGGGGAAGCTCTTGTGGCTTGGTGGCTTAGGATGGAGGTAGCGTCGCGGACGCGCGAGTTCCCCCCGCGGAAGTCCTCCGCGGGAGGACGAGTCTTCCGCGACCTGGAGGTACGGGAGGGACACGTGTTGGGGTCTTATAGGAGCGCCGTCCTGGGCCTGACCTAGGCCCATGTGCCTTATAAATACCCCTGACATTCCCAATGATTGCAAGAGGCTGACTTTTCTGGAAAAGGAGAGAGAGAGAGAGCACTGATTCTGAGGGAGGAGAACATTCTTCCCCGGAGAGAAGGTGACCTCACTCATCTGATTCCAGATAGGGCAGACGTCATTCACCCCCGCGGAGAACAAAGGAGACACGTTGCCTTTGTCTTTTCCGTACCTCTTGCTCCAGCCCTCACCCCACGAGACCATTCCTCTTTTCCCCTCGGTACTAATTATCGACCAATCGCACCTCTCCAGCTCATTTTTGTACACGCAAGTGACCCCAAAGAACCCGCTTTCACCCACAATGACCTTTGCATGAACATTAGGTGATTTAAACAAAAAAAATATCACTATTTTAACACCTGATCATAATAGGTGTTACAATTTCATAATTTGATTAACATCTACCAACATGCCGGTTGGATCGCTTTTGCGACTACCGAACTGTATCATTATATAGAGTTAAATCAAAACAATAAATTTTCACGGACAATAAGTGAATCTTAAATTATCCACAATTTGGGTTCCATAATATTATTTTGATATCTATAAACCATTATGATTGGATCACTTTGGTGACTACCAAATCTCACATAATATAGATTCAAATCAACTGCTCTCTTTTGTGGACATAAAGTGAATAACGAAGTGTTCACAAACAAATTCGTTAACATGACTTGATATCTACGAGTCATACTGATTGGGTCACTTTGGTGACTGTCAAATCTATCATTATGTAGATAATCAGTCAAAACAATAATTTTTCACATAATCATAAGGTGAATAAAAAAAAATTGCTCACAATTACTTGAGCAGTCCGATTGTACATAATGCTCACTCCAAAAATCAATTTTTCTTAAGTGGGTTAGCCGAATCTGGACAAAAGAAAATAAGCGCTACGTGGCTCTTCAAATCCATTCTCGTGAGGAGACTGTACATATACATACATACATCATCATCATTATCCTCCAAAACCACATATAGCACTAGGTGGTTTCAAATATCAATACATCCATGCTAATCACCGAATAACAAATAATGCACTAATTTGTCTCACGTACGTTACCCATATGCATCCACTAAAATCCGTGCGTGTCGATCTCAATCTCGGTTGAAAGAAACAAACACGAACCAACGTGTATCATAAAAACCCCAACCGATTAACGTGTATTATATATTAACTCTTACCGGTTAATGCAATGCAATTCGGTCGACCCGAAACCGAGAACGATAAAACTCAATTTATCTATTTATTCGTTTATTGGAAAATCATGATGTTCGTAAACCTATGGCTCTGATACCACATGTAAAATTCATTCTCAATGGGGTTAGATAATTAACACCCTACGTTATGTCAGGATGTAGAACTATCATGATAATCACAATACAAACATTAAGCGGAATCTAAGGAATCAAGAACGGCGTACCCAGATCCATTTATGCGGAACTTGAGCGATCCAGTAAGTGACTATAGTGACCATAATTTTGCTAGAGCATTAAACCCTAGGTGAAAGACGGATTTCTCTCCCTTTCCTTTCATTCTAGCTGTTTAGTAGAGAGGACCGGTTTCCTTAATAAACATTATACTCTCTTCCTATCAAAGTAGAGTCTATTTAGGAAACGGCTTCTCGATTTGACCAATACAATAAATAAAGATATGCAGAATCCTATTAAACTTATAATCAATATGTGCCATATAAAATATGTAGGCCACCACAATGACTAAATTAAAATTTAGTCTTACTGATCCACGTCCCAGGTTGCTGCCCCCGAATTGCTAGAAGAAAGTTTGATCGGATTAAGGCCAAGATCATGACTTTCATTCTCTGTTTCGTTGCTCCTGTAATCACAAAGTAAAGGATAGGATGCTTTTTCAGAACAAATACTAAAAAACAAAGACAGAGAGAAAATTATTAACAAAGAGAAAGGAAAAGAGTTGCAAGGTGGATGTTAACGTGGAATGCTCTTCGTCTGACACAGCGCAATGTAAATGGACAACATAACGGCATTCCGAACAAGAATAAAACCAATTTCTTCTGTAAATTGTCTGGGAACAGATTTGACAGGAGGGTCGAGCACTACTGTAATCTTCCTGGGGAATAAAGTAGAAGAGGGATAGAGCATGGGGATGGCGATTGTTAAGTTTGAGGTTGAGTGGTGACGAAGCACATTTCTGGTTGATCCAGTATCCGCAGGTGGTACATAGGAAGGAGGTGCCTTTATGTTCTATACCGCAAGCGTCACAGAAGAACATGGATTCCTTTTGCATGGGGATCAATTGGTGTGGGTGACTTGTGTGCTCGATGCTCCGTTGGATACTTAGCACCACCAAAGCACATTTCATGTGGATATCGTAGTTGCAGAGGGAGCAACGGTAAATGAATCTGTAGCAACTTTCTCTGCAGACATCACACAAGCAATGGTAAGGCGATATTGGAAGGAGAGTGAGGGGGTGCTGAGGGTGAGAATGGTGGGTCATTTGGTGAGGTAGTTCGGCGCATGTTTTGTGCAGGAAAAACACGCATAGCTTGCAACCGTAGTAGGAGGAGGACAACGATGAAATCGAGATTGGTTGTTCACAGGCATAGCAAGAAAGATCCCAACTAGCTTCTGTTTCCTCTGCTTTTATGAGCATCAATGGATGGTCATGGCCCAAGTTTTGAACTTGAACAACCTCCATCGCCATCTCTCTCTCTCTCTCTCTCTCTCTCTCTCTCTCTCTCTCGCCCCCCCTCTCTTTCTCTGATACCCAATTAATCTACAAAGAGTTGGAGACAATAAGAATCTGAAGAAGTGTATAGTAGTAGTACTAAATTAAAATAAAGTAATTAACTATACCTCATTTTTGTCTCCTGTGATTGCGAAGTAAATTTACAAAATTAACCTATCATTTGTATATACACTTTCACACTTGAAAAAACAATATTGTAAATATAAATCACTAAAGGACAAAAAAGAAAGTGTAGTTATACAAATGGAATGCGAAAATCACTTCCTATTAAAAAAATTACATCAAAGAAGTTTTGGAGAGAGAAAATCAATGGGGAGTGATTTTCACACTCTCCAAATTGTTAACCCCACTACCAAGGGGA
The DNA here is from genome assembly GCA_020567845.1 of Rhododendron henanense subsp. lingbaoense. Lineage (NCBI taxonomy): Eukaryota > Viridiplantae > Streptophyta > Magnoliopsida > Ericales > Ericaceae > Rhododendron > Rhododendron henanense. The sequence continues at coordinate 1,398,716 of CM036317.1, forward strand.
GTGTGAAAATCAATATATTGTTAATTTTTGCACTCTCCAAATTGTTAACTTTTGAAAAACGAGATTAACAATTTGAAAAGTGCGAAAAATTACTCCCCAAACTAATTCTCTTTCCAAAGGAGTATTTGGTTTTACAGGTGGCTAAGTGGCTTCCCACTGGGGACCATTATTGTCCAATTTTTTTGGCTCATGTCCAAGAACATGCATGATTTTTATGTATGCAGCTTTGTCCTCTTTTTTATTTTTCACACATAAATCCCACTCGTAATGACACAACGATAACAGTAGAAAGATTTTTCACTCAAGTGGGGGTCTCCACATGTCAAATAAGGAAAAATCATGTACACACCACTTTGACTCTGTTTACGATTTTTTATGGTCTATGCATAAGGTTTGTGATAGTTTATTTTTACGAATTTTCATGGTTGCTTTTACAAATTTGTTGTTGTTCCTATAATGAGATTCTGCGGTCAAATACAAATAAATTTTTACGAATGTTTGTGGTTACTTTTTTACGAATTTTGTGTGTTAATGAATTTTGAGGTAAAAAAAGATGGCGCAACTGGCAAGCTAAAAACATACAGTTCAAAGGTTATTTACGACTTTTTGTGGCTCAATATAAAAACTTTTGGTGTTCACTTACAAATTTCTGTGGTGATTTACAAAATTTTACGGCTAAAAATACGAAGTGCATACCGTACTCCTTAAATTACGTGTGTTTACCCTAGCCTAGGTTGTTATGCTTTTGTGAATGTTACTATTCCACTCCTACTTACATCCTAGCTTATTCCCCAATGCATAACGTTCTTTTAAACAAGTTTTTTTTTTAACAATCGGATGTTTGGGTTAGCTTGCGTGCAGCTCTACTAATTCTAGAACCCTAAAGGTAACGATCGGGCTAACCCCCAGTGGCCCCAATGTTTTTATTGAGTTCTTCCGAAAGGAGATCGCTTTTTAGTAATTAATACTTTTTAAAATAACGGAGAATCTATTGTGTCCAGTGATTTTATCTTCTTTTCAAGAAGGCTGTCCTTAAATTTCAACATCTCGTGTTTGTGTATTTTTGTCTTTATTTTTATCCTTTTTGTTTTGCCATTTTTATTTCACCCTTAAAGAATGAGATTGCCACTTTTCTGTTGAAATTAGTTCCTAAATATTAATCAGGTGAAAGTAAGCTAATCCGAACACTCTGAGTCAGTGGCGGAGCCACAGTGAGTGAGACCAATGGGGGCACGGGCTCCCGGTGTAATTTTTAATAATTTTAATTTTTTCCAAATTATAAAGGTCATGATAATTTGTATCCAAAAACTATACACAATTTTCCTGTCATAACTGCATTGAAAATCGAACCGAAACTATAACCATAACCGAATCGCAAGATAATTACTCAAATACACATAGTATATATATATATATATATCTCTATTATAAAACAGAAGGGTGTGGGGACAAGTTGTTGGAACGGCTTAGATTCATTTGATCCAAAGGCTGTAGTGCATCCTCCCACTTCCCGGTTAAGTGCCCATGGTTTTCACCTAAATCACACAACTGCCATCCCCTTTCAACCGGGATACGTAGTGCCGTAGGCACGGGCTAGCACTAGTATATATATATATACACACACACACGTATTAGTTTATAATGTACGGTTGGACAATTCATGGGTTACTCACGAGGTAATTGTCATTCTTCTTTTAACATGATTGTGTTGTTGAAATTGATTCTCCCAAAAAAAACAAAATAGAAGAAAGAGTATAAATTACAATATCTCTCTTTAATATGCCACATTCATTCTCTATTTTTAAGATAAGAAATAAAGAAGGAATAGAGAAAATACTGGCCCGTTCACTTTCCTATGCTTTTACATCATGGGACACGTGGCTTCATTTCTTTTGGTTTTTGAGATTACATCTTATACTTTTCTTTTGTCAAACGTGAATTTTTACACCTTATCGTTCAATACACAAACCCTAAGTCACATAAAGTGCATGCGGATTGGCTGCGAGTACACGAACATGAAAACGTCTCTCAAGAACCTCCAAAATAACTAAAAATCATGATTGCGAGCGCAAATATAAAGCGAGGATTGAGAGCACGGGCGTTGTTCATTTTGAAAGATATGTGACTACAAACCTCATCACCATGTGCAAGCCAATTCCGACAACGCCTCAAATCCATCTTTCAAAGGTCATAAAATTCTAACAAATCAAAGAGAAAAATGTGATAGATTTCCTTTTTAGTCCTTGATTTTCTAAATGAAGGACAATTTGAGAAACTTACAATTTTTTAGGTGTAGTAATGATGTTTACCCAAACGGACACGACCAAAAAAAACTGGCACCAAACCAACCAAAAATACCGGCCGAAAAAACTGGTACGATTTGGTTTATCCAAGCTTTGATTCAGCTTGGTTTTGGATTTTGAAAAGAAAAAACAAAATAGCTCGATTTTGAATTTGGTCAAAGTAAACTGAAAGAAATCAAACGGAAACATATAACACTATCTCGTAACAATAGTAATATCAGCAATCCATTACCCAGAAAAATTTATACACCTCAATTTCCTTGAACCAGTTCCTTTCTATTTATTGGCTTTTTGACTTTTTTGGTCCCCAAAGTATTTCCGCAGTGCCATTTTCGTCCCCAATATTCCAATTGCTAACATTGCATCCCCAAAGTATTTCCGCAGTGCCATTTTGGTCCCTGCGACTGACGCCGTTCCTTCCCTCTGTTAAAATCAAGGGTAACCTTGGTATTTCACCCCCTCTCTCCCTCAAAACGGCGTCGTTTGGTTGGAATTTGGAAATATTGATTTTTTTTCTTCCATGGTTCTCTTAGGGTTCTCATTGAAAGCCTTAAAATCAAAAAAATTATTATGACTCTTTAGGATAAAATGATCAAAAAATTAAGATCTTGGCACAGGTTCAAACAGATTGAAAATTTGAACAATCAATTTTTTCACCATATTTTTTAATATATAAATAGCCTAAAAAAATCAAATATTTCAATTTTCAACCCGTTTGAACCGGTGCGAAGATCTTAATTTTTTGATCATTTTATACTAAAGGGTCATAATTAATTTTTTGACTTTAAGGCTTTCAATGAGAACCCTAAGAGAACCATGGAAGAGAAAAATCAATCTTATATATTTTTAGGCTGTCTATATATCAAAAAATTAATTATGACCTTGTAGAATAAAATGATCAAAAAATTAAGATCTTCGCATCGGTTCAAACAGGTTGAAAATTGAAACACTTGATTTTTTTAGGCTGTTTATATATTAAAAAATATGCTGAAAAAATTAATTGTTCAAATTTTCAATCTGTTTGAACCTGTGCGAAGATCTTAATTTTTTGATCATTTTATTCTAAAGGGTCATAATTATTTTTTTGATATATAAATAGCCTAAAAATATATAAAATTGATTTTTCTCTTTCATGGTTCTCTTAGGGTTCTCATTGAAAGCTTAAAGTCAAAAACATTAATTATGACCCTTTAGGATAAAATAATCAAAAAATTAAGATCTTCGCACAGGTTCAAACAGATTGAAAATTTGAACAATTAATTTTTTCAGCATATTTTTTAATATATAAACAGCCTAAAAAAATCAAGTGTTTCAATTTTCAACCTGTTTGAACCAGTGCTAAGATCTTAATTTTTTGATCATTTTATTCTAAAGGGTCATAATTATTATTTTGATATATAAATAGCCTAAAAATATATAAAATTGATTTTTCTCTTTCATGGTTCTCTTAGGGTTCTCATTGAAAGCTTAAAGTCAAAAAAATTAATTATGACCTTTTAGGATAAAATGATCAAAAAATTAAGATCTTCGCACCGGTTCAAACGGGTTGAAAATTGAAATATTTGATTTTTTTAGGCTATTTATATATTAAAAAATATGGTGAAAAAATTAATTGTTCAAATTTTCAATCTGTTTGAACCTGTGCCAAGATCTTAATTTTTTGATCATTTTATCCTAAAGAGTCATAATAATTTTTTTGATTTTAAGGCTTTCAATGAGAACCCTAAGAGAACCATGGAAGAAAAAAAAATCAATATTTCCAAATTCCAACCAAATGACGCCGTTTTGAGGGAGAGAGGGGGTGAAATACCAAGGTTGCCCTTGATTTTAACGGAGGGAAGGAACGGCGTCAGTCGCAGGGACCAAAATGGCACTGCGGAAATACTTTGGGGATGCAATGTTAGCAATTGGAATATTGGGGACGAAAATGGCACTGCGGAAATACTTTGGGGACCAAAAAAGTCAAAAAGCCTCTATTTATTTTGAAAGTTTGGTTTGATGGATTTAGCATACATAGAAATCGTCTCTCTTCATAAGTTCAGATTTTTTTAATGCCATTTTACGGTTTCTAATTTTATTGGGCCCTTTTTTTGAATATTGTTTTGGTATTGCAAGGCACATGGGTCAAGTTGAAGTTGTTTCTCGACTCAATTATGTATTTCATCTATTCATATTTGTTTTATTGAGCTTTATTATACGGCTCAAAGCTAAATAAACCGAGTGCGTCGGACCAAATTTAATAAACCTAACTAGACTAACACCGAAGTTATTTGGTCGAGTTTCGGTTACACGATTTCAAAACCGTATAAACCATTTAGTGGTAAAATTAGTAGTAGTACAATCCCACATTGCTTGGAAGTGGAATGAGTGATCACTTAATAACATCTGGGACCTCTCCACTCATTGCCAATTGATTTTGAGATGGATATAAAGTTTCCACATGGTATCAGAGCGGGGCCCGTTCCACCCCACATGTTATAAAATTCACAATCCACACCCCGCGATGACAGACCAGCGAAAAGGCTGCATGATGAACGTGAGGGGGGATGTTAAGGAAATAGAATCCCACATTGTTTGGGAGTGGAATGGGTGATCAGTTAATAACATTTAGGACATCTCCACTCATTCTCAATTGATTTTGAGATGGACAGTACAAAATCGGACCACTTAACCGTACAAATTTAATTCCTTGATTTCATTATCTTTTTTTTGGTCGAACGGAATAGTATTCCTTGATTTCATTATCGCTTCCTTGCTTTCCATACCCATCATGCATTTACGTCGTAAACTGACGTGCCCCCACTAGGAACCAATTATTGCCCAGATATTTTGGCTCTATGTTGAAGCACATGTAGTGTTGTCCCATTTTTTTGGCTCAAATCCCCCTCATATTTGTTGACACTGGCGGAGTCAGGAATTCCGTTCAAAGGGGCACCTTTTCACAACAAATTAAAAAAATTCACAGTAAAGTATATCGAAGAAAGAAATACTAAGCACAAAAGTTTAAATATTTTTCTTCGAAAAGTTAGAAAATGAGTTGGATGGATTCAAACATGCCACAAAAGTAGCAATTCGATATTTGCCTCCGTAAAACGAGCATTTAGTTCTTGAAGGGGTCCATTCATTTAGTTGAAAACCCACGACAAACAATAAATCCAATACCCAAAACTTTCAATTCTTACAAAAATCTTTTGAATATGTGTAATTAAAAAAAAAGAAAGGAAAGGGTGATAAAATTTCGGGAGTGGGGGACGTGACCCCTTGAGTCTTAATTGGCTTCGCCCCGGTTTATTGACTTTAAAGAAGGATACCCGTAGAGAGATTGATTTGTTATTAATAAGTGGGTCTCCTCACTTGTGATTTGTGAATGTTTCTATGCCGCTCATTCGCACATCCTTGTGTTATCTATCATATGATTTTTTGTGCTTATTATTCCCCAATGCGTTATCTATCAGTTTCAAAACTGAGGGGCCTTGACTGCCACTTTGTTTTGAACAAGTTGTAGGCACTCTCATTTACTATTTGTTAATGACATTTTGCCATCCTCCCCCAAAGGAGTTCGCTTCATAGTATGGTTCCTTAAAATTATTTGAGGTGCGCATAAACTGATATGAACATTTGTTTCTAAAAAAAAATCACTGCAAGAATATAATAGCAATTACTGCAAGAGTAATCGACATTTATCATAGCTATATATCATCATAGTTCTTGTGATTTTTATGTCCGAACTTATACGTAACGATCATAACTACTAACACTATCTCATAAGTGATTTATTGATCAAAAGTATATCCGTGACGAAATGTCATGTAAGTTGTAACCCCATCTCATTGTAAAATCTTCATTTTAATTCAAGAGAGAAAATCTGACAAAAGAGTAGCGCGCCTTGCTCTTTATCCATGGCTTCAAGCGTGAAATAGATTCCCAATCCTCAGCCCTTACTCCCTGTTTGGCTGGCTGCTAATACCAACGGTCACCTTAGTTTTGTGGCAACTAATACCAGTCTCTAGTCACTTGATTTATCTTCGATTAGCATGGCATTACGAACTTGGGAGGTGGACTTGATGAGTTACAAACATACTATAATGGACCCTAGACTAATTTTTTATATTTCCTATCAACTAATACCAGTCTCTAGTCACTTGATATATATATATTTTATATATATATATATCAGTTTATAATGATGTATGGTCAGACGATTCATGTGTTACTCGCGAGGTAATTGTCATTCGTCTTTTAACATGATTGTGTTGTTGAAATTGATTCTTCCAAAAAAAACAAAAAAGAAGAAAGAGTATAAATTACCACACATCTTTTTTTAATATATCACATTCATTCTCTATTTTTAAGAAATAAAGAAGGAAGAGAGAAAATACGGGCCCGTTCACTTTCCTATGCTTCTGCATCATTGGACACCTGGCTTCATTTCTTTGGTTTTTGAGATTACATCTTATCCTTTTTTCTTTTTCTTTTTTCAAACTTGAATTTTACACCTTATCCTTTGCCCCGAAAAATTTAAACCACTCATTTTCCTTGAACCAGTTCCTTTCATTATCACTTCCTCGCTTTCCATTCCCATCATGTGTGGGCATGCGCCCCGAAAAATCCCATGTTTTAAGCATAAAATTCCGGGTGCGCCCTTATCTCGCAGAAAGCGCGGCGAAGTGCTTCGCAGATCAGAGAGTCGCCACTCGGGTTTTGCAGTTAGTACCCAAGAAACCGTTCTTTTGAAAACGTTTGGACCACGTCCGTTTGATTTTGAAAAAGGCTTTTGTAGACTGGACCGTCGTCACCTTCGATCTTGAGGTTCGGGAGCCAGGTTACGAGAGGGGAAGGGTTTTATGGCACCCCCCTCGCCCAGTCCGGGGACCGGTCTCTACTCAGGCGTTTTATAAAACATTTGCACTTCTCTCTTTATTTGATCATTCTTTTAACCAGTTAGGGCGGGGGAACAGTTAATGGGGATTAAAACTGTAAACACATTTGCAGTTTATGTACAAGAATATATGACAAAATGTTTATGGATGATGATGTTCGATCTGTACAAGTATAATAGGTTGAGAACAAGCTTTTGTGGACGTTTTAGACAAACTAGCACACACTGACTGTGCAATGGTACACACAGGAACAAGCCTGCATGCACTGAACAAGCCACTGCATGCAGTCAGGATCTGCGTGCGCCACCCACAACTGGCGTGCGCCGGTTAACCCAATACCACAGCTTCTGTTCTCAACCCTCTGGGCTCTGGAAAGGACCAGTGCACACCCAGGACAAACCACGCAGTTTGCATATGTTACTAAGCTATTACAGACAGATTAATGGGCTCAAAAGCCACCAAATAGGCAGAAAACCCCTTAAACAATGAGGGGAGGATGATCAAAGGCCTGGATGTAAGATCCATGCAAGGGCCAAGCCACTGGAATATAGACCACTACCGTACGCCACTTATAAAGGGCCGTACGCCAGTTATTGTTTTGTCCCAATGCTTTGGCTTTGCATCATCTAGGCTCTGGAACAAGACCAGAAGGCTCCCAGAGGCCAAGCTGAGCAATAAATACAGATGGAAGAGAAAGTAACTCTAAATACAGAAAGCAGTAAACTGGTTTGAACATGCAGCAAGGTGATCAAAGCTAAAAGAAAGCAAGAAAACAATGATCCATGATCCCCACGCCAGTTTTGCACGTACTACCATTACTGGCGTACGGCACATAACGTCTGGCGTGCGCCACTGATCATTGTGCACGGTTTTGAAATCTTGCCAGCATTAGGGCCAGGACTGGTATAGATTACCAGCCTTGACCCTGCCAGCCCCCCTCAGGGGTCAGAACAGAAAAGCAGGAGCAAAAGGTGTTATACCTTTGCTCGTGAGTTTGATGGATGGTTTGAACTTTGAGCTTGAAAGGAGATGGATGGAGGATGGATGTAGTGAGGTTTGAGGACTGTGGAGAGTATGTTCCCTTGCTTGCTCTTTCTATGGAGGAGAAAGGAAGCAAAGGAGAATAATGGAGAAGAAGACAAAAGGGCTTGAACTTCTTAATGTTGCTAACCCCTTGCAAATGAATGCAAGATGGGTATTTATGGAGGAGGGAGAGGACTGATCAGCCTGCCCTTAGGGGCTGTTTGGGTGGCCAAGCTTTGGAGGAAGCTCCCATGCATTTAATGCATGGGACTTGGCTTGATGGAGGGTGTAGGAGAGAGAGGGGAACATCTCTGGCCGAAGTAATGATCAGGGGGCTACCAGCTGACGTCAGGCGGCTACAAAAACTCCCGCCCATCTGGCTGAAAAAGGTTGATTTGACTGGCACTGACTGGCGTGCGCCACTTGTTGAGTGGCGTGCGCCAGAAAGCGGCAATGACTGACACGTGGCAGAGGTTCCTGCGCACGCTAGCCCACCACCAGCGTACTCCAGTAGGGTTTTGCTGAGGCCATTTGGTTCTGGCTCGAGGGTTCGACAAAGGCTTGAGATGGGTTTGGATGAGGTTCGGGACGCTCAAAGCTCAAACTCATTTCACACACTCGGGATGTTCTTGACCTTAATCATCATCGGGGAATCAAAGACCGTAAGTAAACTAATCTGGACCGTCCAGAATAGGGTGTCTACAGTAGCCCCCCTTTGACGGCACTTAAAGCACCATTGTTCTGGCGTAAGTAACGTCAAAGGTCTTCTAGACACCCCTCTAGGCCATCCAGAGCAAATCATACGAATCGATGAGAACAAAAATTTAAATAACCTGACTGGTTAGATTGATTGGAGCGGATAGATCGCTGTTGGTGATGATATGCTTGGCTGAGTTAATGCTGGCATTGGCTATGATAGCGCGGCCGGGACGGCTGACTCAGCTGGGGAGTAATAAGCCGTGAATTGGCTCCGTTGAGAAAGATACGGTCCTTCGGATGGATCGTCATTGACTGAATTTGGACGGATAGATCGTCGTTGATTTGAGATGGACAGAACAGGCCGTCACTTGTTGGGGACTCTCCTGGGGAAGATGATCCATTGAAAGCAACTCGGGGTTACTTGTTCGACTTGAAATTGGACGGATAGATCGTCGTTGATTTGGAAACTGGACGGATAGATCGTCGTTGATTTGAGATGTGGACGGATAGATCGTCGTTGATTTGAAATTGGACGGATAGATCGTCGTTGATTTGAAATGTGGACGGATAGATCGTCGTTGATTTGAAATTGGACGGATAGATCGTCGTTGATTCGAAATTGGACGGATAGATCGTCGTTGATTTGAATTTGGACGGATAGATCGTCGTTGATTTGAAATTGGACGGATAGATCGTCGTTGATTTGAATTTGGACGGACTCTGCTTGGGGAGTAACCATCCGAAGTGATGACATGAATTTGATGACCATGGGCCTTCATTTTGATCACGGGACGTGAGTTGGGCCCCAGGCCCAAGAATTACTGGCGTGCGCCACTATATTTGTGCCGTGCGCCACTTATACTGAAGTATCCAGGCCCAGATCCGGCCCAGACCCGGCCCAACGTTGTCCCACGTCGATCAAACTTCCAGGCGACGTATGAAACTGCCATTTGATCGGTTTCAAAACTTCCAAAATCTCTCATCTTTTCCCGAATCTCCCAATCCCTCACAAAACCTTCTCATCTTCTTCCGAAATCCATCACCCACGTTTACCCATGGCTGAACCAGGCGGCAGTGGTGGCGGAAATAGTGGTGGGGGTGACGAGGCTCGGCCGGTACATGAGCCCGAGGTTTCGGGGATTCCGATCTACGATCAAACGGTAGAGGAATCCTCCCCAGACGCCGGTGCAGAGATTCCAGGCGACGGCGGCGGCAATGGCAGCCATGCAACGGAGGCGGGTGTCGACGGCGAGCGGCGTGCGCCAGTAATGGAGGGGCGTACGCCGGAGACGGTGGTGTCACAGGGTCCACGCGTGAGTCGGTTGGACTTCCGGAGTGGAGTGGAAGCCTTAGTGGTCACCGGGGTTAGTTCGGCCGGAGCGAGCGGCAGTGGCAGTGGTAGTGGTGGTGTTGGTGAGGACCGACCGGGGTCGCCTCCGAGAGATCCGGCGAGCGGTAAGGCTCCGGCTGTGGTAGAGGAGGTGGGGGACGTGCCGAGGGCTGATCATACCGAGCGGATTGAGTTTATGGCACCCGCGGGCTCGTCCAGTCACGAGCCGATCATGAGCCGTGACTTGGCGGAGTTTGTGGGTGCGTCTGAGCTTGCCCGGCTCATGAGAGACTGTCCCGAGGTAGTTGCGGCTGTTGAGCGGGCGCGGGAGGAGAGGCTGAGGGAGATAGCCCTGTCTGACGAGGCAGAGAGACTGAGGCGAGAGGCCGAGGAGGCGCAGAGAGACCAGGAGGAGTTGGTGCGGAAGACCGAGGAGGCTGAGAGAGAGTAGGAGGAGGGTCCTGGGGCGTACGAGGTGGCCGTGGACTTTGCAGAGGCCAGGCGGCAGACCCTTCGTACCCCGTTTGCGGCTGAGACGTACGTTCCTCCAGAGCCGCACGTGTTTGTGGCGTCGGGCACTGAGGGCTACGTCCCTTTACAGAGGGACTATGACGAGGAGCTGGTGCTGAGGGACCGTGAGCAGCACTTGTCCAGGGGCTGGACTGAGGTACACTCTTTAAAACTCTCCTTTAGTCTTCATTCCGTACTTGTGACGCATGATATTTGAACCTTTTGCATTTGATTGATTATGTAGAGTTAGTGATATCTTGACTTGAAGTAGACTGGATTGGCTATAGAGTGTTTCGACTGCACAATTCGACCATAGAATGCCTGTAGATAACCGACACTGACTTGTAGTATGCCATGCAACGCAACTCGACTGATAGGTTGTCCCGAAATCTGACTTGACTCCGTAGGATGCTCGAATGACTTGAATCGACCGATAGGGTGCCTTGAAACGATAATCGACTGAACAATCATGCTTTTGTTGCCTTGATGACTTAAATCGACCGATAGGATGTCAGGTGGCTTGATAAGCGACTGAATAAATGCTCGAAGCTTGAATCGACTTTGAAATGCCTTGAAACGATAACTGACTGAACGAATGCCTTGAAACTTGAATCGACTGAACGAATCGACTGAACGAATGCCTTGAAACGATAATTGACTGAACGAATCGACTGAACGAATGCCTTGATGCTTTAGATCCTTGATTCGACTATCCACTGAATTTGAACTGCTGTACTGATGCTATTTCTGTTTCTTTGGTTGTGATGCGCAGAGAGGAGTGGTTAGCTCGCGGGGGCACGGCGGTCCGGCGCACTCGCTCGAGCTATACTTGAGTTTGCCAGCGGGGGCACGAGAGCTGGTGGACGCGGCGGGGTTTGGTGTGTTCATCCCCACGCTGACAGCGGTGAGGAGCGACCACGGGGTACTGTCTGCCCTGGCGGAGAGGTGGTGGGACACGTCGAACTCCTTCCACTTCCCAATTGGGGAGATGACGGTGACTCCGACAGACTTTGCGGCCATCACGGGCCTGAGGGTAGGAGGGGACCCGATCCCGTTTGACTCGGGGATCCACAGAGACAGGGAGGCGCTGCAGTGGTTCTTAGGCATGGTGCCGGCGGGGAGCTCAGAGATGGTCTCATACGACCAGTTTGCGAGGCACGTGGAGCAGAGGGTCCCGGTGTTGGAGTTGGCAGGAGGAGAGGTTCCTGAGTTAGAGTTGGCGCGGCTGGCCAGGGTTTACTTGTTGTACTTGTTCGGGGCTACTCTGTACCCGAACAAGAGGTCCACAGTGCACTTGTCTTACTTGCCGGCCCTTTTTGACTTGCGGTCGGCTTCTCGGTTCGACTGGGGAGGAGCGGCCTTGGGCACGTGCTACTGCTTCTTGGGTGAGTTCTCCAGAGGGAGCAGGGCAGCTGCTGGGTACTGGAGAGTGTGGGAGGTAAGGAATCAATACTGTCTTTCAATTCCATTCCATACTTGTACTTTATCTTGCATATACTGTATTTCTGATGCCTTGTCTGTTTGATTGTTTGAAAACCTTGCAGTTGTGGGCTTACGAGGTGCTGAGGATGTACCCTCCGGAGAATAGGAGTCCGGACCCAAGGGTGCTTCCTCGAGTGATGGTCTGGGGACCACTTCGCGTCGAGAAGAAGAGGTCGAAGAAGACGCTTGCAGACTTTCGGTTGTACCTCGACCACTTGACGGACTCTCAGGTGAGACCTGCTTTTCTACTTGGTAGTTCATGTCTTTGAATTGCTTCAATGTTGTTGCTGATATCCTTTGATTGCTTTGCAGGTGGAGTGGGACCCGTGGAGGCCTGCAGGGCCTGAGCCTGAGTACCTTGCGCGGAGCAGAGTGGTGACAGCGAGCCGGGTGCTGCTGGAGTCGGCTTTCGGGTGGCAGTGGTACTTGGGCGATCGGGTGACGCGACAGTCGCTCGACTCGTCTGAGTTCCTTGTCCCTGGGCCACTTCCGTTTCGTGCTTCGCACACTGGGAGGTACACGCTGAGAGAGTTGAGGAGGTTCACTGTTCTTGTTCCTGCGGCTCCCTTTCTGAGACGAGAGCGAGACTACGCCGTTTACCGGAGGCGATACTTGGCGGGAGCGCTTGGAGTGATGGAGCACAGGGCAGTGCGGGCGGAGGCGTTAGTTGCTGGTGAGGAGAGGTCGGGACGGCGGAGTAGGCCGGGCCGTTCCAGGGAGAGGAGTGAGTTTGCAGAGTCGACCGGGCTCACTCAGCTTTCTTGGACGCTGACGGTGCGTGACCCTCAGGGGGAGGTTGCGGAGGTTCACTTCGAGCCTGCCCGGACAAAGCCAGCAGAGGTCACAGGACCGGTATGATGTACTTTCAGCCTACCTTCATTTCCTTGCTTCTTGTATCATACTTGCCTTGTATTTGAACTGCCCTTGACTTCCAATACTTGTGATTCAGGTGCCGCTAGAGTGGGCGAGGGAGTCCATGCTGTGGGCACACGCCCCAAAAATCCCATTTTTAAGCATAAAATTCCGGGTGCGCCCTTATCTCGCGGAAAGCGCGGCGAAGTGCTTCGCAGATCAGAGAGTCGCCACTCGGGTTTTGCGGTTTGTACCCAAGAAACCGTTCTTTTGAAAATGTTTTGGATCGCATTTGTTTGATTTTGAAAAGGCTTTTGTAGACTGGGCCGTCGTCACCTTCGATCTTAAGGTTCGGGAGCCAGATTACGAGAGGGGAAGGGTTTTATGGCACCCCTCTCGCCCAGTCCGGAGACCGGTCTCTACTCAGGCGTTTTATAAATCATTTGCATTTCTCTCTTTATTTGATCGTTCTTTTAACCAGTTAGGGCGGGGGAACAATTAATGGGGATTAAAACTGTAACACATTTGCATTTATGTACAAAGATGTGACAAAATGTTTATGGATGGTGAATGTTTGATCTAAGCAAATATAGTAGATTGAGAACAAGCTTTTGTGGACTTTTTAGACAAACTAGCACACGCTGACTGTACGATGGCACATACAGGAACAAGCCTGCATGCACTGGGCGAACCACTGCATGCAGTCATTACCTGCGTGCGCCACTCAATACTGGCGTGCGCCGGTTAACCCAATACCACAGCTTCTATTCTCAACCCTCTGGGCTCTGGAAAAGGACCAGTGCACACCCAGGACAAACCACGCAGTTTATAGAGGTTAGTAAATCGTTACAGACAGATGAATGGGCTTAAAAGCCTCCAAATAGCAGAAAACCCCTTAAACAGTGAGGGGAGGATGATCAAAGACCTGGATGTAAGATCCATGCAAGGGCCAAGCCACTGGAATATGGATCACTAGCGCACGCCACTAATGAAGGTGCGCGCGCCAGTTCTTTCTTGGTTCCAGTGCTTTGGCTTTGCACATTCTGGGCTCTGGAATAGGACCAGAGGGACCCAGAAGGCCAAACTAAGCAATAAATATGGATAGGAAAGAAAGCAGTTCTAAATACAGAAAGCTGTAAACTGGTTTTAGCATGCAGCAGGGTGATCAAAGCTTAAATAATGCAAGAAAAACAATGATCCATGATCCCCACACCAGTGTTGCACATTCCACCATGACTGGCGTACGGCACATGTCTACTGGCGTGCGCCACTAATCATTGTACACGGTTCTTGAAACCTTGCTAGCATTAGGGCCAGGACTGGTATAGATTACCAGCCTTGACCCTGCCAGCCCCCCTCAGAGGTCAGAACAGAAAGCAGGAGCAAGAGGTGTTATACCTTTGCTAGTGAGTTTGAATGTGAGTTGGATCTTTGAGCTTGAGAGAGGTTGATGGAAGATGGGTGTAGAGATGGTTATGGACTGTGGAAGGTGTATTCTTCACTTGCTCTTTCTATGAGGAAGAAAGGAAGCAAAGAACAATAAATAAGAAGAAGACAAAGGATGGCTTGACTTTATGAAGCTAACCCTTTTCTTAATGGTGCTAACCCTTCTTAATGATGCCAACCCCTTGCAAATGAATGCAAAGGGGGTATTTATGGAGGAGGGAGAGGCTGGTCAGTTTAGGCCTTAGGGGCTGTTTGGATGATCAAGTATTGGAGGAAGCTCCCATGCATTTAATGCATGGGACTTGGCTTGATGGAAGAGAAAGGAACAGTTTCAGGCCGAAGTAATGATCTGGGGGCTGCCAGCTGACGTCAGGCGGCTGCAGAGGCTCCCGCCCAGCTGGCTGAAAAGGTTGATTTGACTGGTGATGACTGGCGTGCGCCACTGTTTGAGTGGCGTGCGCCAGAGGGTGGTAATGACTGACACGTGGCAGTGGCTCCTGCGCACGCTAGTCTACCACCAGCGTACTCCAGAAGGGTTTTGTTGAGGCCATTTGGTTCTGGCTTGAGGGTTCGACAAGGGTTTGAAACGGGTTTGGACGAGGTTCGGGACGCTCAAAGCTCAAACTCATCAAACGACTCGGTATGTTCTCGACCTTAATCATCATTGGGGAATCAAAGACCGTAAGTAAACTAATCCGGACAGTCCAGAATAGGGTGTCTACAGTAGCCCCCCTTTGACGGCACTTAAAGCACCATCGACTTGGCGTAAGTAACGTCAAAGGTTTTCTAGACACCCATCTAGGCCATCAAGAGCAGAACATACGAGTTCAATGATAGACGACAAATTTAAAGAACCTGATTGAGTGGACGGATAGAGCGGATAGATCGCTGTTGTCGAGGATGTTTGATGTATAAGGATAGGTCGATGCTGACCTTGACTTCTGACAGCCCGGCTTGGGCGGCTGACTCAGCTGGGGAAGATAGGCCGTGGATTGGCTCCGTTGAGAAAGATACGGTCCTTCGGAGAGGCCGTCGTTGATTGAATTTGGACGGATAGATCGTCGTTGATTCGGGATGTACAGAACAGGCTGTCACTTGTTGGGGGGACTCTCCTGGGGAAGAATCCATTTTGAAAACAACCCGGGGCTACCTGCTTGATTTGAGATTGAGACGGACGGATCGTCGTTGATTTGAATTTGAACGGATAGATCGTCGTTGATTTGAAATTGGACGGACGGATCGTCGTTGATTTGAATTTGGACGGATAGATCGTCGTTGATTTGAAATTGGACGGATAGATCGTCGTTGATTTGAAATTGGACGGATAGATCGTCGTTGATTTGAAATTGGACGGACGGATCGTCGTTGATTTGAATTTGGACGGATAGATCGTCGTTGATTTGAAATTGGACGGACGGATCGTCGTTGATTTGAATTTGGACGGATAGATCGTCGTTGATTTGAATTTGGACGGATAGATCGTCGTTGATTTGAAATTGGACGGATAGATCGTCATTGATTGGAAATTGGACGGATAGATCGTCGTTGATTTGAAATTTGGACAGGCTCTGCTTGGGGAGTGTCCATCCTAGGTGATAGAACCAATTTGATGACCATGGGCTTCGATTTTTGACCACGGAATGTGGGTTGGGCCTCAGGCCCACGAACATCTGGCGTGCGCCACTATATTTGTGCCGTACGCCACTCATACTGAAATACCCAGGCCCAGATCCGGCCCAGACCCGGCCCGGTGCTGTTCCACGTCGTATAAACTTCTGCAGAGTTGGCGAAACCGCCATTCTTCGGTTCGAACTCTCAAAAACTCTCCCCAAATCTTCCGATCTTCTTATCTCCCTCATCCCTCTTCCCACAATCACAACCGACATACACCCATGGCGGAGACAGGCGGTAATGGTGGCGGAAACAGTAGCGGTGGTGACGAGGCTCGACCGAGTCACGAAATCGAGACTTTGGGGGTTTCGATCGTCGATCAAACGACTGGAGGAGGCACGACAGGTGCCGGTGCAGAGATCCCAGGCGGCGGCGGCGGCAATGGTAGCCATGCAGAGGAGGCCGGTGGTGGCGGCGAACGGCGTACGCCGGAGGAGGAGGGGCGTACGCCTGTGATGGCGAACCCAGGGGGCCCACGGGTGAGTCGCCTGGACTCGAGGAGTGGTGTGGAGGGTTTCGTGGTGACCGGCGGTGGTTCGGTTGAGGCCGGTGGTAGCAGTGGTGATGGCGGCAGCCGGCGGGGGTCGCCGCCGAGAGACCCGGCGAGCGGCAAGGCTCCGGCAGTGGTAGAGGACGTGGGGGACGCGCCGAGGGTGGACCACGTCGAGCGGATCGAGTTTGAGGCGCCCGCGGGTTCGTCCAGTCACGAGCCGATCATGAGCCGTGACTTGGCGGAGTTTGTGGGTGACGCTGCGCTTTCCCGGTTGATGAGAGAGAGCCCTGCGGTCGTTAGAGCGGTCTTGGCAGCCAGAGAGGAGAGGCTGAGGGAGATAGCCCGGTCCGACGAGGCCGAGAGACTGAGGAGAGAGGCCGAGGCGGCGGAGAGAGAGCAGGCGGAGTTGGTGCGAGAGGCTGAGGAGGCCGAGAGGGAGCAGGAGGAGGGCCCTGGGGCGTACGAGGTGGCCGTGGACTTAGCGGAGACCAGACGGTCGGCCACTCGTGCCCCGTTTGCTGCTGAGACGTACGTTCCTCCAGAGCCGCACGTGTTTGTGGCGTCTGGTGCTGAGAGCTACGTCCCTCTACAGAGGGACTACGACGAGGAGCTGGTGCTGAGGGACCGCGAGCGGCACTTGTCCAGGGGCTGGACTGAGGTACACTCTTTAAAACTCCCATTTAGTCTTCATTTCGTACTTGCGATGCATGATACTCGAACCTTTTGTATTTGATTGACTGTGTAGAGTTAGTGATATCTCGACTTGCAGTAGACTAGGTTGGCTGTAGAGAGCTTTGACTGCATAATTCGACCAGAGAATGCCTGTAGATAAGTGATATCGACTTTGTGGTATGCCGCGTAATGTACCTCGACTGATAGATTGCCCTGAAATTTGTCTTGACTCTGTAGGATGTTCGAACGACTTGAATCGACCGATAGGATGCCTTGAAAAAGATAATCGACTGAACGATCACGCTTTTATTGCCTTGATAACTTGAATCGACCGATAGGATGCCCGGTAGCTTGATAAGTGACTAAATAAATGCTTGAAGCTTGAATCGACTTTTGAAACGATAATTGACTGAATGAATGCCTTAAAAACTTGAATCGACTGAACGAATGCTTAGATGCTCTAGATCCTTGATTTGACTATCTCCTGAATTTGAACTGCTGTACTGATGCTATTTCTGTTGTCTCGGTTGTTGTGATGTGCAGAGAGGAGTGGTTAGCCAGCGGGGGCACGGTGGTCCGGCACACTCGCTCGAGTTGTACTTGAGTTTACCTGCGGGGGCCCGAGAGCTGGTGGACGCGGCGGGGTTTGGCGTGTTCATCCCCACGCTGACAGCGGTGAGGAGTGACCACGCAGTGTTGTCTGCCTTGGCGGAGAGGTGGTGGGACACGTCGAATTCCTTCCACTTCCCGATTGGGGAGATGACGGTGACTCCGACGGACTTTGCGGCCATCACGGGCCTGAGGGTAGGAGGGGACCCGATCCCGTTCGACTCGGGGATCCACAGAGACAGGGAGGCGCTGCAGTGGTTCTTAGGGATGGTGCCAGCGGGGAGCTCAGAGATGGTCTCATACGACCAGTTTGTGAGGCGCGTGGAGCAGAGGGTCCCGGAGCTGGAGGTGGCAGGAGGGGAGGTTTCTGAGTTAGAGTCGGCGCAGCTGGCCCGGGTTTACTTGCTGTACTTGTTCGGGGCTACTCTGTACCCGAACAAGAGGTCCACGGTGCACTTGTCCTACCTGCCGGCCCTTTTTGACTTGCGGTCGGCTTCTCGGTTCGACTGGGGAGGAGCGGCCTTGGGCACGTGCTACTGTTTCTTGGGTGAGTTCTCCAGAGGGAGCAGGGCAGCTGCTGGGTACTGGAGAGTGTGGGAGGTAAGGAATCAATACTGTCTTTCAATTCCGTTCCATACTTGCGCTTTATCTTGTATATGCTGTATTTTCTGAGGCCTTGTCTGTTTGATTGTTTGAAAACTTTGCAGTTGTGGGCTTACGAGGTGCTGAGGATGTACCCTCCGGAGCACAGGAGTCCGGACCCGAGGGTGCTTCCTCGAGCGATGGTCTGGGGACCACTTCGTGTCGGGAAGAAGAAGTCGACGAAGACGCTCGCAGACTTCCGGTTGTACCTCGACCACTTGACGGGCTCTCAGGTGAGACCCGCTTTTCTATTTGGTAGTTCATGTCTTTGAATTGCTTCAATGCTGTTGCTGATATCCTTTGATTGCTTTGCAGGTGGAGTGGGACCCGTGGAGGCCTGCAGGGCCTGAGCCTGAGTACCTCGCCCGGAGCAGAGTGGTGACAGCGAGCCGGGTGCTGTTGGAGTCGGCTTTCGGGTGGCGGTGGTACCTGGGCGACCGGGTGACGCGACAGTCACTCGACTCGTCTGAGTTCCTTGTCCCTGGGCCACTTCCGCCTCGTGCTTCGCACACTGGGAGGTACACACTGAGAGAGCTGAGGAGGTTCACTGTTCCTGCTGCTGCGGCTCCCTTTCTGAGACGAGAGCGAGACTATGCCGTTTACCGGAGGCGATACTTGGCGGGAGCGCTCGGAGTGATGGAGCACAGGGCAGTGCGGGCGGAGGCATTAGTTGCTGGTGAGGAGAGGCGGGGCCGGCGGAGTAGGTCGGGCCATTCCAGGGAGAGGAGTGAGTTTGCAGAGTCGACCGGGCTCACTCAGCTTTCTTGGACGTTGCCAGTGCGTGACCCTCAGGGGGAAGCTGCAGAGGTTCACTTTGAGCCTGCTAGGACTGAGCCGGCAGAGGTCACGGGACCGGTATGGTGTACTTTCAGCTTTCGTTTATTCCCTGTTTTCCCATACCATGCTTGTCTTGCATTTGAACTGCCTTTGACTTTCGATACTTGTGATTCAGGTGCCGCTTGAATGGGCGAGGGAGTCCATGCGCTTGATGCTTGCCATGGAGAAAAAGTTCCACCAGATAGCCAGTGGCACTCCCTTGCAGTTGTACTACCCGCCGGCAGCTCCAGCGCCTACTGCGCAGCCTCAGGTATAACCCAGAGTTCCGAATTCGATACTTATCTGCTGTGCATGTTTGTTACAATGCATGTTAGAAGTACCTGCTCTTGATTCCTGCTTCAGCATTTACATATACACTATGCACAATATTGACATTGAATTGAATTGACAATGCAGGGACGCGCTAGGGCGGCTTCTAGTCGGCGGCCAGTGGAGCCAGCCCCTCAGAAGGGCAAGAGGAAGGCTCCTGCGACAGTCCAGCGATCGGCGAGGACTTCGCGGCGCGAGGCCAGAGGGGTGGTGATAGCTCCTGACAGAGGGTCACCACCGCCTCAGAGGGTGCTGCGGAAGAGGGATGCCCGGAAGCAGCCAGCGGAGGGGCCCGCGAGGAAGAAGAGGAGAGAGGAGGACGAGGACGAGGACGAGGAGGAGGAGCCCGTGTCCCTCAGCAGCGGCTCTGACTCTGCTGGCGACCCCAGGTTCAGGACCACTCAGAGAGACTTAGCCGCAGCTGAGGAGAGCGAGGACGACAGCGGCGACACTGACGAGCTCTTCGACCAGTGAGGGCTACTACTGAGCCTCAGCTACTTTACTGTCTTTTCCTTTGACACTTGATTTTGATTTTGGGGCCTGCGTGCCTGTTGATTCATAGGCGGTTGTGCCTAGTACATACTTTAGTTTGCTTTTGCTCGGGCCGTTGTGTCGCTTCATACATTTCCACCTTTTACTTTTATAGATGCATGCTTTGGATAGTATGATAATTGCTTTTTCTGTTTATTTAACTTCCACATTGGTGGTATAGAAGTAAACAAATCAAACACTAATGACATGCATTGACAAATGCCCTGAATCGACCAACAAGCGCTAGGATATACGTAGAACTGATCTAGCTCGAATGAAAGGGAAGGAAAGCCCCAGGATACGTCGAGTATCCTTAAGACACGCGGAGGATACGGCAGTTTGGCATTGGTTGGCTGGAACGCCCAATCCTCCTCTGAAAGGGAAACTGACACTTTTGTGAAGCTATAGAGATGTACAAAGACTCGTATGAGTGGAAAACTCGGGGAAAACGAATTGAAATGGAAAATAAATCGCAAAACGCTCGAAAATGCCATAAAACGGACATAAGACGCCAAAGATGACTCGATATAGTCCCGGACTGAAACCGACACCCCCGTACAATCACATAAAGCCTATATGATGTGTACGGCATGAGAAAACTTGGCACGAGATCTTCGGTATGGATTTTGAGTCTCCGTATCCTAAATTTAGGAGGATACGGGCCGCCGGAGGTCCGAATTCTTCGTTAAGCGTGACATTTCCGAACCGGTGCTTCCACACAGTCCCAAACACCCTTTATGACTTGTACAAATCGACCAATTCGCCAAACAACCCCCAGAATTGAAAACGGTTGTTCGACGACAGTTGCTGCTGTTGCTGCTGTCTGGTGCAGGCTTCACTGGCGTGCGCCAGTAGTTGAGCTACGTACGCCAGTACTTTTAGATTACCTGCGCACGCTGGTCAAGTTGTGGCGTGCGCCACACTAGTACGACACAGTGCCATTCTCCTGACCAACTGTCCTTTTTCTGGCTACCCTTTGTCTTCACCCACACACGGTTTGCACACGGTTTCTGGCTTTTCAGAAGGCAGTGTACTTCATTGTAAGGAGGGTTTGGATGCTAGCTCTTGGTTTGGGATTTTGAACAGGAGGCAAGATTCGTGGCTTGGTATAAGACGGGATGCTTGCACGCATTTGAAGGCACACTGAACACATTCCACTCCCATACTCAGCCAATTGCATTGCTTTTCCCAAATGGCAAACCCAATTCCCACTCTGATCAGGCCTTGGTTGGCGGAAATGATAAGTGTCGACTGGTTGAACTTTCAATACCACGGCCTTGCCTCGTTCCGGTACTTGCGGCATGTGCCGGTCCGCCCGGCTTTCCTGAGGGCTGCGCTCCGGTTCTGGGACCCGGATGTCCACGTTTTTCGCTTTGGCGATGACGAAATTTGTCCTACGGTTGAGGAGTTCCAGGCCTATCTCCGGACGTACTCATCTCCGACGCTGGTTGTTCCTCCTTATCAGGTGAGCATGCCCAGGCTGCTGGCCACTGCACTCGACATTCCTAGAGGTTTGGCCAACTCCATGCTGGAGGGTGGTCAGGTCCACATCCTGCAGTTGATCGAGCGATATAGCCCCGAGGGTGACTTGAGAGACATGGCTTGGCAGGCGCAGCGCCGACTGGCCCTGGTGATCTGTCTCTTGGCCGGCTACTTGCTTATCCCAGCGGATGGGCGGGTCAGCTCCCTGCTTGTGAGCGTTGCTCTCCAGATGGCTGGTCCGGAGCGGCAGAATGTTATCCCTCTGGTTCTAGCTGAGACACTCATTGGTTTGGACTTGGTTTATTCCGGGGTGTCACGCACTTTCAGCGGCAGTCCGCTGCTCCTTCAGGTAGACTCACTCAGCTCACCTTTTTCTGGTTTTTCGCACTTTCTCATTTTACCTCGACTCTCGGTTTAGGCTTTTTAGTGGCTCCTTACTTGTCTTTTCGCTCGGCTTTATCTGGTTTCTTACTTGTCTTTTCGCTCATGCAGCTGTGGCTATGTGACAAGCTGAACTTGTTGCATCCTCCGGAGGATGGCTGGGAACTTTTTCCGAAGAGGATCCACCAGCGGGGAATGAGGTACCCCGAGATGAATGAGATGGAGTGGTTTGCCTTCATGCAGGCGGTACAGCCGGATGAAATTGCTTGGAGGTGCTCATGGCTAGGACTGGAGGGGATGACGGTTTATTCCGATGGTTTTGACAGGGTTGTGATTGCAGGGTTGACGCAGTTCACTTTCTACATCCCGGGCCGCGTCCTTCGTCAGCTGGGAATTCCTCAGGGGAACGTTCGTATCACTGCCGGGGATTTCCGAGTTCCTAATTTCAATGCTCAGACGCTTCATGGGTATAACAGGCGCTGGGCAAACAGGGCCCTGCAGGCGGAGTCTCCGGATTTTACTCCAAGACTGAGGAACGTTTATCGACTGTGGCTAAGAGCAGATGTGGAAGCAAGGGAAAACATTGATTGACTCCGGACCACTTTGCTGTTTTTAGAATAAACTGTGAGCCGTTAGGCTTCTCAAGCATCTGTTCTGTTTTTATGCTTAGTTGTTTTTTAAGGCTTTTATGCTCAGCTTGTGTATCAGAAATAGTAGTTTTATAAATAAAGTTGAAAGACGGAGGGTTTCCCCCTTCTGACCTCTTAATGAAATGTTGGCTCGTTCCCTGACTTTGCTCGGATCTTGACATGGCAACGGAATGTCGAACACTGGATAGTTTAGAATATGACCGGGTCTCATGGTGAGACTGCCTACGTATCCCTTTTCAAGGAATCAGGTCAGAACGTAGTTCAGGCCAAGGTTCGCTCGTGTATTTTACCTCTCCTTTTACGCTCTAACTTTTGCCTAGCGCCGCCTTAACAGGTTTTCGGCCTAGCGAGCTTTTGACTTTTGCCTATTTATTTTTGCCTAGACCGCCTTCACAGGTTTTCGGTCTAGCAGGCTGCTCTAACTTTGCTTGGAACCTCCCACCCTTGTGGTTTTCGGTCCAACGAGCATCTCTCAGGGATAGAAGCTTTTGAGTTGATCCAGGTTGACCAAAGTGCTGAATTCGTTGCCGTCGAGATCGATGAGTTGAGCAGCACCCCCGGATAGGATAGTCTTGATAATGAAAGGCCCGGATCGCTTCGGTCGAAACTTTCCGCGGGCGTCGAATACTGGTGCCCGTATCTCCTTTGTGACCATGTCTCCTTCGACCAAACCTCTGGATTTGACCTTCTTGTCAAATGCCCGCGCAATTCGACGCTGGTAACCTTGAACGTGATACAGAGCCCGGAGTCTCCTTTCATCAAATAGCATTAGCTCGACAAACCTTCCGCTGAGCCACTCAGATTCTTCCAAGCCACTCTCGACCATGATCCTTAAAGAGGGAACCTCAAGCTCGATAGGAAGTACTGCTTCCATCCCATAGACCAAAGAGAAAGGAGTTGCGCCGGTTGAGGTTCGAATTGACGTCCTGTAACCCCATAGCGCCAGAGGCAGCTGCTCGTGCCAATCCCTTGCGGACTCAATAGTCTTCTTGATGATCACTTCAATGTTCTTGTTTGCTGCCTCGACTGCTCCATTTGTTTGTGGACGATAGGTTGTCGATCGGTGAATATTGATGCCGAATTCTTCGAAAAGGTCTAGGACCCTCCCTTTGAAGTGACTCCCATTGTCGGAGACGAACGCCTGGGGAACACCGTAACGGTAAATGATGTTCTTTCGAATGAATTGAGCCACCTGAACTGTTGTCAGAGTTTTGTAAGATTCGGCCTCGACCCACTTGGTGAAGTAATCGATTGCCACTAATATGAACCTGTGACCATTGGAAGCAGGAGGCGAGATCATCCCGATAACATCGATTCCCCATACCGAGAACGGCCACGGCGAGGACATGCCATATAACTTAGAAGGCGGAACATGCTGCAGGTTGGCATGAATTTGACACTTGAAACAGCGCCGCACGTAGTCGATGCACTGAGACTCCATTGTTGACCAGTAGTAACCTTGCCTGAGGATCTTCCTAGCAAGCATAACTCCGCTCATGTGAGGACCGCAGACTCCTTCGTGAATCTCCTCCATTATCCTTGTTGCTTCGGCCCCGTTGACACACAGCTTGTGCATTCCGCAGTGAGACCTTCGATACAGTTTCCCTCCACAAATGATGTACTGAGCAGCCAGCCTTTGCAGAGCAACCCGATCCTTTCTCGACGCTTCAGCAGGGAACTCCCCTCTTTCGACAAAGTTCCAGATATCATGGTACCAGGGTAGGCCATCATCGACATCATCAATGGCGTTGACGTATTCATAAGCGGGCAAGTCCCTCTGTTCTATCACAATAGGTCGCATCCTGACCCCTACTGGAAGTTCGATCATTGAAGCCAAAGTCGCCAAAGCATCGGCGAACTGATTCTTCAAGCGGGGAATGTGGGTGAAAGTCACCTTATTGAAACGGGGAATCAGTTCTTCCAAATCTTGATGATAAGGCTTCAGCTTTTCCTCGCGGACCTTCCAGTCTCCATTAGCTTGAGAGATTACCAGGTTCGAATCCCCGATTATCTCAAGCTTCTCGACTCCCAATGCAATAGCAGCTTCCATTCCTACGATGCAGGCTTCATACTCGGCTTGATTGTTGGTGACGTCGAAGTTTAACTTGAAAGCGAGCGGGATATGAGCCCCAGCGGGCGTAATGAGCAATATCCCAACTCCGAAACCTCTTTGATTAGCAGCCCCATCAAAATAGAGCGTCCACACTTCTTCGACAATTGTTAACACATCCTCGTCCGGGAAATTGAAGTCCACGTCTTCAGGTCCGTCAATCGGGTGGTCGGCCAGGAATTCTGCCACAGCACGGCCCTTCACTGATTTCCTTGTGACGTGTTGGAGATCGAACTCAGCCAGCAGAAGCAACCAACGTGCTAGCTTATGGGTGAGCGCCGGCTTCTCAAACAGATACTTGATAGGATCCATCCGAGAAATCAGCTTCACCGAATAGGCTAGCATGTAGTGTCTAAGCTTTTTGGAAGCCCAAACTAACGCCCAACATGTCTTCTCCAGGGGGGTGTAACGTTCCTCACATCCCACCATTTTCTTGCTCAGATAGTAAATGGCTTTCTCGACTCCGTTATCTCCTTCCTGCGCCAGCAAACATCCCATAGACGTTGGTGTGACGGATAAATACAGGATCAAAGGTCGACCCGGTGTAGGCGGCATTAAGACTGGCGGATTTCTC
Organism: Rhododendron henanense subsp. lingbaoense; assembly: GCA_020567845.1. Lineage (NCBI taxonomy): Eukaryota > Viridiplantae > Streptophyta > Magnoliopsida > Ericales > Ericaceae > Rhododendron > Rhododendron henanense. The sequence continues at coordinate 1,424,202 of CM036317.1, forward strand.
AGATACGTCTTGATAGATTCGAAAGCAGCTTGGCACTTCTCTGTCCATTCAAAACGAACATCCTTTTTGAGCAGACGGAACAGCGGTTCGCAAGTGAGTGTGAGCTTGGCTATGAATCGACTGATGAACTGAACTTTTCCCAGGAAGCTTCGTACTCCCTTTTCTGACCGTGGTGGTTCCATTTCAAGGATTGCCGTAATCTTAGAGGGATCGACCTCAATTCCTCTTGCGGTGATCAGGAACCCCAACATTTTGCCTGCTGTGACCCCGAATGTGCACTTTTGTGGATTAAGACGCACGTTGTACTTGCGGAGCCTCTCGAGGAACTGCCTGAGCGCTGGAATGAAGTCCTCCTTTTCCTTTGCCTTGACAATCATGTCGTCGACGTAGACCTCAACGGTTTTGTGGATCAGATCGTGTAGCAAAGTGGTCTGGGCCCGCTGGAAAGTGCAACCGGCGTTCTTTAACCCAAACGGCATCATCACATAGCAGTAAGTACCCCACTCGGTGACGAAAGTAGTCTTCTCTTGATCCTCGGGTGCCACAAAGATCTGGTTGTATCCTGAGAATCCGTCGACAAAAGAGAGCAAGGCATGCCCCGCCGTGTTGTCCACGAGCACATCAATGTGAGGCAAGGGAAAACTATCTTTGGGGCTTGCTTTGTTCAAGTCCCTAAAGTCGACGCAGACTCGGATTCTCCCATCTTTCTTAGGAACTGGCACGATGTTGGCCACCCATTTCGGATATTCAGCAACCCTCAGGAATCCGGCGTCGATCTGCTTGGTGACTTCCTCTTTGATCTTTTCCACCCAATCTGGTCTCATTCGGCGGAGCTTCTGCTTGACTGGAACAGCCCCGGGAGCTAACGGAATTCGGTGCTGCACGATTTCAGGATCGATACCGGGCATGTCATTGTGAGACCATGCGAAGACCTCGAAGTATTCTTTGAGCAGATCAATCAGCGCAGTGCGATCTTCGGGGGACAGAGTTGAACCGATTTGCATCATCCGAGGGTTATCCTCGTCTTTCAAATTTATAGAAATTACTTCTTCCTTTAGAGGCTGAGCATGCCTTTCGTCTTCCCTTTCGATGAGGGAACGCAATTCAGCGGGAATGTTCCCATCGAAGTCCGTTCCTTCATCGTCGGGGTCGACACAGTTTATATATAATTCAGCAAAGTAATCAGAAGCAGGCTCATTCATTTCATAAAACCCAGACGGGTTACCAAGTACAGTTGACTCGAATTCAAAGTAGAAGCTATGACGTGGAGGGCCAAGAGGCACAAACTCCGACTCTGAGCTAGACCTAGACCGGACAGACTCCGTGTCAGACTCAGGCACATTGTCAATGCATGTCAAGCGTGGAGTGAAAAAGCAATTATTTAGGCTACCCTTAGCCTCTACAATGAGAGAGGTCGGATCCTCGATGACGTCCTGCGAGTCGGGCCCAAGCATCAGCACTTCGGCTTCTTCTTCTTCACCAACCAAACCTACTTGAGAGAACAGCATCTCCAAGCTTTCTTGATCAACAGCCATGACCCAGTCTGTCTCTTCCTTAGTCTGGACCAGCTGCTTCTTGAACTCTGCCTCTGCCAGCTTGTCCTTGGCTATTTCTTCTTCATCATCGGACCAGGTGTCCGCAGCAAAGATCTCGAATCCCGGAAGCCAAGTGCCCGTCTCCGGATCCCAGAATGGTTCAGGCTGACCTTCGTAAACAATGCTCCCTCCTTCGCGGATGAAGTAACTACCGGGGTTACCGTAGAGGGTTCGAAGTTTTCCCGCATCTTTCCCCCTTTTAGTCTTCTTGGCCGGAGGTGCGTACCCAAAGCCAGCTCGGCTTTCGGAAGAGGGAAAGATGGGGAATTCAGCGACCCCCTGCTGGTTGATCCCGAGCCCAAGGCCGGGCATGTGGCCCATCTTCCTCATAATATCGATCGCGGCGGAGCTGACGTAGAAGTCCTTGTCTACAGCGACGGTGAGAACGGAACCTGCAGTGTCAAACGAGAATCCCCCACAGTCAGAGTCTTCCTCCCCATGTGTAATCCCTAGAACGGGCTCATCCTCTTTAAGCGGGCGGATCCCAGCGTCTCCGCAAATGGTGAGGGTCCCAGTCGGAAGCCCCAGCAAGACTTTCTGGTGGAGAGTCGAGGGCACTGCCATGATATCTGACCTGTGCAACCATGGCCTTCCTAGCAACAGATTGAAAGTGGCTGGGATATCAACCACATGGAATTCCACCTCCATTTCAAAACCCTCGGCGTCGAGCTTGAGCATAATGGTACCCTCGACCACACGGCGAGTGCTATCGTAGGCTTTGACAGCCAGGTTGGACGGTGCGAGGTCTTTCTTGGCGAATCCCAATCGGTAGGCAACCCTCAGCGGGCAGACATTAATGGCGGAGCCATTGTCAATGAGTACAGTTGGCACCCAGAGCCCCTTGCACTTGACGGTAATGTGCAATGGGCGGTTGTGGTCAGTTCCTTCAACGGGCAGGTCCCGCTCGGTGAACGTAACAGAGTGTTTGGCAAGCAATGGCAGGATGAGAGAGACCAATGCTTCGGGGGTGATGTCGGTTGGTACCTTGAGACGGGCGAGAGCCCCAGACAGTCCATCGCGATGCTCCTTTGATGACGCAATCAAACCCCAAACGGATACTGCTGCAGGGATCCTTTCAAGTTGCCTCTGAATCATGTCCCCTTCTGGGATTCCAGCAAGGATGTTCGGAGTGCCTCTTTGAGCCGATGGATTAGTGGGTTGCACAACGGGAGGATTGGATGAGCTCCCAGCCTGTAAGTTGGCGGGCTGAAAGACTCGGCCGCTCCTCGTGACATTGGCGACATCCCACCAAGAGGTTGCACTGTTGAAATCCCAGAAATCTGCGGGTATGTCCTCCATCTTACGTTTTCCTTTATCAGTTGCGGCCACGGTTGCAGATTGGTCCTGTTCTGAAGTCAGATCTTGTTCCCAGTTCTGCATTGCTAAGTCTTCCCAAAACGTCGGATCCTGTGCTGCGGCTTCTTCGAATGGTACTCCCGGGTTGGTCACAAATGGCGTATCCCAGAAACCTGCGTCAACCAAAGCGGAGTTGACGGTCCACACCTCATTTCCCATTTTGACGTCTACTACCTTTTCCTCGTCCCAAAAGTCAGCGGGCAGCGGGTTCGTGTTAAGGTCGACGATTTCGTCGACTTCCCACAGATTGTCGGGCACAGCGTCCAAAGTCATAATGCGGCAATCCTCGCGGGAGATAGGCAAAACAGGGCACGGGAGATTCTCATCAATTATGTAGAGGTCGGGGTCAAGCCCTTCCTCGGCCACCTGATCTAGGGGTTCTTCTTGTTGGAAGTCTCCCTCAGGGTAGAGTGCTTCGTAGTTGGGCAGGACCGCCTCTAGATCATAGTTGGCTGGGAACTGCCATGCTGGCTCGGGATCCCAAAAATACGGTTCCTCTTCGATGATAGGTGCAGGTTCGGCCTGACAGAATAACGTGCGTAGTGACAGGCCATCGAGCGGGTCGGCTTGTACTGCAATCCACTCCTCTTCCAATTGGCCGAGCCATGCTTGATAAGCTTGCAGAGGCATAGGGAAACCCAGATGGTACTGCTCATTCCAGTCGTGAGCCAGTGCCGTCCATTCTCTCATCCTTTCTTCCATTTCCCAGATGGGAGATATCATGTTGACGTCGAGTTCGGTTGGGAATACCACGATGGGCCTTGGGTGATTGATTGAGGTTATATAGTCGGTAGGGTTAAATATGGTGGAGCTAAGGGAAGTTATGGTGGAGCTAAGGGATATCTGGCCGATTTGGTTATGGTGCTTCGGGAGGGAGTTGGAGATGACATTGGGTTTAGATGGCGGGTTAGGAAGGGTTCCATTATCCACCAAATCCTGTATCGCATGACGGAGACGATAACAAGAGTCGGTGTAATGGCCGGGCATTTGATGGTAGGCACAGAAAGCATTGGGGTTGTGGCTAGGTGGTGGATTTTGAGGGAGTGGAGTTGGGGTAAGAGGTCTGAGATGACCAGACTTGGCCAATTTTTCGAGGACAGCAGAGAGAGGTGCTTCGAAGTTGGCAAAGACACGGGGTTGGTTACGGTTCCGGGGTTTTTGTGGTGCCTGCACTTGGTTGACATCGGCTGTATGGTTAGAGCTGTGGGTTGTGGTAGTGTTGCTTGCAATGGCAGCGTTGGCATAGTTGCTACCACCGAAGAGAGCAGTGCTGCTTCCGGTGTACACACGTGGCTTGGATTTCGATGTTGAGGAGGCAGGAGCAGCCTCGGTTCTTGGGATGACCCCATTCTGAAGAGCTTCCTCTATGGCGAGCCCAGAATCGAAGAAGGTTTCCCAGTTTGCTCCTTGTACTAGCACCAGGTTCTTCGCGAAGTCCGGCTGCAGGTTGCGGGAGATGATGCGAATCTGGTCCTTCTCGCTGGGACGATCCGTCATTTTGGCCGCTTTTGCTCTCCATCTTTGAATGAAGTCGGCAAAGGGCTCCTTCACGCCCATCTTGGTTGATTCCAACTCTCGCGTGGTCATTTTCAGTTGGACGTTGTAGCTATACTGGGAGTTGAAGGCAGCCCCAATATCGGCCCAGTTCCTCCTCTTAGAAAGATCCAACGACAGAAACCATTGGAATGCAGGACCGGTGAGAGTTTGTGGAAAGAGTTGGGCCATTGTTTCTTCCTCAATCCCATGCAATTTCATGGCGCTGTGGTATGCCAACAAATGGGTCTTAGGATCCCCAGAACCATCAAACTTTACAAAATCGGGCATTTTAAACCTCTCGGGTAGCCTAGCATTAGGAAAAGGGCAAAGACGATCCATGTCCAAACCACCAGCACCTATCTTCTCGGCCTTGGAGACTGTTTCTTCGAGTTTGGCCATCTTGGCGATCAGCATGGCCATTTCTGGATTCAGAGCAGGGATTTCTCCTCGAAGGTTTTCTTCGACCACAAGTTCACGTTCTCCGCCACCTCCTCCGGCTGCAGCTGCCGGAGGGAGGCGTTCTTCGATCAAGGCACGGAGATTGGCAGTAGAGGCATCGGCCTGATCGGCCCTTTCTTGCATGATGGCCAAATTGCGTTGAATGTCGGCGAGGACCTGGGCAAGAGTTGGAGTTTCAGCCATACTGAGAGGTTCGGCCTTGGCTTGGAAGAGCGGCCGAGGTGTAGAGGATGGAGTGAAAGGTGAGGCCTCTCCCAACAGAAAACAGTCCGGAGCTTCCGTCGTGGCAGACCCAGAAACAGACAGACCCGGCGGACGTTCTCAAGTAGGTTTGGCTCTTGATTCTGGATCTGTACGGTGCGATGGCTGACAGTAAAGTAGAAGAGCTCAGTGACAGCCTGCAACAATTTTATTTGAAAGAGAGAATGAAAATGCTCAACGTCGTCGGTGTCCTCCTAGACTCTAGAACTAGCAGACAAAACCGTTTTATGACGGTCGGGCGCTGCCCAAATCCTCGGACTTCCTTTCGATGGTGTACCTTGAAGGAATCGACTAACACTAAGAGATGTCGAAACAGCCTAAGTCTTTGACTATCCCGTTCTCGAAGTTTCAATGTTGGAATGGAACAACTTGGTGTCGACGACATGATACCGTAACCAAGGGGGCATAAGCAGCACTGTGCCGGAGCCTTGAGTGGTGTAAGTGTTTAGCACTTTTAACCTGGGTGGTATAAGCATCACGTCATGTTTCCCGTTGTTCCTAGTTTTCTGCTTGAAACCTCGATCGGGTTTAGGCAAGGATTTAGAAAGTCTCGATTTCCCAAAGTCTCGTTGACCCAAGGAATTGGAAAGTTGATAACGTGCACCATCACGATGCACGACTCGTCATCGGTCAAGGCAGCGCCCTAACAGGCATAAAGCGGGTTTGAAAGAGAGACAACCCTAAAAGCCGCCCTAGCATGCTCCTACGCAGAACGGTATGGATGTATGTACAGGCATGCGATATGGAAAGCAGTAACACATAGACAGTTTAAGGGGTCAGATGCAAGTAATCCTACCCTGTGGGTCCCTGTCTTAGTTTTGAAAGGTTCTATTGCTTTGTACGCATGGCGAGGCTGGTTTTGGCTTAGAGGGGTTCCTCAGACTAGAGATGTTTTATACCTCCCATTGCAATGCGTGCAGCAGAGCAATGGTCAAACGGTAATACGTCTCATCATCGTCCAAGGTTGTTGGGCATTCGAGGACCCCGGGCTCCAGTAAACTGTGCCGGTTACCCAAAACACCTCAACGGGGCTGATAGAACACCGATGCAAATGAACGCGTGCCGAAAGAATGATCGAGAGAGAGAAACGAAATGCTTTTCAAAACGCCTTTTGAAGCTTGGCTCACTTCATTAATCGACACTTGGAGAAAACCACATAAGCGAACAATAGTAAAAGCCCCAGACTGGAAAGGTCGGATGTAGAATCCTGTTATGTTACCATTCCGTTCTTCAGCAGCGCGGAGCGTACTGTTTTGCCAGACTTTTGAAAATTGTTCATTCATGTATTAATTTCCAAATATTGATTAATGTAATGTTCCCCAGCAGAGTCGCCACTGTGGGCACACGCCCCAAAAATCCCATTTTTAAGCATAAAATTCCGGGTGCGCCCTTATCTCGCGGAAAGCGCGGCGAAGTGCTTCGCAGGTCAGAGAGTCGCCACTCGGGTTTTGCGGTTTGTACCCAAGAAACCGTTCTTTTGAAAATGTTTTGGATCGCATTTGTTTGATTTTGAAAAGGCTTTTGTAGACTGGGCCGTCGTCACCTTCGATCTTAAGGTTCGGGAGCCAGATTACGAGAGGGGAAGGGTTTTATGGCACCCCTCTCGCCCAGTCCGGAGACCGGTCTCTACTCAGGCGTTTTATAAATCATTTGCATTTCTCTCTTTATTTGATCATTCTTTTAACCAGTTAGGGCGGGGGAACAATTAATGGGGATTAAAACTGTAACACATTTGCATTTATGTACAAAGATGTGACAAAATGTTTATGGATGGTGAATGTTTGATCTAAGCAAATATAGTAGATTGAGAACAAGCTTTTGTGGACTTTTTAGACAAACTAGCACACGCTGACTGTACGATGGCACATACAGGAACAAGCCTGCATGCACTGGGCGAACCACTGCATGCAGTCATTACCTGCGTGCGCCACTCAATACTGGCGTGCGCCGGTTAACCCAATACCACAGCTTCTATTCTCAACCCTCTGGGCTCTGGAAAAGGACCAGTGCACACCCAGGACAAACCACGCAGTTTATAGAGGTTAGTAAATCGTTACAGACAGATAAATGGGCTTAAAAGCCTCCAAATAGCAGAAAACCCCTTAAACAGTGAGGGGAGGATGATCAAAGACCTGGATGTAAGATCCATGCAAGGGCCAAGCCACTGGAATATGGATCACTAGCGCACGCCACTAATGAAGGTGCGCGCGCCAGTTCTTTCTTGGTTCCAGTGCTTTGGCTTTGCACATTCTGGGCTCTGGAATAGGACCAGAGGGACCCAGAAGGCCAAACTAAGCAATAAATATGGATAGGAAAGAAAGCAGTTCTAAATACAGAAAGCTGTAAACTGGTTTTAGCATGCAGCAGGGTGATCAAAGCTTAAATAATGCAAGAAAAACAATGATCCATGATCCCCACACCAGTGTTGCACATTCCACCATGACTGGCGTACGGCACATGTCTACTGGCGTGCGCCACTAATCATTGTACACGGTTCTTGAAACCTTGCTAGCATTAGGGCCAGGACTGGTATAGATTACCAGCCTTGACCCTGCCAGCCCCCCTCAGAGGTCAGAACAGAAAGCAGGAGCAAGAGGTGTTATACCTTTGCTAGTGAGTTTGAATGTGAGTTGGATCTTTGAGCTTGAGAGAGGTTGATGGAGGATGGGTGTAGAGATGGTTATGGACTGTGGAAGGTGTATTCTTCACTTGCTCTTTCTATGAGGAAGAAAGGAAGCAAAGAACAATAAATAAGAAGAAGACAAAGGATGGCTTGACTTTATGAAGCTAACCCTTTTCTTAATGGTGCTAACCCTTCTTAATGATGCCAACCCCTTGCAAATGAATGCAAAGGGGGTATTTATGGAGGAGGGAGAGGCTGGTCAGTTTAGGCCTTAGGGGCTGTTTGGATGATCAAGTATTGGAGGAAGCTCCCATGCATTTAATGCATGGGACTTGGCTTGATGGAAGAGAAAGGAACAGTTTCAGGCCGAAGTAATGATCTGGGGGCTGCCAGCTGACGTCAGGCGGCTGCAGAGGCTCCCGCCCAGCTGGCTGAAAAGGTTGATTTGACTGGTGATGACTGGCGTGCGCCACTGTTTGAGTGGCGTGCGCCAGAGGGTGGTAATGACTGACACGTGGCAGTGGCTCCTGCGCACGCTAGTCTACCACCAGCGTACTCCAGAAGGGTTTTGTTGAGGCCATTTGGTTCTGGCTTGAGGGTTCGACAAGGGTTTGAAACGGGTTTGGACGAGGTTCGGGACGCTCAAAGCTCAAACTCATCAAACGACTCGGTATGTTCTCGACCTTAATCATCATTGGGGAATCAAAGACCGTAAGTAAACTAATCCGGACAGTCCAGAATAGGGTGTCTACACATGCGCTTGATGCTCGCCATGGAGAAGAAATTCCACCAGATAGCCAGTGGTACTCCCTTGCAGTTGCACTACCCGCCGGCAGCTCCAGCGCCCACTACGCAGCCTCAGGTATAACCCAGAATTCCGAATTTCGATACTTATCAGCTGTGCATGTCTGTTACAATGCATGTTAGAAGTACCTGCTCTTAATTCCTATTTCAGCATTTACATATATACTATGCACAATATTGATGTTGAATTGAATTGACAATGCAGGGGCACGCTAGGGCGGCTTTTAGGCGGCAGACAGCGAGGCCAGCCCCTCAAAAGGGCAGAGGGAAGGGGAAAGCCCCTGCTACAGACCAGCGACCGGCGAGGTCCGCGCGGCGTGAGGCCAGAGGGGTGGTGATAGCCCCTGGCAGAGGGTCACCACCACCTCAGAGAGAGCTGCGGAAGAGGCCTGCTCAGAAGCGGCCGGCGGAGGGGCCCGCGAAGAAGAAGAGGAGGGAGGAGGAGGACGACGAGGGCGAGGAGTCCATCTCCCTCAGCAGCGGCTCTAACTCTGCCAGCGACCCCAGGTACAGGACCACTCAGAGAGACTTAGCTGCAGCTGAGGAGAGCGAGGATGGCAGCGGCGACACCCGCGAGCTCTTCGACGAGTGAGGGCTATCATGGAGCCTCAGCTACTTTACTGTCTTTTGCCTTTGATACTGTTGATACTAGACTTGATTCGACTTTTGAGATGGGGGCCTGCGTGCCCGTTGATCCATAGGCGGTTGTGCCTGTTACATGACTTTGCTTGCTTTGCTCGGGCCGTTGCGCCGTTTCATACATTTCCACCTTTTATTTCTATAGATACATGCTTTGGATAGTATAATAATTGCTTTTTCTGTTTGTTCGACTTCTATTTTGATGATATTGATGGTAGAAGCAAACTAAACAACCACTGATGCTTGACATGCATTGACAAACGTTCTGAATCGACCAACAAACACTAGGATATGTACCGGACTGACCTAGCTCGAATAAAAAGGGAAGGAAAGTCTCAGGACACGTCGCGTATCCTTAAGACACGCGGAGGATACGGATGCTTGGTATTAACGGGCGGAAATGCCCAATCCTCCTCTGAAAGGGAAACTGACACTTTTGTGAGACCATATACATGTACAGGGACCTGTACAACTGGAGAGACTCGGGAAAAATGATTCGAAATGAGAAATAAGTCGCAAAACGCTCGAAAATGCCGCAAAAATGGACATAAGACGCCAAAGGTGACTCGATATGGTCCCGGACCGAAACCGACACCCCCGCACAGTCACATAAGGCCTACATGACGTGTACGGTATGAGAAAACTTGGCAAGGAACCCTTGGCATGAACTTGGAGTCTCCGTATCCTAAATTTTGGAGGATACGGGCCGTCGGAGGTCCGAATTCTTCGTTAAGCGTGACGTTTCCGAACCGATGCTTCCTTACAATCCCAAACACTATTCAAGACTCGTGTGTATCGAAAAATCTGCCAAACAGGCCTCGGAACCAAAATTGGAAGCTTGACGACAGCTGCTGCTGTTGCTGATATCTGGTGCAGATATTACTGGCGTGCGCCAGTAGATTTGCTTCGTACGCCAGTACTGTTAAGTTACCTGCGCACGTTGGTAAAGTTGTGGCGTGCGCCACACAAGTACGACACAGTGCCATTCTCCTGACCAACTGTCCTTCCCTGGCTGCCTTTTGTCTCTACCATCCCACGTTCAGAACAGGGGTTCTGGCTCCTCAGAGGGGCAGTGTCCTTATTGTAAGGTAGGCTTGGAGGATAGCCCTTGGCAATTGCATCCTCGGATGAAAGAAAGATGCGTACTCAGTCTATAAAGACGCATGCCATGCATTTGCAGAACCACAGCATTTCATTGCCTTCCCCTATTCAGCATTTCTTCTGTAATTCTTCTAATGGCAAATCCCATTCCCACCTTGATCCGGCCTTGGTTGACGGAAATGATCGGCGTTGACTGGTTGAATTTCCAATACCACAGCTTGGCTTCGTTCCGGTATCTTCGGCATGTGCCGCTCCGTCCGGCGCTTTTGAGGGCCGCGCTCCGTTTCTGGGATCCGGACGTCCACGTCTTCCGCTTTGGCGATGACGAATTTTGTCCAACGGTCGAGGAGTTCCAGGCCTATCTCCGGACGTACTCCTCTCCGACGCTCGTCGTTCCTCCCTACCAAGTTAGCATGCCCAGGCTGCTGACTACAGCACTTGCCATCCCCGGAGGTCTAGCCCGTTCCATGTTAGAGGGTGGCCAGGTCCACATCTTGCAATTAATCGAGCGGTATAGTCCGGAGGGTGACTTGGAGGACCCCGCTTGGCAGGCACGGCGCCGCTTTGCTCTGGTAATTTGCCTCCTTACCGGCTACCTGCTCATTCCTGCTGACGGGCGGGTCAGCCCTTTGCTAGTGAGTGTCGCTCTCCAAATGGGGGAGGTGGACCGGCAAAATGTGATCCCGCTGGTTCTAGCTGAGACACTTATTGGTCTGGACTCGGTGTATTCCGGGGTGTCGCGCACCTTCAGCGGCAGTCCGTTGCTTCTTCAGGTAGACTCACTCAGCTCACCTTTTTCCGGTTTTCGCACTTTCTCATTTTACCTCGACTCTCGGTTTAGGTCTTTTTGGTGGCTCCTTACTTGTCTTTTCGCTCGGTTTTATCTGGCTTCTTACTTGTCTTTTCACTCACGCAGCTGTGGTTGTCTGACAAGCTGAACTTGTTGCACCCTCCGGAGGCCGGCTGAGACCTTTTTCCGAGGAGGATTCATCAACGGGGGATGCGGTATCCCGAGATGGATGAGGAGGAATGGTTCGCTTTCATGCCGGACCTGCAGCCTGATGAGATCGTTTGGAGGTGTCCATGGCTGGGACTGGGGGAAATGGTGGTTTTCTCTGATGGTTTCGACAGGGTTGTGATTGCAGGGTTGACACGGTTCACCTTTTACATCCCGGGCCGCGTCCTTCGTCAACTGGGCATCCCTCAGGGGAATGTTCGTATCACTGCCAGGGACTTCCGAGTCCCGAATTTCAATGCTCAGACGCTCCATGGGTATAACAGGCACTGGGCAGACAGGGCCCTGCAGGCGGAGTCTCCGGATTTTACTCCAAGACTGAGGAACGTCTATCGACAATGGTTAAGGGCAGACGTTGCAACAAGAGAAAACGCCGACTGACTCCGGGCCACTTTGCTGTAGTTTAGAATAAACTGTGAGCCGTTAGGCTTCTTAAGCATTCTGTTCTGTTTTTCATGCCTCACTGTTTTAAGGCTTTTATGCTCAGCTTGTGTATCGGAAGTAGTAATTTTATAAATAAAGTTGAAAGACAGAGGGTTTCCCCCTTCAGATTCCTTAATCAAACTTTGGCTCGTCCCTCGACTTTACTTGAACTTTGATGCGGAGTTGGGATGTCAATCCCTGGATCAATTTGATAGAATGTGACCGGGTCTCAAGACGAGACTGCCTACGTATCCCTTTTCAAAGAATCAGGTCAGAACGTAGTTCAGGCCAAGGTTCGCTCGTGTGTTTTACCTCTCCTTTTACGCTCTAACTTTTGCCTAGCGCCGCCTTCACAGGTTTTCGGCCTAGCGAGTTTTCGACTTTTGCCTATTTATTTTTGCCTAGACCGCCTTCACAGGTTTTCGGTCTAGCAGGCTGCTCTAACTTTTGCTTGGAACCGCCCACCCTTGTGGTTTTCGGCCCAACGAGCATCTCTCAGGGATAGAAACGTTTGAGTTGATCCAGGTTGACCAGAGTGCTGAATTCGTTGCCGTCGAGATCAATGAGTTGAGCAGCACCCCCGGATAGGATGGTTTTGATAATGAAAGGCCCGGAGCGCTTCGGTCGAAACTTTCCGCGGGCGTAGAAGACTGGAGCCCGTATCTCCTTTGTGACCATGTCTCCCTCGATTAAGCCCCTGGACTTCACCTTCTTGTCAAATGCTCGGGCAATTCGACGCTGGTAACCTTGAACATGGTACAGGGCGCGGAGTCTCCTTTCATCAAATAACATCAGTTCAACAAATCTCCCGCTGAGCCATTCAGATTCTTCGAGACCGCTTTCGGCCATGATCCTCAGAGAGGGAACCTCAAGTTCGATAGGAAGTACTGCTTCCATTCCATAGACCAGGGAGAACGGAGTTGCACCGATTGACGTTCGAATTGACGTCCTGTACCCCCATAGCGCCAGAGGCAGTTGTTCGTGCCAATCCCTTGCGGATTCGATAGTCTTCTTAATGATCACTTCAATGTTTTTGTTTGCTGCCTCGACTGCTCCATTCGTTTGCGGACGATAGGTTGTTGATCGGTGGATCTCAATACCGAATTCCTCGAAGAGGTCCAGGACCCTTCCCTTGAAATGACTCCCGTTGTCTGACATGAAAGCCTGGGGAACGCCGTACCGATAGATGATGTTCTTTCGAATGAACTGAGCTACTTGGACAGTTGTCAAGACTCTGTACGATTCAGCTTCGACCCACTTGGTGAAGTAATCTATCGCTACCAGTATGAACCTGTGACCATTTGAAGCAGGAGGTGAGATCATCCCGATAACGTCAATTCCCCACATCGAGAACGGCCACGACGAGGTCATGCCATGTAATTTAGAGGGTGGAACATGCTGCAGGTTGGCATGGATTTGACACTTGAAACAGCGTCGCACGTAGTCGATGCATTGAGATTCCATTGTTGACCAGTAGTAGCCTTGCCTGAGGATCTTTCGTGCAAGCATGACTCCACTCATGTGGGGACCGCAGACTCCTTCGTGAATCTCTTCCATTATCCTTGTTGCTTCGGCCCCGTTGACACACAGCTTGTGCATTCCACAGTGAGACCTTCGATACAGCTTCCCTCCACAAATGATGTACTGAGCGGCCAGCCTTTGCAGAGCAACCCGATCCTTCCTTGAAGCTTCAGCAGGGAACTCTCCTCGTTCGACAAAGTTCCAGATATCATGGTACCAGGGTAGGCCATCATCGACATCATCAATGGCGTTGACATATTCATAAGCGGGCAAGTCCCTCTGTTCGATCACAATTGGTCGCATCCGGACCCCTACTGGAAGTTCGATCATTGAAGCCAAAGTCGCCAAAGCATCGGCGAACTGATTCTTCAAGCGTGGAATATGGGTGAAGGTCACCTTATTGAAACGAGGAATCAGTTCTTCCAAATCTTGGTGATAAGGCTTCAGCTTTTCCTCACGGACTTTCCAGTCTCCATTAGCTTGAGAGATTACCAAGTTCAAATCCCCGATTATCTCAATCTTCTCGACCCCCAATGCAATAGCAGCTTCCATTCCGACGATGCAGGCCTCATATTCAGCTTGATTGTTGGTGACGTCGAAGTTTAACTTAAAGGCGAGCGGGATATGAGCCCCAGCGGGCGTGATAAGCAGTATCCCAACTCCGAAACCCCTTTGATTTGCAGCCCCATCAAAGTAGAGCGTCCACACTTCTTCGACAATTGTTAACACATCCTCGTCCGGGAAATTGAAGTCCACGTCCTCAGGTCCATCGATCGGGTGGTCGGCCAGGAATTCTGCCACAGCACGGCCTTTTACTGATTTCCTCGTGACATATTAGAGATCGAACTCAGCCAGCAGAAGCAACCAACGTGCTAGCTTATGGGTGAGCGCCGGCTTCTCGAACAAATACTTGATAGGATCCATCCGAGAAATCAGCTTCACCGAATAGGCTAGCATGTAGTGTCTAAGCTTTTTGGAAGCCCAAACTAGCGCCCAACACGTCTTTTCCAGGGGGGTGTATCGTTCCTTGTAGACACCCCAATTTGGCCTAACGATTATTTCAAGTCCCACCTTGGGACCATCCCGATGATGAAGTGGATACAATGATTGATGATTGCTTCTTTGAGGACCTTAGGACTTTCGGTGAGAACTTTGACCACTTAGAGGACCCAATTCAGAGCCATACAGCCTTTCAGACAGAAATACAGAAGCCTAGGAGAATCCATCTGACGGCCGTAACATCGATCTAACGGCCATAACATCAATCCCTCACCCGAGCAACCTGTTGCCAGCAAAATCTCCCTGAGAGATCAATTCCTCGGCCGCAAGATCTATCCTTCGGCCGAGACATCCATTCCACGACCGCGACATCTATTGCTCGGCCGCCAGATCGACCTTTTTCCAGACTCTGGAACGTTCTGTCAGACGTTTGGTTTGATCCAACTACACTACCTTCCCGATGCGTTCGGGCTACGTTCGGAGATTACGACGTAGAGTTAGAGATGCATTGCAATTGCAATTGCCATCTCGTGATTTGATTGGCCGGAGTGAGTCATCCCTATGCCTATATAAAGGAGCCTTTGGGTTCCGAAATAAACACACAGAAATTGAGATACCCACACATTCAATTCCTCCATCTCATACCTCCAAGCTCTGCAGAAATCATCTCACCTACTCCCTCTATAGAAGCCCTAACCTTCCGAAGGCAGCCGCATCCCGAACGATCAAACCCCGAAGTACAAACCCTAACCCTAGGGTTTTTGAGAAGTAAATCAGTCAATCACACCCAATCCGAAGCAATCAAGAAACTGAGGGATCAAGGTGGTGAGGCCCAGGGGCCTATGGTTTGATCTCTTTTATGTTTTTATGCATTAATCATAGTGTTTTGATTATCTGTTAAATATCTGTTCTGGTGTGAGGAAGAACATCGGTTGGGGGATCAATCCTTCGGCCGATATATCAATCCAGTGGGATCCCTCGGCCGTGAAATCCATTCACCGGCCGAGAGATCAATTTTCCTGGGACAGCCTGTCTGTTTTGTTTATTTCTGATGCATGCTTTCAATTACAGTCCTGGCTCACCTTATTCACTGTTAAAGGCTTAATTAAACAGACTATGTGTTAGAGTTGAATAAAGCATGTACATGTCTTATGTTGAATAACTATGGGCCAGTCTCACGACTGGGCAGAGAGGGGTGCCTAACACCTTCCCCTTACTGTACTTTTGGCTCCCGTACCCAGAATCTCTATCTATTTTCCTAGTTTTAATAAACTAGGTGGCGACTCTGTTTTGATGATAACCACTATCGTGTGGCGATGTTCCTAGCCATGGGAATGTCCATGATTTTGGTTTATGAAGCAACCAACCAATCGAGCAATCCATGATCAATCTGTATGGCGATGCCCCGTTTGGGAGGTGTCTACAGTTTTTGGCGACTCTGCTGGGGAATATGAGAGCCATAACCAGAAAGTTCAACATAAGACTAATACATGCCTTGTTTAATTCACTTATCATATGCATCGAGCGGGCAACCCGTTGAGTTCACCTGATATCCCGGCATGACACGGGCTATGTTGGGGGTTCCAGCAAACTCCACAGTCACTCGTACCTAGTGGTATATCAAAAAGGGGATCACCTAATCACTGCCTATGATGGGCTGGTGAGAGGATTGGTGCCCTTTGACAACGGAGCACCCTGAGACTACCTAAACCTTGCATGTATTAGAAAGCCATAGAACTTATCAAACTAAGACAGGAACCTACAGGCTAGGAACCTATTTGCATTTGCTTGCAAAAATTCTTCCTCACACCTTGTATCATATGTTGTTGTAATATCATTTTCTGTGCAGAAGGGTTGGGGCATGAACTAAGAGCCCTAACTCTAAATAGCTAAGCACTGAAGCATAGCATTGCCTGCAAGGTATGTTTTTACTAAGTTGAAAGCACCACTGCTTATTTCTCACTCCCATTTTGCTTGAAGCACCGCGAAGCATGGATTTCTAGAACAAAATCAAACATCAAAAAAAAAAAAAAAGAAGCCGCCCCGTCGGCAATTGAACTGAGGTTACTCTAGCAATCTCTGCCTTGCAAGGCTAAAGGAAAGTGGGAGTGTGAGGTAGTAGAGCAGATTATGGATGATTGTATGCAAAGTTAAGGATATTATGGATAGAACTTGCAATACTCATTTCTCGATGAGTGATTCAACTTAGGACTTTGATTCCTATTTCCAAATCGACATAGCAACCCATCTTTCAAAATTCAAAATTTTGAGCATGCTTACCTCAGCAAGCTGGTAAAATTTAGGAGGTTGTCAATGTGCTAGCAAATAATCAGGTGGATTTCAATTACCTCAATCACGTTTTGAATCTTCCCTAACCAAGAATTGAAAGAACTTTCAAAACTTTTTGCAATACCTAGTCTAATGACAAGTTTTTCTAAAACATTCAAATAGCTGTTAGCACAGCGATGGACTCCGAGTCTACTTTCTGTTGTAGTCATATGCTCAACCTTTTCGGTTTATCTCATAATATGGATTGGGTTGGAAGTGGGATCTTAAGTGGCAGCAACGAGTCTTAAGAATCATCCATATCAAAAATAGCTAGCTATCTATAATATCTGACAAACTCATGCATACAAACGAATTGCTATGCATGACTCGTCCATAATCTGTGAAGGTAGCTATGGTGCTTTGTATATCATTTTGCTTGCCTCTTTCTAACTATGCAGGGGCCAAACCAAGAGAGGAATCCATCACCCTCATTTCTTCCTATAGCACATTGCATGATCACGTGTCAACATCGATTATCATTTGGTTAAGCCACCCCATCATGCTAGATTTGCATTTTAAGCGAAATAAGTGTGTTTGATGTGTGCATTACATAGACACTTGATTTTGGACATCTCAACCTAAGCGTAGCTAAGTTCTTGCTCTTTCTAAATTTTGGGTTTGGTCTTAGACGTGACAGCAATGGCTGACAAGAAGATTGAAGGTCTGGCTGCTAAAGTTGATGTATTGGCTGAATTAGTGGCTGCCCTAGCCACCATTGTTCACAGTTTGCAAAGAAGTCATCCACAAGCTCCACCTCCACCTCCCCCTACTAGATGGACGGAAAAGGCAGCTCAGAAAGAAACTTATCCCGCTAAGGACAACCAAATTGAAATGGTGGTGAATGATCTGCAGCAGCAACATGAAAATCAACTTCTTCTCAATACCATCGATCTAAACCAGGAATCTCTCAAAGAGAAAAACATCTGTAAGATGAACATAAGCAACAGTAATATTAAAATGGTGGGATCCCATCTCGACCACAGGCAAAAGAGAAACTTTATTCCTCTTAGAATGAACTTGGAAAAGGTGTTCTGTATCTTGGAAGCAAAAGGGGTATTGAAGCCGTTACAGCCAAAATTTCCAAACTTTATACGAAAAGGCGGAGGGTATTGCAAGTACCACCAAGTAAATGGTCACTCTATCAGAGAATGCGGGGCTTTCAAGAATGCGATCCAAGACCTCATCGATCAAGAGAAGATTGATCCAGCTGAGTTTGACCACTGGGCAGCAGTAGCATCTATGCCTGTCACGTCTTAGGCTAAGAGTCAATCTTTTGAGGAGTCTTATCTAGCTATTTTTGGTTACTATTTTGGTCCATATTTGTTCCCTTTTTAAAAGGTCTATGTCTTGAGTTTGTTTTGGTCATAAATCCACTTGTTGCACCTAGCATGAAATGTGAATCTCCTTAGATTTGAACTACGAATGGCCTGATTCTCTATTGGGATACGTAGGCACCTTTTGGTCGGCCACAAATTTTGAAAATGCTTTCTCCTGTGCTAGTTCGCTGCCATAGAATACTCATGATAACATCAAACGTTGAAAATAATCCACAAGGATTTCAAAGTAATCTTATGACATCTTTTGGAACACATCATAATCACTTGAATTGTCAAAAGCGCAAAACGAGTTTTTCAAAGCTAAGACCCGCGTCATTTCTGTTGAGGAGTTGACACATCTTTGCACCCTCATAGAGATCACTTGTAAGCAAAACATGCTATCAAAGATGAAGAGTAGGAAAAAGGAGAAAGAAGAAAAGAGAGAAAGAAAAAAATGATGAGCTCGCTAGATTGAAAACCTGTAAGGGCGGTCTAGGCAAAAGTTAGAGCACGAACAAAATGAGAAAACAACCATGTCTCCATGCATCTACTATGTGTCTCAAAGGATTGTTCTCAATCTTAGAAAATTCACTTGGTTAACATCGAAGCCCCTAATTTCTTGGTAAGGATCCTTGCCAATTTGTCGTGTGTTTCAAGATGAAGAAAGGCATTCATTTCTCTATCCTAAACACTTATCCCTTGCTAGCCACATCGAGCCTCTGGATAATTTCTTTGAACAGCCTGCTAGGCAGCCATCCCCTACACTGGGGCAAACACAAAAAAAATACAAGAAGAGATGAAAGAAAAATCAATGAAATAATGAGCAACTCGTCATACAAGGGGCATTTTGAAAGAAACATTTCTTCCAATACATACGAAGGACATTTTTGAAGAAACCAACTCTTTCACACAAAGTGAGGCAAGAGACAACAAGAGTTGATAAAAATATTGAAGATGGCTGCTAGCTTTTAAAACCCAAGCGTGAGTAGAAATTAGGTTTGAGCCTTTACATCCGCTTCTTTTTCAAGCCAAAATCCCAAGCCTACATTATGGTCCATAATAAAGTCCTCTCAGATTGGGGAACACGACTTAGTAGCAAGGTCCTAGACACTAGGGGCATCACCAGTGTGGGACTTAACACAAAGGGCAAGAATCTTGGAATTTGCATCATCTTGGCAAATTACACAACATGGAGAGCCACGTGAGACAGGGGGCATGGCTATGTTCCCCTTTATGCACTTCTCTCAAAAATATCCAACCTCTTGTGTGGGTCTCAGTAGGTGCTTATCAATCCGACTCAAGTCAACCAAATCAAGCTCGAAGCAACAAACTCACCTAATTGACTAGGGGCATAGGTTTGCAAAATAGTTCTACGTCCTTTGATGATTGAATGACGTGAGTGTGGAACATGGATGGAATGATGTGACCTTGAAATCCTCAAGGAAAAGCTTTCAAGAATGGTTTTATCCTAAGCATTCTTAACACAGTTAATACTAGCGCAGTCACTTTTTGCAAATTTCTGAAGAAATAACATGGGTTTCTCATTTCATGAAGGGTGCAGCAATATGGTTCCTTGACCAAACTATGTTTTTAGTGGTACCGCTAGGGCATTGCGGTCTTTCAAAACACCTGGCTAGTATAAGCAATAAGCCATTATCAAATATGCGAAAGTTGAGATGTCCAGAATGCATTGCGGGTTCACATGCATATCATCATCACCCTGTCTTTTGCACCTAGTATTTCGTGTGTACATCCTTATGTTTGCTTAGCAAAATTTGTTGTCTTGGTTGCACGATCTAACCCCAAGTATGAGGTGTTCTTATGCTCAAACAAGGCAGGTTCATCAAGGCATCATGGCCATCAAGGAATAAAGGGCAATAAAGGGATGCATTGTAAAGTCTACCTCCCTGCTAACACACTTGAAAAAAAAAAAAAGCTCAACCTGAGAAGCGTCATATCCTAGGGGAACACCTCAACTCTTTTGTGGAATGCTGTCACACAGCACTGTCAAGGGCATGCCAAGACCTCTGCCGAACGAAAACATTGCACCCACGTTCATTGTTATTCACATCGCATGTTTTTATGCTAGGGGCAAGTAGATCATTGTCATCATGCACGATTGAGCTAGGGTCAAGCATTCATGGCCTAAACAGGGGGCTTGCATTTCTTTTTAAATACTCAAATTAACATGCCTATGTATTGCATTGCAATCTATGTCACCCAAAATCGTTCAAGCTCTTGAACTAGGGTTCTTTAAAAGTGATGGTCCTACCCCTAGCAGTCAGCATAAAAGGGTTTCAGCCCGTGGTCGATCCCAAACCTATTGCATGTTGTTTTCCTATCCATTGCTGTTTTTCTAAACTATTCAAATATGGATTGCAGGATTCTCCTGGATTTCGGTCCTTGAACCGACCATACCAAGCTTGGTATCTATAACTGACAGAGCCAAGTCAAAAAAGCTGAAAGATAGCCTCAGCAAACTCTACAATTGGCACCATATCAACAGTATTAAAGTGGCTTCGCACTTCACATCCCCATAGCTCCTTACTTTGCATCATCAACTTTGCCTTCATAACTCAGAAGCCTCACACTTGCTCTTCAGTAGCACCGTACGCATGCCTTGTCACATTCACGACCTTGTTGGGTTTCAAGCAATTCTATGCACAGGCCGCCTTGCGCTCAGCAGGTCCAATCTCCACAACTCCCTCTCAGCAGTTCCACTCCTCCCAGTAGCTCTATTCAGCAGCTCCCCACGCCCATACTCGAGCCATCTCAACAGCTCTAAGTTTACTATCACTACCAGCAACTCCATACTCATACTCAAAAGCTCTGTGCCCAAGTCGCTCAAACAACAGGCCAGCAAAACAATCCGGCGGCTTTCACTTAATACGTTGAGTGAATAGCCAACAAGAAAAAGCACCTGCATGAAGCTTACAATAACCTAGTGCACAGCCCTCCAGAAGGCGTTTATGTTGCTAGCTCCCGAAAAGCGTTTATGTTGCCAGAAAGCATTTAGCCACCAGAAGACGTTTGAGTCACTAGAAGGCGTTTGGCCTCCGGGAGGCACTCCCAGCAGTGGAGGTAATGGGAAATCTCCCTAACAAAGTTGAATCTACCTAACAAGGAGGCACTTGAAATCTCCTAGGCATAAATAAGGATCACCTCATCAGCGAAGATGGTGGAAATCTCCCGAAACAAGTTGAATTTGCCAAAGGAGGCGATGGAAATCTCCTAGAGCGCATGTGTGAATCACTCTCAGCAGTGGAGGTAATGGAAATCTCCCTAACAAATTGGAATATGGTCAAAGACTAGCCTTAGGGACAACCCCGAGCGTATGTAATCTAGCCTTGGGGGCAATCCCGAGCATACTCAAAACTAGCCTTGGAAACATCCCAAGCATAAGGAACCAATCAAACCCCGTGGAAGATGGAAGATGGAATACTCAACAGCTCAGCAGTTCTACAAGCCCGCCATTTCATCAACTCAGCGGCTCGAAGCCGTAACAATTCTCAACAATCCTCTATCAGCGGCTCTACGCCCGCCATCTCATCAATTCAGCGGCTCGAAGCCCACCATCTCAACTGGCTCAAAGCCGTAAACAATCATCTCAACACCCGTATTTATCAATTCAGCGGCTCGAAGCCCACCGTCTCAACTGGCTCGAAGCCGTAAACAAGCAAATCTCAACAGGCTCTAAGCCGCCCCAACAATCAAGACATCATCAATTCTCAAGCTCCATGCTTGAATGCTCAAAAGTTCTACACTTTGAATGCTCGAAGCCTTTCGAATGCCCAACCACTGTGTACTGGATGCTCAAGTTCTACACTTGAATGCTCAAGCTCTACGTTTGAATGCCCAACCACTGCGTACTGGATGCTCGAACTCGATGTTCGAATGCTTAAGGTTTATACCTTGAATGCGCAAGCTCTATGTTTGAATGCCCAACCACTGTGTACTGGATGCTCAAAGCCTGTACTTTGAATGCTCGGATTCTGCCGTCCGAATGCTCGAGCTCTACGCTCTGAATGCTCAAGTCCGGAACTTGAAAGAAGCTTTATGCTTAAATCAAACACACACGCACGGGCCCGTGCACATAAGCATCAATTGCATCACCATTGTTATCATCGAGTCTGCATCATCATATATCTAACCACTATCATCATATACACACTCTGCATCTCTCTCTTATTCATGGAACAGGTCAATCTTGCAAATCAACCGGCTCTACGCCTCGGTTTTATTGATCGGCCCGGCGCCTCGATCCCTTGGCTCCAAGCCAAAACTTATGATGAGAAAGCTCCATGCACAGACCATCAGAATGCAACCGGTTCTACACTTCGGTTCAAATCAAAACAAGCTCCAACCCCTTTGGCTCTACGCCAAAACTTATGATGAGAAAGCTCCGTGCACAGACCATCAGAATACAGCCAGCTCCGCGCTTCGGTTCAAAACACGTCAAGCTCTAAGCTCCGACACCTTAGGCTCTCATCCTGATCAATACCAGCTCCGCGCTTCGGTCCCATCAAGCTCTAAGCTCACCTCAGGCCTTCGCCACACAACTGTAGCAGGCTCCACACCTTAATCTAGTCACCTCAGGCTCTCGCCTTATGATCAACACCAGCTCCGCGCTTCGGTCCTATCAATCACCTCAGGCCTTCGCCTCAAGACTGCAATAGGCTCCACGCCTCGATTCCATCACTCTCCAGGCTCTCGCCTCATGACTACAACCGGCTCCGTGCCTCGGTTTCCTCATCACCAAAGCTCCGTGCTCCAGTTACTGGCCCTGCGCCCCTCACATCTCAAAAACAAACCGGCATCCAACTCATCCCAGCAGATGGTTTGGATTCTACCCCATTACATCAATTCCTTCCAGCTCATTCGCAAGGATAGGCTACTCTACCGAGCTCCTTTCAGTCAAAGTAAGGATGATCAAGAAAAGCAAACGCACCTGCAGTGTACTGATCTACCCCAAAATACTAAGGAAGCTCTCCGCAAAAACTCCCCAGGTAGCCCCGCGCTCCTTCAACTACTCTTCGCCAAAACCCTGGCTCAGTCTAGGTACGTCACACTACGGCTTTTTAAGCCCTAAGGTACATCTTCTGTCTCTAACCCTCCAAACTTTTTACTTTTCTTTTTCGCCCGAACTACGATTGGTCTGAATTTCCCTCGCGGAATACGTAGGCAGCCTCCCGGCCCGACCATAACAAAACCTTTTTCGAAAACCCCTTGGAATAGTGGTTGGACCAAATTGAGTTGCTTTTTACAGCTTTGACTCTTACTCAAACATGTCTCGCGATCCGTCTGAGTTCAGTCAAAGAGGGGCATCTGTAGACACCCTAATTTGGCTTAACGATTATTTCAAGTCCCACCTTGGGACCATCCCGATGATGAAGTGGATACAATGATTGATGATTGCTTCTTTGAGGACCTTAGGACTTTCGGTGAGAACTTTGACCACTTAGAGGACCCAATTCAGAGCCATACAGCCTTTCAGACAGAAATACAGAAGCCTAGGAGAATCCATCTGACGGCCGTAACATCGATCTAACGGCCATAACATCAATCCCTCACCCGAGCAACCTGTTGCCAGCAAAATCTCCCTGAGAGATCAATTCCTCGGCCGCAAGATCTATCCTTCGGCCGAGACATCCATTCCACGGCCGCGACATCTATTGCTCGGCCGCCAGATCGACCTTTTTCCAGACTCTGGAACGTTCTGTCAGACGTTTGGTTTGATCCAACTACACTACCTTCCCGATGCGTTCGGGCTACGTTCGGAGATTACGACGTAGAGTTAGAGATGCATTGCAATTGCAATTGCCATCTCGTGATTTGATTGGCCGGAGTGAGTCATCCCTATGCCTATATAAAGGAGCCTTTGGGTTCCGAAATAAACACACAGAAATTGAGATACCCACACATTCAATTCCTCCATCTCATACCTCCAAGCTCTGCAGAAATCATCTCACCTACTCCCTCTATAGAAGCCCTAACCTTCCGAAGGCAGCCGCATCCCGAACGATCAAACCCCGAAGTACAAACCCTAACCCTAGGGTTTTTGAGAAGTAAATCAGTCAATCACACCCAATCCGAAGCAATCAAGAAACTGAGGGATCAAGGTGGTGAGGCCCAGGGGCCTATGGTTTGATCTCTTTTATGTTTTTATGCATTAATCATAGTGTTTTGATTATCTGTTAAATATCTGTTCTGGTGTGAGGAAGAACATCGGTTGGGGGATCAATCCTTCGGCCGATATATCAATCCAGTGGGATCCCTCGGCCGTGAAATCCATTCACCGGCCGAGAGATCAATTTTCCTGGGACAGCCTGTCTGTTTTGTTTATTTCTGATGCATGCTTTCAATTACAGTCCTGGCTCACCTTATTCACTGTTAAAGGCTTAATTAAACAGACTATGTGTTAGAGTTGAATAAAGCATGTACATGTCTTATGTTGAATAACTATGGGCCAGTCTCACGACTGGGCAGAGAGGGGTGCCTAACACCTTCCCCTTACTGTACTTTTGGCTCCCGTACCCAGAATCTCTATCTATTTTCCTAGTTTTAATAAACTAGGTGGCGACTCTGTTTTGATGATAACCACTATCGTGTGGCGATGTTCCTAGCCATGGGAATGTCCATGATTTTGGTTTATGAAGCAACCAACCAATCGAGCAATCCATGATCAATCTGTATGGCGATGCCCCGTTTGGGAGGTGTCTACATTCCTCACTCCCCACCATCTTCTTGCTCAGATAGTAGATGGCTTTCTCGACTCCTTTATCTCCCTCTTGTGCCAACAGGCATCCCATGGACGTCGGAGTAACGGATAAATACAGAATCAGGGGTCGACCAGGTGTAGGCGGCATTAAGACAGGTGGATTCCTCAAATACGCCTTGATAGATTCGAAAGCAGCTTGGCACTTCTCCGTCCATTCGAAACGGACGTCCTTCTTGAGCAGACGGAACAGCGGTTCGCAAGTCAGCGTTAGCTTGGCTATGAATCGACTGATGAACTGAACTTTTCCCAGGAAGCTTCGTACTTCCTTTTCTGACCGTGGCGGTTCCATCTCGAGAATTGCTGTAATCTTAGAGGGATCGACCTCAATTCCTCTTGCGGTGATCAGGAACCCCAACATCTTGCCTGCTGTGACCCCAAACGTGCACTTCTGCGGATTGAGACGCACGTTGTATTTGCGGAGCCTCTCGAGAAACTGCCTGAGCGCCGGAATGAAATCTTCCTTTTCCTTTGCCTTGACGATCATGTCGTCGACATAGACCTCAACCGTCTAGTGGATCAGATCGTGTAACAAAGTGGTCTGGGCCCGCTGGAAGGTGCAACCGGCGTTTTTCAACCCAAACGGCATCATCACATAGTAGTAAGTACCCCACTCGGTGACAAAGGTCGTCTTCTCTTGATCTTCGGGTGCCACAAAGATCTGGTTGTATCCTGAGAATCCGTCGACAAAAGAGAGCAAAGCATGCCCCGCCGTGTTGTCCACAAGTACATCGATGTGGGGCAAGGGAAAACTATCTTTGGGGCTTGCTTTGTTCAAGTCCCTAAAGTCGACGCAGACTCGGATTCTTCCATCTTTCTTAGGAACTGGCACGATGTTAGCCACCCATTTCGGATATTCAGCAACCCTCAGGAATCCGGCGTCAATCTGCTTGGTAACTTCCTCTTTGATCTTCTCCACCCAATCCGGTCTCATTCGGCGGAGTTTCTGTTTGACTGGGATGGCCCCTGGAGCCAACGGAATTCGGTGCTGCACGATTTCAGGATCGATACCGGGCATGTCATTGTGAGACCACGCGAAAACCTCGAAGTATTCTTTGAGCAGATCAATCAGCGCAGTACGATCCTCGAGGGACAGAGTTGAACCAATTTGCATCATTCGAGGGTTATCCTCGTCTTTCAAATGTATAGAAATTACTTCTTCTTTTAGAGGCTGAGCATGCCTTTCGTCTTCCTTTTCGATGAGGGAATGCAACTCAGCGGGGATGTCCCCATCGAAATCTGTTCCTTCATCGTCAGGGTCGACACAGTTTATATAGAAATCAGCAAAGTAGTCAGAAGCAGGATCATTCATTTCATAAAACCCCAGCGGGTTGCCAAGTACAGTTGACTCGAACTCGAAGTAGAAGCTATGACGTGGAGGGCCAAGAGGCACAAACTCCGACTCTGAGCTAGACCTAGACTGGACAGACTCCGTGTCAGACTCAGGTACACTGTCAATGCATGTCAAGCGTGGAGTGAAAAAGCAATTATTTAAACTACCCTTAGCTTCCACGATGAGAGAGGTGGGATCTTTGATGACGTCCGGGGAATCGGGCCCAAGCATCAGCACTTCGGCCTCTTCTTCTTCGCCAACCAAACCTACTTGAGAGAACAGCATCTCCAAGCTTTCTTGATCAACTGCCATGACCCAGTCTGTTTCTTCCTTAGCCCGGACCAGCTGCTTCTTGAACTCTTCCTCTGCCAGCTTGTCCTTGGCTATTTCCTCTTCATCATCGGACCAGGTGTCCGCAGCAAAGATTTCGAAACCCGGAAGCCAAGTGCCCGTCTCCAGATCCCAGAATGGTTCAGGCTGACCTTTGTAAACAATGCTCCCTCCTTCGCGGATGAAGTAGCTGTCGGGGTTACCATAGAGGGTACGAGGTTTTCCCGTGCGTTTCCCCTTTTTAGCCTTTTTGGTCCGGGGTGCGTACCCAAGGCCAAATCGGCTCTTGGTAAAGGGAAAGACAGGGAACTCAGCGACCCCCTGTTGGTTTATTCCGAGTCCAAAGCCGGGCATGTGGCCCATCCTCCTCATGATGTCGATAGCAGTTGAGCTAACGAGGAAGTCATCGTCGATGGTGATGGTAAGGACTGATCCTGCGGTGTCGAACGAGAAGCCTCCAAAGTCTGAGTCCTCCTCCCCATGTGTAATCCCTAGAACGGGCTCATCTTCCTTAAGCGGGCGGATCCCAGCATCTCCGCAAATGGTGAGGGTCCCAGTTGGAAGCCCCAGCATGACTTTCTGGTGAAGAGTCGAGGGCACTGCCATGATATCCGACCTGTGCAGCCATGGCCTTCCTAGCAGCAGATTGAAAGTAGCGGGAATGTCGACCACGTGGAACTCCACTTCCATTTCAAAGCCCTCAGCGTCGAGCTTGAGCATGACGGTTCCCTCGACCACACGGCGAGTGCTATCGTAGGCTTTGACAGCCAGGTTGGACGGTGCGAGATCCTTCTTGGCGAATCCCAATCGGTAAGCAACCCTCAGCGGGCAGACATTAATGGCGGAGCCATTGTCAATGAGCACGGTCGGCACCTAGAGTCCCTTGCACTTGACGGTAATGTGCAATGGGCGGTTGTGGTCAGTTCCTTCGACAGGCAGGTCCCGTTCGGTGAACGTAACAGAGTGTTTGGCAAGCAATGGCAGGATGAGAGAGACCAAAGCTTCGGGGGTGATATCGGTTGGTACCTTGAGACGGGCGAGAGCCCCAGACAGTCCGTCGCGATGCTCCTTTGATGATGCAATCAAACCCCAAACTGATACTGCTGCAGGGATCCTTTCAAGCTGCTTCTGAATCATGTCCCCTTCCGGGATTCCAGCAAGGATGTTCGGAGTGCCTCTTTGAGCCGTTGGATTGGTGGGTGGCACAACGGGAGGATTGGATGAGCTCCCGGCCTGTAAGTTGGAGGGCTGAAAGACTCGGCCGCTCCTCGTAACATTGGCGACATCCCACCAAGAGGTCGCGCTGTTGAAATCCCAGAAATCTGCGGGTATATCCCCCATCTTGCGCTTTCCCTTATCGGTTGCTGCCACGGTCGCAGACGGGTCTTCCCCTGTAGCCAGCTCGTTTTCTAGACCTTTCAGCACCACTTCTTCCCAAAAGAATGGATCCTGTGCTGCAGCTTCTTCGAACGGTGTTCCCGGGTTGGTGACGAACGGTGTATCCCAGAAACCAGCATCTACTAGAGCGGAGTTGACTGTCCAGACTTCATTGCCCATTTGGATGTCCACTACCTTGTCTTCATCCCAAAAGTCAGCGGGCAGCGGGTTTGTGTTAAGGTCGACAATCTCGTCCAGTTCCCAAAGGTCGTCGGGTACTGCGTCTAGAACCATAATGTGACAGTCCTCGCGGGAGAGAGGCAAAACGGGGCGCGGGAGGTTCTCATCGATTATGTAGAAGTCGGGGTCATATTCGATATCGGCTACTGAGGCCACCAGTGAGTTGATTGTTGATGCGCGGAAGCACTCCCCAAGTACACGGGGTTCTTCCTGTCGGAGGTCCTCCTCTGTGTAGAAAGCTTCGTAGTCGGGCACGACTTCCTCTAGAACATAGTCGGCCGGAAACTGCCACGCGGGCTCGGGATCCCAGAAATATGGTTCCTCTTCGACGATAGGTGCAGGTGGGTCGAAAAGCAGAGGTAGAGCAACTCCATCCAAAGGATCCATCATGTCGTCCTCTTGTGCTGCCAGCCATGCGTTGTTCGCAACATGGTCAAATGGTAAGGCTTCTGGCACGGCCGGAAATCCTTCGCGGGCAAGCTCATCCCATTCATTGATCCTGGGGACGACAAAGTTGTAGTGGTCGGCAATTGCCCAGCCCACTGCCTGCATGTCGAGTTCTGTTTCTGGTGGGTGTGCAGTTGTACCAATGGGCCTTGGGCGCTGTATAGGTGTCCCATCAAGAGCCGTTTCAGTGATGGCAAAGAAAGGGTTTGTCGCAGTGGACCCTGGGAGGAGCTGTGCAGCAAAGACAGTGTCGCCTTGAAGATCACGGAACACATTGTTGAGGATGGTCACGTTGTCACGCAGACGCTCCATGGAAATCTTTGGTTTAGATGATTCCCCCTTCTCTAGCTTTATGTTCAATACCTCAAGCTCGAGGGGCACGGGGACGACTGGTTTTGGTTGATCCGCAGGGGTTATATGGTCGGTAGGGTTGAATATGGTGGAGTTAGGGGAAGTTATGGTGGAGCTGAGGGATATCTGGCCAACTTGGTTATGGTGCTTCGGGAGGGAGTTGGAGATGACGTTGGGTTTAGATGGTGGGTTAGGAAGGGTTCCGTTGTCTACCAAATCCTGTATCGCATGACGAAGGCGATAACAAGAGTCGGTGTAATGGCCGGGCATTTGATGTACGCGCAGAAGGCATTGGGGTTGTGGCTAGGAGGTGGATTTTGAGGAAGTGGAGTTGGGGTGAGAGGTCTGAGATGACCAGACTTGGCCAATTTCTCGAGGACAGCAGAGAGCGGTGCTTCGAAATTGGCGAAGACACGAGGTTGGTTGCGGTTTCGGGGTTTCTGCGGTGCTTGAACTTGGTTGACATCGGCTGTGTGATTAGAGCCGTGGGTCGTGGCGGTGTTACTGGCAGTGGCAGCGTTGGCATAGTTGCTGCCACCGAAAAGAGCGGTGCTGCTACCGGTGTACACACGGGGCTTGGGCTTTGATGTTGAGGAGGCAGGAGCAGCCTCGGTTCTTGGGATGACCCCGTTCTGGAGAGCTTCCTCTATGGCGAGACCAGAGTCGAAGAAGGTTTCCCAATTTGCCCCTTGGACTAGCACAAGGTTCTTAGCAAAGTCCGGCTGCAGGTTGCGGAAGATAATGCGAATCTGATCCTTTTCGCTGGGACGATCCGTCATTTTGGCCGCCTTTGCCCTCCATCGTTGAATGAAGTCGGCAAAGGGCTCCTTTGCGCCCATTTTGGTTGATTCCAACTCTTGCGTGGTCATTTTAAGTTGGACGTTGTAGCTATATTGGGAGTTGAAAGCAGCCCCAATATCGACCCATGTCTTCCTTTTGGAAAGGTCCAACGACAGAAACCATTGGAACGCGGGACCAGTGAGAGTTTGAGGAAAGAGTTGAGCCATGGTTTCCTCTTCAATCCCGTGTAGTTTCATTGCACTGTGATACGCCAACAAGTGGGTTTTAGGATCCCCAGAACCGTCAAACTTTACAAAATCAGGCATCTTAAACCTCTCGGGCAGCCTAGCATTAGGAAAAGGGCAAAGACGGTCCATGTCTAAACCACCAGCGCCTATCTTTTCAGCCTTGGAAACCGCTTCTTCAAGTTTGGCCATCTTGGCGATCAGAGCGGCCATTTCCGGATTCGGAACAGGGTTTTCTCCTTGACGGTCTTCTTCGACCACTAGTTCACGCTCTCCGCCACCTCCTCCAGCTGCAGCTGTCGGAGGGAGGTGTAGACACCCTATTCTGGACTGTCCGGATTAGTTTACTTACGGTCTTTGATTCCCCAATGATGATTAAGGTCGAGAACATACCGAGTCGTTTGATGAGTTTGAGCTTTGAGCGTCCCGAACCTCGTCCAAACCCGTTTCAAACCCTTGTCGAACCCTCAAGCCAGAACCAAATGGCCTCAACAAAACCCTTCTGGAGTACGCTGGTGGTAGACTAGCGTGCGCAGGAGCCACTGCCACGTGTCAGTCATTACCACCCTCTGGCGCACGCCACTCAAACAGTGGCGCACGCCAGTCATCACCAGTCAAATCAACCTTTTCAGCCAGCTGGGCGGGAGCCTCTGCAGCCGCCTGACGTCAGCTGGCAGCCCCCAGATCATTACTTCGGCCTGAAACTGTTCCTTTCTCTTCCATCAAGCCAAGTCCCATGCATTAAATGCATGGGAGCTTCCTCCAATACTTGATCATCCAAACAGCCCCTAAGGCCTAAACTGACCAGCCTCTCCCTCCTCCATAAATACCCCCTTTGCATTCATTTGCAAGGGGTTGGCATCATTAAGTAGGGTTAGCCTCATTAAGAAGAAGGGTTAGTTCATTAAGGCAATAAGTCATCTTGTCCTCTTCCTCTTAAGTGCTCTTTGCTTCCTTTCTTCCTCATAGAAAGAACAAGTGAAGAACATACCTTCCACAGTCCATAACCTTCACCATATCCACCTCCATCATCATCTTCAAGCCCAAAGCTCAAGCTCTCTCTCGAAACTCACTAGCAAAGGTATAATACCTCTTGCTCCTATTTTCTGTTCTGACCCCTGAGGGGGGCTGGCAGGGTCAAGGCTGGTAATCTATACCAGTCCTGGCCCTAATGCTGGCAAGGTTTCAAGAACCGTGTACAATGCTTAGTGGCGCACGCCAGTACTCGTGTACCGTACGCCAGAGGTGGTGGTATATATAGAACTGGCGTGGGGATCATGGATCATTGTTTTCTTGCATTATTTAAGCTCTGATCACTCTGCTGCATGCTAAAATCAGTTTATAGCTTTCTGTATCTAGAACTGTTCTCTTTCCTATCTGCATTTACTGTTTAGTTTGGCCTTCTGGGATCCTCTGGTCCTGTTCCAGAGCCTAGAATGTGTAAAGCCAAAGCATTGGAAACAAGACAGAAGTGGCGTGCGCCCCTTTCTTTGTGGCGTGCGCTAGTAATCTATGTTCCAGTGGCTTGGCCCTTGCATGGATCTTCCATCCAGGCCCTTTTTATCATCCTCCCCTCACTGTTTAAGGGGTTTTCTGTCTATTTGGTGGCTTTTAAGCCCATTTATCTGTTTGTAATAGCTCAGTAGCCTATATAAACTGCGTGGTTTGTCCTGGGTGTGCACTGGTCCTTTCCAGAGCCCAGAGGGTTGAGAATAGAAGCTGTGGTATTGGGTTAACCGGCGCACGCCAGTTGTAGGTGGCGCACGCAGGTATTGACTGCATGCAGTGGTCTATCCAGTGCATGCAGGCTTGTCCCTGTGTGTGCCATTGCACAGTCAGTGTGTGCTAGTTTGTCTAAAACGTCCACAAAAGCTTGTTCTCAATCTATTATATTTGTTTAGATCAAACATTCACCATCCATAAACATTTTGTCACATCTTTGTACATAAATGCAAATGTGTTACAGTTTTAATCCCCATTAATTGTTCCCCCGCCCTAACTGGTTAAAAGAATGATCAAATAAAGAGAGAAAATGCAAATGTTTTATAAAATGCCTGAGTAGAGACCGGTCTCCGGACTGGGCGAGAGGGGTGCCATAAAACCCTTCCCCTCTCGTAATCTGGCTCCCGAACCTCAAGATCAAAGGTGACGACGGTCCAGTCTACAAAAGCCTTTTTCAAAATCAAACAAATGCGATCCAAAACATTTTCAAAAGAACGGTTTCTTGGGTACTAACCGCAAAACCCGAGTGGCGACTCTCTGATCTGCGAAGCACTTCGCCGCGCTTTCCGCAAGATAAGGGCGCACTCGGGATTTTCATGCTAAAAATGGGAATTTTTGGGGCGTGTGCCCACAGTGGCGACTCCGCTGGGGACTTCACATTAATCTACATTTGGAAATTAATACATGAATGAACAATTTTTCAAAAGTCTGGCAAAACAGTACGCTCCGCGCTACTGAAGAGTGGAATGGTATCATAACAGGATTCTACATCCGGCCATTCCAATCTGGGGCTTTTGCTATTGTTCGCTTATGTAGTTTTCTCCAAGTGTCGATTAATGAAGTGAGCCAAGCTTAAAAAAAGGCGTTTTTGAAAAAGCATTTCGTTTCTCTCTCGATCATTCTTTCGACACACGTTCATTTGCATCGGTGTTCTATCAGCCCCGTTGAGGCGTTTTGGGTAACCGGCACAGTTTACTGGAGCCCGGGGTCCTCGAATGCCCAACAACCTTGGACGATGATGAGACGTATTACCGTTCGACCATTGCTCTGCTGCACGCATTGCGATGGGAGGTATAAAACATCTCTAGTCTGAGGAAACCCCTCTAAGCCAAAACCAGCCTCGCCATGCGTACAAAGCAATAGAACCTTCCAAACTAAGACAGGAACCCACAGGGTAGGATTACTTGCATCTAACCCCCATAAACTGTCTATGTGTTACTACTTTCCATATCGCATGCCTGTACATACATCCATACCGTTCTGCGTAGGAGCATGCTAGGGCGGCTTTTAGGGTTTCTCTCTTTCAAACCCGTTTTATGCCTGCTAGGGCGCTGCCTGGACCGATGACGAGTCGTGCATCGCAAGGGTGCACGTTATCAACTTTCCAATTCCTTGGGTCAACGAGACTTTGGGAAATCTAGACTTTCTAAGTCCTTGCCTAAACCCGATCGAGGTTTCAAACAGAAGACTAGGAACAACGGAGACATGACATGATGTTCATACCACCCAGGTTAAAAGTGCTAAACACTTACACCATTCAAGGCTCCGGCACAGTGCTGCTTACGCCCTTTTGGTTACAAAATCATGTCATCGACACCAAGTTGTTCCATTCCAACATTGAAACTTCGAGAGTGGAGTAGTCAAAGGCTTAGGCTGTTTCGACATCTCTTAGTGTTAATCGATCCCTTCAAGGTACACTGTCGAAAAGAAATCCGAGGACTTGGGCGGCGTCCGGCTGTCATAAAACGGTTTTGTCTGCTAGTTCTAGAGTCTAGGAGGACACCGACGACGTTGAGCATTTTTCATTCTCTCTTTCAAATAAAATTGCTGCAGGCTATCACTGAGCCCTTCTACTTTACTGTCTAGCCATCGCACCGTACAGATTCAGAATCAAGAGCCAAACCTACTTGAGAACGTCCGCCGGGTCTGTCTGTGAGAAGATTTGGGCGGGTCTGTTTCTGAGTCTGCCACGACGGAAGCTCCGGATTGTTTTCTGTTGGGAGAGGCCTCACCTTTCACTCCATCCTCTACGCCTCGACAGCCCTTCCAAGCCAAGATCGAACCTCTCAAAATGGCTGAAACTCCGACTCTTGCTCAGGTCCTCGCTGACATTCAACGCAATTTGGCCATCATGCAAGAAAGGGCCGATCAGGCCGATGCCTCCACTGCCAATCTCCGTGCCTTAATTGAGGAACGCCTCCCTCCGGCAGCTGCAGCTGGAGGAGGTGGTGAAGAACGTGAACGTGTGGTCGAAGAAAACCTTCAAAGAGAAAACCCTGCTCCGAATCCAGAAATGGCCATGCTGATCGCCAAGATGGCCAAACTCGAAGAAACGGTCTCCAAGGCCGAGAAGATAGGTGCTGGTGGTTTAGACATGGATCGTCTTTGCCCTTTTCCTAATGCTAGGCTGCCCGAGAGGTTTAAGATGCCTGATTTTGTAAAGTTTGATGGTTCTGGGGATCCCAAAACCCACTTGTTGGCGTATCACAGCGCCATGAAATTACATGGGATTGAGGAAGAAACAATGGCTCAACTCTTTCCACAAACTCTCACTGGTCCTGCATTCCAATGGTTTCTATCGTTGGATCTTTCCAAAAGGAAGACCTGGGTCGATATTGGGGCTGCTTTCAACTCCCAATATAGCTACAACGTCCAACTTAAAATGACCACGCGAGAGTTGGAATCAACCAAAATGGGCGCAAAG
Source organism: Rhododendron henanense subsp. lingbaoense (assembly GCA_020567845.1). Classification (NCBI taxonomy): domain Eukaryota; kingdom Viridiplantae; phylum Streptophyta; class Magnoliopsida; order Ericales; family Ericaceae; genus Rhododendron; species Rhododendron henanense. The sequence continues at coordinate 1,458,482 of CM036317.1, forward strand.
GAACCCTTTGCCGACTTCATTCAAAGATGGAGAGCAAAAGCGGCCAAAATGACGGATCGTCCCAGCGAGAAGGACCAGATTCGCATCATCTCCCGCAACCTGCAGCCGGACTTCGCAAAGAACCTTGTGCTAGTACAAGGGGCAAATTGGGAAACCTTCTTCGACTCTGGTCTCGCCATAGAGGAAGCTCTCCAGAATGGGGTCATCCCAAGAACCGAGGCTGCTCCTGCCTCCTCAACATCGAAATCCAAGCCCCGTGCATACACCGGAAGCAGCACTGCTCTCTTCGGTGGTAACAACTATGCCAGTGCCACTACTGCAAGCAACACCGCCACAACCCACAGCTCCAATCATACCGCCGATGTCAACCAAGTTCAAGCACCACAAAAACCCCGAAACCGCAACCAACCCCGTGTCTTCGCCAACTTCGAAGCACCTCTCTCTGCTGTCCTTGAGAAGTTGGCCAAGTCTGGTCATCTCAGGCCTCTCACCCCAACTCCATTCCCTCAAAATCCACCACCTAGCCATAACCCCAATGCTTTCTGTGCCTACCATCAAATGCCTGGCCATTACACCGACTCTTGTTATCGCCTCCGTCACGCAATACAGGATTTGGTGGATAATGGAACCCTTCCTAACCCACCATCTAAACCCAATGTCATCTCCAACTCCCTCCCGAAGCACCACAACCAAATCGGCCAAATATCCATCAGCTCCACCATAACTCCCCCTAGCTCCACCACATTCAACCCCACCGACTATATAACCTCAGAGGATCACCCAAGGCCCATTGTGGGGTTCCCGACCGAACTCGACGTCAACATGGTATCTCCCGTCTGGGAAATGGAAGAAAGGATGAGAGCATGGACGGCACTGGCTCACGACTGGAATGAGCAATACCATCTGGGTTTCCCTATGCCTCTGCAAGCTTATCAAGCATGGCTCGACCAATTGGAAGAAGAGTGGATTGCAGTGCAGTCCGACCCGCTCGATGGCCTGTCACTACGCACGTTATTCTATCAGGCCGAACCTGCGCCTATCGTCGAGGAGGAACCGTATTTCTGGGATCCCGAGCCAGCATGGCAGTTCCCAACCAACTATGATTTGGAGGCAGTCCTACCCAACTACGAAGCACTCTACCCCGAGGAGGACTTCCAACAAGATGAACCCCTAGAGCAGGAGGCCGAGGAAGAGTTTGATCCGGCTTCCTACATAATTGATGAAGAGCTCCCGCTGCCCGTCGTGCCTCTATCTCGTGACGAATGCAACATCATGACTTTGGACGCTGTACCCGACAATTTGTGGGAAGTCGACGAAATCGTCAACCTTAACACAAACCCGCTGCCCGCTGACTTTTGGGACGAAGGAAAGGTAGTAGATATCAAAATGGGTAATGAGGTGTGGACCGTCAACTCCGCTTTGGTCGATGCAGGTTTCTGGGATACGCCATTTGTGACCAACCCGGGAGCACCATTTGAAGAAGCCGCAGCACAGGATCCGTTGTTTTGGGAGGACTTAGCAATGCAGAGCTGGGAACAGGATCTGGCTTCAGAACAGGACCCGTCTGCAACCGTGGCGGCGACCGATAAGGGAAAGCGTAAGATGGAGGACATTCCCACGGATTTTTGGGACTTCAATGATTCGACCTCTTGGTGGGATGTCGCCCATGTTACGAGGAGTGGCCGAGTCTTTCAGCCTTCTAACTTACAAGCGGGGAGTTCATCCAATCCCCCCGTGTTGCAAGCCGTCAATCCAGTTGTCCAAAGGGGTGCTCCAAACATCCTTGGCGGGGTCCCAGAAGAGGACATGATTCAGAAGCAACTGGAAAAGATACCTGCTGCCATCTCAGTCTGGGGTCTGATTGCATCTTCAAAGGAACACCGCGACAAGCTGTCTTCATCTCTCTCTCGACTCAAGGTAACCACCGACATCACCCCCGAAGCATTGGTCGCTCTTATCCTGCCACTGCTTGCTAAGCACTCCGTCACATTCACCGAGCGGGACCTACCTGTTGAAGGAGCTGACCACAACCGCCCACTGCACATTACCGTCAAGTGCAATGGACTCTGGGTGCCAACCGTGCTTATTGATAATGGCTCTGCCATTAACGTCTGCCCGCTGAGGGTTGCTTACCGCCTAGGGCTTGCAAAGAAGGATTTCACACCGTCTAATCTGGCGGTCAAGGCATATGACAGCACCCGCCGTGTGGTGGAAGGCACCATCATGCTCAGGCTCAATGCCGAGGGTTTCGAAATGGAGGTGGAATTTCATGTGGTTGACATCCCAGCCACTTTCAATCTGTTGCTAGGAAGGCCGTGGTTGCACAGGTCCGACATCATGGCGGTTCCCTCCACGCTGCACCAGAAAGTCATGCTAGCACTGCCAACAGGAACTCTTACCATCTGCGGAGACTCTGGGATCCGCCCACTCAAGGAGGACGAGCCCGTTCTAGGGATTGCGCACGGAGAAGAGGACTCAGACTTTGGAGGCTTCTCGTTTGACACTGCAGGTTCCGTTCTTACCGTCGCTGTAGACAAGGACTTCTACGTCAGCTCCGCCGCAATCGATATCATGAGGAAGATGGGTCACATGCCCGGCCTTGGACTCGGGATCAACCAGCAGGGGGTCGCTGAGTTCCCCACCTTTCCCTCTTCCGAAAGCCGAGCTGGCTTTGGGTACACACCTCTGGCCAAGAAGGCTAAAAGGGGGAAAGATGCGGGAAAATTTCGAACCCTCTACGGTAACCCCGATAGCTATTTTGTCCGTGAAGGTGGGAGCATTGTGTATGGGGGTCAACCAGAGCCATTTTGGGATCCGGAGACTGGGACTTGGCTGCCGGGTTTCGAGATCTTTGCTGCGGACACCTGGTCCGATGATGAGGAGGAGTTAGCCAAGGACAAGCTGGAAGAAGAAGAGTTCAAGAAGCAACTGGTCCAGATCAAGGAAGAAACAGACTGGGTCATGGCTGTTGATCAAGAAAGCTTGGAGATGCTGTTCTCTCAAGTAGGTTTGGTTGGTGAAGAAGAAGAAGCCGAAGTGCTGATGCTTGGGCCCGACTCGCAGGACGTCATCGAGGATCCGACCTCTCTCATTGTAGAGGCTAAGGGTAGCCTAAATAATTGCTTTTTCACTCCACGCTTGACATGCATTGACAATGTGCCTGAGTCTGACACGGAGTCTGTCCGGTCTAGGTCTAGCTCAGAGTCGGAGTTTGTGCCTCTTGGCCCTCCACGTCATAGCTTCTACTTTGAATTCGAGTCAACTGTACTTGGTAACCCGTCTGGGTTTTATGAAATGAATGACCCTGCTTCTGATTACTTTGCTGAATTATATATAAACTGTGTCGACCCCGACGATGAAGGAACAGACTTCGATGGGAGCATTCCCGCTGAGTTGCGTTCCCTCATCGAAAAGGAAGACGAAAGGCATGCTCAGCCTCTAAAAGAAGAAGTAATTTCTATAAATTTGAAAGACGAGGATAACCCTCGAATGATGCAAATTGGTTCAACTCTGTCCCCCGAGGATCGCACCGCGCTGATTGATCTGCTCAAAGAATACTTCGAGGTTTTCGCATGGTCTCACAACGACATGCCCGGTATCGATCCTGAAATCGTGCAGCACCGAATTCCGTTAGCTCCAGGGGCTGTTCCAGTCAAGCAGAAGCTCCGCCGAATGAGACCAGATTGGGTGGAAAAGATCAAGGAAGAAGTCACCAAGCAGATTGATGCCGGATTCCTGAGGGTTGCTGAATATCCGAAATGGGTGGCTAACATCGTGCCAGTTCCTAAGAAAGATGGGAGAATCCGAGTCTGCGTCGACTTTAGGGACTTGAACAAAGCAAGCCCCAAAGATAGTTTTCCCTTGCCTCACATTGATGTGCTTGTGGACAACACAGCAGGGCATGCCTTGCTCTCTTTCGTCGACGGATTCTCAGGATACAACCAGATCTTTGTGGCACCCGAGGATCAAGAGAAGACTACTTTCGTCACCGGGTGGGGTACTTACTGCTATGTGATGATGCCGTTTGGGTTAAAGAACGCCGGTTGCACTTTCCAGCGGGCCCAGACCACCTTGCTACACGATCTGATCCACAAAACGGTTGAGGTCTACGTTGACGACATGATTGTCAAGGCAAAGGAAAAGGAAGACTTCATTCCAGCGCTCAGGCAGTTTCTTGAGAGGCTCCGCAAATACAACGTGCGACTTAATCCACAAAAGTGCACATTTGGGGTCACGGCAGGCAAAATGTTGGGGTTCCTGATCACCGCAAGGGGAATCGAGGTCGATCCCTCTAAGATTACAGCAATTCTCGAGATGGAACCACCACGGTCAGAAAAGGGAGTGCGAAGCTTTTTGGGAAAAGTTCAGTTCATCAGTCGATTCATAGCCAAGCTAACGCTGACCTGCGAACCGCTGTTCCGTCTGCTCAAGAAGGATGTCCGTTTCGAATGGACGGAGAAGTGTCAAGCTGCTTTCGAATCTATCAAGACGTATCTGAGGAATCCGCCAGTCTTAATGCCGCCTACACCGGGTCGACCTTTGATCTTGTATTTATCCGTCACACCGACGTCTATGGGATGTTTGCTGGCGCAGGAAGGAGAAAATGGAGTCGAGAAAGCCATTTACTATCTGAGCAAGAAAATGGTGGGGAGTGAGGAACGTTACACCCCCCTGGAAAAGACATGTTGGGCGCTAGTTTGGGCTACCAAAAAGCTTAGACACTACATGCTAGCCTATTCGGTGAAGCTGATTTCTCGGATGGATCCTATCAAGTATCTGTTTGAGAAGCCGGCGCTCACCCATAAGCTAGCACGTTGGTTGCTTCTGCTGGCTGAGTTCGATCTCCAACATGTCACAAGGAAATCAGTGAAGGGCCGCGCTGTGGCAGAATTCCTGGCCGATCACCCGATTGACGGACCTGAAGACGTAGACTTCAATTTCCCGGACGAGGATGTGCTAACAATTGTCGAAGAAGTGTGGACGCTCTATTTTGATGGGGCCGCTAATCAAAGGGGTTTCGGAGTTGGGATATTACTCATTACGCCCGCTGGGGCACATATCCCGCTCGCTTTCAAATTGAACTTCGACGTCACCAACAATCAAGCTGAGTATGAGGCCTGCATCGTCGGAATGGAGGCTGCTATTGCATTGGGAGTCGAGAAGCTTGAGATAATCGGGGATTCGAACCTGGTGATCTCTCAAGCTAATGGAGACTGGAAAGTCCGTGAGGAAAAGCTGAAGCCTTATCACCAAGATTTGGAAGAACTGATTCCTCGCTTCAATAAGGTGACCTTCACCCACATTCCCCGTTTGAAGAATCAGTTCGCCGATGCTTTGGCGACTTTGGCTTCAATGATCGAACTTCCAGTAGGGGTCCGGATGCGACCGATTGTGATAGAGCAAAGGGATTTGCCCGCTTATGAATACGTCAACGCCATTGATGATGTCGATGATGGCCTACCCTGGTACCACGATATCTGGAACTTTGTCGAACGAGGAGAGTTCCCTGCTGAAGCTTCAAGGAAGGATCGGGTTGCTCTGCAAAGGCTGGCTGCTCAGTACATCATTTGTGGAGGGAAACTGTATCGAAGATCTCACTGTGGAATGCACAAGCTGTGTGTCAACGGGGCCGAAGCAACAAGGATAATGGAAGAGATTCACGAAGGAGTCTGCGGCCCCCACATGAGCGGAGTCATGCTTGCACGAAAGATCCTCAGGCAAGGCTACTACTGGTCAACAATGGAATCTCAATGCATCGACTACGTGCGGTGTTGTTTCAAGTGTCAAATCCACGCCAACCTGCAGCATGTTCCACCCTCTAAGCTACATGGCATGACCTCACCGTGGCCTTTCTCGGTGTGGGGAATTGACGTTATCGGGATGATCTCACCTCCTGCTTCCAATGGTCACAGGTTCATACTAGTGGCAATAGATTACTTCACTAAGTGGGTCGAGGCTGAATCGTACAAAACTCTGACAACGGTTCAAGTGGCTCAATTCATCCGAAAGAACATCATCTACCGTTATGGAGTTCCTCAGGCGTTCGTCTCGGACAATGGGAGTCATTTCAAGGGAAGGGTCCTGGATCTCTTCGAAGAATTCGGCATCGATATCCACCGGTCAACAACATACCGTCCACAAACAAATGGAGCAGTCGAGGCAGCAAACAAGAACATTGAAGTGATCATCAAGAAGACTATTGAGTCCGCAAGGGATTGGCACGAGCAGCTGCCTCTAGCGCTATGGGGGTACAGGACATCAATTCGAACATCAACCGGTGCAACTCCTTTCTCCCTAGTTTACGGAATGGAAGCAGTACTTCCTATCGAACTTGAGGTTCCCTCTCTGAGGATCATGGTCGAAAGCGGTCTCGAAGAATCTGAATGGCTCAGCGGGAGATTTGTTGAACTGATGTTGTTTGATGAAAGGAGACTCCGCGCCCTGTATCACGTTCAAGGTTACCAGCGTCGAATTGCACGGGCATTTGACAAGAAGGTGAAATCCAGGGGCTTGGTCGAAGGAGACATGGTCACAAAGGAGATACGGGCTCCAGTATTCGACGCCCGCGGAAAGTTTCGACCAAAGCGGTCAGGGCCTTTCCTTATCAAGACCATCCTATCCGGGGGTGCTGCTCAACTCATCGATCTCGACGGCAACGAATTCAACACTTTGGTCAACCTGGATCAACTCAAACGCTTCTACCCCTGAGAGATGCTCGTTGGGCCGAAAACCACAAGGGTGGGCGGTTCCAAGCAAAAGTTAGAGCAGCCTGCTAGACCGAAAAACCTGTGAAGGGGGTCTAGGCAAAAATAAATAGGCGAAGGTCGAAAGCTCGCTAGGCCGAAAACCTGTTAAGGCGGCGCTAGGCAAAAGTTAGAGCGTAAAAGGAGAGGTAAAATACACGAGTGAACCTTGGCCTGAACTACGTTCTGACCTGATTCCTTGAAAAGGGATACGTAGGCAGTCTCACCATGAGACCCGGTCACATTCTATCAAAATAATCCAGTGGTCAATATTCCGTTGCCATGTCAGGATCCAAGCAAAGTCAAGGAACGAGCCAACATTTCATTAAGAAGTCAGAAGGGGGAAACCCTCCGTCTTTCAACTTTATTTATAATTACTATTTCTGATACACAAGCTGAGCATAAAAGCCTTAAAAACAACTAAGCATAAAAACAGAACAGATGCCTGAGAAGCCTAACGGCTCACAGTTTATTCTAAAAACAGCAAAGTGGTCCGGAGTCAATCAATGTTTTCCCTTGCTTCCACATCTGCTCTTAGCCACTGTCGATAAACGTTCCTCAATCTTGGAGTAAAATCCGGAGACTCCGCTTGCAGGGCCCTGTCCGCCCAGCGCCTGTTATACCCATGAAGCGTCTGAGCATTGAAATTGGGGACTCGGAAATCCCCGGTAGTGACACGAACATTCCCCTGAGGGATTCCCAGCTGACGAAGGACACGGCCTGGAATGTAGAAAGTGAACTGCGTCAACCCTGCAATCACAACCCTGTCAAAACCATCTGAGAAAACCGTCATCCTCTCCAGTCCCAGCCATGAGCACCTCCAAGCAATTTCATCCGGCTGTATCTCCTGCATGAAAGCAAACCATTCCATCTCATTCATCTCGGGGTACCTCATTTCCCGCTGGTGAATCCTCTTCGGAAAAAGTTCCCAGCCTTCCTCCGGAGGATGCAACAAGTTCAGCTTGTCACATAGCCACAGCTGCATGAGCGAAAAGACAAGTAAGAAGCCAGATAAAGCCTGAGCGAAAAGACAAGTGAGTAGCCCAGCAAATAGCCTAAACCGAGAGTCGAGGTAAAATGAGAAAGTGCGAAAAACCAGAAAAAGGTGAGTTGAGTGAGTCTACCTGAAGGAGCAGCGGACTGCCGCTGAAGGTGTGTGACACCCCGGAATACACCAAGTCCAAACCAATGAGCGTCTCAGCTAGAACCAGCGGGATCACATTTTGCCGATCCCCCTCCCCCATTTGGAGGGCAACACTCACTAGCAAGGGGCTGACCCGCCCGTCAGCAGGAATGAGCAGGTAGCCGGCAAGAAGGCAGATTACCAGAGCAAAGCGGCGCCGCGCCTGCCAAGCCATGTCCCTCAGATCACCCTCGGGACTATATCGCTCGATCAGCTGCAAGATATGGACCTGGCCACCCTCTAACATGGAACGGGCCAGACCTCCGGGGATGGCAAGTGCCGTAGTCAGCAGCCTGGGCATGCTAACTTGGTAGGGCGGAACGACAAGCGTCGGAGAAGAGTACGTCCGGAGATAAGCCTGGAACTCCTCGACTGTAGGACAAATTTCGTCATCACCAAAGCGGAAGACGTGGACGTCGGGATCCCAGAACCGGAGCGCGGCCCTCAAGAGAGCCGGGCGGACTGGCACATGCCGCAAGTACCGGAACGAGGAAAGGCCGTGGTATTGGAAATTCAACCAGTCAACGCCGAACATCTCCGTCAACCAAGGCCGGATTAAGGTGGGAATGGGATTTGCCATTGGAAAGAATTGCAGAGGAAATGCTAAACAGAGGGAAGACAATGAAATGCTGTGGTTCTGCAAGTGCATGGCGTGCATCTTTATAATTGAGTACGCATCTTTCTTTCATCCGAGGATGCATTTGCCAAGGACTAGCATCCAAGCCTACCTTACAATGAGTACACTGCCCCTCTGAGGAGCCAGAACCACTGTTCTGAACGTGGGATGGTAGAAACAAAGGGCAGCCAGGGGAAGGACAGTTGGTCAGGAGAATGGCACTGTGTCGTACTTGTGTGGCGCACGCCACAACTTGACCAGCGTGCGCAGGATGCCCTACACCACTGGCGTACGCAGTCCAACTACTGGCGCACGCCAGTGAAACCTGCACCAGACAGCAGCAACAGCAGCAATTGTGATCAAGCAGCCATTTTCGATTCCGGGGCTGGTTTAGCAAATTTGTCGACTCGTACAAGTCATAGATGGTATTTGGGACTGTAGGGAAGCATCGGTTCGGAAACATCACGCTTAACGAAGAATTCGGACCTCCGACGGTCCGTATCCTCCAAAAGTTAGGATACGGAGACTCCAAGTTCATCCCGAGGGTCTCGTGCCAAGTTTTCTTATGCCGTACATGTCATGTAGGCCTTATGTGACTATACGGGGGTGTCGGTTTCAGTCCGGGACTATATCGAGTCATCTTTGGTGTCTTATGTCTATTTTATGACGTTTTTGAGCACTTTGCGGTTTATTTTCCACTTTGAACCGTCTTTCTCGAGTCTTTCCACTCGTACAGGCCTCGGTACATCTCTGTGGCCTCACAAAAGTGTCAGTTTCCCTTTCAGAGGAGGATTGGGCGTTTCAGTCCACTAAATACCAAATTGCCGTATCCTCCGCGTGTCTTAAGGATACGCGACGTATCCTGGGGCTTTCCTTCCTTTTTCATTCGAGCTGGGTCAGTTCTACACATATCCTAGTGTTTGTCAATCAATTCAGGACGTTTGTCAATGCATGTCAGGTGTTAATGGTTGTTTCATTTACTTCTATTATCAGTACTACTACTATGGAAGTCGAATAAACAGAAAAAGCAATTATCGTACTATCCAAAGCATGCATCTATAAAAGTAAAAAGCAGAAATGTACAAAGCGGCACAACGACCCGAGCAAAAGCAAGCTAAAGTATGTACAGGGCAAACAGTCGCCCGTGAATCAGAAGGCACGCAGGCCCCAAAATCAAAATCAAAATCAAAGGGCAAAGACAGTAAAGTAACTGAGGATCGGTGATAGCCCTCACTAGTCGAAGAGCTCGTCAGTGTCGCCGCTGCCGTCCTCGCTCTCCTCAGCTGCAGCTAAGTCTCTCTGAGTGGTCCTGTACCTGGGATCGTCGGCAGAGTCAGAGCCGCTGCTGAGGGACACGGGCTCCTCGTCCTCGTCCTCGTCCTCCTCTCTCCTCTTCTTCCTCGCGGGCCCCTCCGCTGGCTGCTTCCGGGCATCCCTCTTCCGCAGCTCTCTCCGAGGCGGTGGTGACCCTCTGTCAGGGGCTATCACCACCCCTCTGGCCTCGCGCCGCGAAGTCCTCGCCGATCGCTGGACTGCAGCAGGGGCCTTCCCCTTCCCTCTGCCCTTCTGAGGGGCTGGCTCCGTTGGCCGCCGCCTAGAAGCCGCCCTAGCGTGTCCCTGCATTGTCAATTCAATTCAATATCAATATTGTGCATAGCGTGTATGTAAATGCTGAAACAGGAATCAAGAGCAGGTACTTCTAATATGCATTGTAACAAACATGCACAGCAGATAAGTATCGAATTCGGAATTCTGGGTTATACCTGAGGCTGCGCAGCAGGCGCTGGAGCTGCCGGCGGGTAGTGCAACTGCAAGGGAGTCCCACTGGCTATCTGGTGGAACTTCTTCTCCATGGCAAGCATCAAGCGCATGGACTCCCTCGCCCACTCAAGCGGCACCTGAGTCACATGTATTGGAAGTCAAAGGCATTTCAAACACGAGACGAGCATGATATGGGAAACAGAGAATAAACAAAAGCTGAAAGTACATCATACCGGTCCCGTGACCTCTGCCGGCTCAGTCCTAGCGGGCTCAAAGTGAACCTCTGCAGCCTCCCCCTGAGGGTCACGTACAGGCAACGTCCAGGAAAGCTGAGTGAGCCCGGTCGACTCTGCGAACTCACTCCTCTCCCTGGAGCGGCCCGACCTACTCCGCCGTCCCGACCTCTCCTCGCCGGCAACTAAGGCCTCCGCCCGCACTGCCCTGTGCTCCAGCACCCCAAGCGCCCCAGCCAAGTATCGCCTCTGGTAGACGGCGTAGTCTCGCTCTCGTCTCAAAAAGGGAGCCGCAGCAGCAGGAACAGTGAACCTCCTCAGCTCTCTCAAAGTGTACCTCCCAGTGTGCGAAGCACGAGGCGGAAGTGGCCCAGGGACAAGGAAATCGGACGAGTCGAGTGACTGTCGCGTCACCCGATCGCCCAAGTACCACTGCCACCCGAAAGCCGACTCCAGCAGCACCCGGCTCGCTGTCACCACTCTGCTCCGGGCGAGGTACTCAGGCTCAGGCCCTGCAGGCCTCCACGGGTCCCACTCCACCTGCAAAGCAATCAAAGGCATCAGCGACAGCATTAAAGCAATTCAAAGGCATGAACTACCGAAACGAGAAGGCAGGTCTCACCTGAGAGCCCGTCAAGTGGTCGAGGTACAACCGAAAGTCGGCAAGCGTCTTCGTCGACTTCTTCTTCCCGACGCGAAGTGGTCCCCAGACCATCGCTCGAGGAAGCACCCTCGGGTCCGGACTCCTGTGCTCCGGAGGGTACATCCTCAGCACCTCGTAAGCCCACAACTGCAAAGTTTTCAAACAATCAAACAGACAAGGCCTCAGAAAATACAGCATATACAAGATAAAGCGCAAGTATGGAACGGAATTGAAAGACAGTATTGATTCCTTACCTCCCACACTCTCCAGTACCCAGCAGCTGCCCTGCTCCCTCTGGAGAACTCACCCAAGAAACAGTAGCACGTGCCCAAGGCCGCTCCTCCCCAGTCGAACCGAGAAGCCGACCGCAAGTCAAAAAGGGCCGGCAGGTAGGACAAGTGCACCGTGGACCTCTTGTTCGGGTACAGAGTAGCCCCGAACAAGTACAGCAAGTAAACCCGGGCCAGCTGCGCCGACTCTAACTCAGAAACCTCCCCTCCTGCCACCTCCAGCTCCGGGACCCTCTGCTCCACGCGCCTCACAAACTGGTCGTATGAGACCATCTCTGAGCTCCCCGCTGGCACCATCCCTAAGAACCACTGCAGCGCCTCCCTGTCTCTGTGGATCCCCGAGTCGAACGGGATCGGGTCCCCTCCTACCCTCAGGCCCGTGATGGCCGCAAAGTCCGCCGGAGTCACCGTCATCTCCCCAATCGGGAAGTGGAAGGAGTTCGACGTGTCCCACCACCGCTCCGCCAGGGCAGACAACACTGCGTGGTCACTCCTCACCGCTGTCAGCGTGGGGATGAACACGCCAAACCCCGCCGCGTCCACCAGCTCTCGGGCCCCCGCAGGTAAACTCAAGTACAACTCGAGCGAGTGCGCCGGACCACCGTGCCCCCGCTGGCTAACCACTCCTCTCTGCACATCACAACAACCGAGACAACAGAAATAGCATCAGTACAGCAGTTCAAATTCAGGAGATAGTCAAATCAAGGATCTAGAGCATCTAAGCATTCGTTCAGTCGATTCAAGTTTTCAAGGCATTCATTCAGTCAATTATCGTTTCAAAAGTCGATTCAAGCTTCAAGCATTTATTTAGTCACTTATCAAGCTACCGGGCATCCTATCGGTCGATTCAAGTTATCAAGGCAATAAAAGCGTGATCGTTCAGTCGATTATCTTTTTCAAGGCATCCTATCGGTCGATTCAAGTCGTTCGAACATCCTACAGAGTCAAGACAGATTTCAGGGCAATCTATCAGTCGAGGTACATTACGTGGCATACCACAAAGTCGATATCACTTATCTACAGGCATTCTCTGGTCGAATTATGCAGTCAAAGCTCTCTACAGCCAACCTAGTCTACTGCAAGTCGAGATATCACTAACTCTACACAGTCAATCAAATACAAAAGGTTCGAGTATCATGCATCGCAAGTACGAAATGAAGACTAAATGGGAGTTTTAAAGAGTGTACCTCAGTCCAGCCCCTGGACAAGTGCCGCTCGCGGTCCCTCAGCACCAGCTCCTCGTCGTAGTCCCTCTGTAGAGGGACGTAGCTCTCAGCACCAGACGCCACAAACACGTGCGGCTCTGGAGGAACGTACGTCTCAGCAGCAAACGGGGCACGAGTGGCCGACCGCCTGGTCTCCGCTAAGTCCACGGCCACCTCGTACGCCCCAGGGCCCTCCTCCTGCTCCCTCTCGGCCTCCTCAGCCTCTCGCACCAACTCCGCCTGCTCTCTCTCCGCCGCCTCGGCCTCTCTCCTCAGTCTCTCGGCCTCGTCGGACCGGGCTATCTCCCTCAGCCTCTCCTCTCTGGCTGCCAAGACCGCTCTAACGACCGCAGGGCTCTCTCTCATCAACCGGGAAAGCGCAGCGTCACCCACAAACTCCGCCAAGTCACGGCTCATGATCGGCTCGTGACTGGACGAACCCGCGGGCGCCTCAAACTCGATCCGCTCGACGTGGTCCACCCTCGGCGCGTCCCCCACGTCCTCTACCACTGCCGGAGCCTTGCCGCTCGCCGGGTCTCTCGGCGGCGACCCCCGCCGGCTGCCGCCATCACCACTGCTACCACCGGCCTCAACCGAACCACCGCCGGTCACCACGAAACCCTCCACACCACTCCTCGAGTCCAGGCGACTCACCCGTGGGCCCCCTGGGCTCGCCATCACAGGCGTACGCCCCTCCTCCTCCGGCGTACGCCGTTCGCCGCCACCACCGGCCTCCTCTGCATGGCTACCATTGCCGCCGCCGCCGCCTGGGATCTCTGCACCGGCACCTGTCGTGCCTCCTCCAGTCGTTTGATCGACGATCGGAACCCCCAAAGTCTCGATTTCGTGACTCGGTCGAGCCTCGTCACCACCGCTACTGTTTCCGCCACCATTACCGCCTGTCTCCGCCATGGGTGTATGTCGGTTGTGATTGTGGGAAGAGGGATGAGGGAGATAAGAAGATCGGAAGATTTGGGGAGAGTTTTTGAGAGTTCGAACCGAAGAATGGCGGTTTCGCCAACTCTGCAGAAGTTTATACGACGTGGAACAGCACCGGGCCGGGTCTGGGCCGGATCTGGGCCTGGGTATTTCAGTATGAGTGGCGTACGGCACAAATATAGTGGCGCACGCCAGATGTTCGTGGGCCTGAGGCCCAACCCACATTCCGTGGTCAAAAATCGAAGCCCATGGTCATCAAATTGGTTCTATCACCTAGGATGGACACTCCCCAAGCAGAGCCTGTCCAAATTTCAAATCAACGACGATCTATCCGTTCAAATTCAAATCAACGACGATCCGTCCGTCTCAATCTCAAATCAAGCAGGTAGCCCCGGGTTGTTTTCAAAATGGATTCTTCCCCAGGAGAGTCCCCCCAACAAGTGACAGCCTGTTCTGTACATCCCGAATCAACGACGATCTATCCGTCCAAATTCAATCAACGACGGCCTCTCCGAAGGACCGTATCTTTCTCAACGGAGCCAATCCACGGCCTATCTTCCCCAGCTGAGTCAGCCGCCCAAGCCGGGCTGTCAGAAGTCAAGGTCAGCATCGACCTATCCTTATACATCAAACATCCTCGACAACAGCAATCTATCCGCTCTATCCGTCCACTCAATCAGGTTCTTTAAATTTGTCGTCTATCATTGAACTCGTATGTTCTGCTCTTGATGGCCTAGATGGGTGTCTAGAAAACCTTTGACGTTACTTACGCCAAGTCGATGGTGCTTTAAGTGCCGTCAAAGGGGGGCTACTGTAGACACCCTATTCTGGACTGTCCGGATTAGTTTACTTACGGTCTTTGATTCCCCAATGATGATTAAGGTCGAGAACATACCGAGTCGTTTGATGAGTTTGAGCTTTGAGCGTCCCGAACCTCGTCCAAACCCGTTTCAAACCCTTGTCGAACCCTCAAGCCAGAACCAAATGGCCTCAACAAAACCCTTCTGGAGTACGCTGGTGGTAGACTAGCGTGCGCAGGAGCCACTGCCACGTGTCAGTCATTACCACCCTCTGGCGCACGCCACTCAAACAGTGGCGCACGCCAGTCATCACCAGTCAAATCAACCTTTTCAGCCAGCTGGGCGGGAGCCTCTGCAGCCGCCTGACGTCAGCTGGCAGCCCCCAGATCATTACTTCGGCCTGAAACTGTTCCTTTCTCTTCCATCAAGCCAAGTCCCATGCATTAAATGCATGGGAGCTTCCTCCAATACTTGATCATCCAAACAGCCCCTAAGGCCTAAACTGACCAGCCTCTCCCTCCTCCATAAATACCCCCTTTGCATTCATTTGCAAGGGGTTGGCATCATTAAGTAGGGTTAGCCTCATTAAGAAGAAGGGTTAGTTCATTAAGGCAATAAGTCATCTTGTCCTCTTCCTCTTAAGTGCTCTTTGCTTCCTTTCTTCCTCATAGAAAGAACAAGTGAAGAACATACCTTCCACAGTCCATAACCTTCACCATATCCACCTCCATCATCATCTTCAAGCCCAAAGCTCAAGCTCTCTCTCGAAACTCACTAGCAAAGGTATAATACCTCTTGCTCCTATTTTCTGTTCTGACCCCTGAGGGGGGCTGGCAGGGTCAAGGCTGGTAATCTATACCAGTCCTGGCCCTAATGCTGGCAAGGTTTCAAGAACCGTGTACAATGCTTAGTGGCGCACGCCAGTACTCGTGTACCGTACGCCAGAGGTGGTGGTATATATAGAACTGGCGTGGGGATCATGGATCATTGTTTTCTTGCATTATTTAAGCTCTGATCACTCTGCTGCATGCTAAAATCAGTTTACAGCTTTCTGTATCTAGAACTGTTCTCTTTCCTATCTGCATTTACTGTTTAGTTTGGCCTTCTGGGATCCTCTGGTCCTGTTCCAGAGCCTAGAATGTGTAAAGCCAAAGCATTGGAAACAAGACAGAAGTGGCGTGCGCCCCTTTCTTTGTGGCGTGCGCTAGTAATCTATGTTCCAGTGGCTTGGCCCTTGCATGGATCTTCCATCCAGGCCCTTTTTATCATCCTCCCCTCACTGTTTAAGGGGTTTTCTGTCTATTTGGTGGCTTTTAAGCCCATTTATCTGTTTGTAATAGCTCAGTAGCCTATATAAACTGCGTGGTTTGTCCTGGGTGTGCACTGGTCCTTTCCAGAGCCCAGAGGGTTGAGAATAGAAGCTGTGGTATTGGGTTAACCGGCGCACGCCAGTTGTAGGTGGCGCACGCAGGTATTGACTGCATGCAGTGGTCTATCCAGTGCATGCAGGCTTGTCCCTGTGTGTGCCATTGCACAGTCAGTGTGTGCTAGTTTGTCTAAAACGTCCACAAAAGCTTGTTCTCAATCTATTATATTTGTTTAGATCAAACATTCACCATCCATAAACATTTTGTCACATCTTTGTACATAAATGCAAATGTGTTACAGTTTTAATCCCCATTAATTGTTCCCCCGCCCTAACTGGTTAAAAGAATGATCAAATAAAGAGAGAAAATGCAAATGTTTTATAAAATGCCTGAGTAGAGACCGGTCTCCGGACTGGGCGAGAGGGGTGCCATAAAACCCTTCCCCTCTCGTAATCTGGCTCCCGAACCTCAAGATCAAAGGTGACGACGGTCCAGTCTACAAAAGCCTTTTTCAAAATCAAACAAATGCGATCCAAAACATTTTCAAAAGAACGGTTTCTTGGGTACTAACCGCAAAACCCGAGTGGCGACTCTCTGATCTGCGAAGCACTTCGCCGCGCTTTCCGCAAGATAAGGGCGCACTCGGGATTTTCATGCTAAAAATGGGAATTTTTGGGGCGTGTGCCCACAGGAGGCGCTCTTCAATTAAGGCACGGAGATTGGCCGTAGAGGCATCGGCTTGGTCGGCCCTTTCTTGCATGATGGCCAAGTTGCGTTGAATGTCGGCGAGAGTCTGGGCAAGGGTCGGAATTTCAGCCATGTCGAGAGGTTCGGTTTTGACTTGGACGAGCTTTTGAGGTGCAGGGGACGGAGTGAAAGGTGTCGGTGGTGAGGCCTCTCCCAACAGAAAACAACCCGGAGCTTCCGTCGTGGCAGACCCAGAAACAGACCCACCCAAATCTTCTCACAGGCAGACCCGGCGGACGTTCTCAAGTAGGTTTGGCTCTTGATTCTGAATCTGTACGGTGCAATGGCTAGACAGTAAAGTAGAAGGGCTCAGTGACAGCCTGCAACAATTTTATTTGAAAGAATGAAAAATGCTCAACGTCGTCGGTGTCCTCCTAGACTCTAGAACTAGCAGACAAAACCGTTTTATGACTGCCAGACGCTGCCCAAGTCCTCGGATTTCTTTTCGACAGTGTACCTTGAAGGGATCGACTAACACTAAGAGATGTCGAAACAGCCTAAGTCTTTGACTATCCCGCTCTCGAAGTTTCAATGTTGGAATGGAACAACTCGGTGTCGACGACATGATACCGTAACCAAGGGGGGCGTAGGCAGCACTGTGCCGGAGCCTTGAATGGTGTAAGTGTTTAGCACTTTTAACCTGGGTGGTATGAGCATCATGTCATGTCTCCCGTCGTTCCTAGTTTTCTGTTTGAAACCTCGATCGGGTTTAGGCAAGGACTTAGAAAGTCTCGATTTCCCAAAGTCTCGTTGACCCAAGGAATTGGAAAGCTGATAACATGCACCGTCAAGATGCACGACTCGTCATCGGTCCAAGCAGCGCCCTAACAGGCATAAAACGGGTTTGAAAGAGAGACAACCCTAAAAGCCGCCCTAGCATGCTCCTACGCAGAACGGTATGAATGTATGTACAGGCATGCGATATGGAAAGCAGTAACACATAGACAGTTTATGGGGTTAGATGCAAGTAATCCTACCTTGTGGGTTCCTGTTTTAGTTTTGAAAGGTTCTATTGCTTTGTACGCGTGGCGAGGCTGGTTTTGGCTTAAGGGGGTTCCTCAGGCTAGAGATGTTTTATACCTCCCATCGCAATGCGTGTAGCAGAGCAATGGTCAAACGGTAATACGTCTCATCATCGTCCAAGGTTGTTGGGCATTCGAGGACCCCGGGCTCCAGTAAACTGTGCCGGTTACCCAAAACGCCTCAACGGGGCTGATAGAATACCGATGCAAGTGAACGCGCGTCGAAAGAATGATCGAGAGAGAGAAATGCGAATGCTTTTTGGAAAACGCCTTTTGAAGCTTGGCTCACTTCATTAATCGACACTTGGAAAAAACTACACAAGTGAACAATAGCAAAAGCCCCAGTTCCAGAGTGGTCGGATGTAGAATCCTGTTACGTTACCATTCCGTTCTTCAGCAGCGCGGAGCGTACTGTTTTGACAGACTTTTGAAAATTGTTCATTCATGTATTAATTTCCAAATGTTGATTAATGTAATGTCCCCAGCAGAGTCGCCACTGTGGGCACGCGCCCCGAAAAATCCCATGTTTTAAGCATAAAATTCCGGGTGCGCCCTTATCTCGCAGAAAGCGCGGCGAAGTGCTTCGCAGATCAGAGAGTCGCCACTCGGGTTTTGCGGTTAGTACCCAAGAAACCGTTCTTTTGAAAACATTTGGACCACGTCCGTTTGATTTTGAAAAAGGCTTTTGTAGACTGGACCGTCGTCACCTTCGATCTTGAGGTTCGGGAGCCAGGTTACGAGAGGGGAAGGGTTTTATGGCACCCCCCTC
The DNA here is from genome assembly GCA_020567845.1 of Rhododendron henanense subsp. lingbaoense. Lineage (NCBI taxonomy): Eukaryota > Viridiplantae > Streptophyta > Magnoliopsida > Ericales > Ericaceae > Rhododendron > Rhododendron henanense. The sequence goes on from CM036317.1 coordinate 1,476,800, forward strand.
GCCCAGTCCGGGGACCGGTCTCTACTCAGGCGTTTTATAAAACATTTGCACTTCTCTCTTTATTTGATCATTCTTTTAACCAGTTAGGGCGGGGGAACAGTTAATGGGGATTAAAACTGTAAACACATTTGCAGTTTATGTACAAGAATATATGACAAAATGTTTATGGATGATGATGTTCGATCTGTACAAGTATAATAGGTTGAGAACAAGCTTTTGTGGACGTTTTAGACAAACTAGCACACACTGACTGTGCAATGGTACACACAGGAACAAGCCTGCATGCACTGAACAAGCCACTGCATGCAGTCAGGATCTGCGTGCGCCACCCACAACTGGCGTGCGCCGGTTAACCCAATACCACAGCTTCTGTTCTCAACCCTCTGGGCTCTGGAAAGGACCAGTGCACACCCAGGACAAACCACGCAGTTTGCATATGTTACTAAGCTATTACAGACAGATTAATGGGCTCAAAAGCTACCAAATAGGCAGAAAACCCCTTAAACAATGAGGGGAGGATGATCAAAGGCCTGGATGTAAGATCCATGCAAGGGCCAAGCCACTGGAATATAGACCACTACCGTACGCCACTTATAAAGGGCCGTACGCCAGTTATTGTTTTGTCCCAATGCTTTGGCTTTGCATCATCTGGGCTCTGGAACAAGACCAGAAGGCTCCCAGAGGCCAAGCTGAGCAATAAATACAGATGGAAGAGAAAGTAACTCTAAATACAGAAAGCAGTAAACTGGTTTTAACATGCAGTAAGGTGATCAAAGCTAAAAGAAAGCAAGAAAACAATGATCCATGATCCCCACGCCAGTTTTGCACGTACTACCATCACTGGCGTACGACACATAACGTCTGGCGTGCGCCACTGATCATTGTGCACGGTTTTGAAACCTTGCCAGCATTAGGGCCAGGACTGGTATAGATTACCAGCCTTGACCCTGCCAGCCCCCCTCAGGGGTCAGAACAGAAAAGCAGGAGCAAAAGGTGTTATACCTTTGCTCGTGAGTTTGATGGATGGTTTGAACTTTGAGCTTGAAAGGAGATGGATGGAGGATGGATGTAGTGAGGTTTGAGGACTGTGGAGAGTATGTTCCCTTGCTTGCTCTTTCTATGGAGGAGAAAGGAAGCAAAGGAGAATAATGGAGAAGAAGACAAAAGGGCTTGAACTTCTTAATGTTGCTAACCCCTTGCAAATGAATGCAAGAGGGGTATTTATGGAGGAGGGAGAGGACTGATCAGCCTGCCCTTAGGGGCTGTTTGGGTGGCCAAGCTTTGGAGGAAGCTCCCATGCATTTAATGCATGGGACTTGGCTTGATGGAGGGTGTAGGAGAGAGAGGGGAACATCTCTGGCCGAAGTAATGATCAGGGGGCTGCCAGCTGACGTCAGGCGGCTACAAAAACTCCCGCCCATCTGGCTGAAAAATGTTGATTTGACTGGCACTGACTGGCGTGCGCCACTTGTTGAGTGGCGTGCGCCAGAAAGCGGCAATGACTGACACGTGGTAGAGGTTCCTGCGCACGCTAGCCCACCACCAGCGTACTCCAGTAGGGTTTTGCTGAGGCCATTTGGTTCTGGCTCGAGGGTTCGACAAAGGCTTGAGATGGGTTTGGATGAGGTTCGGGACGCTCAAAGCTCAAACTCATTTCACACACTCGGGATGTTCTTGACCTTAATCATCATCGGGGAATCAAAGACCGTAAGTAAACTAATCTGGACCGTCCAGAATAGGGTGTCTACATCATGCATTCATAAGGTCGTAAACTGATGTGCCCCACTAGGAACCAATTATTGCCCAAATTTTCTAGCTCTATGTTGAAGCACATGCAGCGTTGTCCCACTTCTTTGGCTCAAGTCCCATTCATATTTATTGACTTTAGAGAAGGATACCAGTAGAGAGAGATCAATTTGTCATTAAGTGGGTTTCCTCATTTGTGATTTGTGAATGTTTCTATACCACTCATACGCACTTCCTTTGGGCTATCTTTTTTTTTTATCAGCATCCTTTGGGCTAGTACTCTCAAGGGGAATGCAAAAATCAAATATATGATTGATTTTCGAACTCCCCATATTGTTAACTTTTGAAAAGTACTGTTAACAATTTGAGGAGTGCGAAAATTACTCCCCAAACGAATTCTCTTTCCAAGGAGTATTTGGTTTTGCAAGTGGCTTCCCACTGGGGGCACGAACTCTTAGTGCAATTTTTAATAATTTTAATTTTACCCCAAATTATAAAGGTCATGATAATTTGTATTCAAAAATTATACACAATTTTCCTGTTAATTATATTACATCCTTAGTATCTTTGTTAAGTTTCTAAAAAAGTTCTCTTTTACATACTAGTATTTGTTTTTTATAAAGACTCGTCATCTGTATGTAATCTGTATGTACACTGTAGCATACTACATTTAAGTTCATTTCTTTCATACTGGGGTTGTTTACTATAACTGAAAGATAAAAAATTCTAAGACCATTCCCCACCAATTTAAAAATTTTGGCTACGCCATTGCTCTAAGTTACCCTTTTTTGTTTTTTTTGTCTCCAATACCTAAAAAAAGACCTATCTACTGAATGAATAACTCAATGGTTAATTGATCATTCTTATTTTGTATTAGTATCTACCTTGGGTCATTTCCAAATAGAGATGACAATCTCGTCCGAATCGTTGGTTACCAAAACAGTACTGAACCGATTGGTGCTTGTTTTAACCAATTTTTTAACCGTGGTTTTCGTTTTTCATTTCAAAAAATCGGCCAGTTTAGTTCCAATTTTGGTTTCATGTCATAACTGTATCGAAAATCGAACCAAACTATAATCATAACCGAATCGTAAGATCATTACGCAAATACACATAGTATATATATATACACACACACACGTATCAGTTTATAATGAATTAATGATATATGGTCGGATGATTCATGTGTTACTCCCGAGGTAATTATCATCCGTCTTTTAACATGATTATGCAAAAAAAACAAAAAAGAAGAAAAAGTATAAATTACCACATTCATTCTCTATTTTTAAGAAATAAAGAAGGAAGAGAGAAAATACAGGCCCGTTCACTTTTCCTATGCTTCTACATCATTGGACACCTAGCTTCATTTCTTTGGTTTTTGAGATTACATCTTATCTTTTTTTTTGTTTTTTTTGTCAAACTTGAATTTTACACCTTATCCTTTACCCAGAAAAATTTAAACCACTCATTTTCCTTGAACCAGTTCGTTTCATTTATTTTTAAAGTTTGGTTTGGTGGATTTAGCATACATAGAAATTTGTCTCTTCATAAGTTCAGAGTTTTTTAGTGCCATTTTATGGTTTCTAATTTTATTGGGCCCTTTTGTTAAATACTACTGTTTTGGTATTGCAAGGCACATGGTTTGCGTAGAAGTTATTTCTCGACTCAATTAAATATTTTATCTATTTGTATTTGTCTCATTGAACTTTATTATATATATATATATGGCTCAAAAGTTGAATAAACCGAGTGTATCGGACCAAATCGAATAAACTGAGTGTATCGGACCAAATTGAATAAACTTAGTTGAGTTTCGGTTACACGATTTCAAAACCGTATGTACAAACCAATTTAGTGGTAAAATTAGTGCAAAATCGGACAAAATTAACCAAACAAAAATTAATTCCTTGATTTCATTATCACTTCCTCCCTTTCCATTCCCATCATGCATTTATAAGGTCGTAAATTGATGTGTCCCACTAGGAACCAATAATTGCCCAAATTTTCTGGCTCTATGTTGAAGCACATGCAGCGTACGTTGTCCCACTTCTTTGGCTCAAATCCCGCTCATATTTATTGACTTTAGAAAAGGATACCCTTAGAGAGAGATTGATTTGTCATTAAGTGGGTTTCCTTGCTTGTGATTTGTGAATGTTTCTATACCACTCAAACGCACATCCTTTGGGCTATCCATACGATTTTTTTTGTGCTTATTTCCCAATGCACATCACAGCTCTAATAGTTCCAAAAATGGGCCTTGACTGCAGCGAGGCACTTTCATTTACTGTTCATAGTTCTTGTGATTTTTATGTCCAAACTTATACGTAACAATCATAACTACCAACACTCTCTCATAAGTGATTTATTGATCGGAAGTATATCCGTGACGCAATGTCATGTAAGTTGTAACCCCACCTTATTGTAAAATTTTCACTTTAATTCAAGAGAGAAAATCCGACAAAAGAGTAGTGCGCCCTACAGATCTTTATCCATGGCTTCAAGCATGAAAATAGATTCCCCAATCGTCAGCCCTTACTCCCTGTTTGGCTAGCTACTAATAGCAACGGTCACCTTACTTTTGTGGCAACTAATACCAGTGTCCAGTCATTTGATTTATCTTCGATTAACACGGCATTATTTTCTATCACCAATTTGTCTTCGAATAAATTGGGCAATAAATATCTACAGTACGGCCGGAACATCAGTTTTAATTATTTTTGTTGAAGAGACCTATCAGTTAGCAATAAGTCTACCGTCACCGCACACCTGTGGGACCCACTCTAGGTCTTGCACGAATGATACGAGCCATTCAATAATTTTTTTTTTAAATATCGAGTGGGTCCCGTGAAAAATCAGCTCAATGTGACATATGTAGGTGCTCGATTCAATCTTTCATTTTTGAACAGCTTGGATCAAATACTTACACATATTGGATTGAGTTGATTTTTCATGGGGCCCACTCGGTTGTTTTTAAGTTAGTGAATAACTTGAATCATTCATGCAGGCCCGTAGTGGGCCCCACATGCGTGCGGTGACTGTAGACTTAATGATTAGTTAGCTAGAGGCCAGGTACAGTACAAAAAAGGATAACATGAAAGTGTCCATGAAATTAATAACAACCGATCCAGATTCTGACAGTACATGAAAGGAGAACATGAAATTGTGTCCATGAAATAACAACAGACGGTCCAGATCTGGAATAGAATTGTGAACAAAGTTTCATGAACCGCGCTTTTTATTTTTGGTAATCGAGATTGTCCCAGACCAACATGCTCGCACGACGGACTAATTTTTACAGCCTTCTACACTTAACATTTCAAAAGTTTTGTGCAGAAGATGAGGCGACCCCAAAAGTTACTGACAACCTAAATTCCAAGCCAAGACCACCATGACAACCCTTGGGGTTTCAAGAAACGCGATTTGATAAGGTATTCTCAATCTTTGTTGTGATTCCACAATGACACTTCTTTTTTTCCAAAAGATTGCGGGTGGACGCACATATATACTAATACCTATATTGTTGGCTAATTAAAAAGTTGCCAAATTATAATGGGATTATGTACAGCCGGTACAGGTGGTTATATCATTACTCCCTCTGTTCCAATTCTTTTGTTCTTTTTGGGAGTCTGTGCCACTTTTTAATTAACTATATCTTGCAATCTATAATGTTTTAAGTGATTTTGAAAATACCGTTTAAAAGAGATCATTGAGATCTATCAAACAAGATTCATATTGCATATAATCGGTATTACCAATTAAAAGTTATAATTAATTTTTTAGCCGGTTAGGATAGGATAAGAGACAATAGAATTGAGACGGAGGGAGTATTATGTTAGTTGCCAAAAAAAAGCATGGGAACTCTCAGTTTACTAGTTACTATGCGTCCCACCACATATAGAAAGAGATTGGTATGTGCAATGTAAGAGAACAAGGCTTCAATATCTCAGCAATGTGAGTGTATGTAGAAAGGAGTATGTTTCAAGGCTTCAATACTTGAAAGGTGAGGGGTACATTAAACCATTCGTTAAATGTATACTAACAAACACGGATGCCGAAAAAGGACATGGACACAACATGACCATAAATTATTTTTCTAAATTGTTGGACAAATCATGTTGAGAATACTTTTGATTCATATAATAGACAGTAGCGAATTATAAACTTGCGCAATTTATCAGCTGCAAGATTAGCTGGACTGCAAATACACGGGACTGGTCCATGTCGTGGACAACGAGGATTGTCCTCACCATTTTACGTGTGGTTTCAAATAAGCATCTCGTGACTTGGCTTGTTAAAGCTTGACTCGAACTGAGTTTGAGTAAAAGTTCTAAGCTTGTTGTAAACAAGTTCAGCTTAACACTCAAAATAATCGACTCGATTGTATAGGCTTGACTCGTTTAAAGACGCTGGTTCAGTAAATTAACCAAATCAGCTCGTTCAGGACTTGACTCGTGAGTTCTAACTCGAATTTTAGACTCGTTTTAGTAAACAAGCCAAGCTCAAATACTACAAAACTCAACTCGTTTGCACCCTTAACTTTTATGCTTTGAGTTCCCTTTCTACTTTTCTTTTCTTATTGTCCTTTTATATACTCCCTTCGTCCCCACTTTTAGAGATAAAAACCAATTCTCTTTCCAATTGTTTGGTTTTGCACGTGGCTATGGGGACCATTATTGTCCAATTTTTTTGGCTCATGTCCAACAACATGCATGGTTTTTATGTTTGCAGCTTTGCCCTTTTTCTTGTTTTCCATAAATCCCACTCGTATTAACATGGGCAACAGGACAAGGTTTCTGTCAAGTGTGAGTTCCAACCAGCTTGGTCAAGTTTTGGATCATTTGTGGACCCTTTCTGGGATCACAACAATGATCGAAATTGTTTATTTTTTAAAGTTTGTTGAGAAGATTGAACACGCCAAAAATCACATTGATTGGATATTGTTTGATATGATTTCGAAATCCATTAATTTTGGGGGGGAAATATGCAACACTGGATTGTAACTCATTTGACACAATTATCCAAAAATAAAGGCATTTCCATATCATATCAAACGATATCCGATTAACGTAATTTTTGGTGTGGTCAATATTCTCGACAAACTCTAAAAAATGAAGTAATTGTCATTCGTCTTTTAACATGATTGTGTTGTTGAAATTGATTCTCCCACAAAAAGCAAAATAGAAGAAAGAGTATAAATTATCACACATCTCTCTTTAATAGTATGTCACATTCATTCTCTATTTTTAAAAAATAAACAAGACAGAAAATCCCGGCCCGTTCACTTTCCTATGCTTCTACATCATTGGACAAGTGGCTTCATTTCTTTGGTTTTTGAGATTACATCTTATCCTCTCTCTTTTTGCAAACTTGAATTTTACACCTTATCCTTTACCCAGAAAAATTTAAACTACTCATTTTCCTTGAACCAGTTCCTTTCATTTATATTTTTAAAATTTGGTTTGGTGGATTTAGCATACATAGAAATCTGTCTCTTCATAAGTTCAGAGTTTTTTAGTGCCATTTTATGATTTCTAATTTTATTGGGCCCTTTTGTTAAATACTACTAGTGTTTTGGTATTGTAAGGCACACGGATTGCGTAGAAGTTGTTTCTCGACTCAATTAAATATTTTATCTATTTGTATTTGTCTCATTGAATTAACTTTATTATATATGGCTCAAAAGTTGAATAAACCGAGTGTGTCGGACCAAATCGAATAAACTTAACTAGACCAACACTGACGTTATTTGGTCGAGTTTCGGTTACACAATTTCAAAACCGTACGTATAAACCAATTTAGTGGTAAAATTAGTGCAAAATCGGACCAAATTAACCGAACAAAAATTAATTCCTTGATTTCATTATCGCTTCCTCGCTTTCCATTCCCATCATGCATTTATAAGGTCATAAACTGATGTGCCCCACTAGGAACCAATTATTGCCCAAATTTTCTGGCTCTATGATGAACCAAATCCCGCTCATATTTATTGACTTTAGTGAAAGATACCCGTAGAGAGAGATCGATTTGTCATTAAGTGGGTCTCCTCGCTTGTGATTTGTGAATGTTTCTATACCACTCATACGCACATCCTTTGGGCTATCTATCATACAATTTTTTCGTGCTTATTTCCCAATGCATATCACAGCTCTAATAATTTCAAAAATGGGCCTGGACTCTGCCTTCTTTTGAACAAGTTGTAGGCACTTTCATTTACTGTTCATTGTTCTTGTGATTTTTATGCCCAAACTTATACGTAACAATCATAACTACCAACACTCTCTCATAAGTAATTTATTGATCGGAAGTATATCCGTGACGAAATTTTCACTTTAATTCAAGAGATAAAATCCGACAAAAGAGTAGCGCGCCCTATTCTTTATCCATGGCTTCAAGTGTGAAATAGATTCCCCAATCCTCAGCCCTTACTCCCTGTTTGGCTAGCTACTAATAGAAACGGGCACCTTACTTTTGTGGCAACTAATACGAGTGTCCAGTCACTTGATTTATCTTCGATTAGCACGACATTATTTTCTATCACCAATTTGTCTTCGAATAAATTGGGCAATAAATATCTACAGTACGGCACATCAGTTTTAATTATTTTTGTTGAAGAGACCGATCGGTTAGCTATAAGTCTACAGTCACTGCACACGTGTGGGACCCACTCCAGGCCCTGCACGAATGATACGAGCCATTCAATAATTTTTAAAAGAAATAACGAGTGGGTCCCGTGAAAAATCAGCTCAATTTGACATGTGTAGGTGCTCGATTCAATCTTCCATTTTGAATGGCTCGGATCGGACACTTACACATATTGGATTGAGCTGATTTTTCACTGGACCCACTCAGTTTTTTTTTTAAGTTAGTTAACAACTCGAATCATTCGTGCAAGCCCGAAGTGAGCCCCACATACATGCGGTAACTGTAGACTTATTGATCAGTTAGAGGCCAGGTACAATACATAAAAGGAGAACATGAAAGTGTCCGTGAAATAACAACCGATCCAGCTTCAATTTCAATTCTTGAAAGGTGAGGGGTACATTAAACCATTCGTTAAATGTATACTAACAAACACGGATGCCGAAAAAGGACATGGACACAACATGACCATAAATTATTTTTCTAAATTGTTGGACAAATCATGTTGAGAATACTTTTGATTCATATAATAGACAGTAGCGAATTATAAACTTGCGCAATTTATCAGCTGCAAGATTAGCTGGACTGCAAATACACGGGACTGGTCCATGTCGTGGACAACGAGGATTGTCCTCACCATTTTACGTGTGGTTTCAAATAAGCATCTCGTGACTTGGCTTGTTAAAGCTTGACTCGAACTGAGTTTGAGTAAAAGTTCTAAGCTTGTTGTAAACAAGTTCAGCTTAACACTCAAAATAATCGACTCGATTGTATAGGCTTGACTCGTTTAAAGACGCTGGTTCAGTAAATTAACCAAATCAGCTCGTTCAGGACTTGACTCGTGAGTTCTAACTCGAATTTTAGACTCGTTTTAGTAAACAAGCCAAGCTCAAATACTACAAAACTCAACTCGTTTGCACCCTTAACTTTTATGCTTTGAGTTCCCTTTCTACTTTTCTTTTCTTATTGTCCTTTTATATACTCCCTTCGTCCCCACTTTTAGAGATAAAAACCAATTCTCTTTCCAATTGTTTGGTTTTGCACGTGGCTATGGGGACCATTATTGTCCAATTTTTTTGGCTCATGTCCAACAACATGCATGGTTTTTATGTTTGCAGCTTTGCCCTTTTTCTTGTTTTCCATAAATCCCACTCGTATTAACATGGGCAACAGGACAAGGTTTCTGTCAAGTGTGAGTTCCAACCAGCTTGGTCAAGTTTTGGATCATTTGTGGACCCTTTCTGGGATCACAACAATGATCGAAATTGTTTATTTTTTAAAGTTTGTTGAGAAGATTGAACACGCCAAAAATCACATTGATTGGATATTGTTTGATATGATTTCGAAATCCATTAATTTTGGGGGGGAAATATGCAACACTGGATTGTAACTCATTTGACACAATTATCCAAAAATAAAGGCATTTCCATATCATATCAAACGATATCCGATTAACGTAATTTTTGGTGTGGTCAATATTCTCGACAAACTCTAAAAAATGAAGTAATTGTCATTCGTCTTTTAACATGATTGTGTTGTTGAAATTGATTCTCCCACAAAAAGCAAAATAGAAGAAAGAGTATAAATTATCACACATCTCTCTTTAATAGTATGTCACATTCATTCTCTATTTTTAAAAAATAAACAAGACAGAAAATCCCGGCCCGTTCACTTTCCTATGCTTCTACATCATTGGACAAGTGGCTTCATTTCTTTGGTTTTTGAGATTACATCTTATCCTCTCTCTTTTTGCAAACTTGAATTTTACACCTTATCCTTTACCCAGAAAAATTTAAACTACTCATTTTCCTTGAACCAGTTCCTTTCATTTATATTTTTAAAATTTGGTTTGGTGGATTTAGCATACATAGAAATCTGTCTCTTCATAAGTTCAGAGTTTTTTAGTGCCATTTTATGATTTCTAATTTTATTGGGCCCTTTTGTTAAATACTACTAGTGTTTTGGTATTGTAAGGCACACGGATTGCGTAGAAGTTGTTTCTCGACTCAATTAAATATTTTATCTATTTGTATTTGTCTCATTGAATTAACTTTATTATATATGGCTCAAAAGTTGAATAAACCGAGTGTGTCGGACCAAATCGAATAAACTTAACTAGACCAACACTGACGTTATTTGGTCGAGTTTCGGTTACACAATTTCAAAACCGTACGTATAAACCAATTTAGTGGTAAAATTAGTGCAAAATCGGACCAAATTAACCGAACAAAAATTAATTCCTTGATTTCATTATCGCTTCCTCGCTTTCCATTCCCATCATGCATTTATAAGGTCATAAACTGATGTGCCCCACTAGGAACCAATTATTGCCCAAATTTTCTGGCTCTATGATGAACCAAATCCCGCTCATATTTATTGACTTTAGTGAAAGATACCCGTAGAGAGAGATCGATTTGTCATTAAGTGGGTCTCCTCGCTTGTGATTTGTGAATGTTTCTATACCACTCATACGCACATCCTTTGGGCTATCTATCATACAATTTTTTCGTGCTTATTTCCCAATGCATATCACAGCTCTAATAATTTCAAAAATGGGCCTGGACTCTGCCTTCTTTTGAACAAGTTGTAGGCACTTTCATTTACTGTTCATTGTTCTTGTGATTTTTATGCCCAAACTTATACGTAACAATCATAACTACCAACACTCTCTCATAAGTAATTTATTGATCGGAAGTATATCCGTGACGAAATTTTCACTTTAATTCAAGAGATAAAATCCGACAAAAGAGTAGCGCGCCCTATTCTTTATCCATGGCTTCAAGTGTGAAATAGATTCCCCAATCCTCAGCCCTTACTCCCTGTTTGGCTAGCTACTAATAGAAACGGGCACCTTACTTTTGTGGCAACTAATACGAGTGTCCAGTCACTTGATTTATCTTCGATTAGCACGACATTATTTTCTATCACCAATTTGTCTTCGAATAAATTGGGCAATAAATATCTACAGTACGGCACATCAGTTTTAATTATTTTTGTTGAAGAGACCGATCGGTTAGCTATAAGTCTACAGTCACTGCACACGTGTGGGACCCACTCCAGGCCCTGCACGAATGATACGAGCCATTCAATAATTTTTAAAAGAAATAACGAGTGGGTCCCGTGAAAAATCAGCTCAATTTGACATGTGTAGGTGCTCGATTCAATCTTCCATTTTGAATGGCTCGGATCGGACACTTACACATATTGGATTGAGCTGATTTTTCACTGGACCCACTCAGTTTTTTTTTTAAGTTAGTTAACAACTCGAATCATTCGTGCAAGCCCGAAGTGAGCCCCACATACATGCGGTAACTGTAGACTTATTGATCAGTTAGAGGCCAGGTACAATACATAAAAGGAGAACATGAAAGTGTCCGTGAAATAACAACCGATCCAGCTTCAATTTCAATTCTTGAAAGGTGAGGGGTACATTAAACCATTCGTTAAATGTATACTAACAAACACGGATGCCGAAAAAGGACATGGACACAACATGACCATAAATTATTTTTCTAAATTGTTGGACAAATCATGTTGAGAATACTTTTGATTCATATAATAGACAGTAGCGAATTATAAACTTGCGCAATTTATCAGCTGCAAGATTAGCTGGACTGCAAATACACGGGACTGGTCCATGTCGTGGACAACGAGGATTGTCCTCACCATTTTACGTGTGGTTTCAAATAAGCATCTCGTGACTTGGCTTGTTAAAGCTTGACTCGAACTGAGTTTGAGTAAAAGTTCTAAGCTTGTTGTAAACAAGTTCAGCTTAACACTCAAAATAATCGACTCGATTGTATAGGCTTGACTCGTTTAAAGACGCTGGTTCAGTAAATTAACCAAATCAGCTCGTTCAGGACTTGACTCGTGAGTTCTAACTCGAATTTTAGACTCGTTTTAGTAAACAAGCCAAGCTCAAATACTACAAAACTCAACTCGTTTGCACCCTTAACTTTTATGCTTTGAGTTCCCTTTCTACTTTTCTTTTCTTATTGTCCTTTTATATACTCCCTTCGTCCCCACTTTTAGAGATAAAAACCAATTCTCTTTCCAATTGTTTGGTTTTGCACGTGGCTATGGGGACCATTATTGTCCAATTTTTTTGGCTCATGTCCAACAACATGCATGGTTTTTATGTTTGCAGCTTTGCCCTTTTTCTTGTTTTCCATAAATCCCACTCGTATTAACATGGGCAACAGGACAAGGTTTCTGTCAAGTGTGAGTTCCAACCAGCTTGGTCAAGTTTTGGATCATTTGTGGACCCTTTCTGGGATCACAACAATGATCGAAATTGTTTATTTTTTAAAGTTTGTTGAGAAGATTGAACACGCCAAAAATCACATTGATTGGATATTGTTTGATATGATTTCGAAATCCATTAATTTTGGGGGGGAAATATGCAACACTGGATTGTAACTCATTTGACACAATTATCCAAAAATAAAGGCATTTCCATATCATATCAAACGATATCCGATTAACGTAATTTTTGGTGTGGTCAATATTCTCGACAAACTCTAAAAAATGAAGTAATTGTCATTCGTCTTTTAACATGATTGTGTTGTTGAAATTGATTCTCCCACAAAAAGCAAAATAGAAGAAAGAGTATAAATTATCACACATCTCTCTTTAATAGTATGTCACATTCATTCTCTATTTTTAAAAAATAAACAAGACAGAAAATCCCGGCCCGTTCACTTTCCTATGCTTCTACATCATTGGACAAGTGGCTTCATTTCTTTGGTTTTTGAGATTACATCTTATCCTCTCTCTTTTTGCAAACTTGAATTTTACACCTTATCCTTTACCCAGAAAAATTTAAACTACTCATTTTCCTTGAACCAGTTCCTTTCATTTATATTTTTAAAATTTGGTTTGGTGGATTTAGCATACATAGAAATCTGTCTCTTCATAAGTTCAGAGTTTTTTAGTGCCATTTTATGATTTCTAATTTTATTGGGCCCTTTTGTTAAATACTACTAGTGTTTTGGTATTGTAAGGCACACGGATTGCGTAGAAGTTGTTTCTCGACTCAATTAAATATTTTATCTATTTGTATTTGTCTCATTGAATTAACTTTATTATATATGGCTCAAAAGTTGAATAAACCGAGTGTGTCGGACCAAATCGAATAAACTTAACTAGACCAACACTGACGTTATTTGGTCGAGTTTCGGTTACACAATTTCAAAACCGTACGTATAAACCAATTTAGTGGTAAAATTAGTGCAAAATCGGACCAAATTAACCGAACAAAAATTAATTCCTTGATTTCATTATCGCTTCCTCGCTTTCCATTCCCATCATGCATTTATAAGGTCATAAACTGATGTGCCCCACTAGGAACCAATTATTGCCCAAATTTTCTGGCTCTATGATGAACCAAATCCCGCTCATATTTATTGACTTTAGTGAAAGATACCCGTAGAGAGAGATCGATTTGTCATTAAGTGGGTCTCCTCGCTTGTGATTTGTGAATGTTTCTATACCACTCATACGCACATCCTTTGGGCTATCTATCATACAATTTTTTCGTGCTTATTTCCCAATGCATATCACAGCTCTAATAATTTCAAAAATGGGCCTGGACTCTGCCTTCTTTTGAACAAGTTGTAGGCACTTTCATTTACTGTTCATTGTTCTTGTGATTTTTATGCCCAAACTTATACGTAACAATCATAACTACCAACACTCTCTCATAAGTAATTTATTGATCGGAAGTATATCCGTGACGAAATTTTCACTTTAATTCAAGAGATAAAATCCGACAAAAGAGTAGCGCGCCCTATTCTTTATCCATGGCTTCAAGTGTGAAATAGATTCCCCAATCCTCAGCCCTTACTCCCTGTTTGGCTAGCTACTAATAGAAACGGGCACCTTACTTTTGTGGCAACTAATACGAGTGTCCAGTCACTTGATTTATCTTCGATTAGCACGACATTATTTTCTATCACCAATTTGTCTTCGAATAAATTGGGCAATAAATATCTACAGTACGGCACATCAGTTTTAATTATTTTTGTTGAAGAGACCGATCGGTTAGCTATAAGTCTACAGTCACTGCACACGTGTGGGACCCACTCCAGGCCCTGCACGAATGATACGAGCCATTCAATAATTTTTAAAAGAAATAACGAGTGGGTCCCGTGAAAAATCAGCTCAATTTGACATGTGTAGGTGCTCGATTCAATCTTCCATTTTTGAATGGCTCGGATCGGACACTTACACATATTGGATTGAGCTGATTTTTCACTGGACCCACTCAGTTTTTTTTTTAAGTTAGTTAACAACTCGAATCATTCGTGCAAGCCCGAAGTGAGCCCCACATACATGCGGTAACTGTAGACTTATTGATCAGTTAGAGGCCAGGTACAATACATAAAAGGAGAACATGAAAGTGTCCGTGAAATAACAACCGATCCAGCTTCAATTTCAATTCTTGAAAGGTGAGGGGTACATTAAACCATTCGTTAAATGTATACTAACAAACACGGATGCCGAAAAAGGACATGGACACAACATGACGATGTATTATTTTTCTAAATTGTTGAACAAATCATGTTGAGAAAACTTTTGATTCATATAAGTAGACAGTAGCGAATTACTTACGCAATTTATTAGCTATAAGATTACCTGGACTGCAAATACACGAGACTGGTCCATGTCGTGGACAACGAGGTTTGTCCTCACCAATTTACGTGTGGTTTCAAACGAGCAACTCGTGACTTGGCTTGTTGAGGCTCGACTCGAGCTGAGTTCGAGTAAAAGTTATAAGCCTGTTGTAAACAAGTTCGGCTTAATACTTAAAAAAATCGACTCAATTGTGTAGGCTTGACTTGTTTAAAGAAGCTAGTTAAGTAAATTAACCAAATCAGCTCGTTCAGGACTCGGCTCGTGAGTTCACACTCAAATTTTAGACTCGTTTTAGTAAACAAGCCAAGCTCAAACACTACAAAACTCGGCTCGTTTGCACCCTTAACTTTTATGCTTTGAGTTCCCTTTCTACTTTTCTTTTCTTATTGTCCTTTTATATACTCCATTTGTCTCCACTTTTAGTCCCTTCCGAAAGTTCCGACTAATTAAGGGAATACAATCATTGCACTTTTAGTAAACTTGATTTTCTTAATATATACTATGATCAATCATTACATTTTCTTATTTTTTTTTAGTAATACTATTAATTTAAAAATGAAAGGATAAAAGATAATTTTTGATATGAAATAATTTTTTTGGGACTGAAAAAAATATTAATTGAAAAAAAAAACGGGACGGAGGACGGAATATGTTTTCCCAGTTTTTTCCATCTGTGATCACTCTGCGCATGTGACGAGAAACATCAATCGACGCTCTCCATCATCACCTCTGATAAGCCTTTGCCTCGCCGACTTCCACCTCCGGGCACCACCGTTGCGACCAACCGTCTCAGGATAGCTCCCAATTGAGGTTTTAATTACTTGTTTAAATCTAATTCTCCCACTATTTCAAATTACTTGTGTTCTGAATTTTCTTTAAATTTTTGTGTACTTGTGTCTCTCGAATACAAATATCTTCCTCCTACACAGCCGTACTTTGTGGTTTTTATTTTTTATTTTTTTATGGTTTTATTTTGAATGGGTTCTCTTCAGTGCGCAGTTTATGCTCTAAAATTGAAAAAATTTCATGCTTCATTTTGAATTTCTTAGTTCAGTTTCATTTTTTTTTCTTTTTGGTAAATATGCTGCATTTCATAACCGACAAACAAAAGAACAATGGGGAACACCCGCTACAGAGAGAATCTGTACATAGAAAGGCCTACAAGAACAAGCTACTTGAGGTTATCCCCTGCCATGTTTATGGTTCAGTTTGAATTTGAGGTTATTCCCTGCAATTGAAGAAGAATGCTTCACTTTCTGGTGGTTTCATGTATTTCTAAGAAATTCTGAGTTCATTTGCCTGTTTGAATGCTTTGATTTAGTATACCATGTTTCCAGTAGCGTGCTTGATTTTTTTTCCTCGGATCTCTACAATAAAAAAGAATCTATCAACATAGCTCGAACGTTAACAGTGGAATAAGTAACTAATACAGTATCTCTTGTGCCATACGGGAAAGAAATTAAAGGCTGAAGAGCTGCTTGTCAATTTTTATCAGCACTTTGATGTCTTGGATGATCACTTCCCACTCCCGTGATGATACTAATTTACAACCCCAAAGGGAAACTAGGTTTTTGAACAGAAGAAATTTCATTCAATAGTCTCTCTACCTTGGCCATAGCATCTCTTATCTTGGTCATTTTCACAATAGCCTCTTAGGCCTGATACCTTGGTCACAGGGCCGGTCCTGAGATTGAAATTTGAAAATACATTTACCATCAAGATCATTGACAATGCATTCATGTTCTGTTTCATTGTGGTTTAGTACTTTCTTCAGAACAAATACTGAACTTGCTGCTATCTTTGCTTTGTCAAAATTCCATATTAATTCCTTCCCCATTTTTTTTGTTTTTTGCAGTATCAATCTTACTTCTACTATGGCCTCTACAGTGGTTCAGCGGAAAGAAGCTATCTTCAAGCTATTAAGTGATGAAAGTGTAAAGAAAATTACTCTTACTGGGGATTCTGGAGTGGGGAAAACATGGACGGCTAAACTGGTAAGTGCAGATGCAAAGAAAGAAGGTTTGTTTGAGATTGTTCTCTGGGTATTCCTCGATAGCAAATATAATGAGGCTGCTGTTCGTGAGAGTATTGCTCGTCAATTATTTCTGCTTCCCCTTGCTGATGAGTGGGATGGTGAGGATGATGTTAAGGAGGCAGAGAAGGTGAAAAACAATGAAAACATACAAGAGATGATAGCCAAATCTGTTGCGAGAAAAAAGCTTCTTCTAATTTTGGATTATAAGGGAAAAAACAAAATGAATGTCAAACAGAAAACGTTGGAATTGGAAAGCCCTCCGATTGAGGAAGAGATAGCATCTGAATCAGAAGACCTAATTTTGGATGACAAAGGAATGAAATTGAATGAAGAACAGATAATATCCAATTTGGAAACCATGCTGAATCTCGACAACCAAAGCTCATACAAGGTTATAATCACCAGGTTGAATGCTTCCACGGGAACCGAAGGAGTTATACGGGTGGAGCCTTTGTTGGAAAAAGAGTCACTGTTCTTATTGGAAGAAAGGGTTGGGGGAGGAGTTCATGATGTTCCAGCCGTCAAGTCGTTTGGTGAAGCCTTCATTCAAAAGACAAAACATATGCCTGGTTCAATTATCTTGATGGCTAAAACCTTTAGTTATTTTATTCAACATGGCTGTGGGGTTGGGATGCTTAAGAGGGCTTTGAAAGAAGCATCTACTGAGGAATGCTATAATCTAAACCAGCTTCTACGCAATGGGTATGATCTTGTGTTGCCTAGGAGCATCATAATTGACTGCTGTCGACAACAAAGCCACTTCTTTCTGGGCCACGGAAAAAGCATCTATTACAATGAGTTGATAGCGTACTGGATTTTGGAAGGATATCTCGGACACGTCGACTGTCTTGAGAAGGCATATGAGAAGGGTCATTCTGTTCTCATTGAGCTTGTGGATTGTCAGGTGCTCAGAAACTTGGAGGGTGGCTTTGTTACAGTGGGCAGTGGAACTAACCGTTTGGAAGACATAGATCGTTACGGATTTGGGGGGAGAGCAAGTCTTGGGTTGGCTGATCTGTTTACGGTTGGCGACTGGGAAGGATTCGGTAGACTCACGTATATAGATGGAATGATGAAATCAATTTGCAAAGGCATAAAGGGGCCGAAATTATCAACCCTTTTCCTTGATGGTTGCCATTGTTGGGAAATCCTGGATTGTTTCTACCCGTCAAAGCAGGAACTAAGAGAAGAACTTCAAGTTCTTGCCATTTTCAACCCGACCTTCAAATCACTGCCCCAACTCTTGAATGACTTGCACGAGCTTGTTGTGCTTGTGCTCAGAAGTTGTGATTTTTTGGTGAAGATCGACCACAAGTTTGATTTCAAAAATTTGACTGTTCTTGAGATATCCAATGCTAGCTCTTTGAAGGAAATTCCAGATGATTTTTTCAATCATATGCCCGAACTCGAAAGCCTGCATTTATCTGAGCTTAAGATCAATCCTCTACCTTCATCCATTTACAATCTTACAAAATTACGCTGGCTCATACTCAGAGGGTGTTCTTGCTTTCAAACCCTAAACAGTCTGGAAAAGTTTGAAAAACTTTTGGTACTTGATGTTTCTGGTGCTACGTCTTTGACAAAATTTAAAGACAAAGCCTTTAACCACACTCCACATCTTCAAACGCTTAATCTTTCGCTTACCTCTATTACATTGGTACCAAAACTTTCCGATCTTAAAGAGCTTACTCATTTCTCACTAAGTGGCTGTAAACACTTAGAAAGATTTCGTAGAACTCACTCACTTCCTAGTCTCCAAGTTCTCGATCTTTCAGGAGCTATAAATTTTAAAGAATTCCATGAGCTTTCACCAGGACTTCCTACAGGCATTAAAATTCTAGATCTATCTGAGACTCGTTTACGGGATCTTCCTTCTTCGATGAATCCTTGTCATCTCTTTCTAAAACGTTGCTCTGAGATAACAAAACTGACATGCACCGAAACACTTCAAAACCTCAAGGTACTTGATCTTTCAGGTACCACAAGTCTGGTTGAAATTGAAGACAAATTCTTTAGCAAACTGGATTCTCTTCAAATTCTCAACCTTTCGGAAACTAGCATACAAAGTCTTCCATCCCTTTCCAATGTTTCTGACCTCCGTCAGCTTCTTTTATCGGGCTGCAATTCTTTGACACAAATCAAAGATGAGTCCTTTGAGCACATGTCCTGCCTTGAGCATCTTGACCTCTCTGAGACTCGCATCAAATTCCTGCCTTCCCTTTTAAATCTTGGCAACCTCTCAATGCTCTCACTTAAAGGATGTACTCAGTTGGAAAAACTTCCAGCACTAGAAACATTGTCAAATCTTGAGGAGCTAAATTTGTGTGGTATTAACTGTTTGAAGGAAATGGGAGCTGGATTTTTGGAGCACATGAGCCAACTTCGGATTCTTGACCTCTCTGAAACCCAGGTTGTGGAGTTACCGTCCATGTCAAACCTCAAAAGCCTTCGTCAACTATATCTAAGGGGTTGTCACCCCTTACAAAGGGTGCCGAATTTGGAAGAGTTGACGACGCTCGAGGTTCTGGATTTTTCTGAAACAGCGATCACTTGTCTACCACCGATGGATAGTTTTACCAACCTCAGGAAACTCCTCCTTACGGGATGCCCAAATTTGGAAGGGTTTTTGCAAATGGAGGTGCTTGATCTGTTGGGGGCTAAAGTTGATCAACTTCCCTACGGAATCTCAAACTTGACTAATCTTGAATTCCTCGATATTCCAAACACGAAAAATACTCAAGCAGCAGAGAGCAGAAACACAGATTTCCCCCAAGAAGGGCTCGAACCTTATCTGTGGGGCATCTCCAGTTTTGAAAATCCTTCCACATCTGTATCTAGTAAGCTATTCGTACAATTCCTGGAGAAAAATCCCTCTATATTGGAGACAAGCTTCACACGATTCCATTTATGTGTATGTCCCACCAAGGGGGAAAAGGAGAGAAGAAGTTCATATTTTTATAGCAAAGAATGCGTTTTCAGAGATATCTGCTTCCAAGCTGCAGAATTTTGTCATTTTCAAGAGCAACGATCACTAGAGATCCGTGGATTCGACCTTTTCCCCAAGGGCATTGAGGATGTGCTCTCTATTGCTGACTGCATATTTTTTGTTAATGATAGTTTTGTCAAGTGTTTGTCCGATATTGGTGTTTCTAGTCTCAAGGCAATTACAGGCTGTTGGATAGAGGGATGCACGGAAATGGAGGGTGTTTTTGACACAGGAAAGGAAGACGATATTGCTGAACTGGGGACTAAATTACAGTTTCTCGGGGTTTCAAATGCTATTAATTTACGAACGACACACGGTGGTCGGGCTTTTCAGAACCTTACTTGTCTATATCTTGATTGTTGTCCAAAGCTTTCGACTCTTTTTTCTTCATCCCAGCTGCCAGAAAACCTAAGGGTTCTTCATGTCAGATTTTGCGATAAATTGGTGAGCATATTTGATATTGAAGAAAAATCGCCAGAGCCTGAATTACGAAACTTGGAGAAGCTGTATCTGTGGGAGCTTCCAGAGTTCAAGAGGATAGAATGCGGATTACCATCCCTACAAACTCTAACAGTATGGGAGTGCCCGAAACTGCAGAAGTTGGAAGACACTATAAGATTTGCAGAAAGCTTGCAGACCTTGTGCATTTCAAATGTTGTTGATTTGAAGAGCATTAACACTGGAAGCGAGCAGCTTGATACTTTGATTCTCGAGAGTTGCCCGAAGCTTAAAAGCGTTCTATCTTCGAACCAGCGGCCACAAAGTCTCAAAACTCCCAAAATCAGATCATGCAACGAATTGAAGACTTTGTTTGGCGATAGCAGATGAACAAAAGGGCAAATTATGAGATGCTGAACAATGAGCCACCTTTTGCAGATCAAAAAAAAAACTAGCCATCTTTTGCTTCAGGTTTATTGTCAATCTTACTTTTCCTTCATGATTATTTTGTAATTTGTACTATGTTTCCTCTGTATGTCTGTATCCTGTTTTAACATTTTCCTGTTCTCTGTTTTGCATATGTTCTGTTAGCTTAAAACATTCTCGGCGCTGCGGTGCGTGGAACATATGAGGTTCGTTGCAACTATCTTCAATGGTATGCACGCATTTGTGCTTATGCAGGTGCGAGAGGATCCTTATCCATAAATGCGTTTCATTGCTTATGTTTTCCTTTGAGAGTTGGCTGTATGTTTTTCGTTGATTGTTTAGTCTTTGTTCTGGCTGTATGTTTTTCATTCCTTGTACTATCTCCTTATTATTAATGCATTTCTTTCTCTTCCTCCAAATAAAAACATTCTCGGTTTCCAGTTTCATTCCACTAACTCATATTCAAATCTTGCTGAAAGTTTGTTTCTTCTTAATCTTCAGAATTGGGCAGACTGCAGATGACAGCGATGGCAGTCCACCAAAAGTGTTAATTTCATAAATCTGGACCATTAGTTATTGATAGTCGAGATGTGACTACTTCGAAGTTCAGGCAGTCACTACAAACCCAGTCTGCAAAGAAGTCGAGTCCTTTTTCAAGTACGGGCCTCGTGCTATTTTGTTAATTTCGACCTATAATGGGCAGGGCCGAATTGATGAGGTACATGATGAACTCCTAATTTGTGAGTTACTGCATTTTTAAGATACAAAAATTTTATACCGCAAGCGTCACACAAGAACATCGATTCCTTTTGCAAGGGGATCAATTGGCATGCGTGACTTGTGTGCTCGATGCTCATGTTGGATGCTTAGCACCAACAATGCACATTTCATATCGATATCGTAGTTGCAGGGGGAGCAACGGTAAATGAATCAAAAGCAAATTCTTCTGCAGACATCACATTTGTGATGCGTTGAAGGAATTGGTGAAGGTGGGTTTGGAAGGACAGTAATAAGGGGGTGTTGAGGGTGAGAAGGATGGTCATTCTGTGAGGTAGTTCAGCGCATGTTTTTTTGCCGAGATTGGTTGAGGTAGGAGGAAGAGGATGACAAAGCCGAGATTGGTTGTTCACAGATCATATGTTCCTCTTTCTTGATGAGCAGAGCATCAGTGGATGGTCATGGCCCAAGTGCTCAACTTGAACGACCTCCTTGGCCATCTCTCTGTCTGACCTGACCCTCTTGCGCTCTCTCTGATACCCAATTAACCTTGAAAGAATTAGAGGCATCTCCAAATGGTTTTTTTGGGTAATTAGCATCTACAAATGTTGAATACATCTAATTTAAAAATTACAACATGGAAGACAAAAATACGATTTCTCCTGGGTTTTTTTTTTTTTATAGTACAGTTATGCTTTTCTGCTTTGCTTTTCCTTAAGCTCCACTACATTTTGCTGCCCAAAAGAAGTCCATTTTAACAAGTCCAACAGGATACGCAAGACCCTTTAACCTAGTTAATGAGTTTTGTATCACTAATCTCATCTCGGTCTGGTAATTAATAGTTAGGTCATCCATGTTGGGGCTGAACAATTCAAGGAAGAAATTCTCGCATCTTGAAATTTATGAGAGAAACTTTGATCTACCAACTGGATCTTCAACTCAATGGTTATCTGCTCATCCACCTTTTTTATGAACTGTTTGATAGCCGATTATAACTCACATCCAAGTACTGCAAATCTAGTCTGGTCAGGCCCACTAGAAGATCTCTTTAGATGTTATTATGATTTGAATCCAACCAAGCCAGAATAGACGGGAAAACAACATTACTGAGATTAAATTCTAACATGTTCGAAAACTCAGCGATATGAACTGTTTTGTTTGACCCAAACATGAACGATAAATCACCATACAACATGTTATACAAGAAATTAATGACATTGTTGATGGGGCAAAAACGAGTTCAATTTTGACTAAATAAAAGAAAATCCAAGAATATAGTGCCATTAGAAATGCATACCGCAATCCCCTGTAAAACCCAGAGATGATTAAGAAACAGATGGAGGAAAACGGGGGGGGGGGGGGGGGGGGGGGGGGGGGGGTGGGCGGGGGAATCAAGAAGAAATGAAGAGATTGCAAACAAACTGGCGTGTTCGATAACGTTGGCCTTGAGTTGGGTGGTCCTCATGTTCCATATTATGTGATTTTGTTGTCATCATTATTGCACAATCACTGGTATATTTCTGTTTGATCATTAAAGCATTTGGCGCATTCAGTATTTAAAGTTACTGTTTTAAGACTCGCACAATACTGCCCACGGATACTACTTTGGATGTTTTTAAAAGGCTGCTGATTTTGCCACTCCCTTTTTTGTTAACGACACTCCTCTGCAAGTGTATTTTTTGGTGAAAAATACACTTGCAGGGGAGTGCCGTTAACAAAAAAATGAGTGGCAAAGTCATTTCCCTTTTAAAATTAGATAAATTACAGTGTCTATACTTCCCATGTCTTGTCTCTCTGTTTTTCTCAACCATACTTCTGTCATGAAAGAGACCCTTTGATGTCAGAAATCTGGTAATAAAACCAGTTAATGGGTCAAGAAAACCAAGCAAAGCAATACAGAATAAGGCACCAAAGATAGGGATCGGCAGCGAGCTTGGATCATAAGGAATTTTTTTTTAATTCTTGGATCATAAGGTTGACTCACCAGTTATTTTGATCGCCGTAAACCAGGTTGACTGAACAGTTATTTGGATCAGGCACTAGTAACCTCTACACAGTGGGGAGTACTTTTGCGTATCAAAAGAAACAAGAACAATAACTTACCACAAATTCAACAAAGGAATGAATCAAAAACTGGCATGCGCAAGGATACTTTAGGAGAAGTTACTAAAACAAATGGTAGGATACCATAGATCAGTTCCGTATAATTCTGAATTGCTGTTGGCAGCAGGTTGGGACATTTCTTTGGCTGAGGGTTTGAGAATGGAGTGCGGCCCTGTCCTCGAAGACTAAGATAAGAAAAGCGTACCAAACCTTTATGCATGCAGCATAAAGGAGGGGGCGGATGTGGAAAGAAGGAAGTAATGAAAGAGGTAGCAATTGCTTGTGATAATGATACGGGAAAGCCTGTTCATTTCAAACAAACGAAAGGAGCCAAGCTGAAACACTAGATGTGGGTTGGTAGGTTGATCAGGAAAGCTAGCCATGAGAGTGGCTGGCGAAGTGAAACCTTATGAATACTAAAGCCCGGTAAAACCTTATTAATACTATTACCAAGATGAGACGTTCCACCCGTTTAGCAACTTGACACGTAACCCCCCTATCCACAAGAATTCCACCATTGAATACATCCATGAAACCTACAATAACTTAGCCCAGAAGCCTATCAAAGTTTTCTTTCTAGTTCTTTAAATTATACAAGGAGATTTTTGTTCTGTGTAGTAAATATTCTTGACAAAGTACAACTAATGTATATGCTAAATTCTGGTTGTTCTTTTTACACTAAAACTCATGTCCTTATAATGTGTCATGTTATATTGAAGGTAATTACAGCATTAGTAATGTCGTCTGAAAGTTGATCCATGAGGAACAGTCCCGTAATTACGGAAAACATCCATCATATTGATGTCTCTTAATACACCCGCAGTCTTACAGACACGATATTTCTCAACTAAGAAAAAAAAAATCCTTAAATGGTGGGTTTTCATTGCCCAGCCCTCCAATGTAGTAATCAAACATTATAATCATAATCAAATCATGGAATCTACACATCTTGCGATACATGCTTCAAATGAAAGACCCATATCCTCTACCTGGCTATAAATTGCTGCAAGATTATTTCTGTAAAGTTTTGGAGGAGGACAGTTTGTCAAAAGGATACTATCAAGGTAAACATTTCCAGCCGCTACCTTGAGTCCTTGACTGAGAGTTGCCATAGAAAAGGGGAACTTTCTCTAAAGAATGTCTGCACAGAATTCCCCTTTTTCCACTTATCTCGTTCATTGTCAACTACAAACCCAAAATATAAGAAACCGCGTACCCATCAACTTTTCTGCACTAAAATCCAAGAAGACCATAAGACAACAAACTGACAAACTAGTGTTTCCAGGAGCAAAGGTTTCTGAGTTGACATGAAGATTCTATTTGACATGCGAAGTTAGGATAATGACGAGATCATATCCTTGTTTGGTAAAATGATCAGAAGAAAAAAGAGAGAGAAAGTGGGAGAAAAAACTGACAAGGATAGGAACCAAGTTCCAAAATAACATAATTAAGTCTGACAATAGCTATACACAAGAACAACACACCTTTTTTTTATAAGTCAAGAACAACACACCTACAAGCAACATGAACATGAAGATTGATACTAGCACCTTTATAAATCCGTACTTTTGGAAAACAGCCTTCAGATCTTCACGCATAACACATTCTTTGTTGTCCCTGTATAAAACTGCAGTTGTTTTTCCAAACTACTTTTCTTCGCTCACCATATCAATATTCTCCCCAGGAATTTCTTCGTCACCATTTACACACTCCAACACCATCTCTTCAGCCTCTTCATATTTTCATTGATTGACTCATGACCATACTTTTGCTCTGCAGAACCTCCAGCGGACAAGCTCTTCAATGTGAATGCAATAAAAGAGCCTTTGGGGTAGCTGTAATGAAGGGAAAATCTAATGAGATCAGCAGACAAGTTAAATGCAAACTCACACAGTTCTCTCAATGCTTACTTTTCTTTCGGACTTGAGCTGTCTTCATAATTTTCAACTTCTTCAGCTTGCTTTGCTCTATTGGCATCAAAATCCTTCCTGAATTGGAAAAGGAATATATCAGAACCATAAACACCAAAAAAACAGACAACAAAGAATCATTGCTCCTATTCTTTGCATCAGATTATCATGAATAAACAATAACTGTAAAAGTCTTATAGTTGCCCTCTAAGAATGGTGAACCATGTGAGCCTTCTACATAGTTGCCCTCTAAGAACCACGGACACTTCAAAGAATGTGACAAACATTTGTCAGACACCCTCAGTCAGGTTGTTCAATACTCTTTCTACATGTCCGTAACTAAGAAATAAACCTTAATGCGAACACGTGTCTGACACTCTTTTTTGCAAAGTGATTATCCAAGATTTTGGAATTTGACATATCACTTATCCTATTACATACAAAAGATGAAGCATATTGTTTAATAAATTGGACACACTGTCATTAGTAGCATTTCCTAGCCGTGTCCATGCTAGATTTCTTGAGAATAATTCTTCACAAACAAATCTTTCATACTTTTCTAACTTGGGATGTATCCCTGTGTCTGTCCTACTTTTTAGAGAAATAACATATCCACATGTCCTTGTCCCCTGTCCATATCTGTATCTGTATTTTGGCAATAATTATGCAAGCCTTCTATGTGTGTCATGTGTACCAGTGACAAATTAATGGTCCCACATGGGCTAAAAAGTAAAAAGCATACCTCTTAATCACCCAAACTAAGTACCAAGAAAAGTTTACCCGCAAAGAAGAGCGGTTTATTGTACAAAAGGAGAAAAAAACTAACAAAAGAATAAAGACCACCAAAATAACTCGTAGTCAATGCAGCCGAGTCTCTTTGCCTACATTTGGTCTTTTACAAATTGCCATTTGCCTAATTATAGCCAACGAATAGCTGATCAAATGACACCAAGATTACCTATATATGTTGAATTGGATAAAGAGCAGCAGTAGAGCAAGCTTAATTGTTAGATGACTCTACCTCGTGCAACAAAAATTGAACTGTTAACAAAACATTAGTACTGATCGTATAGAAAGTGACGAGCAAGACTTACTTACTTTGGTTTTAGTTCTAGCTCTGCACCTGCATAAACTAAACTTTGCTTCAATAGCTTCTCAGCAACTCCCTCACATGAGAACTCAACCAAAGCCGTGCCAGAAAAGAATCTCAGCAATCGAACCACATAACACGTGTTGCATCAAACTAAACCGAAACAGGTATAAATTTCTTTTCTCCAAATGAAAAATAACTAGTTAAACAGCCCAACAACTAATATTACAAAAAATGGTTAATGTTCTGAAATACATATCCGCCACTATAGCCAATGTTTCAATAAACCCGCCGATAGGGCTGTGTTCACGCTCTTTCATGACAATCAATCAGTGGTCAAAATCGATCCTCGTGTCTAGTCTCATCGTAACTTCATCTTGATATCCACTCTTTTGGGCAATGGGAGGAGCCAAAGAATAGAAGCAATGAGAGATAACGTCGAGGTTGGAGTGATGAGAGATAGCTTCATCCTGAAATCCACGCGATGAGAGATAGCTTCATCCTGAAATCTCCGCTATCTCTCATCGCTTCTATTCTTTGGCTACTGGTTGAAGCTACGATGAAACTATACATGGGGATCGATTTTGACCACTGGTTGATTGTAATGAAAGTGTGTGAACACAACCCTATCGATAGGTTTATTGAAACATTGGCTGTAGTGGTTGGCAGGTATTTCATATCATAAACCATTTTTGTAATATTAGTTGTTGAGTTTTTTAGCTAGTTATTTTTCATTTGGAGAAAAGAAATTTATATATATTTTGGTTTAGTTTGATGCAACATGTGTTATGTGATTCATATGGTTCGATTGCTGTTCCGAAACTTAGAGCATCTGCATTGGATATTAAGATGAAGAATATTTGCTGTTCAAAAAAAAGATGATGAATATTAGTCTTTGACATTCAAACGTTGTAGGCGCGGTCAAAATTATTGACAGGTCATCAAAGAAGACCTTTTGACCAACCAATTGGCCGTGGACACGTGGCGATTAGGTCCACGCGGCAAGTCAATCTTAGTCAAAACACTATTCTGAGAGGACGTTTGACTGACCAATGGAAAGGAAACACGTAGCCCGTAAGATGGACGCCCACGGAACTGACCCGCAGAAGAGAAGACCCCACGGGACCTCCCCCGCGGACCCCGCCAGGGAAAATTGAAAGACGTACCGGAATTGGTACAACGACTACAAAGAAGACCCCGGGATCCTATTCTGGCTTAAAAGGCAGGCCCGGAAGGGACCCCACGGGAGGAAAGCGATCGCCGCGGGTCGCGACCTTGCTCTTGCGGGAATTGGGGAAGGCTCTTGTGGCTTGGTGGCTTGGGATGGAGGTAGCGTCGCGGAAACGCGAGTTCCCCCCCCCCGCGGAAGTCCTCCGCGGGAGGACGAGTCATCCGCGACCTGGAGGTACGGGAGGGACACGTGTTGGGGTCTTATAGGAGCGCCGTCCTGGGCCTGACCTAGGCCCATGTGCCTTATAAATACCCCTGACATTCCCAATGATTGCCAGAGGCTGACTTTTCTGGAAAAGGGGAGAGAGAGAGCACTGATTCTGAGGAAGGAGAACATTCTTCCCGGAGAGAAGGTGACCTCACTCATCTGATTCCAGAAAGGGCAGACGTCATTCCCCCCGCGGAGAACAAAGGAGACACGTTGCCTTTGTCTTTTCCGTACCTCTTGCTCTAGCCCTCACCCCACGAGATCATCCCTTTTTTCCCCTTGGTACTAATTATCGACCAATCGCACCTCTCCAGCTCATTTTTGTACACGTAAGCGACCCCCAAAAGAACCCGCTTCACCCACATTTAGGCGACTCTGCTGGGGAGGTGTCTTTTGGTTTATGGTTAGTACCCGTTCTACGGAATACATCGAGCGGCCGCTATCACGCCGAAAAGCAATGGCGGCACAAAACGACGACACGCCAGTTCTCGAGGAGGTCGAGGAAACTAACAGCGCGGGCACGGCAGCGCGGGCGCTGCGGGCACTCCAAGACGGCCAGCGGCAGTTCCTCGAGACGCAGCGACAGCTGCTCGCGGCCTTTGCTGGTCTCACTGAGGTCATCTCAGCGGCGCTCCCAAAGGCCGCGGTCGGTCAAAACGACGAACCACCACAGAACCAGGCAGGGGGCAGCACTAGCCAGACGGTGCAACCCCAGGTTCCCCTGACGGTGCCTCCCCATTTACGCCCCGTGCTTGTAGGAGGCATCGCGGGAAATCACGCTGGAGGGCGCCAGAAGGAGGTAGCCGCTGACGGTGCTAGCACGCCCTCTGCGGGGCCCTATATCACCATGGCGGAAGTCCAGGCCCTGCTAGCGCAGCAGAAGGCGAGTGAGGCGAGCAGAAAGGAGCCGGCCATTACTGAAGTTGGGGCCTCATCCGCGGGACAGTTCATCACCCTGGCGGACGTACAAGCCCTCCTCACTAAGGAGAAAACAAAGATGGTCTTGCCCTCTCTCCCTAGCCCAGATATCCGCCCGCCTTATCCAATGACGATCCTATCACTACCCTACCCGGAGGGGTATACCCCACCAAAATTTGTAAAATTTGACGGAAAGGAGGGAAGTGCCCAGGAACATGTGGTCCGTTTCATGGAATCTCTGGGGGCCCACACGTCCGATCATAACTTGCGTCTTCGGGAATTCTCGAAGTCTCTCACCTCGCGCGCGTACACTTGGTACGTCAACTTGGAGCCTTACTCGATCACCACCTGGGAAGAAATGGTAAACAGCTTCTACGCCAAATTCTTCCAGGTTCGTGAAAAGGTAACAGTGATCAGCTTGACGAAAGAGACGCAAGCTAGCGGAGAAGACGTGGTGGACTACATCAGGAGGTTTCAGGATCGTGCAGTTGATTGCACCGAGTCCGCGAAGGAGGTACAACTGGTGGAAATTTGCATCGGTGGGATGATGGACGAATTCAAGATGTTGCTTATCAACTTGAAATTGGGAACATTCTCTGCCTTATTGGAGTCGGCGTACAACATCCGCCATGTGGTCAAACCGGCAAGAAAGGATGCATGGAAAGGCAAGGCCGCCAGCGCCACTGTGGCTGTCGCGGAGGCGCCGCGGACTCAGCAGGCCGCGGGAGGACGAAAGAGGAGAGAGCGCAAGATGGGGCCGGCGCCGGATTTCCCCTGTACAATGGATGAAGTGCGGGCCTTGGTGAATGCATGGGTGCAGGATGGAGAGCTAGCACTCCCCCCTGTGGAGTATGAACCGACGCGGGAGGACCGCGAGCACCCAAGGTACTGTATGTACCATAGGCACACTAAGCACCCGACGAGCGATTGTTGGTCCTTGAAGAGGTTGTTCAAACGGAAGCAGAACGCGAACGAACTAAGGATAGGACGGCGCGACATCCGCGTCGAGCCTTATCCAGCTCACGGAAACAACAACGGAGAGGTCAACATGGCAGAGTGTTATCCGTTTATGTACAACGATGAAGACGATGCTGAGAGCAACTACTACATGGAAGGAGAGGAAGACGAGGCGAGGGCCTACATGGTCTCGTGCTACGAAATAACGGAAGAATTCGGGGAAGGTCCAGCCCCCGTGGTGATACCAGACCCCAATGCGTCGGCCAAAACATTACAGAACAGTGCGAAGTTTCGCGCATTCTTCGACGGTTTTGGGTTCACGCCGGCGGCAAGGTTGGAAATTACTAAGGCTATTGTCAACATCGCGGAAGTTCATCAGGAGTCGTGCATGACCGCGGAGGGGTCCGTCCCGCGGACGATCCTCGATGAGTCCAACTCGGTCACCTTCTCGGACGTGGATCGACGGGTACCTTACCCCCATAACCGCCCGCTGTACGTTACATCCCGCGTCAACGGTACGGAGCTGAAGAGGACTTTCTTGGATGGCGGAGCCTCCATAAACCTGATACCAATGTCGACGTTTCAGAAGGTGGGGATACAGTCCAACAGAATAGTAGAATCTCCAATCACCATCACGGGATTTGGAGGAGACAAGAAGCAGTCCTTGGGATACGTGGTGGTAGACCTAGAAGTGGGGGCAATCCGCTCGGCCACTAAATTTCATCTCATCAACGCGGACCCTAATTATCAGATCATTCTCGGAAGAAGTTGGATGCATAAGTACGCGGTTGTACCATCTAGCTACCACCAGTGTTTGAAAGGAATCTGGGCAGGGAAGAAAGTCACAGTTCGCGCATCCGAAAACCCGTTTGATACTCACGAAACACACCTCTCAGACGCGGTCTACTTCTCGGAGCTGGGCGAGGTTTCTCAGGCAATCACCGCCAAGCCTCGCGCAGTCAAGATCCCAAGGTGGGAGGATATCAAAGATGAAAAGCCGGAGACACGCCAGAGAGACCCTTCCGCGGCAGACGCCGCAGCCCCCAGGAAGATAACTAAGACGAAGGAGGGGGGCAAGACAGTATACTATTTGTGACGGTCCACCGGAGCAGCGGATGATCATGGAACCGCTGGCCCCGGCGGTACATGTGCCGCGGCAGAAGAAGAAGAGGTAATAGAAAAGCCGGAGCCCGCTCCGGAATGCATGCAAGACCAGCCCATGCCGCAGCAAGAAGCTTTAGAAGAAGTTGATTGATGTGCTTAATTTCTATGCAAGTTTCGGCATACTTTTACTCTTAATTTTATGTTAGTTTGTGTTTAATTGTCTTATTTATTAGAGTTTTTATTTACTTTATTTATTTTTGTTTAGGAATAAAAACATTGAAGGCTTGATGAGAATTGAGGAGGAAACCTTCCTTTTCGAATGAACAAAGATTCCCTTCATCAAAAGAATAGGAAACACTGGATCCTTTCTTGGATTTCCTGAAGTTCCCTTCCGTAATCGGAGCATTCGAGCTCACGGAATTTTCCTACGATGGAATTGATTTAAGAAGATTTGGATTGCAAGAATTTTTGGTAATTCTCTACACATGGCCTTGCAATACTGATTGGGTGACAAGAGTTATCGGCTTTGATTACAACTCCCAAGGCAAGAATTGTTTAAGGAAAAGAATATCATATAATCTGTATTTACCGATTTAACGAGATAAGATTGATGGAATTGGAATTATATTCCAAAAGGGAAGTCTTGGCCTTATAAATAGCAAGCAAAAGGAGGGTTGGGGGATCACTTTTCCACGCACGACCAGAGCCTGGAGAAAGGAGTTTTTCACCATTGGAGAAGAGTTAGAAGTTTGGGAAAAGAAAGAAGAAGACAAAGGTCGAATTGGAGTTTGTCGACAGATTTTCAATCTACATACAGTTTCCTTCTAAACTTTTCACCTTCTTTTCGTACAATTTTCATTATGAATAGCAGAAATATTATGGGTTGTTTTGATTCTATTATGAACTAATATCTGTTGCTAAGGCTACGATGTAGCCTCTCCATGACAATTTCGAATCCTATTTTTATGTGATCATAATTTTATCAGTCCTTTTGAGTTTACATCATTGTGTTTAGTGCTCTCAATTGTCTGGCCAATATTTGAGTGATGTGTTGTGCATGTTAATTTGAGAGATGATGCATGCAATTTAGCTTCGTATGATGTATGCCATGAATTGAACGAAAGACAGGAATGTGCCAACGTGATTTGTGCGGCTTATATGAGAAATATTGTTGATCTTAATGGGCTCAAATACTCTTAAATTCGCATAGACATATCGCGGATTATTGTATGTTGGGTAGTTCTAATTCTACTTGAGAGAGGGTCTTAGAAAAGTTTGAATTTCTCGTTGTCAAATAGGACTATAATTGACTGATCGCATGGTTAGGATTTGGGATTGGATTGGTTAGGTGAGTCAGAAGCCTTAGTATTTTTCTTCCTGAGTGAAAGCTTATTCTTTTTAAGTGTTTGGTCAAATCTTCAGTTGTTGAATTACTTTTAGTTGTTTTTATTTTTTCAAATCCAAAATCCATCACTTTTATTGATTCCAAATAATTCAGAACTAGAACAATTTCAATAGTTAATAGGTAAGTAGTCCTCGTGGGTTCGACATCTTTCTTTATCACTATATTACTTGTTACGATTTCGTGCACTTGCGAATTTTCACAACATTGATCTAAGCGACGGGGTAGGCCCCAAAAAGCCGGTGTTTATAAGTAAGGAGTTGAGCGGAGAGTTCCGCGAGAAACTGATAGCACTGCTACGTGCCAACTCGGACGTGTTCGCGTGGCACTATGAGGAGATGCCCGGGTTGGATCCAGAGCTGGTCACGCACCACTTGGATACCTTCCCAAATTCGAAGCCTGCGAAACAGTCCCAGCGGAAATACCACCCCGATTTGGAAGGACAGATCAAGGAAGAAGTCGAGAAGCTGCGGAAGGCAGGATTCATTCGCCCAATCCAGTACCCGGAGTGGCTGGCAAACATTATCCCTGTGAAGAAGAAGAATGGCCAAATTCGAGTTTGCGTCGACTTCCGCGACCTCAACAAAGCGTGTCTAAAAGATGAGTTCCCGCTGCCACACATCGATACATTGGTGGATGCCACCTCTGGTCACCAGATGTTCTCCTTCATGGACGGTTTCAGCGGGTACAACCAGATCAAAATGGCTCCGGAGGACGCGGAGAAGACAGCATTTCGGACACCATTGGGGAATTTCTACTACATCGTAATGCCCTTTGGGCTCAAAAATGCGGGGGCAACATACCAGCGGGTCATGACAGCAATTTTCCACGATCTCATGCACAAGATAATTGAAGATTACGTGGATGACTTGGTGGTGAAATCCAAGGAGCGTAAGGACCATCTCGCAGATTTAGCCACTGTCTTCGCGAGGTGCAGAAAGTTCAACCTTAAGATGAATCCGCTGAAGTGCGCATTTGGAGTCACCGCGGGAAAATTCTTGGGTTTCCTGGTACATCGCCACGGAATCGACGCGGACGAGGCCAAGATCAAGTCTATCACGGAAATGCCCCCGCCCCACTCACAGAAAACGCTCAAGCGATTCCTAGGAAAGGTATCATACCTCCGCCGTTTTATTCCCGCGATGGCGGAAATCGCGGCACCGTTCGCGGACCTGTTAAAGGGAAATGCAAAGTTTGAATGGAAGGAAGACCATCAGCAGGCGTTTCAGCGGATTAAAGCGGCGTTGACTTCTCCTCAGACAATGGTGGCACCAGTCGCGGGGAAGCCGCTGATTCTTTATCTGACCTCTACCCCGAGATCCATTGGGGCCCTGCTGGTGCAAGAGGTAGATGGGACAGAGCGCCCGGTCTACTACATCAGCAGGAAGGTACACGGAGCCGAGGAAAGGTATACCGCCATCGAGAGACATTGCTTAGCCCTCGTCTTTACCGCGCAGAAGCTCTGGCACTATTTCCTGTCATTTCCCATCCGAATAATCACTAAGTGTGACCCAGTGAGATTTCTTCTATCGCGCCCCGCCCTCACGGGACGGGTCGCCCGCTGGCTGCTAACACTCGCGGAATTTGACATCTCATGCGAAACTCCAAAAGCAATCAAATGTCAAGCCCTAGCGGACCTGCTAGCTCAGTTCCCAAGTAGACAGTGCGAGCCGCTTGAAGATTGCCTACCCGGAGATGGTTTCGAAGCTCTCGCGGCCAGCACAGATGAACAGCACTGGACGCTCAGCTTCGATGGGGCCGCGGGTAGTGGATCGGGAGGCGCGGGAATAGTGTTACAAACAGAAGAAGGAGATAGGGTGCATCTGGCGTACAAATTGAATTTCCCATGCTCCAACAACGAAGCGGAATACGAGGCGTTAATCTTGGGTCTAATAGCGGCAAAAGAGAGAGGAGTCAAGCACCTAAGGATAGCGGGAGACTCAAAGCTGGTAGTTTTGCAAACGGAAGGGATTTACGCGCTGAAAGAACCAACTCTGGCACCATACCGAACGACAGTGCAGAAACTGATGAAATTCTTCCAAAGTGTCAGCATCATCCACAGACCCAGATCAGATAACCGTTTCCCGGACGCTCTTGCGACGCTAGGGGCAAAGACGGAATTCGAGGAAGACAGAGCCTGCATTGAAATTGTGAAGATGTTTGAGCCATCCGCGGTGGAGGACTTCGCAGAGCCGACTGAGGATTGGCGCGGGTCTATCAAGATTCAGTTAGTCACCAGCGTAGGGCACCTGTCCACCGCGGAGCTGTCGTGTTTCATAGTTCTACGCGGAGAATTGTATTATCGCGGCCCGCAGGGGTGGCTCGCGCGATGTATTGGCGCGAAGGAGGCAGAAGAAGTATTGGATAGGATCCACATCGACAACTGCGCGGACAACGAAATAGCCCTATACAGGAGAATTCAGAGGCAAGGTTATTACTGGCCTACTATGAAGAAAGATGCTGATTTGATTACAAAGAACTGCACTTGGTGTTCCCTGTACATGGCCAAGCCAGAATGCCTGATGGCAAACGTTGGTAACCAGAAGGTGGACTGGAGACAAGTCTACATCGACTACTTACGAGAAGGATCCCTGCCCATCGAGCGAGCCGAGTCCGCGAGGGTTGTCCGCGGTGCATGGCGTTTCTTCTTGGAAAAGGGACTACTGTCCAGAAGAACCCTTGATGGAATGCCTCAAGTATGCGTGGACAAGGAGCAAGCGGAAGAGGTTCTAGACAAGACTCACGGGACTGAGCACCAAGGGTGGAGGAAGCTTTACGAGCAGATGGTTCATCTAGGGTATTTTTGGCCCACCATGGAGAAGGATTCGAAGAGACACGTGCAAAGATGCCAGGCCTGCCAGAAATTCAGGAACTTGGTTCACGCTCCTTCTGTGGAGTTGCATTCCATTCGCGCCCCTTATCCCTTCCACACTTGGGCAATGGATCTAGTCGGACCGATTAGACCAGTATCGCGGAAGAATAGATGGATTTTGGCTGCCACGGAGGTTTACACTAAGTGGGTCGAGGCTGTTCCGTTGAAGAAGGCTACAGGAGACGCGGTGGCAGCATTCATCAAGGAAAACATCGTTTGCAGGTTTGGCATACCCAAGGTGATCCTTTCTGATAACGGTACTCCATTTATCAATCACCACGTGGGAAGCCTCCTCGATGAATACACAGTTGATCACCGTACCTCTAGCGCCTACTACCCGCAGGGAAATGGGCAGGCGGAAGCAACGAACAAGACCATGATCAGAATTTTGAGCAAGCTGTTGGACGAGCGTGGGGGTACTTGGGCGGATCACTTACCAATAGCTCTTTGGGCTTATCGTACTTCGAAAAGGAAGTCTACCCGCGCCAGCCCCTTCAGCCTAGTATACGGAGCAGAAACGGTCTTACCCGCAGAACTAAGTATCCCCTTCGCGCGAATGATACTCGCGATGGAGAATTCCGCGGAAGGAAGGAAAGCAGACCTGGAAGCCTTGGAAGAGAGAAGGACAACGGCGGCCCTTGCCCACGAAAAATACTGGGAATCCGTGGCACGCTACTACAACAAGGGCGTGGTGCCGCGGGTATTTGAAGTCGGGGAGTTGGTTTGGAAGGCTACCACGGCAGTAATGAGGGATATGAAAACGCCTAAATTCACCCCTAGATGGGAAGGACCCTATGAAGTAATCAGTGCCTCTGCTAGCGGGTACTACCACCTAGCCCGCATCGAGGATGGTTTCGAGACAGGAGCAGTAAATGCTAAGTACGTCAAGAAATTCTACCCGTAAGGGGAGACGCTAGAAGCTCGCAAGCCGCTTTCCTACCCTGCCAGTTTTCCCCCTTTGTTTTTAGAACAGTTTGTTTCTTTTCTTCCCTCTTGTAACTGTCAATTGGATCTACCGTTAATGAAAATTGGACACTTGCTCCTAATTCATAATGTCGCTTTACTTTTTCCATGTTGAGGTAAAGTGATAAGACTCCGCGGAGAGAACATTTCCGCGGTACTATCAACTCCTTTTCATGATTCTTTCATTTGAACTTAACGATTATCAAAAAGAGATGATACTAAGTCGCGAGAGGTCAGAACATGACCCGCGAGATTCATACTTAGTGATTGTCAAAAAGAGATAATATTAAGTCTTAAGCGGTCAGAACATGGCCCCCGATTCGTTTTCTCCAAACTTAACGATTATCAAAAAGAGATGATACTAAGTCGCGAGAGGTCAGAACATGACCCGCGAGATTCATACTTAGTGATTGTCAAAAAGAGATAATATTAAGTCTTAAGCGGTCAGAACATGGCCCCCGATTCGTTTTCTCCAAACTTAACGATTATCAAAAAGAGACGATACTAAGTCGCGAGAGGTCAGAACATGACCCACGAGATTCGTACTTAGTGATTGTCAAAAAGAGATAACGTTAAAGCCTTTGATGGCCAGAACATGGCCCCAATTCCAAAACTTAACCATTATCGAAAAGAAATGATGCCAGGTCACAAGAAGTCAGAACACGGCCCGCGGACTCCAGCGAAAGTATATCTATCATGATATCACCAACACAAAGACTGTCTTATTTCAGTAAGGCCCAAGGTTTTATTCAAAAAAAAATAAAATAGTACATGTGTTCAAAAAAAAAAAAAACAACAACAACAACACTTTCTAAGCCTGCCAGTCCAAGAAAACAAGCCCATCGGGGTCAGGGTCGGCTAGATTCAGCGAGGCAGCGGCCAGCTCCGCGTCGTGCTGCAGCACTCGAGCAAAGCTGGCCTCCAGATGAGCCAGGTGCTGGCGAGTAGACTCCAACTGGGCCGTCAGGCCCTGGATTTCAGGCCTCAGGGCGGCCCTCAGAGCAGAGCTTCGCGCGCACAGCCAGGCCAGGTCAAACCCGAAGACCCGCATATCTTCGGCAACCTCCAGCAGATCGGCCTCGGTCCCGGGGTTGAAGTCCCTGTAGCAAAACTGCCCCCAAGGAGTGAGCACGTCATGGAGGCTTCTGAGGTAGATCACCCCAAGCCGGGCGGACCGCGGGTTGAAGGAGCTGAAGGTCTCCGGATGGGACCGGGCTATGGCGTTCAGCAGCGGGTAATATTCCGCGGGCACATCATAGCCCGCGGGAAAGAGGCGGATGGGCTCCGCGGCCTCAGTATCCATGGGCCCCTTCCCCAGATCTAAGGCAGGTTGGCTGGGCCTGGGCGGTGACTGCTCCCTCGACTCAACTTCCTCCCTCTGCTCGCCCATGTCCAAATTCAAATCAAGCTCGTAATCCCCAAGGGCTTGGCTTCCCTGTCCCCCCAAAACATCGTCAGTTGGCAAGAAGTCCATTTCTTTAAATAAGGAATTGAAATCTGAGTCAGTAATGGAGGTGGGGCCACCAATAAGTTCTTCGTTTACCTCCAGCTGTCGGTCTGAGGTTGAGCAGAAGGTTCGGCCTGCGGGGTCGGCGTACGTCTCGCGGACTGGCGAGGAGAATGGGTTTGCGAAGTAGAGCACGCCGGGGAATGAGGACTGGCGGCGTCCATAACCGTACCCCGCTCCGCGTTCAAGCCCGGGCCTTGAAGGAACGAGGCATTGGAAACCCCTGGAGAACCGCCAGCAACCCGGCCCAAATAACTCTCCGTTGACCGGATGCGGGCGCTGGTGGACTGCTGGTGAGAGCCGGAAGGAGTAGAGGTGGAATGCGCCTCGGGTTGGCCCGCGGCAGAACCCCCAGCGGCAGCATGAGGAAGCTCTTCGAGGTTATCCTCATCTCCCTTCCTCAACAATCGTGCAGCCGCCGCGTTGATAGGTTCCGCGGCAATGTCGGCCTGGCCCACAGACTCGTGTGTGTCCGTTGATGGCGGGGGCTCGTGGGCCTCAGAAGTCGCTGCGTGAGAAGGAGATGGGGCTGGATCAACAGATTGTACTATAACATTTTTGGATTCCTCCGGGGAAGAATACGACTCAGAGGAAACTGTGTTGGGATCTCCCCCGAGGTCAACAATGGAAGGCTCGTCGGGTAACATACCTCTAATGACCGCGGAGGATTCTGGCTCCGGGTGAAGAAAAGGAACCGGCTCCGCCCGAGGTTGGATCACCGCCGCCTCCCTCTGTTCCTCGGGAGAGTCGGAGATCTCCACTATGCTGACATCCGCCGCGACAGGGCCCCTCGCGGACGCTCGGGCCTGCAAGACGCTGAGGGGGAGATCGTCTTCATCATCGTCGTCGTCATCATTATCGTCATCGCCCGCCTCCGCGCCCTCGTTCTCTTCTTCGTCGGACTACGCCAGAACTGTTTGAGAAATCATGGCAAAAATACAAGTCAGGGGCTGAAAGCTATAAGGCGACAGAAATGGCATCTTAACAAAGCAAAGCTTACCATCGAGGCGGCGCCTCTTTGGCTGAGCGTCTGGGGCATCCTCTTCTGCCCCGCCCGCTGCTTCTTCCGCTACTGCCGCTGCCGCGGCTGCCTCTGGCTCGTAGGCCACGAAGGTGCTAGCATCTCGCTCCCGTTGCTATAAAAAAAACAAAATAAGAGGAAGGAGCAAGACAGAGGAAATAAGTCCCAGATAACAAAAAGACAAAAGTATTGTGAAGAGATGATTGAACGCTGGGAGAGACACTTACAGTTCGGATGCGTTTTGGGCGGCGCCGCTCCACCGCCGCGGGTGCCTGAGAGGAGGACGGATGAGATGGTTCTGCTGGTGGAGGAGGCGGAGGCTGTATCCTCACGCGGGGTCCTCGCGCGCGGGTTCGCCCCGGGGCGGCTTGAGGAGGTGCAGTTGCCGCTTCCATTGGAAAGACCCTGTTCACCGGCTCGGCATGGATCACGGCCCATTGACTGCGGGGCCCGCGCCAGTCAGTTGCCCGGACTGCAGTAATGGCCCGCAAAGAGGTATCCCGAGTCCGGATTGTAGGCACCTCAGGGACCACGGCCTGACCGCAGACGAACGTAAGGAAAGAGTCAAGATTCCTCCGCCAGAATGCGCGGAACTCCCGCGTATAACTTGAAACCCTATCCCTGCCAGGGATGGGCAAATTCCCTAGTTGCGCCAAGATTGGAGGAAGCTCCCCCGCCATGAATCGAAGCTGAGACCCCGTGAAGGAAGTCATCGCGGGGGCAGGTCCGGGCACCCCCTGATCGAAGCCCAGTTGCCTCGCAAAGCGATCCGAGCGGTACACCGCCAACCCAGCTGTCTCATTGCACAAGGTGGGGAGCCACCCAGGAAGAGCAATAAGCACAGAATTGATAACTGTCCGCGCCACGGGATCGTTGCCGCGCGCGGCATTAACAGAAGAACCGACCGGAAGAAGGCACAGTCCCACGCCCATGAGGCCCGAAGAAGGGATGTTGTAGGGACGTGGAACAAAATTGGCCTCAATATCACATACCTTGTACCATGAGGCCTCACTACTAGTCCCGTGCCACTGTTCCACGCGGGACCGCACCCTTGACGCTTCAAAGACCAGGGATTCTGGGGCAATGACGCGGAAATGCTCGAAGAAGTACCCGAGCAAGAAGGTAGAGTGGGCCATTGAAATGTGGTCACATCTTCCCAGGGACCTGGCGTAGTCCGCCTGAACCAGGTCCAGCTGGCGGTAGAGTGACCCCAGAAACAGCGGTGCTAGAGCAACGGGTTGGCCGCGAGCGAGGAGAACGGCCAGCAGGAAGACCGCCTGAGAGAGGCCATCAATTGGGTAGTCGGGCAGGATGAAGTAAGAGAGGAAGTAGAAAAAGAAGCCCGCCATGTAGAGCCGCTGACCGTATTGAGGGCCAGCGACATGATCCCGCTCAACACCAGGAGCAATAGTCCTCGCGGGCTGAAGGTCCTTAAAGAAATAACGCAGCCAGCTGCCAAGGGAAGTCTTTTTGGCATTTGCCACGTTCTCTTTGCGGACCCCCTGATTGGTGAAGATGGGCCCGTTCTGGGCCTGCCTGTGGAGCGTCCTCAAAGTCTCCACATCATTTCGGTCCGCCTGCGTTAGCTGGGCAATATCCAAGATGTTGCCCCCGCGGAGAGACAGACGGGTGAGAATGGAGACATCCTCCAGCGAGAGTCCACTCTCCCCCCATGCCCATGCAAATGAGTGGGTGTCACTGCTCCAGCGAGAGCACGCGAACTCCAAATTCCTGGTGGCAGCCGCCTGCCGGGGAATGCTCAGGTTCCGCGACAGCTGGACGGCCTCAAAAGTAGCACTGCCCAGCAGATGTTGCCTGTGGCGGGGAGTGTTGACAACGTCATCCACCCAGTCCGCCCAGTCGGTGGGTGGGGAAGTTTGGGCCCCGAAGCGACATTCCACGAAGGGGAAGTCCCCGCGCTCGAGGCGAAGACGCAGCACTGAAGAGGGGATAAGGGGCTCTGCATTCTCCGGGGCGGCGGGGGCCGTAAAGAAAGTAGGGTCAGCCACGGCGGGACCCACAACGGGATACGCCCCAGCAAGGGCCCAGAATGGATCCCCGGCTGACTGCAAGTATGGGGCCCTCTGCCACTGGTCCGCGGAAGGGACGGGGATTTCAACGACTGGGCCACACGCAGCCATGTATGAGTGATATGAAAGAGAAAGGAAAGTGGTGGTCGCGAAGGGTGAAAGACGAGAGAGAAAATGATCGCTCGAAAGTCAGAAGAGAAATTGACAGCACTTCGACGAAAATTTGGAGTTTGGTGAAAAAGGAAATAATGAACAGAGGGTTTATATAGTGGTCAAACGGTGGGGACATTTATGACGTCTGCACACGAAGGGTCACGACGGTACACGAAGAGACTTAACGGCACACGAAGAGTCGTTAGCAGTTACCATACCCCTTGCTCCGCGGGCAGGTCCAGGGCAACCACGGAAACCTACAAGAAGGATAGTACGCACGCGGACGACGTGCACTTGTCGTGCGCGCGGGGGGCATATGTAGGCGCGGTCAAAATTATTGACAGGTCATCAAAGAAGACCTTTTGACCAACCAATTGGCCGTGGACACGTGGCGATTAGGTCCACGCGGCAAGTCAATCTTAGTCAAAACACTATTCCAAGAGGACGTTTGACTGACCAATGGAAAGGAAACACGTAGCCCGTAAGATGGACGCCCGCGGAACTGACCCGCAGAAGAGAAGACCCCGCGGGACCTCCCCCGCGGACCCCGCCAGGGAAAATTGAAAGACGTACCGGAATTGGTACAGCGACTACAAAGAAGACCCCGGGATCCTATTCTGGCCTAAAAGGCAGGCCCGGAAGGGACCCCGCGGGAGGAAAGCGATCGCCGCAGGTCGCGACCTTGCTCTTGCGGGAATTGGGGAAGGCTCTTGTGGCTTGGTGGCTTGGGATGGAGGTAGCGTCGCGGAAACGCGAGTTCCCCCCCCCCCCCCCCCCCCCCCCCCCCGCGGAAGTCCTCCGCGGGAGGACGAGTCTTCCGCGACCTGGAGGTACGGGAGGGACACGTGTTGGAGTCTTATAGGAGCGCCGTCCTGGGCCTGACCTAGGCCCATGTGCCCTATAAATATCCCTGACATTCCCAATGATTGCCAGAGGCTGACTTTTCTGGAAAAGGGGAGAGAGAGAGCACTGATTCTGAGGAAGGAGAACATTCTTCCCGGAGAGAAGGTGACCTCACTCATCTGATTCCAGAAATGGCAGACGTCATTCCCCCCGCGGAGAACAAAGGAGACACGTTGCCTTTGTCTTTTCCGTACCTCTTGCTCTAGCCCTCACCCCACGAGATCATCCCTCTTTTCCCCTTGGTACTAATTATCGACCAATCGCACATCTCCAGCTCATTTTTGTACACGTAAGCGACCCCCAAAAGAACCCGCTTCACCCACAAACGTTAAAAATATGAAAGTAAAATCTAGTCATACGTGTACAAGAATTTACACATGATGATATGGCAATATATGATAGACATCGCGCCTCGTGTATTTTGTGCCTTTAAAAACACTCGACTCAGCGAGCTTCGAAGCAAGGCAAAGTCCAAAATTTCTTAGGCCAGCTGCGGTAAAAGACTTTCAATTTTTCATTTAGGCGAATTGTCAAACAATTATTTCGCCACCTCTTCCTTGCCTACATTTTCCTTTGGAGCTGCTTATGCAAGCTCATAGACGAGCTCTATAGGCGAGTTACCACAAATTTTGTTCGAGGCGAGTACCAATTCAGAAGGAAAAAAGAATAAAACCCATGGCTCACAATATTAGTCCTTTTACGTTGACAGATATTGAATGCTCTCCAAACTTGAAATCCTTTATAATCAAAAGTAGACATAAGATCTTGAACCAATAAGTAAAATATTAATTGAGGTGTTCGTCTCGAGAGCCTCACTCGACTCAAGGCATTTTGGTTGCGCCTCGCCTCACCTTAGTTGTGGCCTTTAAAAGCCACTTGGGAACCCGACTTGTTGTCAAATCATCACGTGATCTTAATGACCTCGTGCCATATCCCAAGTTTAAGGGAACACACTTGTTGTCCCCATTGCGATATATGTGTAAAATCCTGACTTTTAAAATTCTAGTCACGTGATCTGAATAGGAACTCGACACTCTAATTTAATTCTAATAGTAAGTTAGGCTACGAGAAGT
The DNA here is from genome assembly GCA_020567845.1 of Rhododendron henanense subsp. lingbaoense. NCBI lineage: Eukaryota > Viridiplantae > Streptophyta > Magnoliopsida > Ericales > Ericaceae > Rhododendron > Rhododendron henanense. The sequence continues at coordinate 1,519,867 of CM036317.1, forward strand.
GTATCGTGATCCAAATGAGTGTGTGAATTCTGTTTTAATTTTGTAAATACTATGGGGCAATGGAATTACATCTTATATACAGCACGAGTTACGCGACGTTGGAATCTTTCCTTTAAAACCGGACAACGCCATAATAATCCCTAGGGGTGAGCATGGTCCGGATTGGTTCGGTTTTATGGTAAACCAAGAACCAAACCAATATCTACGGATTATGAATTTGGAGAACCAAACCAATCCACAAAAGGCATAAAACCAAACCAATCCAAACCATTAAAATACGGATCGATTTCAGTTTTAAACCATGGTTTGCTTTGAACTAAGTTATCATTTTCAACCAACTAATTAAGAGTAGAATACGAACAATTACCTCAAGTCTTAAACTAAGAAAATGAAATACTGATAAAGCCACTACAATGAACCAACTAATAAATATCTTAAGATAGTTTAACCAAATAAAAGGCAAAAGATAATTCCTAAAACTATTGAATTGAAATGAGGTAGCTAAGTTTCCGTTTGACCCAAAAAAAAGAAAAAAGAAATGAGATAGCGAAGGGCAGTAGCAGCAGTATGGTAGCAACCAATTTGTGATGATCACTTCACAACAAGATTAATAATCATAGGAAATTAGGAATGAGTTGTGAGATATAAAAGTTTAATCTAAATTATCTTGGCAGAAAAGAAAAACTAAATATTGCGGTGGATTTAATAGGATCAAAATATTAAGAAATTGGTTGACTAAGGCTCCCTTATTTATTTGGTGAATTATAATTAAATTATATATATATATGTATGTATTATATATTATACGGTTCGAATCGGTTTGGAACCATAACCGTAAACGTGAATCCACAAACCAAACCATATAACGCGGTTTTTAATTTTTTTAAACCATAACCGAACCATACTACTAAAAAATCGAACCAAACATTTCAGTTTGGATTGGTTTGGACTGGATTCGCGGTTTGACAGATTTTTTGCTCACCTCTAATAATCCCCGTACTTTTATTAGTCTATGTTGAATTTTTGAGATTTTTCGGAGACCAAAATCTGAACGCGTACGGATCAAACTCCCGCTAGCGGAACACGTGATATGCCGTGTCATTTAAGGGAGGGAACATGTGTAATTCCTTAACCTGTTTCACCATCCCACCGTTTCATATACCAGACAAAAAGGGGAATTAAGTGCTAATAGCTGTACAAAGCAAAGGGAAAAAAACAAAGAAAGAAGAAGAGCAGCGAACTCCTGTAGTCGACTACTACCCCGTCGAACACGCCGCTCGTCGGAGGACTCCATTGCCGAACTCCCTGTTCTCTCTCTTCTGGTAATCTCACCTCCTCCCTCTCTAAATTACATTAAAATAGGTATCTGATGTATCTACCCTAGGAATAAAGTGATTAGTACAGGACACACAAATCATGCACAACATCGCAAACCCATCGCTCCTCCACCGCACTCCTCACTTTCTCTTGGGTTCTCTCCGTCATCTGCTTTGGAATCGTGACTCGACGCGATTAACATTAAATCACCAATAATAAAGTCTCTAATTGAAATATTAGAATCCTAGGAGTTTAAGTTAATTATCCAATCATTGTCGGCCGCCGATGCCGGGAGTAAGTATCCCAATTGAGTTACTGAAGCAAATTTGGGGTTTTCCCAGAAATCCTATTGAAACCCCTGCTCTACTAAAGAAGACACAATTCAACCCTAACCTTCTAGTTATGATGGTTCGACCCCAAGTTTGGACATGGAAAAATAGCCTTTAACCTGGGAATTTTCTCCTAAGATGGATTACATGGAAGATGGCTGAAGCTAAGTTGTAAAAAAAAGAGAGGATATTATTCTAGCTTTAACTAAGTTAATTGTAAAGGAGATTCTGTGAGTAATTGTCACGATAATTATGTGTTTAGGTGCAAGTACTGCGAAGTGAGGTGATCGATAGAATTCGTGCTAATCTAGCCTATCTTCAAACCTACAGGAGAAAGAAGAGAGCTACAATCCCATCCATTCAAATCCGTCCTAGCTCTCAATCAAGGGAAGAAAGAAGCCACGAACTCCTACTTCCTTAGAGAGCTACCAGTGCCGTTAAGGAAGTTAATGCCAGTCATAACAAGAAGAGAGTGGGCGGGTGATGGCAATCGGGAGAATCAAGGGTTTCGTAGTTAAAGGTAAGACGGCCGCACCTCAAATCGTCGCCACCAAGGCCGTGCTCCTCCGGTAGTTTGACCAACTATTTAGGATAGGGATTTGGCAAAGTCCTAGGGCAGATGCGTGAACTGTAGTCCTTGTTCACCATTTTGATGACGATCTGGAGAAATGTGAAAGAAAGTAGAGTGATGTCGTTAACTAACATCGGGAAAGACACGTGCTAGATCTAGACATCCTTGTCCACGACTAGACTAGACATTCTCAATAGCCTTCTCTTTCTCACCCTGATTTGTCTCTTCAGCGGGAGTGCAGGGAAATTAGAGAATGAATTCTATCTCTAGCTGTCTATACGACTAATGACTTCACTTTGGGCTACTACTTGAAGGGGGAGGCCCGCTTCACTCTAGAATACGAGCTACTATCCCTTCGATAACTAGGGATCATCAACTGAGGAAGTCAGATACTCTCTTAAAGGTGAGTTGCGCATACCTTAGTTACATGTATTTTCTGAAATTTTGGAATGAGATGCCATTGCTTGATTTTGCTGGAAAGTATCGAATTTGAACTTTCTACTTGGTTTAATTGATGTTAATGTATGCAATGGCTGGTTTATAAATCTTTTGAGTTCCAGTTAAATTAGACCATGGCAATATGTTTTGGAAACTTGAATCGTAATGGATGCTAGTACATGATCGTGATAATATGATTCATTCGAACGGTGTCCCGAGCGCTAGGGGATGGGTAAAGATACTAGTGGCATGAAGTAATAAGGTAGGAGATGCAGCCAGGCATCACCGGGTAATGATATCTTACCACTCTTCAATGGGGTCGCTCCCCAACCGACTGGCAAAAATACCGTTGAATGCTATTATCGCTCAAAAGTGCAAAAGTGGAAAGAGAAATGAAATGAAAAGGGTCCATCTCTTGGACCGAAGAAATGAGCTTACGGACTAAAATCCTTGTACTGGATGTTCAACAAAATGTTTGAATTATAGCTTTGAGCTGTTTTATAATGTGGGGTATTTCCATGGTCAAACTTGTAACTTTGGTATACGTTTCTCACCCGAGCTTCGGCTTATGAAAACCTTTTACAATTTTTCAGGTTAAGGTAGATTGCAAGTTGTGGACTGAATGAGGTGCTAGAATAACCGTGGAGAATCACGTGTTATGTAATGGTTTGTATTTATTATACTTGTACACTTAGAAGCTCTTCTAAGGGATTATTTTATTTATCCTACGCTTCCGCATGCTTTGAATTCTATGGTTTAAAAAGACGATGATGTTAGAAATCCCTAAACTAGATTATGAGCAGGCCTTTGGTGGCTTAACACCCGCTTGGCCGGTCACGACTTCCAGGATCGGTTTTGGGTCGTGACAATATGAACCTTCTTTCCATGATCAATGATGTCATCCATTCTCCACATAAGCCAGGTGCCAACTCCTATGCCACTCGGCGTCCCACAAGGAACCAAGCAACTTGGATTATGACTGCCCCCAACTTGGGCTTTACCAAGTCATTCTCCTTGGCTTGGCCTAATCCCGAGCCTAGCCTCCCAGCCTTGCAATGCCATGCATGCCAGGAGCAGGGCTGGCCTTGCAATGCCAAGAGTTGGACTTCGGACCCCTAGCTTGCTGGCTCTTCATTTGCTCGGCCAAATGTTGGATTGGGCTAAGTATGGTAGAACAACCTGAATTGGGTTGTGGACCTAGCCCCCTGTTTCGGCCCAAGGATCATCTAGTCCGCCCCTCCACAGATCAATACAAGATAGAACAATTAAAGGGTTTCACATACGTAACAGAAGCGGAAGTAGAAAGAGTATCATTACATGCTGCCTCACGAAAAGATAACGAAAAGCTTAACTCTTTTTGTTTCACTTTGAGAACATCATCTTGTTCCTTTGGCCCAAAGATGTGACTTGAGAATAGTTGATACACTCATGATCATGAGAAGTTATGTAGGTCATCTAATTAAGAGGTTCCACTGTTTCAAATGAACCACTCTGATTCCTCTCGTGTCCAGAAACATTGGTCTGTAACCCTAGAGTCTTATTTCTCTTATGATCTAGCTCCAACTCTACCTCAGCTTCTCAGCTATTTTCTGGTATTTCAGTGCTGGTTTTTTGTGGCTTGGTATGGTTCTACACTTTTTTAACAGCCAGACAACAACTAAGGTATACTTGTGCATCAACAAGTAGTGATGAATTTTAATGTTGAACCTCAAAGTAAAAGAACAAGAAGGCTACAAAAGAAATCAGTGATACCTCGAAAAAGGGCAGTCTACAAGAACCATGAACTTCTTAGACCCCTCTTGGCCAGCATTGCAATATATGCTAACTTCTCCCTTGACAGACATTTGGGCATATTCTGCTCCCTTGCCTCAGTTCCCTTCTTTACTTGAGCATCAAAACTTGTACCACCAAAGATGGATTTGGGACTTGATTAGTCTCCATAGCAGATAAAGTAGGGGTGGCAAATGGGCGGGTTTGGGTCAAAATGGATAAGTTGCAAGTGGGTTGGGTCTTTAATGGGTCATTGACCATTTAGACCCATTAATTATGAGTCTAATTATCCATACCCAACCCAACCCATTTATTTAAAAGCAAACCCGACCCGCCCATTAGCCCAATTACATACTATATACTAAAATGACTAAAATACATATGTACACTAAAACGACCATATTACCCCTGTAAATTTAAAGGACTAAAATACCATGTACACTAAAATTACCATACTATCCCTCTACTACAAAAATGACCAAATTACCCCTATACACTTAATTACCATGTGACTTAGTGATTCATCTCGTCGAGAAAAAACGGAAAAGTAAAAAATTATGATCGAAACTCATAAATTTTTTCAAAAAGACAAGAATAAGTAAATTTTTTTGTCTTATTGACTTATTGTCTTTATTCAAAAAATTATAAGTTTCGATCAAAATTTTTTTACTTTTCCGATTCCTCTCGTCGAAACGAATTAATAAGTCACAAAATTTTGACGCAAAACAAAAAAATGTAAAAAAGTTTGAATAAGGACAAAAAAATAAGTCACTTAAAACGGAATTGAAGTGGGGAAAGCCAAGAGATTCAGATTAATTTTCAGACATTTAAATTTGAGGCTCAGTAAACGGTTGAGTAGTTAGATAAAGAGTCTATGGCACTTTTATTTTGTTCTTCTTTTGGAATTCCAATTTACTACTTGATTAGAAATCAATTCTAAACTGGAGATATGCAACTGGAAATTGTGAAGAATTTTAGTTGATATGGGATGGACAGTGCCAAACGCAGATGAGAGAGAGAGAGAGAGAGAGTGGGAGGAGGAGGAGTAGGAGAGAGAGAGAGGAGGAGAGAGAGAGAGACGTACATGAAGAGAGAGAGGCGAGAGAGGTCGAGAGGAGGAGAATCAAGTGTGGAAGGAAGGTTTTTTGTGGGTCATGTTCATGACTTTTTGGGTCATTTTAGTTGACCCAATTAAGACCCAATAAAGACCCAATTAATAAATGGGTTATGTTGATGTCCAAAACTGGATGGTCAATCCGAGCTCCGACTTCGAGGAGTTCCTGCAAAACAGCGTCCGGGGACTGGGGGTGTTTCCAGTCGTGGACCCTCCGATGGCTAAGTCAGCAAGAGTGTGAGAGATTACAGATCTGTGTGCTTAGCGGATAAAGTTTTGTACGTACCGTAAACCCATGGATGAGCTGCCTATTTATAGGCGAGGTGGTTCGTGTCCCCGCGAGGGGCACGAAGGTGGCAGATCGTGGGCCACGACGACGGTTGAAGTCCCCCGAGGTGGGGGGACTCCCGTCCGAACTGGAGTGAGTGGTGGACGTGGGAGTCATGGCCCCGTAGTCCAGGAATCCAGGGGACGTGGGGTTGCCCCCCTCACGTCCGAGGATACCGGCGGGTGTAACCGTATTGACCCAGTCAGTGCTTATCCTGTCGTCCCAGCGAGGTTGGAGGAATCTGACCGAGCGACTTGAATGTGACCGAGCGACGGCTGTCCGACCGAGCAGGTCACCTCTTGACACGTGTCGACAGAACAACGCTCGTCAGTACAGCCTAAAAATATCCTCATCAGTTGCCCCCCATTCCCAAGTCGAGCAGAGCGAGTCTCGACGCTGGGAATAATTGCTCTGCTTGTGAACGCGGTGCTCGAGGCAGTTATTGCGAGGGAAAGAAGTCTCCCTTTACCCGAGGATAATGATGAGTAACCGCCAAAATACACACCCCACGTGAAGTTGGGTTTTCCAAATTTCGAAATTCCCGAGATACGAGGACGGCTGTGGTTGGGGATCTGGCGGCAGATCCTGCTTGTTCATGATCGGACGGTCGAGAAGTCCAAGGATTTTCCTTGATTCGCGCACCCGAGGAAGGGTACAAATATGATCATGCAGCTATTCCCAAACACTCCTCGTTTTCTGCCCCCCAAGTCGATTTGCAACGCTGGATCCAGAAACAGACGCCAATCCGGGTGACCCGATACCCGGGGTTGATTTTCCCCTTCAAGCGATCGAGCCCGTGGTTCCTCATTACAGATTGAATGAATTATTTGGTGCTCTTCGAGTGTGGAACCAGTTGTTGCGATTCCGTTTTGAGCGACAAGCCCTAAAACCCCTTCTCCATTTGTACACCAGTCAAGAGCCGTTCTTGCACTTTGTGAGGGATCTCTCCCGTCTTGCTTCCGATTCCCCTGTACCTAAGATGGAAGAGACTGCCCCTGCCAATGTCATCGATGTGGAGACCGTCGTCAAGGTCCCGTCCTTTAGGGCTGAAACGCTCGTGAGCGTGATTTACGAGGAGGACCTGGGGACGATCAGAGCGGCCTACCAGATCCCGGATTCTGTGACCCTCCGAGCGGCCCGTCCGGAAGAGAGGGCTTGCTCCTTCGCAGAGGGCGAGGTGTGTGTTTATGAGCACGCCTTCTTCGCTGGGCTGCGAGTCCCATTTCCACGGATCATCCGAGAGCTGCTGGGCCGCATGAAGCTTGCCCCTGGGCAGCTTATGCCAAATGCTTGGAACATCTTCTTTGGGGCATTTATGATGTTCGAGGCGCTGGGTGCCGAGGGCCGCCCTATGACGATCGACGATTTCTTTTACTGCTATACCCCAAAGGTGGGAGATGCGGGCTTCTGGTACTTCCAAGCACTTGACGGTCGTCAGATCGTGTTTGGGTACCCATCGTCTGTCAAAAAATGGAAAGAGAAGTTCTTCTTTATTTCTGGAGAGGGATGGGAGTATCAGAGTGACGAAGTGGTTGGCCCCAACACCCCAGGGATCCAGACAGTGTGGGGAGACCCCGAGCCGAGTGACTTCCGGCGGGTGGAGAACCCCAACCCAGACATCGACGGACTGATTGCGGCCATGCGGAAAGAGAAGATCCCCTTTGAGGAGTTGGTGAACCCTCAGAAGCTGTTCGACCACCTACTGGGGCCAAATCCTGCGGGTAACGTTTCAATCCCTTCTACTTATCCGTCTTTGACCGTGTCCTTCCCATTTTCTGATTATTGCTTTAATTGTGTTCTTACCTCCAGACATCAAACCGTTTGACAAGGTGGCTTATACCCAGATGAGGGCCCGAGCGGCCGTTCCAACGAACCTTCCACCAGCGGCCCCCACAAGGCTCTCCCGTCTGAGGATTGGCAAGGAGATTTTGGAAAAAACGCTGGAAGCGGCCGATGGATCGGCCCTGAAGGCCCTGGGCAAGAAGAAGAGAAAGAGAGTTGCGGAGATAACCGACAAAGACGAGGCCCTTGTCGCGGAGATGGCGGACCCCGATATTTCGATCGGCCGGGTGTTAGAATCCCTCGTGAAAGAAGGTGAGCTCCCCGGTCCGACCGAACAGAGGAAAAGCGAGAAAGAACGGCCACCCTCTCCAACGGCAAAGGACCCGACTCCTTTAAAGAAAGTTGCATTCCAAACATCCCCTTCTACCCCTGCAGCCCCGTGGACGGAAACAGAGATGGCAAGCATGGCTGGGCTGATATACCCAACGGCGAACGACTACGCAACAATTCCGGTGAAAGGGAGCATCCTGTCGGACCCGTCCGCCGGCCACCGAGCGTTGAATGCTTTTGTCCAACCTGTCTACGACGGCCTTGCTTCGCTGCCGGCGGAGAAGCTGCTGAGAAACTTCGAGCTGCATCTGAGTAGGGTAAGTGTTGCTTTTCGATACCTGCTCTTGTGACGAAAACCTTTGATGCCTAATGACTGTTCCTGCATTCGTTATCTGTAGGCCATTGCTGAAGGAGTGGTTGTTGCAAGGAGGCTGGCCGACCGAGAGCTAAGGCTTCATGGTGTCATGCGCCAAGCCCTGGAATGTCGCAACTCCTTGGAGCAGCTAGAGAAGACTCACTCCGGCTGCCCTTCAGCACTGCAACAAGCCGTGGAGGAGGCCGGCCGAGCAAGAGGGGAGGCGGAGCGGTTGCGTCAAGCGGTCAAAGAGGCCCAAGAGAAATCTGAGGGAGATTTGAGAAACTTGAGGGAAGCCCTGTCAGGTAGAGAGGAGGAGCTGAAAGCATTAAAGCAGGCGTCCGAGAATACCACCACCCGGCAATCAACCATGATCTTGAAGCTTCAAAGCGACCTTGGCCAGGCGAGGGCCACCACAGCCCAGGCGGTTGAAGAGTACAAGGCCTCTGATGAGTGTGCCAGCGAGCTAATGTTGTACTTTTCAGGTGGCTTCGAGCAAGCCATTAAGCGTGTGAAGGCCAAGTACACTGACCTTGACCTGAGCGAACTGAAGCCTGAGCCTCCGTCCGATGTGGAGAACACCGAAATGGGTGGTGGTGGAGGTGACGACGAAGACGACGACGCCCAGAGTTGAAACTTGCTGCCCTCTGTGCCCTTACCTCCTGTGTTTTTGTTTTGATGTACAATGTTTTGTTTTCGCAAGCGGAAGACTCGTACCCCCGTATAATCAGGCATCCCACCGTATAATTAGGCATTCCACCGTATGATTAGGCATTCGACCGTATAACTGGGCACTCCATCGTATGATTGGGTATAACAATGTTTTCTTGTTCGTTATTCCAAGGTGGAGAACGGGGTTCGTCCCTCTAGGGGCATGACCGTTGTTGTTGTATTTGTTTATCTGTTGCTTGTCTTTGATTCCGCCCCAAGAGAGTTTTTGGGTGGAGTGTCACACTGAATGATCCGTCGAGAGCCGAGCGAATAAACAGGTGTCGAACGAGCGTGTCTGTCAGACCGAGCGGTTCCCTTCGGGAGCACTGGATAATCTCAATGTTGGGCGAGAGAGGCTCATCGAATCAAGCAGATTTGATCATTAAATGCATGCTTTGTACAGATAAGAAAGTAATCATGCGAGGTGCACTTCATTAATTAATGCAGGCTATCCCGTACTCTTGGGCTGACGCCCAGACAGATGAGTGGTAGTAATTACGCCGTCGAGCGAGTGATTGTGTACGCTTTGGCAGTTGGCGCAAGTGTATCCCGCCAAACGAGGAGAGCATTCAGGCTAGACATCAAAGTAGTTTAGTTTCCCAAGGAATTTTAACAACACTTCCACTTCTACCGCCATTAAGGCAGTTATTAATTGATTCAAATTTCCAAAGAGTTGGTTGATTTCTCCTTCTATAAAAGCGGACCCTGGTACTCCCTCTCCCCCACAAAACTTTTCATTTCTGAGGTAAAGAGAGAAAGGAAAGAGTCTGCAAAATGTCGCGTGATATCAACAACACACTGGAGAACTTATGCCAGCAAGTGCAGGGCCTTAGAGGTGTCGTGGAGGGGCTGTCAGCGAGGGTGGAGGTGATGGAGGACACGGTCCGGAACGCTGAGAAGGTGGTCCGGCTCCTGCTGATAACAGGCTGGAACCCCCTCCATGGCCCCCGGCCGGCGACTCCATCTCCTCCACGGGGAATGGTAACCTCCCCCGAGGCCAAGAGAGGACGTGAGGACGGGCCACATTAAATGCCTCACGCGGACTCGCTTAGGCTTCAGGGTTTTTTGATTTATTTTTTGTAACGGGAGTCTAACCCCCCTCCTCCCGAATTAAAAGAGGGGGTTTAGTTTAATGAAAAATTTCCTTTCATCGTTAAACCTCTTTGTGAATGACTGCACAAAAAGATGCAGGCCTAAAGTTACGCAATATGGTTACTCATGCGTAAAACTTAAACGAAAGTGAAGTGATACCGTTCACTCTTTGAAATGCTGTAAGAAACTGCTGTGTATTAACTCGTGTAGTTCCGTCGTCCGTTTGAGGAGAGTCTGTTTGTTTCTTAAAATCGTTGTTTATAGACGAGTGCCGTCCTGTCAGGAGAGCGTGTTAACTCGCTGACCGACCGAAGAGGGCCATGTTAGTCTCTTCAAATCGTTTTATTTATAGACGAGTGCCGTCCTGTCAGGAGAGCTTGTTAACTCGCTGACCGACCGAAGAGGGCCATGTTAGTCTCTTCAAATCGTTTTATTTATAGACGAGTGCCGTCCTGTCAGGAGAGCGTGTTAACTCGCTGACCGACCGAAGAGGGCCATGTTAGTCTCTTCAAATCGTTTTATTTATAGACGAGTGCCGTCCTGTCAGGAGAGCGTGTTAACTCGCTGACCGACCGAAGAGGGCCATGTTAGTCTCTTCAAATCGTTTTATTTATTCGTGGTTTTCCGGGACAATCTTTGTTTAAAAAGGAAAAACATGGATATTTCCATTGATGATTAAAAGAGAGATTTACAAATCGATCGTCTAGAAACTCATCGAATGAGATAGGGATAGAGGCGTATAGCCTAAAAAAAAGAAATTACTGGACCCAACTATACGAGGGTCAAGAAACAAATTTAAAGAAAAGTAAATTGGAATTTACTGATAATAAATCTTCAGATTGTCCGCGTTCCACGGGTGAGGGAGTTTCCAACCAGACATGGTGACTAGTTGGTATACCCCAGGCTTGATGATCTTTTGGACCTGGAACGGGCCTTCCCACTTCGGATTCAACTTGCCTAGCTTCTTCTTCTCCAGCACCTTTTTCAAGACTAGATCACCAACTTGGAAAGCTCTGTGTTTGACCTTCTTGTCGAAGTAAAGCTTCGCCTTCTGTTGGTATGCGGCCGCTCTAACCGCGGCCGCTCGCCTGGTTTCCTCGAGCAAATCGAGGTTTAGGCTGAGGGCCCTGTCGTTCTGCTCCGCATTGTAGTTTTGGACCCTGTAGGTTGGGATAGCGACCTCAACTGGGATGACCGCTTCAGAGCCAAAGGCCATTTGGAAGGGAGTTTGTCCCGTCGGGGTGCGTACAGTGGTGTGGTATGCCCAGAGGGTACTTGGTAACATTCCTGCCCATAACCCTTTGGCATCGTCCAGCCTGGTTTTGATGATGCCAAGAAGGGTGCGGTTAGTGACCTCTGCCTGCCCGTTGGCTTGAGGGTGACCAGGAGTTGCGTATTTGCACTTGGTGTTGAACTGCTCCCAGAAATCTCGCATCATCTCATTGTCGAATTGCTTGCCGTTGTCCGAGACAATGGCATGGGGAATCCCGAACCTGCAAACAATGTGCTTCCAGACGAAATCTCTTGCTGCCTCTTGAGTGATTTTGGCGAGCGGCTTTGCCTCCACCCACTTGGTGAAATAGTCGATTGCGACTATGGCAAACTTGTGCTGCCCTGGCCCCAACTTGAAGGGGCCAATGATGTTGATCCCCCACTGCGCGAACGGCCAAGGGTTATCGATGGGCGTGAGTGGCTCTGGAGGCTGATGGGGAATGTTGGCGAAGCGTTGACATTTGTCACATCGGCGCACGAAGTTGTTGGAGTCGGCCTTCATGGTGGGCCAGTAATAGCCCGCTCGAAGTGCCTTGAATACCAGCGCTCGGCCCCCGGAATGGTTGCCGCAGATTCCTTCGTGAATTTCCCTCAGAATGAATTGACCCTCCACATCTGAGACACACCTGAGATAAGGGTAGGTGAAGCCTCTCTTGTAGAGGGTGCCATCCTGCAGGAGGTATCTTGCTGACCGGTACCTGAGTTTCTTCGCTTCCCTTCTGTCCGAGGGAAGTTCCCCATCCTGGAGGAATTTAATGATGGATTCCGCCCATTCTGCATGGGATTGGATAACCTGGACTTCTCCGGATTCTCGGTCATCGATGCTTGGCTCTGCAAGGTATTGGAGAGCAGTCATGGGCCCCAGGTGTTCATCAGGAGCACTTGCCAAGCGAGCCAAGGAGTCTGTGGGCAGCATGCCCTCGGAAAAAGGATTCCGTTCCTTTCGCCGTTGCGGCCCTTTTCTTTGAAAATCGAGGGAGCGCGAGCGCTGGCGGCGTGCGCTCAAAAATACAGAGTCGCCACTTGAGTTTTGAAGGTCCGACACTCAAGGAACCGTATTTCGAAGCACCTGCCGCGCTTTGATTGAAAAGTGAAGGAAACCAGTCCGTCATAACCATATCTGGGTTCGGGAGCCAGGTTACGAGAGGGGAAGGGTTTTATGGCACCCCTCTCGCCCAATCCGGAGATCGGTCTCTACTTAGGCGTTTTATGAAAACATTTGTGATTCTTCCTCTTTTAATTGATTTTAGCCAATTAGGGCGGGGGAACAGTTAATCATGGATTAAAACTGTAACATTTTGCAAGATGTGATCAAATAATGGCATGGATGGATAATATTGACAAAATAATAAATGGAATGACCCCGAGACAACGATCAGATGCCAAAACCAGGCTCGGGGCAGATTTGTCCTACGCGATGACCAACTTGCATGCCTGAACAAATCTTCATGCAAGTCAACCATCGCGCGAGACACACTGACCCTCGCGCGAGCATGTCATCTCACCACAGCCCCTGAATCATTCCCTTCTGGGCTCTGGAAGGACCAGTGCACACCCAGGAAGCAAACCAAGCAGTTTATGGGAAGGCTAAAAATACTAATTATTACACCATACTCCAAACAGGAGCCAAATAAGATAAAATACAACCCCTAAACAGTGGGGGTATCAAAACAGAGGCCAAGGGCCTAGTTGCCCATGCAAGGGCCACTCATGGAAATCAACGAACTGTCGCGCGACTGAGAGTGACTCTCGCGCGACACCCCTGACTGGACTTCCAGGAATTGCTTTGCATGTTTGGGTCCTGAGACAGGTTCAGGGGATCCCAAGGGCATTCCTAACTATTTAAAGCAAACAAACAAGTTACTGTATTTTGTTTTGCATGCATAACAGTGATCTAAGAATCAAGGTGAGACATAATAAACATAAATATACTGCAAAACAGAAAAGGGCTAGCCTCCCTTCCCCACAAGGTCCAATCTCTTGCTGACACAAGTATCGCGCGAGTAAAGGGGACCATCGCGCGAGGGTGTGACTGCCATGATTTCTTGTAACTTTGCTGGCTTTAGGACCAGGACATGGTATTGATTACCAGCCTTGGCCCTGTCAGCCCCCCTCAGGGATCAAAACAGAAACATGTCAAGTGTTATACCTTTGCTTGGAAAGGGTTTGGGAATAGATGAGATTGATTGATGGGGTCTTGCTACCAAGCATGTATGAACACACTAGGATCAGAAGATTAGGAAGTGGTTTTGGGGTTAGTGGCTTTGTGCTAGCTAGTATGGGACTTGTGAATTAACCAAAGAACTTCTTAGTTGATTTTTTGGAACCCTTCACATGGAAGACCAATGGGGGTATTTATAGGGGGAGAGTAAGGCTTGGTTTAGGGCCAAACAAGCCCTTAAGACCAGCCACTAAGGCTGGTCACAACTTGGTTGTAAGGCTAGCCAACAAGGTGAGAGAGTGGGTGGGAGTTTGCATGGGGCTAGGACCTGCCAGCACGTCGTTCAGCTGAGGAGAACGGGGTTCCAGCCCATGGGAACCCATGTGCCAAGCAATCATCACCAGTCCAGCTGGATTCTGTGAAAGGGACAGGTGGAAACCATCGCGCGAGGGTCCATGAGTGTCGCGCGAGGGTCAAACAGTCAACAGTTTGACTTTGACTACACGTGGCGGGCTGAGTATCGCGCGAGGGACAAGAAGGCTCGCGCGAGGGTCAACTCTGGCTCAGGGTTTGACTGAAGGTTGAGAAAGGTTTGAAAGGTTCAAGCGAGGTTCCTAAATGCTCCAAGCCTAATCCAATTCCAATCCAAGCTCTGTTTGATCCGATTTCATCATCGGGGAAACAAGAAAATCGTAAAATAAAGTAAAACGATTGGGAGACCCAGATTGGGGTGTCTACAGTAGTCCCTCTTTGACGGCACGCAGAGCACCATTGACTGGTACGGGTAACGTCAAAGATTTCTAGACACCCACCGAATCCGCCCAAAAGCCGATTGAATGGAAAATGCAAACGAGTACATAAAAATACCGTGCACCAAGGGGGAATTGAAGATCGGACGGATAGATCGTCGCTGCGGATTGATCGGACGGATAGATCGTCGTTGTGGATTGACTTGGACGGATAGATCGTCGCTGATTGATCGATCGGACGGATAGATCGTCGCTGATTGTTGATCGGACGGATAGATCGTCGCTGATTGTTGATCGGACGGATAGATCGTCGCTGATTATTGATCGGACGGATAGATCGTCGCTGATTGTTGATTGGACGGATAGATCGTCGCTGATTGTTGATCGGACGGATAGATCGTCGCTGATTGTTGATCGGACGGATAGATCGTCGCTGATTGTTGATCGGACGGATAGATCGTCGCTGATTGTTGATCGGACGGATAGATCGTCGCTGATTGTTGATCGGACGGATAGATCGTCGCTGATTGTTGATCGGACGGATAGATCGTCGCTGATTGTTGATCGGACGGATAGATCGTCGCTGATTGTTGATCGGACGGATAGATCGTCGCTGATTGTTGATCGGACGGATAGATCGTCGCTGATTGTGGGCGGACCACTGCTGGGGATACAAAAGCCCAAGAGTCTCGAATATCAAGTCTCCAAAACGACCCTCAAATTTATCGGTAATATACCAACACATCGTGGATCTCAAAGAGGGGCTAATTAACTGAGATCGGGCCGGACCCAAAATCTGGATTGGGCCTGAGGCCCAAAGCCAAGTGTCGCGCGACACTCCAGAACCATCGCGCGAGTGTATGAAGTTAGGGCTCGGGTCTAAACAGGCCCAGACCCGGCCCAAACCTGTTCCATTCGTTTAAAACCCCGCGGGGGTTACAGAAACAGTAACGGAACAGTTTCAAAAGTTCGAAACTCTCTCAAATTCTCGTCTCTCCTCCCAAACTTCTTCAAACTTCGATCTCACCCACGAAATCATCCAAACCCAACCTTGATCGGTCAGCCATGGCAGACCACGGTGGCGGGGGCGATGGTGATGAAGTTATTGATCGGTCGGAGGACCGAGGAGGCCCCGTGGTCGCAGAACCAGGGGATCAAAGACCAGCGGAGGCCACCGCAGGGGCCGGTGCAACGGTTGCAGGCGGCGGAGATGGCAAAGAGGGTCGCGAGCAGGCGACTGTTGGTGGCGACGAGAGTCGCGCGACGGAGCCAGAGGCTCGCGCGACCGTTGAGCCTGAGGCCGTAGAGGCTGTCGTCGAGCGGTTAGATCCGGGCGTGGCCGTAGAAGGGTCGGTGGTGACCGGGGTGCGTCCAGGAGACGCCGGGGATGTTGATGCTGGAGAGCACCATCGCGCGACAGAGGAGGAGCCTCGCGCGATGGTTGATGCTGGAGGAGGCAGTGGCAGTGGGGGAGGAGATGACACTGTTGAACCATCCGGGTCCCCGCCGAGGGATTCGGCGAAGGGCAAAGGTGTCGTTGACGCGGAGGAGGAGACTACGATGCCTCAGGTTGAGATCCGGGAGGAGGATGTGTTGTTTAGGCCGGAGTCGACCGCGGCCACGTCGTCGAGACACGTGCCGATCACTAGGCATGATGTTGCCGAGTACCTGACTGACGAGGCATTAGCGAGATTGTTAGAGGACAACCCCCTGGTTGGGGAATTGGTCCTAAAAGCCAGAGAGGACCGCGCTCGGGCCATCGAGGCGTCGGAGGCCGTTGAGAAGGCCGAGAGAGAGAAACTGGAGAGAGAGGAGCTTCTGAGAGACGCGGAGGCCGAGGAGAGAGCCCGAGTTGAGGCGCAGGGGCCTAGGGTTACGGCCGTGGAGGAGGCGAAGAACACGAGTCGGCCGGGCTTTTCAGCGGAGGCATACGTACTTCCCACGCCGCACCTCTTCGTTCCGTCGGGCATTGCAGCCCGTATACCGTCGCGGAGAGACTACGACGACGAGTTGGTGTTGAGGGATCCTCGGGTCCACCTTGCGGCGACATGGAGGGAGGTATATTCCCAGAAAACACCCTTTGTAACTTGATTTTGACATTCGTACTTTGATAGATCACATTCGATACTTGCTCCGAACATGCTTGAATTTTAGAATTGCATAGATGATCCTGCGAGCCAAAGCATGCCAAAGCCACGTATTTCCGTAATATAGGCCCAATATATAATAACTTGAACCAACCATTCGTTGTAGGCTTTATTGATCACCTAGAACTTGAGAATGAATTCCCTGTATACTGATGAACTCTTTTCTGCTTGTCTTTGTATCTGAAACAGGCGGGAGTTGAGCAGAGGGACATCCGCGGCTTCGGGGGCGCGTGCATGTCCTTGCAGCTGTACGAGGGGCTGCCGGAGAGAGTGAGGCGGCTGGTAGACGAGGCGGGCTTTGGGGAGTTCGTGCGGACTTTGACCCCAGCGAGGATTGACCACGCCGTCCTCGTTGCACTTGCTGAGAGGTGGAGGGATACGACCAATACCTTCCACCTACCTCCTGGGGAGATGACAGTGACACCTGCTGACTTTGCAGCGATCACCGGGCTGAGGGTCGGAGGTGAGCCCATCCCGTTTGACTCAGGGATCCAGGAGGATCGGGCTGCTCTGGAGTGGTTTCTGGGCAGAGTGCCCAAGGTAGAGGGGGGAATGGCCAGGTATGACCAGTTCAAGGGCTACTTGAAAACGGAGGTGTCGAGTGACCGGGAGGCGGAGCAGATGGCCCGGGCGTTTCTGCTATACCTGTTTGGTGCCACGCTGTACCCAAACAGGCGGAGCAACGTGCACCTGTCGTACTTGCCAGCGTTGAGGGACCTGAGGACAGCCTCGCGCTTTGACTGGGGCGGAGCGGCTCTTGGGACGGCCTATCTCTTCTTTGGCGACTCGTCGAGGACGGGCAAGAGCATGGCCGGCTACTGGAGAGTCTGGGAGGTACAATTCTAATCCCTTTAAGCACAATTTGAATACGCTTGTCCATCGTTTAGTCTGTTTGACTGTTTCAATTTCGAATGCTATATATGCCTTGACTAACATCCGAGCTCGTCTAAACCTTGCAGCTTTGGGCGTACGAGGTTCTGCGGATGTATCCGCCAGAATGCAAGCACCCAGACCTGAGCACTCTCCCTCGCGCGTTGAAATGGAGCAAGGAGAGCACCGGGAAGAAGGAGGGGAGAGGCGAGCTCAACGCCTTCAGGCTGTACTTAGACGAGCTCAGGGCCTCACAGGTATGAATACGTAACTGTAAGCCTTAGGCACGCATCCATTTCCTTGCTTTAATGCTGTCACTGATCAATTGCTTGCATTGCTTGTTTGCCTTGAATTGCAGGTCAATTGGAATCCCTGGAGGGGAGCGAAGCCAGAGCCAGAGTTGTCACAGCCAGCAGGGTGCTGTTAGAGTCTGCCTTTGGTTGGCAGTGGTACTTGGGAGACCGAGTGACGCGCCAGTCGCTTGGTTATCCTGAGTGCTGGGTGCCAGGGCCACTCCCACCTCGAGCTTCACACACGGGAGAGTACACACGGGCCGAGCTGGAAAGGTACACGAGGCCGGATACTGAGCTTGGGCGATTCTTGCGCCCTGGTAGAGACTATGCAGTCTACCAGCGAGACTTCCTGGCGGGCCCACTGGGGATCCGTGGCCGGAGGGAGGCACGGGGCCAGGCCGCAGAGGCCGCTGAGGAGAGGAGAGCAGCAAGAGAGGGACGGAGAGGAGGTGAGGGCCGGGCCAGGCGAGCCTCGAGCGGACCGGCAGTTGGTGGACTCCCAGTGCTGTTGTGGAGGATTCCTGTGGTTGACAGTCAGGGGAATCCTGCAGAGTTTCAGTTAGCGCCTGCGAGGACAGAGCCTACTCCCGTGACTGTGTCGGTAAGAATCAGCCTCCAATATCGCTTTTGAACTTCAAATGCTTGAATTATCTGCTGAACAGTCTGACGAACTTGAATTGCATGCAGGTGCCAATTGAGTGGGTGAACGAAGCCGTTCGACGCATGCTAGCGTTGGAGAATGCAGTGAGAAAGGCAGCGAGCGGCACGCCACTGGAGTTGCAGTACCAGGTACCGACGTCACGGCCGACTCAGCCAGCCGTCGTTCAGAGGACTCAGGTATGAAACAATACATTTCAGCTTTCGATACATTCCTGCTTTGATACATTCCTGCTTTGATAGCTTGATAGATGTACCTGTTTTCAATACTGAAACACAACATGTGCAATAGATACTGATGCTTTGAAATGCAATGATAATGCAGATGGAAGGGAAAAGGAACCCTAGGAGGAAGAGCGTGCGAGATCCGCCACCGAGGAAGGTGGTGGCACAGAAATCTGCGCCTCCGGTTACCACCACACGGCGACAGACGAGGGGTTTGCAGACGGCGCGTGCACGCGAGGAGGAGGCCAAGCAGGCCGTGAGGCAAGCTGAGCTTCGGTATCAAGTGAAGAGGCGCGAAAAGCCGACGTTGGAGAAACCGGGCCCGGCTCGTAGGCCGAAATTGATCATGAGCCCAAATTCTGAGGATGAGGAGGAAGAGGGAGAAGAAGAAGAGGGAGAGGGAGAGGACGAGGAGCACTCGTCCACCAGCAGTGGCTCTGACGACTCCATTGACGATCCGAGGTACAGAGACGACCCCCTGGAGCTGCACAATACTTCAGACAGCGACGACGGGCTTGGGGAGCACTGATGAGGCCTCCGTTACCCTTTTTGCTTTTGATTCAGGGCCTGCGTGCCCAAGTAGATAGCTTTTGATAGATAGACATTTTGAGAGCCTGCGTGCCTCTTTCTGATTGGTGGGCGCATGTGCCCTGCTTTGACTTGGTAGCTTTGATCGGCCGAGGGCCAAAGACATAGCAGTCCTTTTTGCCTTTGACATGGATAGATCACGGTTTAATATATAAAAGTTGCATTCTTACAGTTTTAGCTTCTCATTGTGCATAAGAAACAGTAAAACTCGCCACTAATACCAAACTTGCATTGACAACACGTCGAGACTAAACACAGACACATACGAGTGTATAACAGCCTAGCTCTGAAAGAAAAGAGACAATATACCCTAAGACACAATCAGGATACGAGGATACGGGAAACAATGAAATTTTGGGTATTACACGCGAAAACTCACGACACCTTGAAAGGGATGAAAACGACACTTTCAAACGATAAATGGTGGCCAACATGACCCGCGCCAATTGACGGAATTGAACAGAACGCCCCAAGAATGGACTTACACCAAAGAATGTTCAAAAACGACACAAAATGGTATAAAACGTTGAAAGACAACTCGATTATGTCCCGGACTGAAACCGACACCTCCATACAGTCATTCAAGGTCCAGGCGACCTGTATGGCATGACCAAAATGAGCTAGATCCTCCGGAACGAGTTTCGAATCTCCGAAACCTTGGTTCGAACTTGGAACGGGCCTCCGAGGGTCCAAAATCTTCGTTAAGCACGGCATTCGGGATCCGGCGCTTGGATACAGTCACATAAGCCAATAATGACTTGCTGGAATCACTAAAAGCCCCAAAAGACTCTTGGAATGAAAAGTGACCAAAACAGATCAGTGGCTGCTGGAATCTGTCAAAACTGCAGATGAACCATCGCGCGATGGTTTTAAACTGTCGCGCGAGTACTATGTGTCGCGCGATGATTCTAGAGTGTCGCGCGAGAGTCAACTCCTGCTGAGCAGCCTTTGTTTGACCAAATTATTGGCATGGGGCTGTTCATAACTTCCACGTCTTGAAAGTTGCTCTGGGCTTGCAGAAGGAAGGCTGTTCTGCCATGCAAGGTGGTAGGACACCTATGCCTTGGTCTTACCAACTCCTTGGCTATTTGAAGCAAGAATTTTAGGCATAATGAAGTGTACCCCCTTTCTCAACTTATCTAAGATGGGAGATTCACTAATGGAAGCCCTTGATCCTTGGCTAATGAGAGAGGAGACCATAAATTGGGCAAGTCCCAGGTCTCGCTGTTTATTCTCCATCCGGGATCTCCGGTTCGCTCGACCATGCGTCGAACTCATCCAAGCCGCGTTGCCCTTCTGGGACCCCGTTGTGCACGTCTTCCGGTTCCGTGAAGATGAAATGTGCCCCACGATAGAAGAGTTCCAGGCATACGTCCCAGGATTCGCCAATCTAGACATTCTTGCCGTGCCGCCCGTCCATGAAGACATGGGGCAAATTCTGCGGGAAAAACTCAACATTCCGGTGGCGGTGACAAACAACATTATTCGAAACGGCGAGCTCAACATTCTCCGCCTGATCGAGCTGTACGGCCCGGAGGCCGGTCTAGGAGACTTTGTCGGGGAATCTCAACGACGCTTCGTCCTGTCCATATGCGCGTTGGCCGCGTATATGCTGGTTCCCGTTGATGGAGGGGTAAATCCCAAATTGGTGAGCATTGCCTTGCAAATGGATAACGGGAGGAACATCATGCCCGTGGTCTTGGCGGAGACACTTCTGGGTTTGGACATGCTGAAACTTGAGCAAGCCGACTCTTTCAGCGGATGTCCCATCTTGCTCCAGGTAAATTTCCATTCGACATAATTTCTCACATTTTCGATTTCAAACCAAGTGCTTGGGCTGTATTTGATTTCTGACTCGCCCTCTGTTCTCATGCAGCTTTGGCTGGCAGACAAAATCGGGGTCTTGGAAGAGCCACAGGCTGGCTTTGAAGAGTTTCCCAGATTGTTGGTCGCGAGACCGATGATATTCCCTGACTTGCCGGTGGAGATATGGTTTGCCTACCTGAATGATCTGCATTCCGAAGACATAGTCTGGAGGTGTCTCTGGTTAAACCTCCCGGCGATGACGCTCAAATCAGTGGGATACAAGAGAGTAATACTTGCCGGCCTGACGAGCTTTACCTTTTACATTCCTGGGCGTACGCTCCGCCAGCTTGGAAGGAGCCAAGGATACAAGCGGTACGGGGCGGAAGACTTTGACATCCCCGTGTTCACTTCCTGGGATTTGCGCTGCCACAGAGACAACTGGGGCGATAGGACGTTGAAGGAATCAGTTCCAGATTTCAGAACGTGGCTGGAAAAGCGCTACGTAAGATGGCTCCGTGTTGAAGTTGAGGCGAGACTGAGGGGATATTTCTGAATCCCGTGGGAGAACAAACTGTAATTAGTAAGGCCATTAGGCTCCGCCTTTCAGTACTTGCTCTGTAAATTGTAAGCCACCTTGCCCGGCTTGACCGGTTAAATAAAAACCTTTGAATTATCCGGCGATTATTCCTTCGAGGGACCGAATTTGTCATTGAACACGTAATTTGGAAAAATAATGCTTCGACGTAGTCATAAATACTCACAATGACCTACTGGAAGCATCAGAATTTCAAAATCTGGCACGAGTCGAAATCCGGAAAATAATCCCAAAAAGGCAGTAGCCTGTCTTGCTGTGTCGAATTAAACTGAACACTCGCGCGAGCCCTAAAGACCATCGCGCGAATAAGAACAGTCGCGCGAGACTCCATGACCCCCGCGCGATGGAGAATCCCTGTTGCAGTAGCCAGCTTTGACCCATTCGGATAAAAGGAGGATGGCAGGCTTTGTCAGCAGGTCTGGGCGTGCAGGGGGCTCCTGGCTTGTCCCAGAGATGTTCCCTTGATTTTTAGCAAATGGAGGGACACCTTGCAAGGCCACCTCATTCAAAAAGGAAAGGTATGCCTCCTTCCTTGGCTTTATAAAGAGAGGTGAGTCCCTGAGCAAAGGATGTGCTTCCGTGGGAAATCTCTAGCACTATTCCCCAAATGGCAAATCATCTCCCCACCTTAATCGGCTCGTGGCTCGAGGAATTTGTCGCGAGCGATTGGCTATGCTTCCGCTCCAATGGGTTGGCGGCGTTTCGCTTCTTAAAAAGCGTAAGGCTTCGCCCCGAAATTCTGAGAGCAGCCCTGGAGTTTTGGGACCGGGACGTCCACGTGTTCCGATTCGGGGACAACGAGTTGTGTCCGACCGTTGAAGAATTCCAAGCATATCTCCAAGGCTTCGCTTCGAGTGTAATTGTCGTGCCACCTTACAGGCAAAGCATGTCAAAGCTGTTGAAGACGTGTCTGAACATTTCCCAGGGTGCAGCGGAAGGCCTGTTGATTGGCGGACAAATAAACATCGCGCGTTTAATGGAATGGTACGGGCCTGACGGTGATCCAGCGGACGTGGTTCTGCAGTCTCGACGTCGATTCGCCATGTCAGTTGGCATACTGGCCGCATACCTGCTGGTGTCTCCGTATGGACGGCCTGACCCCTCGTTGGTACATGTGGCTGCGGAGATGGGCGCTCGGAAGAACGTGGCGCCTTTGGTGCTCGCTGAGACACTCATTGGTTTGGATTTGATAGCCACAGGTCAGACAAACACATTCGGTGGCAGTCCAATCCTGTTACAGGTGAATTCTCACTCAGCTCACCTTTTTCCGGTTTTCGCACAGTCTGCTTTTACCTCGACTCTCGGCTAAGGCTGTATGGTAGTTTCTTACTTGTCTTTTCACTCATGTAGTTATGGCTATGTGACAAGCTTGGACTAATCTCGGCTCCTGAAGCGGATTGGCCCCGTCTGCCTGGGCGGATGCACCAAAGGGGAATGCTGTATCCAGAGATGTCTGAGGAGGAGTGGCACACCTTCATGAGGGAGATGTCCCCGCGTGAGATCGTCTGGCGGCACAGGGCCTTGAACATCCCGGATATGACTCTGCATTCTGCAGGTTTCGAGAGAGTGGTGATCGCTGGCCTGTCCACTTTCACGTTCTACATTCCAGGTCGTATCCTGCGGCAACTGGGCATGAGCCAAGGCTTTCACCGAGCTGGGATAGAAGACTTCCACATTCCAGCTTTTACAGCCCAACATCTAGCAGGGTATGAACACAACTGGGGTTTAAGAGAACTCGGAGGAGCAGAAAACGACTTCAGCACAAGACTCAAACATCGTTATGTGGTATGGTTAAGAGCCGAGATCGAAAGCAGACAAAACGCAGACTGACTCCTGACACAAATCCAATGACCTAGAATAAGCTGTGAGCCCGTGAGGGCCTCTTAGCATTTCGTTCTGTTTTTGATTGCTCTACTGTTTTTCTTGGGGCTCTGCTCAGCCTATGTAATAGAAATAATAGTTTTGAATAAAGGTGAAAGATTAAGAATTTTCCCCTCCTTGGTCCAAGTGTTGAACGCCACGTTGAACGCTGAGGCACACTCCGGAACGGAAAACCTGGATCGAGTTGATTGATCGTGACCGAATCTCACAGAGAGATTGCCTACGTATCCCAAGCTAGGGAATCAGGTCAAAACGTAGTTCAGGCTACGGTTCGACAGAGTATGACCGAGTCCCAAAGAGAGACTGCCTACGTATCCCAAGCTAGGGAATCAGGTCAAAACGTAGTTCAGGCTTATGTTCGCTCGTGTGTTTTGGCTCTCCTTTTGCGCTCTAAATTTTGCCTAGGACTGCCCCTGCGGGTTTCCAGCCTAGCGAGCTTCTATTGATCGCCTATTTATTTTTGCCTAAACTGCCCCCTTGGGTTTTCAGTCTAGCAGGCTTGCTCTAAATTTTGCTTGGGACCGCCCACCCTTGTGGTTTTCGGCCCAACGAGCTTCTCTCAAGGGTAGTAACGCTTAAGCTGATCCAGGTTGACCAGAGTGTTGAACTCGTTGCCGTCTAGATCGATAAGCTGAGCTGCTCCACCCGAGAGGATGGTCTTGATGATGTAAGGTCCCGCGCGCTTTGGGCGGAACTTGCCACGCAGATCGAAGATGGGAGCCCGGATTTCCTTCGTAACCATGTCCCCTTCAGCCAAGTCACGAGACTTCACTTTCTTGTTGAATGCCCGAGCAATCCTGCGTTGATATCCCTGAACATGATACAAGGCACGGAGCCTTCTCTCGTCGAAGAGCATGAGTTCGACAAACCTCCCACTAAGCCATTCAGACTCCGCGAGTTCACATTCAGCTATGATCCTCAAGGTTGGCACTTCCAGCTCGATGGGAAGGACAGCTTCCATTCCATAAACTAGAGAGAAAGGGGTCGCTCCTGTCGATGTTCGAATTGACGTGCGGTACCCCCAAAGAGCTAGAGGCAGCTGTTCGTGCCAGTCCCTGGCGGACTCTGCGGACTTCTTGATGATAGTCTCGATGTTCTTGTTAGCTGCTTCAACTGCCCCATTCGTCTGAGGGCGATAGACCGTCGAGTGGTGAACCTGGATTTGGAATTCCTCAAAAAGCTCCAAAACCCTGCCTTTGAAATGGACTCCGTTGTCAGAAACAAACGCCTGCGGAACCCCATATCGATAGATGATATTCTTTCGGATAAAATGAGAAACCTGAACCGCCGTCAGGGTCTTGTAAGATTCAGCCTCGACCCACTTGGTGAAATAATCTATTGCCACCAAAATGAAACGATGTCCGTTCGAAGCAGAAGGCTTGATCATGCCGATAACATCGATGCCCCAAACAGAAAACGGCCAAGGCGATGTCATGCCAAACAGTTTAGAAGGAGGGACGTGCATGAGATTGGCGTGGATCTGACACCTATGGCAGCGGCGCACATAATCCACACACTGGGACTCCATGGTAGACCAAAAGTATCCCTGTCGTAAGATTTTCCTGGCAAGCATGACCCCGCTCATGTGGGGACCACAAATTCCTTCGTGAATATCCTCCATGATTTTGATAGCCTCAGTGCCGTTGACACAGAGCTTATGCATTCCGCAGTGAGATCTCCGATACAGTCTTCCGCCACAGATGATGTACTGAGCGGCCATTCTTCGGAGCGCCATTCGATCCTTTTTGGTGGCGTCGGCCGGAAACTGACCGCTTTCGACGAAGTTCCAGATATCGTGGTACCAAGGTAGGCCGTCATCGACATCATCGACGGCGTTGACATACTGATAAACAGGCAAGTCCCGCTGTTCAATCAAAATAGGACGAAGCTTGACACCAACCGGAAGCTCGACCATGGAAGCCAGAGTTGCTAGAGCGTCGGCGAACTGGTTCTTCATCCGAGGGATGTGCGTGAAGGTGACCTTGTTGAAACGAGGAATAAGGTCCTCCAAGTCTTGGTGATAAGGCTTCAATCTATCCTCCCGAACTTTCCAGTCCCCGTTGGCCTGAGAAACGACAAGGTTGGAGTCGCCGATAACTTCAAGCCTTTCAACACCGAGCGTAAGAGCCGCTTCCATGCCAACAATGCAGGCCTCATATTCAGCTTGGTTGTTCGTGACATCGAAATTGAGTTTGAATGCAAGCGGAATATGAGCACCATCGGGGGTTATAAGCAATACCCCAATCCCGTATCCCTTCCGATTGGCTGCCCCATCAAAATAAAGAGTCCAGGTGTCTTCAACCACTGCCATTACTCCTTCGTCTGGAAATGTAAAATCTGAGTCCTCTGGCCCTTCGACGGGATGATCAGCCAAAAATTCGGCGACTGCGCGCCCTTTGACGGATTTCCTCGTGACATATTCGAGGTCGAACTCTGCGAGCAATAGCAACCAACGTGCTAACTTACCAGTAAGCGCAGGTTTCTCAAACAGGTATTTGAGAGGATCCATTCGAGAAATCAACTTCACTGGGTAAGCCAGCATGTAGTGTCTTAATTTCTTGGACGCCCAAACAAGAGCCCAACACGTCTTTTCGAGGGCAGTATAGCGCTCTTCAGCGCCAACCATCTTCTTGCTCAGGTAGTAAATGGCTTTCTCGACTCCTTTTCCTCCTTCTTGAGCCAGTAAACACCCCATAGACGAAGGATTCACGGACAAGTAAAGTATCAAGGGTTTCCCCGGCACTGGTGGCATCAAAACCGGAGGGTTCTGCAGATAGGTTTGAATGGAGGTGAAGGCCGCCTGGCACTTGTCTGTCCAAACAAATGGAGTATTCTTCTTCAATAAACGAAACATCGGCTCACAAGTTAGTGTCAACTTGGCGATGAATCTGCTGATGAATTGTACCTTTCCCAAAAAGCTTCGCACTCCCTTTTCAGAATCCGGTGGCTTCATCTCGAGGACCGCTTTGATTTTGGAGGGGTCGACCTCGATCCCACGAGAAGTGATCATGAAACCGAGCATCTTGCCAGCCGTAACCCCGAAGGTGCATTTCTGAGGATTCAGACGCATACGGAACTTTCGTAATCTCCCGAAGAACTTCCTAAGTACGGGAAGATGACCTTCACGAGTCTTGGATTTGGCGATCATGTCATCGACGTAGACCTCGACTTCTTTGTGCATCATATCATGCAGGATAGTGGTAGCAGCTCGCTGATAAGTGGGCCCAGCATTCTTCAACCCAAAAGGCATGACCAAGTAGCAATAAGTCCCCCATTCAGTGATGAATGTGGTTTTTTCGCGGTCCTCGGGCGCCATGAGAATTTGGTTGTAGCCAGAGAAGCCATCCATAAATGAGAGCAAAGCATGCCCCGCAGCGTTGTCTACAAGCACATCGATGTGTGGCAAGGGAAAGTCGTCTTTGGGGCTCGCTTTGTTCAAATCCCGAAAGTCAACGCAAACTCGGATCTGGCCATTCTTCTTAGGAACAGGGACGATGTTGGCGACCCACGTGGGATACTGAGAGACCATGAGAAAACCAGCGTCAATCTGCTTGGTAACCTCCTCCTTAATCTTCTGAACCCAATCTGGCCTCATCCGCCGGAGTTTCTGTTTCACAGGCCTGGCATTAGGGAATAAAGGAATGTGATGCTCCACGATCTCGGGATCGATTCCGGGCATATCTTGATGGGACCATGCAAAAACGTCACTGAACTCGGTGAGCAGCTCTTTGAAGTCGTGATGTTCCTCCGGGGAAAGTGTGGAGCCCACTTGAACCATTCGGGGATCATTTTCATCTTTCAAGTTTATAGAAACTATTTCCTCTTTTAATGGCTGAGCATGCCTTTCGTCTTCCCTTTCGATGAAGGCACGGATTTCCTTGGGAATGTCCCCATCGAAATCTATCCCCTCATCGTCAGGGTCGACACAGTTTATATAAAGATCATTGAAATAGTCAGAAGATGCTTCGTTCATTTCACAAGCCCCTGAAGGGTCACCAAGTACAAGAGAGTCGAACTCGAAATAAAAGCTATGACGTGGAGGGCCCAGAGGCACAAACTCCGACTCAGAGCTAGACTTAGAGGACGGGATAGACTCTGACTCAGACTCGGACTCAGACTCAGACTCAGACGTGTCGTCAATGCAAGTCAGGCGTGGCCCGAAGATGCAATTATTCAAAGAGCCCTCGGCTTTGACAATGAGAGAGGTGGGATCCTCGAGGGCGTCGGGCCCGAGCATGAGCACTTCGGCTTCTTCAGCTTCCCCGGCCAAACCCACTTGGGAGAATTCCCGAAATAGCAACTCCAGATTCCCCTGATCGATGGATCCGAGCCAGTCAGTCTTGATCCTCAGCTGATTAAGCTTCCTCTTGAATTCTTCCTTTGCTGGTTCGTCATCACTGCTTGACCAAGTGTCATCAGCGAAGATCTCGAATCCAGGCAGTAGCTCCCCGGTTTCGGAATGAACGAAGGGCTCAGCTTGCCCAGTGTAAGCGGCATTTCCGACTTCACGCACGAACTTGGGACCGCTGCAGAGGGTCCGAGGTTTTCCCATATATTTTCTCCGTTTGGCATCTTTGGCAGAGGCGATATACCCCAAACCGAAGCGGCCCTCGTTGAAAGGAAAAGTAGGGAACTCCGGGACCCCTTGACGGCGAGAGCCTAGACCAATGCCCGGAAAGTGAGACATCCTTCTCATAATGTCCAGCGCGACAGAGCTTATGAGGAAATTCCCGTCCACATTGATGGCCATTACTATGCCTGAAGTATCGAAAGAGAAACCCCCGAGATTGACGTCTTCTTCGCCGTGTTGAATCCCCAAAACAGGAGTCCCGTCTTCCTTGAGTGGGCGGATGCCTGAATCCCCGCAGATGGTTAGAGTACCAGTGGGTAGTCCCAGAATGACCTTTTGGTGGAGGGTAGATGGTACAGCCATGATGTCAGACCGATGAAGCCATGGCCTGCCCAACAAAAGATTGAAAGTCGCGGGAATGTCCACGACATGGAATTCCACGTCCATCTCAAAACCCTCAGCATCGAGTTTGAGTTTCAAGATACCCTCGACCACGCGACGGGTGCCGTCATACGCCTTGACAGCCAGATTGGAAGGTGTCAGATCCTTCTTGGTGAGCCCTAGACGATAAGCAACCCTCAGAGGGCAGACATTGATGGCGGAGCCGTTATCAATGAGAACAGTCGGGACCCAGAGTCCTCGACACTTGACGGTGATGTGCAAAGGGCGATTGTGGTCGACTCCTTCGACTGGTAGATCCTTGTCTGTGAA
The DNA here is from genome assembly GCA_020567845.1 of Rhododendron henanense subsp. lingbaoense. NCBI lineage: Eukaryota > Viridiplantae > Streptophyta > Magnoliopsida > Ericales > Ericaceae > Rhododendron > Rhododendron henanense. Next base: position 1,548,529 of record CM036317.1, read on the forward strand.
GATTACAGTATGTTTGGAGGTTGGAGGGAGGATGAGAGATATCATTGCCTCTGGCGTAACGTCGGTCTGGACTTCAAGGCGGGACAGGGCGTGACACAGCCTCTGACGATGCTCCTTGGACGAACAGATCAGTCCCCAGATGGAAATAGCGGCAGGAATCCGCTCAAGCTGCCGTTGAACTAGATCAGGAACTGGATTGCCGGCTGATATCTCAAGAGGTGCAGACTTCGGGAAAGAAACAGGCTCGTTCCTTTGATTAACGGGATTGGAGGAATTCCCGGCCTGCAGATTAGCAGGCTGAAAAATCCGCCCACTCCTTGTAACATTGTGAACGTTTCCCAAAGAGGGCACGAGTTGAGGACTTTCCTTTGCATCCCATAGATCAGCAGGGACATCTCCCAGTTTGCGCTTCCCCTTGTCAGTAGTCAGTGTAGAGACGGGTACTTTCATGTCTAAACCCAAATCTTCAGCCAGGTCTTTCATCAGTAAGGAATCCCAGAAGCCCAAGTCTTTCACAGCAGCGACTCCAGCAACAGGCTCTGGATTTGCAATGAAGGGGACGTCCCAGAGACCAGTATCAGCTAGGGTACGATTGACAGCCCAGACCTCATTCCCGACTTGGACATCCACTATGTCGTTAACTTCCCACAGATTAGCAGGCGGAGCGCGGTCCGTGACCATGATACTGCAGTCCCTGTTGCTGGGGTAAGGCACCTGAGGGCGTGGATTTTCTTCGTCGACAATGTAGGAACAGGGATCATGGTCGGTGTCGGGGTTAGTATCACAAACCGAGTTGAAGACCGAACCAAAGAGGGAGATGTGGTCTCCCAAAGCCCGTGGATCATCCTGGATAAGCTCATCCTCTGCGTAGTGAAGCATGTAGTCCGGCGTGGCATAGCCTTGCAGAGGGTTAAGGTCGACGTCCATGGGAGCAAACCATGTTGGCTCTGGGTCCCAGCAATATTCCGCTTCGGGTGCTGGAGGTTCGATCGGGTCGAATAGCATGTTCAAGGAGAAACCGTCCAAAGGGTCAAGCAAAGCCGCTTCATAACCGGCCAACCAGCCATCATACCAGGCTTGATCGAAGGGGACATTTCCGGTCTGTGGAGGAATCCCGTCCATTCCAAGGGTGGACCACTCGTTGAGGAGAGGAGCGGCATAGTCCCAATGGTCTGCTATGGCCCAGCCAGTGGCTTGCATGTTATTATCTGAGGGAGGCACCCAAGGCTGATAGGGGTCAGGAAATGGGCCAGCGATAGTTGCGTACGGGCTGTCAAGTGACGAGATAGAGTTGATTTGTATGGCAGGGATTGACTGATGGAAGAGAGAGCTGACAGATTCTTCGGAGACAGGCGAAGCAGCTTCAGAAGGTGCATCGGCATCAACAACTTGGCCTTCAACCAACTGTATGTACGAAACCTCGGTGGACGGCTCAAGCGGGAAAGGCACGACGGGCCTGGGTCGATCGGTTGAGGCTATATAGTCAGTAGGGTTAAATAAGGTGGAGCTGGGGTTGATATGAGTGGAGCTGAGAGATATTTGGCTGATGTGGGGTACAGCGTTGTGCTTAGGGAGAGAGTTGGAAATGACATTGGGTTTCTGAGGTGGTGGAGGAGTCTCCAGTGTGCCATCATCGATGAGATCCTGGATCGCATGGCGGAGGCGAAAGCAGGAGTCAGTGAGATGACCCGCTCCTTGATGGTAAGCACAGTAAAGGTTGGCCTTAAAGCCGGGTGAAGGGTTCTTGGGTAGAGGAGTCGGATCCAAGGGCTTGAGATGCCCTGTCTTGACCAACTTTTCCAAGACCGAGGACAGAGGTGCCTCGATAGCGGAAAAGCTGCGGGGTTGATTCCGAGGTCGGTTATTCTGCGGACTCTGAACTTGGTTGACATCCACGACGTGATTAGCAGCGCTGGAGGAAGCGGCATTGGTACCGGCAGTGGCCGTGCTGGAGTAAGTCCCTGTTCCAAATAGTGCATTGGTGTTTCCAGAATAAGCCCGCGGTTTTGATTTTGGGGTATGCGAAGATTCGCCTTTTGACAGAATTCCACTCTGCAGAGCATCTTCGATGGCCAGGCCAGAGTTGAAGAAAGTTTCAAAGTTGGCGGAGGCCTGAGCCAGAACTAGGTGTCTGGCATAGTCTGGTTGAAGGTTGCGAGAGATGATGCGGAGCTGGTCCTCCTCGCTCGGGCGATCAGTCATCTGTGCAGCTTTAGCTCTCCACCTTTTGACAAAGTCTGCAAAGGTTTCTTTAGCCTCCATTTTGGTGGACTCAAGCTCTCGAGTAGTCATTTTCAGCTGGGAGTTGTAATTGTACTGCGAAATAAACGCAGTCCCAATGTCTTCCCAAGTCCTTCTCTTGGCGATGTCGAGCGACAAGAACCAATGGAAAGCAGGGCCCGAGAGGGTCTGAGGAAAGAGCTGGGACATGGCTTCCGGCTCAACAGAGAGAAGTTTCATGGCGGCATGGTAGCTGTAGAGATGAGTCCTGGGGTCGCCGCTTCCGTCGAACTTAGCCAAGTCCGGCATTTTGAACTTCTCGGGAAGCTTGGCGTTGGGATACAGGCAAAGGCGATCCAGGTCGATCCCTCCGGCACTGATCTTTTCTGTCTTAGCAATGGATTCCTCCAGTTTGGCCATTTTGGCCATGAGTGCGACCATTTCCGGATTCGGAGCTGGTCCTTCTGGGTTTGGGGGCAATCTGCCGCCTGCGGGGTTTGCAGCGGGCCTGCGAGCTTCCCTCGGGTTCATTACTATGAGACGTCCTGCGTGAAGCGGGTCCGGAACCAAGATAGGCTGCTCCTGGTCAGACTCATCGTCCCCACCTTCTTCCTCGAGAGGGGGCGGAAGGCGAGTGTGGATGAGATCGTTCAAGCGAGCGATGTTAGTGTCGGTCTGAGCTGCCCTCTGTTGCATAGCAGTGATGCTGTCTTGGAGGTTCATGAGCATGGCTTCCAAGGTAAGGGGTTCTGGTTGTGGCCGTTCCATCGTGACAAGTGTTTCAGAGCTGCTTGAGGCGGATACCGGAGTAGTCGGACGTCCTTCCTGTGGAGTCTGTGGTGAATCTGACTGAGAACCTGACTGAGACTCTGAGTGCTGTGCTGCCGGAGGTGAGCGCGGAGAGTCTTCCGTGATGACTGACTGGGACCGTAACCTGACTAGCCTTTGAACTGGACTCAGATGCAGACGTTCCCAAGCGGGTTTGGCAACTGGCCTCGATACTTTCCTCGGCGGTGCAATGATTCAGATCTTTGCTTGCAAAGGAAAAGGAGTTTTAATAAGGGTCCTGCAGTAACCAAAAGACTAAAGCGGACGCAGCCAACGTCGAGAGTGTCACCCTAGACTCTAGAACCGGAAGACAAGTCTGTCTCACGACATTTCGGACACTGCTTCTAGGCCCTCAGAATTCTTTTTTTTTGAAGATGTATCCTTGTTCGGAACGAGCGGTCCTAAAGGATGTCAAAAGGAGTCTAAACTTTTGCCTGTTTTGATGTTCGGGGTCTCAAGTTTTTAAAGCCAGAACGACTCGGCATAAATATCATGATGCCATAACCAGGTTGGCGTAAGCAGCACTGTGCTATTAGCCGGGCGGTGTAAGTGACGAGGCACTTGTTACCTTTTGGTGTAAGCATCATGGTATTTTACTCCGTGGTTCTTCGTTTTTTGTTCGAAACCCTAAACAGGTACACGGGCAAAGGTGTAGAAAAGCTTCTGATTTCCTAAAGTCCTATCGTAAAAGGACTTAAAAAAGATGATAACGCGCATCACTGAGATGCACGACTCCTCATCGGGCCACCACAATGTCCTACTAAGTCTGAAGACAGACTCGGAACAGATTGAGAACCTAGGAGCCATCCTAGACATGCTTCTACGCTGAACGAGATGTATGTACAGTTCATGCGATAAGGAAAGCAGTAACACGTAGGCATTTAGAGGGTTAGATGCAAGTAGATCTTAACCTGTGGGTACCTGTCCTAATTGGGAGAGTTCTAATGCTTCGTATATGCAAAAGGCTGGTTTTGGCTTGTAACAGGTTCCTCGGACTAGGGCCATAGATATACCTCCCGTTACCCGCGTTTTTCGCAGAATAACAGTCGAATGGTAGCATGACCCATCATCGTCGAAGGTTGTCGGTCATTCGGGGTCCCCGGGCTCCGGTAAACCGTGCCGGATTGCCAAAACGATCCAACGAGGCTTATCCCACATCGATGCAATATGAGATGCTAAAATCTTTGTTAAAAGCGGAAGAATCACAGAGTCATAAAAGTGCCTTTTCAAATTTGGCTCACTTTATTTAGTCCATCTTTAGAAGAAACTACGCAAGTGAACAATCGAAAAAGCCCCAGATTAGAATGGCCGGACACGGGGTCCTGTTAAATCACCGTTCCAACCTTCGGCAGCGCGAAGCTCACCGTTTTGCCAAGCTTTTAAAGGATTGTTCCCAAGCGTATTAAATCCTAAGTGTGAATTAATATTGGTTCGATCTATCCCCAGCAGAGTCGCCACTGTGGGCAGCATGCCCTCGGAAAAAGGATTCCGTTCCTTTCGCCGTTGCGGCCCTTTTCTTTGAAAATCGAGGGAGCGCGAGCGCTGGCGGCGTGCGCTCAAAAATACAGAGTCGCCACTTGAGTTTTGAAGGTCCGACACTCAAGGAACCGTATTTCGAAGCACCTGCCGCGCTTTGATTGAAAAGTGAAGGAAACCAGTCCGTCATAACCATATCTGGGTTCGGGAGCCAGGTTACGAGAGGGGAAGGGTTTTATGGCACCCCTCTCGCCCAATCCGGAGATCGGTCTCTACTTAGGCGTTTTATGAAAACATTTGTGATTCTTCCTCTTTTAATTGATTTTAGCCAATTAGGGCGGGGGAACAGTTAATCAGGGATTAAAACTGTAACATTTTGCAAGATGTGATCAAATAATGGCATGGATGGATAATATTGACAAAATAATAAATGGAATGACCCCGAGACAACGATCAGATGCCAAAACCAGGCTCGGGGCAGATTTGTCCTACGCGATGACCAACTTGCATGCCTGAACAAATCTTCATGCAAGTCAACCATCGCGCGAGACACACTGACCCTCGCGCGAGCATGTCATCTCACCACAGCCCCTGAATCATTCCCTTCTGGGCTCTGGAAGGACCAGTGCACACCCAGGAAGCAAACCAAGCAGTTTATGGGAAGGCTAAAAATACTAATTATTACACCATACTCCAAACAGGAGCCAAATAAGATAAAATACAACCCCTAAACAGTGGGGGTATCAAAACAGAGGCCAAGGGCCTAGTTGCCCATGCAAGGGCCACTCATGGAAATCAACGAACTGTCGCGCGACTGAGAGTGACTCTCGCGCGACACCCCTGACTGGACTTCCAGGAATTGCTTTGCATGTTTGGGTCCTGAGACAGGTTCAGGGGATCCCAAGGGCATTCCTAACTATTTAAAGCAAACAAACAAGTTACTGTATTTTGTTTTGCATGCATAACAGTGATCTAAGAATCAAGGTGAGACATAATAAACATAAATATACTGCAAAACAGAAAAGGGCTAGCCTCCCTTCCCCACAAGGTCCAATCTCTTGCTGACACAAGTATCGCGCGAGTAAAGGGGACCATCGCGCGAGGGTGTGACTGCCATGATTTCTTGTAACTTTGCTGGCTTTAGGACCAGGACATGGTATTGATTACCAGCCTTGGCCCTGTCAGCCCCCCTCAGGGATCAAAACAGAAACATGTCAAGTGTTATACCTTTGCTTGGAAAAGGTTTGGGAATAGATGAGATTGATTGATGGGGTCTTGCTACCAAGCATGTATGAACACACTAGGATCAGAAGATTAGGAAGTGGTTTTGGGGTTAGTGGCTTTGTGCTAGCTAGTATGGGACTTGTGAATTAACCAAAGAACTTCTTAGTTGATTTTTTGGAACCCTTCACATGGAAGACCAATGGGGGTATTTATAGGGGGAGAGTAAGGCTTGGTTTAGGGCCAAACAAGCCCTTAAGACCAGCCACTAAGGCTGGTCACAACTTGGTTGTAAGGCTAGCCAACAAGGTGAGAGAGTGGGTGGGAGTTTGCATGGGGCTAGGACCTGCCAGCACGTCGTTCAGCTGAGGAGAACGGGGTTCCAGCCCATGGGAACCCATGTGCCAAGCAATCATCACCAGTCCAGCTGGATTCTGTGAAAGGGACAGGTGGAAACCATCGCGCGAGGGTCCATGAGTGTCGCGCGAGGGTCAAACAGTCAACAGTTTGACTTTGACTACACGTGGCGGGCTGAGTATCGCGCGAGGGACAAGAAGGCTCGCGCGAGGGTCAACTCTGGCTCAGGGTTTGACTGAAGGTTGAGAAAGGTTTGAAAGGTTCAAGCGAGGTTCCTAAATGCTCCAAGCCTAATCCAATTCCAATCCAAGCTCTGTTTGATCCGATTTCATCATCGGGGAAACAAGAAAATCGTAAAATAAAGTAAAACGATTGGGAGACCCAGATTGGGGTGTCTACAGAGTCCGCCTTCTGGTTTTCCTCACGTGGGACCTGTAAGAAGGTCACTTTCTCGAAGGTTGCTCTGATCCTGGCGACTAGCTCCGAGTACTTCTTCATCTTCTCGTTTTTGGCCTCGGCTTCCCTGTTGGATTGGTGGATCACCAACTGGGAGTCGCTGAGGACTTTGACCACTTTAGCTCCCATCTGTGAGCATAGTAGCAATCCAACAGCGACTGCCTCATACTCGGCCTCGTTGTTGGTTGCGTTAAACCCAAATCGTAGTGCATATTCCATCTGCTCACCGAATGGGGAGATAAGCACAATCCCAGCGCCGCTTGCAGATTTGTTGGACGAGCCGTCTGCGTAGACTGTCCAGCATACCACGTCTTGTCCCTTTGTTTCAACCACCTCATCTTCTTCCTGTAAAGGGTTAGTGAATTCTGCCAGGAAGTCTGCCATGACCTGTCCCTTCCTTGCCTTGCGCGGCTGGTATACAATATCGAACTCACTGAGCTCGATAGACCACTGGATGAGCCGGCCGGACAACTCAGGCTTTTGAAGCACTTGCTTGAGCGGTCGGTCGGTCAGCACCACAATGGTGTGTGAGCAAAAATAAGGGCGCAAGCGTCTCGCCGAGATAACCAAAGCAAAAGCTAGTTGTTCAATGAGTGGATACCTGACTTCAGGGCCGCGGAAAGCTCTGCTAACATAAAATACTGGCTTCTGAATACCTCGCTCTTCTCTGAATAGGGCTGAGCTGACCGCGTTTGGGGAGACTGCCAAGTACAGGTAAAGCTGCTCTCCTGAAATGGCCCTGGAGAGTAAAGGAGGAGAGCTGAGGTAGGCCTTTAGGTGTGCAAACGCTTCTTCGCACTCGTTGGTCCACTCGAAAGCTTTCCGCATAGTTTTGAAGAAGGGGAGGCATTTGTCCGTCGACCGACTGACGAATCGGTTGAGCGCTGCCACTCGCCCGGTAAGGCATTGAACCTCCTTGATTGTTCTTGGTGCCTGCATGTTGATCACTGCTTGAACCTTCTCGGGATTGGCTTCGATTCCTCGCTGGCTAACCATGAACCCAAGGAATTTTCCTGCCCCTACTCCGAATGCGCACTTGGTTGGATTAAGCTTCATGCCAAATTTTCTGAGGATTTGGAAAGTTTCAGCCAAGTCGGTTGGGTGATCGCAGGCTGACTTGCTCTTAGTAAGCATGTCATCCACGTATACCTCCATATTCCGGCCAATTTGACCGGCGAACATCTGGTTAACCAACCGTTGGTAGGTCGCTCCTGCATTTTTTAGTCCGAACGGCATAACCCGGTAGCAGAATAGCCCTCGCTCGGTGATGAAAGACGTACCTTCCCGGTCGGCCGGGTGCATCAGGATCTGATTGTATCCAGAGAAAGCGTCCATGAAACTCAAGAGTTCATGTCCCGCTGTTGAATCAACCAGCTGGTCAATCCTGGGGAGTAGGTAGCTGTCTTTTGGGCAAGCTTTGTTCAGGTCTTTAAAGTCCACACACATGCGCCAGTTGCCATTCGCCTTCTTGACTAACACCACGTTGGCCAACCAGTCAGGATATTGCACCTCCTGGACGAATCCAGCATCGATCAGCTTCTGAATTTCCTCAAGGACGGCATCGCTCCTCTCCTTTCCGAAGATTCTCGGTTTCTGTTTTACAGGCTTGAAAGTGGGATCCACGTTCAGGTGGTGGGTCATTATCTTGGGATCGATCCCTGTCAGGTCCGCATGAGACCAGGCGAAGACGTCCTTGTTATCTTTCAGGAAAGTGACCAACTGCTCCCTTAGTTGAGTGGGGAGCAGTGAACCAATCTGAAGACACCGGCCTTCTCCTATGTCTGCCTTGTCCAGCTTTTCTACTGGCTCCGCGTGAATTTCCTCCTTCTCGTCGCACACTTCGAGGGCGTCTACCATGAAGGTTTGGTGTGATCGTTTCTCTTTAAGGGTGGCGACGTAGCATTCTCGTGCTGAGGCTTGATCTCCCTTTTGAATCCCCACACCGTTCTCGGTTGGGAACTTGATCACCAGATGGTACATGGAGGTAACCGCCTTCATGCTGTTGAGGGCCGTGCGCCCGAGAATTGCGTTATAAGCAGAGGGGCAGTCCACAACGAGGAACTTGACCATTTTCACGATCTGGCAAGGCTCAGCCCCCATGGTGACTGGGAGATCAATCGTCCCCATGGGTTGAACCTTTTCGCCGGAGAAACCCACCAACGGGGACCGGACAAGCTGCAGTTTGTCCTTTGGGATCCCCATTTGATGGAAGGCCCCGGAAAAAAGGATATCTGCAGAGCTTCCATTATCAACAAGGACCCTGCTGGTTTTGAAGTTTCCAATAGTGATGGTGATCACTAACGGATCATCATGAGGGTGTTGGACGCCTGTGGAGTCGCTGGCGTGAAAACTGATGGTTTGCTCTTCCATTCTCCTTTCCTTCCAAGGCCTCTCGGTGTGGAGGATCTCTGTCGATCGCAACTTGCGGGCGTGGGCACGTCTGGAAGTACTGGACTCGCCACCCCCGGCATACCCACCAGAGATAGTGTGGATTTCTCCAAGTGCTCTGCGGGGTTCCGGATTAGTGCGAGGGTTACGGTCTTCCCGCCTGTCCTGGTGCTGGGGCCGAGCGGACGGCTCAGGCTTGTCTTGAAGGAACCTCCGCAAGCGCCCGCGCTGGATCAGATTCTCAATCTGTTTCTTGAGCTCAATACAGTCGGAGGTGTCGTGTCCATGATCCCTGTGGAAGCGACAATACTTGCTTCGGTCTCTAGGGACCCCTGGTTTCATTGCTTTGGGCCAACGAAGCTCTGGATCGTTGATCAAGTGAACCAGCACCTGTTCGGGCGTTGCGTTTAGCGGTGTGAACCGCTCGAAACGTCCGCGAGCACGTGGACGATCCTCCCCTCTCAGCTTCTTCTCCGGCTTGGCCTCCTTCTGGGGTTTGGACTGCTCCGCTTCATGCCTCCGTTTGCCACTGCCTGATGCTTCATCCGAGTGACGTCGAGCGGCCATTGCCTCTTCGGCGTTGATGTGCTTCTGAGCCTTGTTCATTAACTCCGCCATGCTAGATGGCGGCTTCTCCGAGACAGATTCGAAGAATTTGGTAGGCTGGAGCCCACCAATAAAGGTGGTGAGAGCCACTTTGTCGTCTACTTCGTCAATTAGGAGCGCCTCGTTGTTGAAACGCTTAAGGTAATCGCGGAGCGATTCTCCTTCCTTCTGCTTGACGTTGAGAAGGTAGGTAGCTGGCCTGTGCTGACGCCGTCCGCTGTAGAAATGCTCGATGAACAGCTTGCTCAATTCGTCGAACGTCCCAATTGAGCCCGGTTTGAGCTTTCCAAACCAAACCCTGGCCGAGCCTTTTAAAGTAGTGGGGAAGGCTCGACACATGATCTGGTCCGGACAAGCGTGCAACGTCATGAAGGCCTTGTATGTCTCCAGATGGTCGAGCGGGTCGCCCAATCCATCAAAAGGCTCAAGCGATGGGAGCCTGAACTTTTGAGGGAGTGGGTAAATGGTGACTTCGGCCGTGAAAGGGAGATTGGTCTTCTGAACCAGATTCTCCACAGTCCTGGCCCCTCGATCGTTAACCTGCTTCAGCACCTGGTCCATCTTCTCCTGCAGTTCTTTGAACGCAGCCCCCTGAGCCAATGATGACCCAGAGTTGGGAGCATTCCTGTGTCGGAGGGCGACGAAGCTATTATCACCAGCCGCCGTGGACTGGTGATGACCAGCTGTGTCGGAGGGGTTCCCACCATGGTGGGTGCCCTGAATCTCTGGTGAATCTCCGCTCGCCTCCCGCTCTTCGTTAGGGGGAGTTGGTTGAGGGAGGCGTTGGAGAAGCTCCGCGTTCTGCTCCCGGAGCTGGTTAACCATCTGAGTGAGTTGATTAACCTGCTCCTGGAGAGGGTTACCGCGGTCTTCTCCATCTGGGCCGTTTCGTTGGCTTCCGGCTCTCGTGTTGACCATTCTTCTGGGATTCTGAAACAGTTGAATTTATGAAGTAGGAAACTCGTCGTTTCCCACAGACGGCGCCAAACTGTTGATGTCCAAAACTGGACGGTCAATCCGAGCTCCGACTTCGAGGAGTTCCTGCAAAACAGCGTCCGGGGACTGGGGGTGTTTCCAGTCGTGGACCCTCCGATGGCTAAGTCAGCAAGAGTGTGAGAGATTACAGATCTGTGTGCTTAGCGGATAAAGTTTTGTACGTACCGTAAACCCATGGATGAGCTGCCCATTTATAGGCGAGGTGGTTCGTGTCCCCGCGAGGGGCACGAAGGTGGCAGATCGTGGGCCACGACGACGGTTGAAGTCCCCCGAGGTGGGGGGACTCCCGTCCGAACTGGAGTGAGTGGTGGACGTGGGAGTCATGGCCCCGTAGTCCAGGAATCCAGGGGACGTGGGGTTGCCCCCCTCACGTCCGAGGATACCGGCGGGTGTAACCGTATTGACCCAGTCAGTGCTTATCCTGTCGTCCCAGCGAGGTTGGAGGAATCTGACCGAGCGACTTGAATGTGACCGAGCGACGGCTGTCCGACCGAGCAGGTCACCTCTTGACACGTGTCGACAGAACAACGCTCGTCAGTACAGCCTAAAAATATCCTCATCAGGTTAGATGGGTTGGACCCAGTCTAACCCAATCAATAAATGGGTTGGGTTGGGTTCATTTTTTAGTGGATGGGTTTGGGTTGATTAATGGGTTTGGATCCAATTTGCCACCCCTGAGATAAAGCATGGGTTCTGCAAAAAGCGGAGGTCATGGGCAACGACCAAACACCACAAGGTGTTGCTTTCTGCTCGGACAAGAGATAAAAAAAGATTAATGAGCAAACTGAAATGTCCATATTCATGAAAACACTTCGCTTCTAGTTGTCTGTAAAAATAGTCAACAACTTTCATAAATAATAAATAACAAGATTCCTAGTAACACTTGGACAAATATAAATAACAAATAACATGGTATATGTTAATTTCCTAACCTTTCGGGGCAAAGACACTGCATTTGTTGGCTGCATCAAGGGCAACTTGGGTGAGTGAGGAATCACGAATTGAGACGATCTCTGTTGTAAGAAAACATGTCCGAAGCTCACACATCATTTGATTACTCATAATTACTTAGGAAGCAGAAGTAACAACTTCTTGATTAGAACTCTGTCGATAACCTGGTAGAGTCTGCAAGAATTTGAGAGGGGTACTCACAAACCAAACAGCTTGAGCTTGGCTCGACTTTTGACTTGTCCAAACTCGTTAAAAAATATAGAGTAAATTACACTAAGCCCCCCTCAACTAACTCTCATTTTCACTTAACCCCCTCAGACTACAAAACCCGACATAGTGCACCCTCTAACTATCCAGAGTTGACACTTAACACCCTTCTGTTAGGTCAAAAGGCAGTCAGCTGTTTGGATCAAGCACCTACGCACGTCAAATGCCGTTGATTCCCGCGTTAGCCCACTCGGTTTTATTTTTTAAAATTTTTGGACGGCTCGGATCGGCCATCCGGTGGCCAGAGACAGCCGTCGGTGGCTTTAGGGCTCTCGTAGGGAAAAGGCACTGACGGCCACCAGACGGCCGATCCGAGCCGTCCAAAAAAAATTTTAAAAAAACTGAGTGAGCTTGCGCGGGAATCAACGGCATCCGACTTGCGTAGGTGCTCGATCCAAACAGCTGACTGCCTTTTAACCTAACAGAAGGGTGTTAAGTGTCAACTCTGGATAGTTAGAGGGTGCACTATGTCGGGTTTTGTAGTCTGAGGGGGTTAAGTGAAAATGCGAGTTAGTTGAGGGGGGCTTAGTGTAATTTACTCAAAAATATATATATAAGCCAAGCTCAATCAAGTTTTTTTGTTTGTTTATGAATTTATGTCAAGCTTAAGCATATGAGTGTTGGGCTCCATAGGCTCGTGAACAAAGAGGTCATCCCATAAATATTACAAATATAGGGTTAGATTTAATAAATGTTCCAAAATATGAGAACAATACCATTGCATTCAAATAGGAAATATCTTATGTGAGATATGGAAACTTACGGGTTTGAGGGTTGTTAATTTAATAAATGTAACTAGTAACTGAATTTATATTTATGAGTTTTTTTGGCCTAGCTTGAAAGCTCGAAACTTTACGAGTTTAAGCTCATCCTTTAAAGCTCAAGATTGGCTTGCATATTCCACGAGCCAAGCCAAACTTATCCCGAACACAAAATTTCAAGTTCAAGCCGAGCTTGAACAATTAATTCCTAAAATGTTTCCAACTCAAGCCAGGCTTGAGCAATACTGTGCTTGGCTTGTTTAGCTCGATTAGCACCCCTAATTCTGTCACCTCCAAAAAAAGGTATTCAAGGAGGTTAAATTACTTTGAAATCTCAAGAGATATAAGATGAATGAACTCATGTAAAGAGAAGAAGACAATCCAGAAAAAGCACATCAAAAAACTTACGCCAAACCAGTCTCTGATGTTAAATTCAAATTCTCCAGCGATCAATCTAAACCCTGCTTCCTTAAAGATCAGAGAAACATCTTTCTCCACTTGTTCCTTCTTCAGTAACACCAGATGATTAGTTGCGACGAACAAATATGCATTCCTCATAAACTCATACAAATTTATATATGCACACAAGCATTGGATAATATTACTGTCAATACATTAGCAAACATGAGCTTAAATCTCCTTGAGGAGCTGATCTTCCTCCATAGAAACTCAAGATGGAAATTAGAATGCAGTTTACAACAACTTGCTTTGGATCCCATGTGAAATCACATCTTGAAGATTCTTTTGGAAAAAGAAAAGCTAAGACCTCCATCGCTTCTCTGTTAGGCTATCTTTCTTACCTCGGATTGGCAGAAAGATTCGTAAAAACTAGGGCAAAAAAAAGGGTGGAAAACAACAGGAAAGTAACGTTAATACCCCGCCGTACGCTTCAAGACTGCCGGAGCAGATGAGACAAGGAGGAGACGGAAACAAAATCAAGCTCACGGACAGTTGGCCGGAGACATGAACGCCCGAGCTCAGCTACACTATGTGTAGGGGTTCGATTAATCGGGACCTTGACTGTGGTGTCTAGTTAGGTTCCTTCCTCCGCTGCTCCGCTCGTCCGTCGCCTGACCTGCAACAAGTCACTAGGGCTTTGGTTGCCCAGTGACCCTCCGACGATCAAGTTAGATCTCAGGGAAGGTGTTTAGGTCTAGGGTTAGGATAGTATTGCGTACCTTTCTCAGGTGTGTATCACTTTGTATTTATAGACCTAGGTTTGCTTGGTCTTCACGCTAGCGCGTGGTGAGTACGCTCGGGTAACCGCCTCGGGTGATGTCACATATGACAAAGGGGGGCGAGGTGGTTACGGAGCACATGGGACAGATCTCTATGATCGTGCCAGCTGCATGGGGAGCATGATCCCCATAGGTCCCACTCGCAGAAACCGTTACTGCCTGGAAGCTTCTGGAAGCATGGGAGCATGCAGTGAACCGAGGCTCCGAAGTGGATAATAACCGAAGCCCGGGCAACGACCGAGGTGCATCCCGAAGAGAGCTAGTCAGAGGACCTCGGCCCGTACCCTAGCCGCTGGTTCAGTATTCGCAGCCCGGTTACCGAACCGATAACCGAGGGCCCTACAATAGCCCCTCAACTTCCGGAATGCCATTCTGGTCTTCGGGGAGTTGACTCCTCTGATGGACTAGCGAAACCGGGCTTTTAACCGATGAAATACTTTGGAGAAGGACCGAGCGTCCTTTGGGAGAGCCGAATCGCCTACTTCTGCCCTACGAGCCACGCGTCAATCATCGCCGAAATGAGTGACGTCATGCGTCGCCTCGGCACGTGAAATGTTAGTTGATTGGTACGAAACGCCCAGTCAGGGCACGCGTCGATGCGTGAATGGCTCGGTACGCGGCGCGCCTGACTTCGGTTCAGAACTCTGATTGCTGACCGTTTGATGATGACACGCGTCGAAGATCCAGCGGTTCGGTTGGCGACGCTTCGTTTCCCGCGCGACTCCTCGTATGCTCCACTATAAATTCGGACCATTTGGAGAGAGAAAGCTACTGAAACCCTCTGACGCCGTCGAACCGCCGCCGCCGTGTTTTGCAAACTTTGGATCGCGATTTCGAGCATTTTGGCAGCAGATCTCCTCTCCAGACTTGGGTATGTTGATCTTTGTTAATCAATCTTCAAGTTTTAGTACTTTTCTTCGTATTTCTCAACTCCCTCTAAGCGCATTAGGGCGGGGACGCCATTCGAAGCCGTCTGGTGCGCGGCGGCGCTAACGCCCGCCGCCGCTGTTCTTGTTCTTCCCGAGGCCTATATTCTTCCCGAGGCCTATATCCTTCCCGAGGCCTATCTTCAACCCTGGACTCGTGGATAAAGTTGCAGTCCACCGAGGACCCCTTTCCGAGGAGGGAAGAGTCTTTAAAAGACCGAGACCCATAGATCCCGAAGACTGATGACCATCTCGTCCCGAGCGCTAGGACCTTTTGCTCTCCCCTAGGCATATAGCTAATGGGTTTTGCACATTTTCCTTGTTTTCTAGGCAGGGGCGAATGGTCATTGAGCTCTCCTCGGACAGCTCCAGTGGTTCTGACGATCCCTTGGTAGAAGCCATCTTTCAAGAGCTTTGGAGGGGGAGGTTTTACCGAATCCCGGTTGACCAGATTGAGCCTGCCAATCCTAACCGGGCCCCACGCGAGATTACTTCCCTTGAGCCCTGGGAGATGGAGGCCCCAAGCACGTCGGACCACGGGCCGGGGCCGTTCGGAAATGCGCCCGAAGAGATTCAGGGACGCCGAAGACCGATGAGGCCCTGTACATTTAAGAACAAATATTTCACCGGGGACCCCGCAGCTTACGCCGAGTTCAAGAGGCTCTATAGCATCCCTCCTGACGTTGAGGTTCGGTTGCTAGAAGAGACCGACCCAAAGAAACTCCAGCATCGGTCAGGAGAGTTGATCTTTCCCCTGATGGCCATATGCGAGGGGGGCATCAGGTTTCCCCTTCACCAGTTCGTGCGTCGGGTGCTCCGGACCCTCAACCTTACTTCCTCCCAGCTCACGGTGAATTCTTACCGAATCATTACCAGCATCATCGAGCTGAGGAGGCAGTTTAACCTGGTGTTCGGAATTGAGGAGCTCTTCGGTGTTTACCTTCTGGGGGTTAACCGAGGCCACAACCGACACTACCTCTCCTGCAGATCAGGAAACGACACGTTCTTGATCGATCACCTACCGGACTCCGAAGAGTGGGCGGGTATCTATGTCTCGATTACCGGGAACTTCATGTTCGGGCCCGGGGAGACCATAGACATAGTCACCACGGTCCCATTTGAGATTGGAGTTCCTGGTCGGTAACTTGCCCTTCGATAGTGAGCTTATTTCAATAAACGATTTTTCTTGTAAACTTGCACTGATTTCTCCATGTTTTGATGACTCTTTTGCAGTCAACGGCACCGTTCAGGAGCTTCGGGAGAGAGCCGTCCGATCTCGGATAAACGCCGCCTACGCAATCCCAATCACCAACCGTTACGCCCCTCAGCTCCTCGGTTACGTTCCTTCTTACACCAGCTATTTAAAGAAGAAACCGAGGAAGCAAGGGGTGTCGAAGGCAAGACGAGGAGGAGGAGGAGGACGTAGGGGAGGCGGAGGAGCGGGGAGAGGTGGCCGAGGAAGCGCTTCCGGGACCGAGGGTAGCAGCTCCGAGCCTCTAGGTACCGTAAGGGAGGCGGTCGATCGAGAGACGCCCGAGAGGACCGGACTGAGCGACGAGATGTCGGAACCCGGAGCTCGGGAGGTGCTAAACCTCAGACGTCGGCCGGCAAGAAGTTGAGGCCGAGGCTCAACCACCAGTACCCCTGGTGCTGGGACCTCGGGGGTGACCCCTATTTCACCGCGGGAGCCCCCGGCGAAGAGGACTCGGCACGATGG
Organism: Rhododendron henanense subsp. lingbaoense; assembly: GCA_020567845.1. Classification (NCBI taxonomy): domain Eukaryota; kingdom Viridiplantae; phylum Streptophyta; class Magnoliopsida; order Ericales; family Ericaceae; genus Rhododendron; species Rhododendron henanense. The sequence goes on from CM036317.1 coordinate 1,564,937, forward strand.
TGAAGGTAGCGGCCGAGGTAAGGAGAAAGAAACCTCTCGGTTTACCGAGGGGGAGGAGAGGATGGAAGAGCAGGGCCGAGGGTCTGCAGAGAGGATCGATGGGGGGACCTGGGTCCCCGCAACAGAGGTTCCCTGGGCCCCGGAATTTTGTCACTTCGCTGGTCGCCAGATCCATCATGCGGACAGCGTGACAAACCTCGGCACAGCGTACGGGATGCTCCGAGGCAGTATTCTTCCTAGAGATGCCAGGGCTGTCCAAGGGTTGACCGAGGACATCACCGCGGAGATAGCACAGGCCCTCTTCACCGTAAGTTTGTTACTTTTCCACTTTTATTGTTCAGCCAAGTCCATATTTGTGATGCCTCTTCGGCTTTCTGTTCGCAGGCTGGTGCTCGGGCCTTGGCCATAAATGACCGGTGCAAAGGCCAGGAGCAAGAGATTGAAGAGCTGAAGAAGGCTCTTGAGCAGAAAGAGGATGACCTGAAGGTGGCTCGGGAGTCCTGCGATCTTTATCTTTCAGACTTTCAAAGGTGCGACAGGGAGAGGTTGGCAGCCGAAGCCCGAGCTGAAAAGGAAGAGGAAAATTCCAACACTTTGAGGGTCACCCGAGCTACCGAGGTTGAAGCTGCAAGGAGCAGGGGCTATGACGAGGGTTGGGCTGCAGCCGGGGTAGAATACCAGAAGCAGGTTCGGGAGATTGAGGCCGAGCTTTACAGGGACCGCTTCGTGGACGGGCTTCGGTTCGGTCACGAAGCTCTTTTGAGTAAGCTCGATCTCCCAGCCGACTCTGTACTCCGGGTCCTTCCCGAGGTGCCGCCCGAGGAGGCTGTAATGCCCGAGGAAGAAGAAGAGGAGGGCGAGCAAGTGCAAAACCCTGAGGTAGGTACTCAGACTGCTCCTGCTGTCGTTGCTTCAACCGGGGAGGGCACCCAGACTGCTCCCGTTGTCGTTGCTTCACCCGAGGAGGGTACCCAGACCACTCCTGCTGCCGCTGCATCAACCGGGGACGGTGCCCAGACCCCTCTGCCCCCCAATGCTTAGGATTTTGACTTTCTTTTGTTTCACATTTGGCTGGACGGTTCCGAACATTTGGATTTTACCGTTCCAGGGTTTGTAAATGATTTTTGCTAAGTAGGTACCGAACTGATAACCGAAGTCTTGTTTGGAGTTTACACTTGCAATCCTCTTTACTGCTTTTGAATGAATGGTTTCATCCGCTTCAATGCCTTGTTTATTTCTGAGATGCTCGAATGGTTTTTATGCTTGTAACCGAAGGGAGCCTTATGCCCCTGCTTCTGTTGAAATGCTGTGAAGTACCAGCAGATTTTAGCCGAAGCATTAACCGAGGAGATTTTCAAAAATTTATGTCAAACCTAAGTAAGGCAGAACATAGGATTGAGGAAGCTAAAACAAAGCAAAGTAGTTAGCAATTTTCGAATTTTGCATGCCCCTGCTTTGTTTTAACTGACGCCGAGCCGAAGGGAGTAAACCGAAACAGCTTATTGGGGCGTTGCTATTTAGATTAGGGCTAGGGTCCTGAAGTGGGAATGGCGTCGGCCATGACTTCGGGACGTAGCGAATCTAAATAGTGCGACTTATTGGGGGGGGTCGGTGTAAGGGGCTCGGGATTAATACCGAGTGTCCTTATCGCCGACGTCCGAAAGTCCGAAACGACCGAAGAGGCCGTGGTGACTTGGTGAGGGATCTGTCCGAGGAATATCCCGCGGAGGACAGTCCCTGAAGTCAGGATAAAACGGTTCACGCAACGGCGAACCGAGTACGAAGAGTAAGTGACAAGATTAGACTAGTGATAAATAAGAGATTCTCATTAAAAAACTGTCGTAGAATCAGGCCATTACAAGAGTAGTTCGGTTCTTACATGTTGACAAGAAACGAAAATTGTTCGAGTAAATAAATCCAAAAAGGCCGAAGCCTGGCTACCCATAGAATTTCTTCAAGTTATTGGCGTTCCAGGTCTTAGCGATTGGGGAACCGTCGAGCTTCTCCAGCTTGTAGTTTCCCGAGCCGAGATGATTGAGGACTCGGAAGGGGCCCTCCCAGTTAGGCATCAACTTCCTCTTTTTGGACTTGTCCACCACCTTTTTCCAGACAAGGTCGTCCGGCTTGAATGACCGAAGACGCACGCTTCGGTTGTAGCCCTTGGCAACCTCTTGCTGATAAGACGCTAGTTTGATCCGTGCATTCTCCCGTTCTTCCTCGGCCAGATCGAGGTCCGCAGCAATGTTCTCATCATTAACTTCCTCGTCGAAATCTTCGGTTCGGATTGTCGGGAGCCCGACCTGGAGGGGGATTACAGCTTCCATACCAAAAGCCAGGGAGAAGGGGGTTCGGCCGGTAGATCGCCGAGGCGTTGTACGGTAGCCCCAGAGTACCCGAGGGAGCTCTTCGGCCCATTTGCCCCGGCGAGATTCGAGCCGACGCTTGAGTCCTGACGAGATTGCTTTGTTTGCAGCTTCGGCTTGCCCGTTGCCCTGGGGGTAGTACGGAGTGGAAGTGTCCCATTTGATGCCAAATTCATCCAGGAGTGCTCGGTACTTTTGACCGGTGAACTGGCTGCCGTTGTCGGTTAAGATGGCGAAGGGTACGCCGAAGCGAGAAATTATGTTTCGCCACACGAAGCGCATGATGTCCGACTCTTCAACTGTGACCAATGGTTCGGCCTCGACCCACTTGGAGAAATAGTCGGTGGCGGTTAAGAGGAACTTGAATCCTCCAGGGGCTACGGAAAGCTTGCCGACGATGTCCATGCCCCACTGGGAGAAGGGCCATGGGCTGGTGAGAGGGCTGAGATCCCGAGCTGGTTGATGTATGATGGGAGCGAACATTTGACACTTCTTGCAACGCTTCACAAATTCTTCAGAGTCTTTCTTCATTGTTGGCCACCAGTATCCTTGGGTAATTGCCCGGTGAGCGATGGAGCGTCCACCGGAGTGGCAACCGCTGTCGCCGGCGTGTAGTTCCTCGATGATCCCGGGGACCTGGTGGGGGTGTGCAACCAATAAATAGGGGCCGGTGAACGACCGTCGGTAGAGCTTTCCATTTGGATTAAGCCAGAAGAGGGCGGCCTTGTTGCGGAGTCGGTGGGCGTCCTTCTTGTCGGTTGGTAGTGTGTCGTCGCGTAGGTAGCCGATGATCTCATCCATCCAGCTCGGACCAAGTTCCACGTTTAATACCTCATGACTGAGTACTTCAAGCTCGAAGCTCGGTTTGTCGATGGAGCTAAAGGAGATGGAGCGTTGTCCTGAAGCGGCGCAGGCCGTAGCGAGTCCGGCGAGGGCGTCGGCGTGAGCGTTCTGGTCCCTCGGGATGTGTTCGACGCGGATAGCTCGGAAGCTTTTGAGGAGCCGAACAGCAGAGCTCAGGTAAGTACGCATCCGGTCGTCCCGAGCCTCATACTCCTCAGAGAGCTGGTTGACAACCAGCTGTGAATCACTGTAGAGAACAAGCTCTTCAATTCCAAGGGCTTCGGCAGTCTTGAGTCCGGAGATGAGCGCTTCATACTCAGCCTCGTTGTTTGAGGCCGGGAAGTTGATAGAGATGGAGCTTTCATGTAATACGCCCGAAGGAGAGAGGAGGACGATCCCAGCCCCGGCGCCTCGGCTGTTTGAGGCGCCATCAACATACATTTTCCAAACATCGCCGTGGAAGAGTTTCCAGGCGGTGCTGGGACGTGCTTGGAGAACGGCTTCGGGGAGGGGGGCTGGATTTGAGGCGAGGACGTCGGTCGGGGTGAGCTCGGCGATGAAGTCGGCGAGTGCCTGGGCTTTAATCGCCGTTCTTGGTTGAAAGTGAATCTCGTAATTGGCAAGTTCGACGGCCCATTGGGAGATTCGGTTCGAGAGGTCGGCTTTTCGGAGGAGAGACTTTAGAGGATACTTGGTCAATACGATAATGCGGTGGGATTGGAAGTACGGTGCGAGCTTCCGAGACGCGGAGACAAGGGCGAGAACAAGCTTTTCCAAGGGAAGATAGCGTGTCTCGGCAGGCGTCATCGTCTTGCTAGAATAATAAATCGGCTGATGGTCGCGCTCTTCCTGCCAGACGAGGACCGAGCTTATGGCGTGTGCCGAGACGGCAAGATAAATGAACAGGTCTTCCTGGTCCCGAGGAGTGACGAGGAGAGGGGAATTGGAGAGGTATTCCTTCAATTGCTGTAGAGCCCGGTCGCACTCGTCGGTCCAACTGAAGCTGCGTCGGCTCCCCTTCAGGAGGGCAAAGAAAGGTTTGCACTTGTCGGAAGATCGGCTAATAAACATGTTGAGGGCGGCGGCCATGCCGGCTAGACGCTGCACATCTCTCTTGTTGTGGGGGGCCGAGAGTTTTTCGATTGCTGAGATTTGTGCAGGGTCGGCCTCGATACCTCGGCGGGAGACAAGATGCCCGAGGAATTTGCCAGAGCTTACACCGAAGGCGCACTTCTCGGCGTTAAGGCGAAGCTTGTGCGTCTTCAGAATCTCAAATGCTTCGGCGAGGTGGGTGAGATGGTCTCCGGCCATCATGCTTTTAACCACCATGTCGTCGATGTAGGCCATCATAGTATCTCCTAGCAGGCGCTCGAACATCTTGGTTATCATCCTTTGGAAGGTTGCTCCGGCGTTTTTAAGGCCGAAGGGCATGACAAGATAACCGAAGATGCCGTGGGGAGTAATGAAGGCCGTGTTCTCGACGTCGCCGTCGCTCATGGCGATCTGATGGTAGCCCCGGTAGGCATCCATGAAGCTTAGTCGGGCGTGGCCAGCCGTGGCATCGACGAGCTGATCTATCCGAGGAAGGGGGAAGAAGTCCTTCGGGCAGGCGTCGTTGAGATTTGAATAGTCAACACAGACTCGCCATTTCCCGTTTTTCTTCTTGACCACCACGGTGTTGGCCAACCACTTAGGGTATTGCACTTCTCGTATGGCTCCCTGTCAACACAGATCTTCCTGTCGTCCGTTGGCACCGATGAACCGGACCACCTGGTGATAGGTAGAGGCAACAGCCTTTAACCTATGGAGCCAAGTGCGACCGACGATGGCGTTATAGGGGCTTGGGACATCGACTACGGCGAACTCCATATCGAGCACGACCGAGCCGGAGCGGACAGGTAGGGTAATCAAACCGACGGGCCAGACTGGAGCCCCGTTGAAACCTATGAGGGGGACCGCGGAGGGACGGAGATCGGCGTCTGAGAGCTTCAAATCTTTAAACAAGGAGTAGTACATAACCTCGGCCGAGCTCCCCTGATCCACAAGGACACGTCGGACGTTGAAGGTACCTATGCGCATTGTGACCACAAGGGCGTCGTTGTGTGGAAGTTGGACGCGCGCAAGGTCCTTCTCGGTGAATGTGATAGTCCATTTGGATCCGTCGTCGGTTCGGGGACGCTTGGGCTCTGGACCGACGAGCATGACCTGCTTAGAAGAGGATGCGTCGTTCAACTCGGCGCGGATTATACGGGCGGCTTCGGAGTTGAGAGGGCCGTGGATAACGTTAATCGTCTGGATCTCTTCTTCGGCTCTTGTTTCGGCATTCTGCGCCCGTGCTCTCGTTTTCTCATGATCGATGAAGTTGTTGAGGTGGCCACCGAGGACAAGCTGCTCCAGGTAGGCCTTGAATGGCCTACAAGCGGTCGTGAAGTGTCCTTGCTCGTTGTGGTAGCTACATCGAACTATCGGGTTTTTGATTTTCCCGTTCTCGGTACCGAGTTTTTGGTTGGGGAAGGAGAAAAAGGGTTGATCCTTTACTTGGTCGATAATCCTGTAGATAGGCATAGTGAAGACGGTTTTCTCGGCACTGAAGTCTCCTTGCTTCGGTGCCTTCCTCGGGGACTGCTTGATGTTGTTTACTTGTTTCTTCGGTGTTGAAGTCGAGGCGGGAATCGGAGCGGACACCGGAGTAAACGGTGCCTTGGAGCTCGTTGATTTCCCCATGCCCCTCTCCGCTTTGGTCTCGATGAGCTGGCACCATCCTTCGATTCTCGTCATGAGATCCTTCATGGAGTTAGGCTTGTGCCGAGCGAGATCATCGTAAACTTGCTCGTCCTGGGCGGTGAGACCGAGCTTGAAACCGCGGGCGGAGATGACACCGTCGCATCCCTCGATCTCGTTGAACAGCTCCCAATAGCGACCGGCATATTGGCGGAGCGTTTCGTCGGCTCTCTTGCGTAGGGCGAGAAGAGAGTCGATCTCTTTTTCGTGCTTGTTGCTCGTGACAAATCGAGCCATGAAAGCGTCACAGAGGGAGTCGAAGGAAGAGATCGATCTGGCGGGAAGTTGGTTGAACCATGTTAGGCCCAGGTTGCCGAGGCTGGCGGGGAAGACCTTACAGAGGAAGGCGTCGTCCGAAGGCTCGTTTCGAAGGAAAAGAGACATGACCAGTTTGTACTGAACCAGATGAGTGTATGCCTCGGTTTTGCCGTCGTACTTTGCAAATTTGGGTTGGGTGAAGCCCTTCGGGGGGGTGACCGAGTCGATGTCACTAACGAAAGGAGAGGCTGAGAGCCTCTCGAGACGGGCGTCCCGGTGGGGTCGGATCGAACAGTCGAGACCGTCTGGACCCCCGGTCGCAGTATTCTTCTTCGGCAGCGGTCGGTCCTGTCTTTCGTATTCCTTCCGCTTCGGCTGGGAGTTCCCTGACCGTTGAGGGGATCTCTCGTACTCCTTTCGCTTCGGTCGGGAGTTCCCTGACTGTTGGGGAGATTTCTCGTATCGATGCTTTTTGTAGCTATCTCGAGCGTAGGGCTCGAGGCGCTCAGTGTTTTGGCTTCCGCCACCAAGCCTTTTGTAACCGTCTTTGGGGTGGTAGACGAGTGGACTCTTTGAACGAGTTCCCTTGTGGCGCTCACGATATCCTTTTGTTTGGAACTCCAAGAGGGCGTTGTTTTCGTTGGCAAAACTTGGGGTGGCCTCCCGGCGGCGCTCCTTGGATATGATTGGGTGGGTGGAGGAGGCGGAGACGCTTCCGCCACCAAGCCTTTCGAAGGCGGATCGTTTCCCTCGAGGGCCCTTTGGATTAGGGGAGCGGGAGCGTCCCCTTCGTTCGACGTTCCTATCGCTACGACCCTCGCCAGGTGGTTCGAGACGGTCCTTGATTCCTGGTGGTTCGAGGCGGTCCTTGACCGAAGGACGGGATCGATGCTCGACCATCTGTCCTCCGTCACGGCTGCGGGGAGGGCTGTGGTGGCTTCGTCTTCCGCCATGGCCTCCGGAGGAATGAGACGGGGACATTTGGAGGAGGTGTTTGATCTCCGCCAACTCGTCTCGGACGCTCCTGTCGCGCTCCACCACTGTCGTGAGGTCGTCGAGCTTCCGCTCCAGATGGCGGATGTAGGATTGGAGCTCGGCCGGAGCCCCTGCTGTGAGTCCGACGGACATGTGGGCCTTTCCAGGGGCGCCTGCCCCGCCGGACGCCGGGTCCCCGAGATCTCCGGGAACGAAGGAGGTCTCAGGGCGATGTGTATCATCGATTTCCACCATGGTTGGGTTGAAAGAGCTTTGAACGGAACCTTTGCGAGGAAGAAAGTGATTGAATGAAAAACAGCTAGGTCCCCAGCGGAGTCGCCAATTGTAGAGGTCCCGATTAATCGAACCCCTACACTATGTCAACACAAACCGGAGAAGAGGCAAACAAAGAACCCCGGAGAAGAGAGAGAAAAGGAGGGGGAGGGGGGAGAGAACGATCAGGAGAGCACTTGCTAGGTTATTTGATTTCCATTAACGGTGGGAAAATTAAAAAGTTCAATTTATATACCAGATGGGTGTCCTGTAACATGTAAAAACTAGGAGGATTCGCAGCCCCGTATTTTCTTCCTTAACCTACTACATTTCGGTAAATAGTTGTTAAAAATCATACATAACATTTCGGTAAATAGCTGTTGAAAACAAGACTATATTTCGGTAACTACATGTCAAAAATATGTTCAACTTTCGGTAAACAATTGCCGAACATACAAATTCGGTAAATAGCTGTTGAAAAAAAGATTAAATTTCGGTAATTGGAAGCTGAAAATGTATTTCAATTTCGGTAACTAATTGTCAAGTATAGTTGAAAATTTTTAACGGGCTAAGGGAGAAAATACGGGGTTACGAATAGTCGCCCCCAAAAACTATTGGATTTGTCTTGAATTGTTGCGAAGTTTATTTTAGTTGGGCTCCTCTTCAATCTTCAAGACTATTCACCGGGCACGTGGTGTCACCGGTTGTGGTCCACGACTCGATGCTGGCCCGGTTGTAGGTCTGGTCCGTGCTTACCGTGACCGGATCGGTCATTAGCTCGAGCGAGATCGGGCACCTGAAGTGGTATGGTATCTGAATTCCCACGTCCAATGGCTCCAACCTGCAAGGCATCTCTCTCTCTCTCTCTCTAGATAATATAATATCTGTATGGAGTTTGAGTTTTTTTTTATTTGAGGTCTTTGCAAATTCTCTATCAGTTCGGTTTGGTTTGTCTGTTTTATAGGAGTAAATGGAACAGAAGAGAGAGGGCGTAGGAGTCTTCTCTGCACTTGCCTGACTACATTCTACCCCACACGTGTGCTGTTAACCTAACTATAGTTGGGAGTCTTGGGAATAGGGTACGTCCATGTGGTATCCAGTCGCACACCCGAGCAGTCCAAACGTGTTTTGAACGTCAAGAATTTAGAGGCCGAGAAAGATGAGAGAAAATGGTCGGCGGAGTAGGAGAGAGAGCGCTCGGATTTGGATCGTTCAAAACACGTTCCGCTGGATACTGCCACGTGGTACCCAATTTTTTGCACCCAAAAACTTCTAGGACTGAGACTAGGGTAGGTTTTGGTCAAACAAAATGTCGGACTGGTTCGGTCCCACTTTTGATCTTCAATTGAACTACTGTTGGAGGTGGAATGTGCACACAGGTGTTTGAGTTTCTAACTTTTTTTTGATGCTTTTGTTTATGAAAAATGTTTTGGACACGTACATTAGGATATAGGCCAAAACACAAATGTGTCTGCAATTACCTTGACCAGAATAGATTTCACGGGCATCGTGTAGATGATTTCAACGATTTCAAACACATTTGTAATTAGATACTGGTCATAGCTACCATCAAGTTCGTTGATTGAAATTGAGAATTTGATTACGCCAAGGTTCAAATGAGGACTAACCATGTCAACAACTTTCATAAATTAAAAAAACAAGATTCCTAGAAACACTTGGACAAATATAAATAACAAATAATATGATACGGAGTATATGTTAATTTCCTAACCCTTCGGGGCAAAGACACATTTGTCGGCTGCATCAAGGGCAACCTGGGCGATTGAGGAATCACGAATTGAGACGATCTCTCTGTTGTAGGAAAACATGTCCGAAGCTCACACACCATTTAATTACTCATAATTACTTAGGAAGCAGAAGTAACAACTTGATTAGAACTCCGTTAGATAACCTGGTAGAATCTGCAAGAACTTGATAGGGGTCCTCATAAAACCACAATTATTCATCCTGTTACCCCCAAAAAAGGTATTGACGCCTTACTTGGTGATTGGAGGAGGATAAATTACTCTTAAATCTTAAGAGAGATGAGATAAATGAACTCATATAAAGAGATGAAGACAATCCAGAAAAAGCACATCAAAAAACTTATGCCAAACCAGTCTCTGATGCTAAATTCAAATTCTCCAGCGACCAATCTAAACCCTGCTTCCTTAAGGATCAAAGCAACATCTTTCTCCAATTGTTCCCACCACACATATAAACTAACACCAGATGATTAATTGTGATGAACAAATATGCATTCCTCATGAACTCATACAAATTTTTATATGTACACAAGCATTTGTTAATGTTACTTTCAACTAGGTGAGCGGCACGTGCCAACATGAGGTGTCTCGTGCTTGGTATTGGTAGGAGGTGTCCCATGCATGTTCGGAGTATTGGCACTGTAGCTGTAGATGTTTGTGCCTGTGATGTTATAGTAGTAGGTTTTTATTTAGAGTGGAGTAATTTGCACGAGAGGAAGGACTAAAAAGCTTGAAAGCTAATTACACAAGGAATGGAAAATATAGAGGAAAAGATTTACTTATTGAAAGTTTCAACGTAAGTCAAGGCAATAGTAGTTTAGAGTTCAGAGTAGATTATGCTCAGACCAAGTACAACACAATTTATTGACACAAAATAAGAACATTGATCCTCGAAATACAAATACATTATCCAGTCCAAGCATTACTAAACTTCAAGCTCCATCCAAAATAACATTGAGACCATTTGGAGAGAACATCTGCAAAGCACAAGTTTCAACATCTCAAGTTTCATTGTGAAAATGTAATTTAAACCTATTTTCAAAGGGAATGAAATGCGAAGATTTCACAAAAATGGTCCACCAAAGATGATGTGTAAAACCAGCGAGGCAATCAACAACATGAGTCGGTAGTAAAGGCCAAATGGGGCACAAAATGAGAGCCCATTACGCTGAGAACAAAGAAGAAATTGCCAATCATTCAATCTTACTAATATGACTGAGGGTTTTTTCATCTCTTGAACTAAGAGCGTCAAAAACAATCAAAAAAATGCACATGAGGGTAACTATGGTCCTCAACTTGTAAAAACGTTACCATTCAACTGAACGATATAAGCAGTCATGAATAAATGCATATGTTTCTCTGCATCAAGAGATGAACTTGTTTCCTAATCAGGGAAAAAAAGAAGACATCGATTGTATGTATTGCAAATAGCACAAAAGAAAAAGCCTAATCAAGTCGCTTAGTTTTATACTGAACATCCTTAGAGATCCATATGTCATGATAAACACCAACACAATAGCTGCATAGGCTTATCAAAATAGCAGCCTACCTCATCAGAAAATATAGACAGAAGGTTACATAAAAGTCTCTCACCAAGATTGACACTCATACAAGGCTTATGACCATAAGTGTAGCTGAAAGAAACATCCTTGGGTCACCAATTCCGTTGATGTTTCTGTAGACGCAAAAGAGCATTCAATTAACATTAAAAGACCTGTAGAATTTACTGAAGTATGGAACAAACCACCAAACATTGCAATGTGGAAAACCAACTTGTCAATTAACTCAATTTAAAAAAAAAAATAAAGCCAAACTTAAATTATGTCTGTGTCGCAAGATTTACAAATGCAGGAAGATATAAAGGAAAAGATAAGAAAACCCAAGTGACAAAGAATTCATTTGTTCTGTTTCCCTATTTTTTTCCTCTATAAATCTGTGCACAAATCCATGACTCAAACATAGCCTAAACATGGAAGTGAAAGACCATTTGGTCCCAGTAAAGAAAGCAAATAGGCTGCACTGATTCAAATCAATACCTTCCAAGTTCCAATGACAGTTAGATCACTCACTCCTTGGGTTTGATGGTTTTGGGCGCTGATTTCTGCGAATTTGTGACTTCAATGAGCTTTTTCACCTATCTTGTCATCACTCATTCACCTTCTCAGACCTATAAATGTAAAAACATAACAAGCTACAACTAAGGAAGTAGCATAGGCCATCGAAAACAGGTAATCACCTAAGATTATGAAGATGCTTTTGGGAAAAGCTCTTTTAATAATCGCTATTATAGTAACCACAAGCTTCAAACCTTTTCATTCAGAAGATGATATAACTTCTACAATGCAGAATAGAAAGAAGAAAGATTCAAGATCAAACTCAAAATTGGTTCGCCTATTTTTAATTGACGGATGGGAACCAGAAAGAAGAGGTTCTCATTCTCTATTGCTTAATGGGTAAGAATTGATTTGTAGTTAATAGTGATGTGTATGTTGTATGCTAAGCCACGTGACTTGCATAAGGTAAGTGTTAAATAAGGTAAGTGTTTAACACTGTAACCCCCTGAGGCGAACCTTTTTAAAGGTACTTGGGTATTCCCAAACTTGCTCAACCACCAACCCCCCCCCCCAACTCCAGATGTATACGTTAGGTTAACGTATTCACTTTCTTTTCTCAACTAAAAAAAATATCCATCTAATCTATAACTTAACTACCAAAATATCCGGCCACAATCAATTCAAAAGCCTACTTTACCAAACAATAGAACATACGATTGTCAAGAAAAAGTCAGCTTACACACAGGAAATAAACTTATTGCACTTTTTTTTCTTTCTTGGAGAACATGGGAAATAAAAAAAATAAAAAACTTATAACCTAAAGCCAATTTGACCTATGACTTAAGCATTAGGTCAATGAATAGAACATGGGAAAAAAACTTTTAACGAGAATATGGTCACATTCTTGTCTCGATAAATATTGCAGTATTTTGTGGGATTATGGTAAAAATGTAAGTATTTGTCAACTTTAGAGGGATTATGATAAAAATAAACGGGATTTTAAAAGGGCTAAAGTAAGATAATACTGTTTTTGAAGGGTGGCGCCCCTGCCAGCATCGTCTCATTCATTAAAATGTTAAGGACAATTACTTTGGATTCATGTATTGTGTCGCATTTGATTGGAATGTTGTTTGGCAGGGATAATAGGTGGCACCATTCAGCATGATAAACAATCTTTTGTTCTTCCCATTTGCTAATCAATAATGACCCATACCAAAAACAAACAAACAAACAAAAAAAGAGGGAAGAAGATGAAGACACTAAAGATAACACCAAGAATGGTGTATAATTAAGGTGGTATAAGAGCGGAAATGATCAATGTGAGAGCCTGTAAAATCTCACTATTGCAACATTGCTAAACCAAGGTTACCTCCTCCTATACCAAAAGAAAGATAAATACAGCTGCAACAAAAAAAACCAAAGTTCTTATCCAAGGGAAACAATATTGATATCATAAAGAATATGGGATACATGTGGTTTTTCTCGAGGTGGAAAGAAATTGATATCATTAGCAATATCGGATACGCGCACATTACAAATTAAGTAAAGAGCAAAGTCATGCTATCAAACAACGGGAACAAATCATAGCAGTATCAAATTACAGAAGAGGTAAAAATAATGCTGGGGCTAGTGTTCCATAAAAATGACTATATTATGTAATTGTGAGGTCCTATTTAGGTCTTTTGTGAGTTGGTTATAAATTGATGTGGTTTGGTTATTTCAATTTAGGGTGAATGGTACCATACACACCTTAAAAAAGGGAAGATAAAAGGGGGTAAGGAGATAAAAAGGAGAATGATATATTACTGCTTTAGTTTCTCTTCAATCGTTTCAGCCTTGTCAGCAGAAGGAGAAGAAGACATGATTATTGGAACCCGCAAGTCTGTGAGACAAACAAAAGAAAGCAAAATCAAATAGGAAAACGCAAAAACGGTGATTGATTTTGGAAATTTAGGGCTTCATACTTTGATGAGAAGAGAAAATCCGCAAACCTTACCAAAATCAAAACAGATAGCAGAGAACATGCATCCTCCGCAGCATGAGTTCCCGAACGCTCCCTGGCTGGCGAGGTGGGTCCTGCCGCCAGGAACACTCAGATTCGTGCCACGGTGGGGTCGGTGCCCCATGACTCGGCAGAGGTCTGGTTGCTAGCTTTTTGTGGACACAGCGTAGGGTTGGCAGCTGTTCTTGGAGACAAGGGAGTGGACGTGGGTGACGATGTCAAGATGGATCGGGGTCTCCATGACGGAGGGCAACAGGAGAGCGTCCTTGTCGGTCGACATGTAGGAGTTGAAGGTTTGGATGGTCACGACAGTGGCGTAGGCCATTTCGGTCGGGGCCGGGGGGGGGGGGGGGGGGGGGCTATAGTACCCCATGGAGCGGAGAAGGTACGGTGCTTCCTGCTTCCTCACCATCTAGAAACATCCGTCCGAAATTATAAAGGAAGAGAGAAGGACGACGTCAGCAACCTGTGAACAGGAAAAGATGAAATTGTCCTCAACAATAAAACAGGCAGCTGCCCAATCAAGGGGCACAATTGGAAAAATTGGACAAAAATTGCCAAGCCGCTTCAACGTTTTTAGTTTTAAAGCTTAGATACATTAGCAAACATGAGATTAAAGCTCGTTGAGGAGCTGAGATCTTCCTCCATAGAAACTCGAGATGGAAATTAACATGCAGTTTACAACAACTTGCTTTGGATCCCATGGTGAAATCATATCTTAAGATTCTTGTAGTGGCCTGAATTACGTGGCTCGGACCATGCCCAAGCCATACTCCTCAAGCGTGACCACGCTGCACTGCCAGGTTGGGCCTTGCAGCTCGGGGTCACTTCACTCGGCCGGTAGGCAGTAGCATTTCTCAGTAGCACACATAGCTCAGTGTCCTACAAAGTCGTTCGGGGATAACCCGCTCGGATCTCGCAACTCAACAGGGACGCCTTGTCCATGTACCGCTTAGCCATGTGAATCATCATGACGCAGGCCAAGACGGTTACAGCACGTGGGTCATGATTGCGGCTAGCTTTCGCCATGTGCTCCGTGACTGCCTTATCCGGTGTGTCATATGTGACGTCACCCAAGGTGATCACCCGAGCACACCCTCCACGCGCTTACTTGGTGAGCAAGTCAAGCGAGGCCTATATAAGGAAAGGGAAGCAAACCTAAAGAGGTACACCGTTTCACCCCAACTCAGACTTACCTTCTCCTTCCCATACTGACTTGATCATCAGAGAGTCGACCGGCTTTCTACAGTCATTCGACTTCTTGTAGGTCACGCGGAGGCAGAGGATGAACGGAGCACTAGAGACCGAACCGAAGGACCAGCCTAGTTCTAATGATCAAATCCGATCACCACAATTCTGATGCAAAAGAAAAGCTAAGACCTCCATCGCTTCTCTGTTAGGTTATTTTTTTAAACCTTCGATCGGCAGAAAGATTCATAGAAACTAGGGCAAAAAAGAATGGGATGAAAAAATAGCTTTCAGTGCACCTTATATTTCCTTCTATTTCTCTCCTATTCTTCCAAGAAAAATTCCTGTGAATCCAACCACCTTAGGTTTCGAGATCATATTGCCAAATGGAGAGCCCTCAAACCTTGCTCCCATGCTCCTAGGCCAGAACCTCCTAGGACCCTCACTCCCATCGAAAAAGAAGCCCGCATCCAACTAGGACAGAACCTCTAAAGCATATAATTTCCACACACACAAAAAAAAAAAAAAAAAAAGCTACTAAACAAGAGAAATATTTACTTTAGTAATGATAAGATAACGGGAAAAATATTAACTCAAATTAGCGCAAGCACTGAGTACCAATACAATACTTGCATTGATTCCAAAAGGAATAGCGAATTTCTATACTATTTATAGACTAAGTACCAACGATTAACAAAAGAAGAAGAAGAAAAGAGTCATGCGTAACAAACATATCATCTTTAAGCAGTGAAGAAGGGAAGCAAGATACAAGGTATCAAAATACATACATCAGGCTGTTGCGACTGCAGATATTCTCCAATAGTATGATCAGCTCTCTCAAAAACTTCAAGCAACAGAACTGTCGAACTCATACCCATCATCTTCTGATGAATCTGAGTTAATTCTCTATGTTTACATTCTCGCATTAATTTGACCTCCTCATCAATCAGTGACAGAATTTGATTCCTAATGCATTGAGGGATCATCATTCTTCCATTCAAAACTTTTTCGCGAGCAAAAATCAGCAAGACAGCCAACTCAACGAGCTTTCCTTTCATGGCATAATAGTAAGCAAACTCTTCAATGTTGTTGGATGACTCCACGAGCAATTTATTAACAGCCAATGACTGTTTCTGCGACAAGAGATTTAAAGAAAAAACCTTGTTTGTCATCTACTTCATATGCAAGCATTTGTAGTCCGAGGTAGAAAAAGTATGAATAGTTTGCAGAAAAACAAACCAAAGATGGTAGAAAAAGTGATACCATCCACTTGAAAAGAGACTTTCGTTGATACGCGCCTCCCTGCAAAATCAGTATAAATTATGAAGTAAGAATTTGTAAGGGGGGGTGGACATTGGGCCAAAATCAGCATAAGTAATCCAGCGTGGAAAAAACGGGGTCACCTCGCAGCATAAAGTGCTGAATTGAGTGGGAGCATTCCTTTGTCCCACCAAACTTTTCTAGCAAATGGGACATCAGTTCGAGCTCCATAGCGAAGGAATAACTTAACTAATTCGGGAGATGAAAACCTAGCTGCATAATGCAACAGCAGCAGAGAGCAGAAACACAGATTTCCCCCAAGAATGGCTCGAACCTTATCAGTGGGGCATCTCCAGTTTTGAAAATCCTTCCACATCGGTATCTAGTAAGCTATTTGTACAATTCCTGGAGAAAAATCTCTCTATATTGGAGACAAGCTTCACACGATTCGATTTATGTGTATGTCCCACCGAGGGGAAAAAGGAGAGCAGAAGTTCATATTTTTATAGCAAAGAATGCGAGTACACACGTTCGCCCTAAACATTGAGAAATGAGTAAGATCGCTAAGATTGGAAAGTTTTGTTCTTCTTTGACCTCAGAAGAGATATTAGAACAGGAATTGAGAGAACAATTTGATAGAGATTATTCGCCTAAACTTGAAATTTTGTACAACCAACAAAAGGCAGGAGATGTTACTTTAATATCCGTTAAAGAGTTTTTTGTTATTATTTTTAAAATTAACAAAAGATAACGTAAGATTTTTATGATTATATGAAGAAAAAACGTCTTAGGGTTCAAAAAGATTGCATTTTAACTCATTTACTCCATTCCCCTATAGCTAGAGCCACGTGGTTGCCCCCTCCTACGGAGTTTGTTAAGATTAACACGGATGCAAGTTTTGATGAGAAGTTAGGGAGGAGTGCTGGAGCAGTAGTGTTGAGAGGTAGCTATAGAGGTGTGTTGGGCATGGTGTTGTCTGAGTTTAAAAATATAAAAGGACCATTAGAAGCGGAGGTGGAGGCGTTAGAATTAGGTATGTTTGTCGGGTCAAGATTAGGTGTTGGGAGAGTTATTTTGAAGTAGACAATGATGAGGTCGGAAGCTACTTGAGAAGCCGCCGAGACATCCCCAAATCTTTTCTTGAAGTTCATGTAAGTAAATTATTATCTTATATCAATATGTATTTAGTTAGCAAAATGTGATTTGATAAAATATTTAATTTTAGGGATTTTCCTATCAATTTATTTGAGGATTATGACGTAAATCCTATCCTACGTGAGGCCAATCAAGTGGCTGATGTGCTCGAGTTGTATTCTGGAGATAAACCATATAGTCATTTCTACATTTTTCGTCTTATCATTGCTTTCACGAAGCACTACATGAATAGAAATAGATACATCTTCTTCGCACATCGTCCAAAAAAGAAATGTAACATAACTATTATGAATGTTTAGAAAGTACACATTCGTCTTAAACATTCATAATAGTTTTGTTACCTTGCTTTTTTGGACGATATCTAAAGAAGGTGTATCTATTGATTCTATCTCTATCCATGTAGTGCTTCGTGAAAGCAATGATAAGACGGAAAATGTAGAAATGACTATACGGTTTAGCTCCAGAATACAACACAGCGAGCACATCAGCCACTTGATTGGCCTCACGTAGGATATGATTTACGTCATAATCCTCAAATAAATTGATAGAAAAATCCCTAAAATTAAATATTTTATCAAATTCTATTTTGCTAACTAAATACATATTGATATAAGATAACAATTTACTTACATGAACTTCAAGAAAAGATCTGGGATGTCTCGGCGACTTCTCTAGTAGCTTCCGACCTCACCATTGTCTACTTCAAAAATAACTCCCCCAACACCTAATCTTGACCCGACAAACATACCTAATTCTAACGCCTCCACCTCCGCTTCTAATGGTCCTTCTATATTTTTAAACACAGACAACGTCATGCCCAACACGCCTCTATAGCTACCTCTCAACATTACCACTCCAGCACTTCTCCCTGACTTCTAATCAAAAACTTGCATCAACGTTAATCTTAACAAACTCCGTAGGAGGGGGCAACCACGTGACTCTAGCTATAGGGGAATCGAGTAAAGGAGTTAAAATGCAATCTTTTTGAACCTTAAGACATTTTTTCTTCATATAATCATAAAAAATCTTACGCTCTCTTTCGTTAATTTTAAAAATAATATCAAAAAACTCTTTAACGGATATTAAAGTAACATCTTCTGCCTTTTGTTGGTTGTACAAAATTTCAAGTTTAGGCAAACAATCTCTATCAAATTATTCTCTCAATCTCTGTTCTAATATCTCTTCTGAGGTCAAAGAATAAAACCTAGAGATTCGACCTGCAAAAAGAAAACAGTATTAGAAACTTAGAGTAACATCATGTACTATATCAAATTGCAAAAGATCAAACAAAATTGCTTAAAGATACAAACCTCGAGCCAGCCACCTCAACTCCTTGAACGAGACGGCCGTGTCTAGCAAACTCCGAACCGTTGAAGAATTGAAACATGATGGGTTTTTCCTGGGAAGAGTCAGAGATGAGAGAATAGATTTACATCATTGCATGCCAGCGCAGTTTTGAGATTAATTTTATATGAAGTTATGTGTTCTAAATTGATGAGGATTCAATTTAATTTCAGGCAAACACATATAATATATGCTAAATTATTTTGACATATAACAAACCACGCAAATCTATTAGTCCAAAGTCTCTCACATGACGACTGATAAATATCTACCCAAGTACTAATGGGAAAACACATAACATAATATTCACCACCAACATCTCTGAAAGCACTAGGCAAAGAATCTCTGAAACCATCAAATCAGTCAATAAACTTTATGCTTTATTGATTCCAAGGTCCAATAATGTCATTTTTTACTCCGTTTCCTTCAATTATGCAAAGAAAACATATGCACATCAAAGATTTTGGCCATATTTCATCCAAAACAGCTCGTATCGGACCGAGCCCACCGTTACGTATCAGCCGATACCATTACGTCTCACCAATGTGTGTGATTTTCATTCACACTGCAATATCAGCCATATTGGGTATCGGTACCCACACTGATATTTCAAACTATGACCCTAATTACTTGCAGAAACAAAGCTTGAAATAGTCAACAAAATGAAAAAGACCCTTATTGCAAACTAATCGCTACCATAAAGACCTTGTGATCACCGTTATGAACGCAATTCCAACTATCTAAACAAACAACAAAAGAAGCATCTTATAATCAGTAGCAACCAACTTTCTGAAAGTGATATCGCGAGAGGTGCTAACAAATTATGAAGATAGATGTTGGTAGTTGGTACCGTCTCATTTGGCACCATCGCTGTGAATCGACAGAGCAATAGATCACCAGACAGAGAAAGGAATGCGAACGAGCCAAATGAATGGCTTAGGTTTTGTATCGGTTCATGTTTGTTTTTTAAGGGTCCGGGTCCGCCGTTTCTTTAGAGAGTAGTAGGGGTGTAAACGAGCTGAACCTTGTGATATTCTGGATCAGTTCGATAAGGTGTAGGTCGGGCTCGATTCGAGCCTGGACTATGTAGTTCGAGTTCGGCTCGTTAAAAATTTTCAAAGCTCGGGTTAGAAAGGAATGCGAAGGAGCCAAATGAATGGCTTAGGTTTTGTATCGGTTCATGTTTGTTTTTTAAGGGTCCGGGTCCGCCGTTTCTTTAGGGAGTAGTAGGGGTGTAAACGAGCTGAACCTTGTGATATTCTGGATCAGTTCGATAAGGTGTAGGTCGGGCTCGATTCAAGCCTGGACTATGTAGTTCGAGTTCGGCTCGTTAAAAATTTTCAAAGCTCGGGTTCAGCTCGCTAGGGCTCGTTAAACTTAAACGAGCCGAACCGAGCCAAATTCAGGCTCGAAGCTCAAATTCAGGCTCGTGAGTTTTTTACCTGTTCCAAATCATAAACCACGCATGTATAAGAAAAAATGGGAAAAAAACAACAAAATTTCCCAGTTTCAAATCATGCATATATGACAAAAAATTGAGAAAAAACAACAAAATCATGACTGTTACAGAATCACAGGTAAACTTTCTATCTCCAACGGTTACAGAATTCTCGGAGACCTTCGTAACCAACCGATCCCCTTCTCTTTCTTGACCATTAGCCGGTCTAATCCTCACCACAACCTAACCAACCCAACAAATTCGAAATAATTTGAAGTAACCTTACCTTGAGAGGTGGATCTGCTGGAGTTGATACAACTTCTGTATGGGCAACAGATCTGGTGATTTCTTGAGAGAGAGAGAGAGAGAAGTGTAATGGAGAGAAAAGAGTGCTTGATTATTTTGGAGAGAGAGGCTATGGAGGAGGCGGTGGTTGAGGAGCGGCTGAGAAGTAGATAAGAAACCCAATTTTCGTACAGAAAGTCTACTGGAGTAGCATTTTTGAAGTGTCGTTTCTATCCGCGATTCGACAGTACACTGGAGTAGTAAAAATAATACTTAAATTATACATATACCCCTGAAATATAAAATGTTAATAAATAGACTCCTTAAGTATTATTAATTACATTTTAACCCCAAATTCGCGAGCCTAACCGAGCCGAATACTATTAGGCTCAAGTTCAGCTCATTTATGGAACGAGCCTAAAATTGAGGTTTGGGTTCAGTTCATTTAGTAGACGATTCGAATTCGAACGAGCCATTATCGAGTCGAGCCTCGAACAGTTCGCGAACGACTCAGTTCATTTACAGCCCTAGGGAGTAGCAAGATAATGCTCGATTACTCGTAGTAGAAGGTGCAAGAATGGAAAAAATTATTGAGTATACTTTTTTAGTGTTTATTTAGCAAGATTGTCTAAGGGTATCCACAATGTTATAATAAAAAATTGATAACTAAAAGCTGTCGCATCAATTTTTGATTATCCATTTAAGAGATTGCTAAAGTTAGCAATGTAGATGTCCACAATGGCATAATCAAAATTGAATAATCAAAAGTTGTAATATCGCCTTTTTAAATTACAAAAAAAATAATAACTGTGAACATAGAAATAGTTTTTTCTAAAAATAATTTTGAGATGAATAAAAATTATTTATTAGAAATAGACAATAATTTTTGAACTTTTTTTGAATTATTTTAAAAAATAAAAACAACTTTTGTATAATTACGGTTTTTAAAAAAATAGTTTTTATATAAGAAAAGGTTTTCAAAAAAAGAACAAATTTTTTTTGTATAAAAATGTTTTTTAAAAATAGTTAAAAAACAATTTTTGGGGAAAAACAGTTTTCAAAAAAAAGTTTCAAGTAAAATATTTTTTTTGAAAACGTTGAAAAAGAAAAAGAGAGGGAAAAAGGGAAGAGATAGAACGTTTTTTTTTTTTTAATGATGCGTTTATTTGATTGAGAATGTGAAGTTCATTAAATTTGATAATTGGCAAAAAAATTGTTAGTTTGGTTATCCAAAATCCAAAAATTGATTATTTCTAAGGAGGTTACTAAGTCTGATTATAGTATTGTGAGCCATATTTTGCATCAACATTATTAACTTTAAAAATCTAACACTTTTGGTTATATCATTGTGGATACTAGATACTCTTAGAGAATGGTCGAAAACAAACTTGTCTGTAAGTACCCTTTAAAGCGAGAGAGCTTGCTTTGTTTTTTCTCCCAAAAAGTGCAGAAAAAATTTAAAAATTTATTTTCTTATAAGAATCAACGAATTACTCTAATTTTCTTATTTTTCTTGAAAAACCTTCATCTAATCAAATGCCTGCTATAAAAAAATTACTTCATTTTTACTTTCTATTATATTTTTCTCGTTAATCAAATGGACTCTAAAGAGACAAAAAAAAAAAAAAAAAAAGTTTAATTACTAGTACTTATATATGTTGGAAAAAATATGCGGAATTTTTCACAAGTAAATCACGAAGTAAACAAATGTAACTGCAACAAACTAAAATCTGAAATGCGCAAACCACAAACCAAAAGAACACAAGGGATTTTTATGTGGTTTCCCAAAAAATGTGAGGTACGTCTACAGGACCGGAGTCGGTTCTTACAAATGGGGTTACAAGAGATACAAGATCTCACAAACACCCTAAGGTGTATCCAACAAACTCCAAATACAAAGAGGAAAGAACTCACCAAATTAATGAACCACAACCCTCCCAAAACAGCCGGAATAGAGAGTCCAAATTGGAACAAATCTGCCCCAAAAGCAGCTCACAAAACAGCCCCAAATATTGCACAAGCTATCGCCGAAATAATGCTCCAATTAATTCTCTTACCCACCGATTCACCGAAGAAACCCTCACACACATGACATTATCTCGGTTTTTCTTTTTCTAGATAACAACACCAATAAGCTTCCAAGGGAAGCTATAAGTAATCTCTAACAAAGCATGTGTAAGTCATGTGCCATTGTGTAGTATGTTCCACAAAAACTAGCCCGCAAAAATATAAGTCTTTTTGGGCCAAACAAAGTATTATTGGGCTAATAAATTATCGGGCTTCCACAAAAAGTAACATAAGGAGGGAACCCAACAATATATCCCATTGACTTTAACTCGAACTTCGTTTTTGTCCTTATATTTCTAATTTGAACAATTCTAACCTTATACTTCATTATATGTTGTAATGTACATGTTGGAGTTTGTCCCACATCGGTTAATTATCTCCTCCAAAACTAGTATATGAGCCTGGGCGGCCTCTCCACTCTTTGCCAATTGGTTTGGAGTTGGATGCTTAATCATGGTATCAAAGCAGGTTGAATCCGCTTAAGTCTATTTGTTGTGGTTATCTTTTCTGTCATCAATGGGTGAATCTGATGGTAATCCTGGCTGGAAGCTAACCACAGTCCCATTGAATGGTGTCAACTATATTTCCTGGTCCCGATCTGCACTATTAGGTATTGGTGGCAAGCAAAAGTTGGGATTTATTGACGGACAAAGTATTTGCCCTGCAAAAACAGATGGGAAGTATGCCGAGTGGATGGGTACTGATCGACTCATTAGATCATGGATTTTCAATTCCATGGAACCAAGAATCGTTGATATTTTTACTTTCTCAGAATCAGCAAAAGAATTATGGGATTCAATTGCTAAGTTGTATGAAAATCAAAATAACGCTGCTCGTATCTTTGAACTGAAGCAAGAGATTGCAGCAGCAGATCAAGGTGATAAGACTTTTATTGAACATCTTGGGAGTCTTAAAAGGATGTGGGATGAACACGACATATATCGTCCATGGACTGCAGATGCAAAGACTCTTCAAAAACGTGCTGAAGAAGACAATTTTTTCGTTGCTCAGCAGTTTAAAATCAGATTATGAGAATCTCAGGAGTAACATTCTCATGAATCCGTCTCTTCCTTCTCTCTCCAGTGTGTGTTCTATCATTCAACAAGAAGAAACGCGCAAAAAAGCCATGAACAATGATGTGAAGTTGAGTTCTGAAAGATCTGAATCAAGTGTTTTTTTGGCTGAAAAAGACGAGAAGAAAAAAAGCTAGGGTTTCGGAGGCTTTTCCCCTTTGTCTGTGTCATAGTTGCACTTTCTTTCATTGTGATCCGTGTGTTCCGGATCCTTTGTTTACCTCTCCATGTGCGAGTCGGGGGTCGCACGTGCGGGGGAATGTTGGAGTTCGTCCCACATCGGTTAATTATCTCCTCCAAAACTAGTATATGAGCCTGGGCGGCCTCTTCACTCTTTGTCAATTTGTTTGGAATTGAATGTTTTAACAGTACACCCCAATGTTTTAACAGTACACCCTGTGTTGCCTTCCACGTCGGGTCTGGTTAATAATAGTTAGTTCATTCACGTCGTTGCTGAACAATTCAAGAAGGAAAGTCTCACATCTGATCAAATGGATGCTCGTGGCCGATTACATCTCACATCCAAGTACTGCAAATCCAATCTGTTCAGGACCACTAGAAGATCCCCCCTAGATGTTATTACAATTCAAATCCAACCACGCCAGAGTATTCTGAGTATCGAACGTTCATACGAAATGGAGATTGTTCGTAGCGATTGTGAATTTTTAAGAATAATTACTGACAAAAAAAATTAAATTACCTTAATATCCCGAAATAGTCAAGTATAGGCCACAAATCGGAAAAGGGACAATATGTGCCAGGAACCGACCGATAACCATGCGCTATCCTACCTCACCAATACATCGAGATGTCATAGTATCAAAGGGCTAAAAGACCGTTATTTATCAACCAATGCAAATCATAACAGCCCATATTTAAATCCATGGATCCAGAATAAGAGTTTTTTGTCAAAATAAAAGGTGGTCAGATTTCAAAGATAGGTATGTATATTTTTTAGCAGTACAATTGAAGGAATTCTTTTCTAAGAAATCTTCTCAAATCTTTC
This sequence comes from Rhododendron henanense subsp. lingbaoense, assembly GCA_020567845.1. Classification (NCBI taxonomy): domain Eukaryota; kingdom Viridiplantae; phylum Streptophyta; class Magnoliopsida; order Ericales; family Ericaceae; genus Rhododendron; species Rhododendron henanense. The sequence continues at coordinate 1,589,068 of CM036317.1, forward strand.
TCAATTTCGTGATTTGATGGATTCCATGTAAGGATAATCAAAATGATTCCATGAACGGTTTTTCTTGCACTCGGTGGTTTCAAGCAATCCTTAATTCCTTATCCTAGTCTCGTTAACCAACGCCATAATGACGTTTTTTCATATTTCGCACCTTTCTATAGCCTCCTTGCTTGTGAAATTAGTTATTCGATCAGGCCAAATATTTATTGAACCCAAAACAAAATTTATCTAGTAAAGCAACATGGAAACATATCGTAACAAGTTTCTTAAAAAAATTTGACTGGCCGTAACAAGATCCCCGTAGATGTTATCATGATCCAGATCTAACAACATTAGACTGGCCGGAAAAATAACATTACTCAAATTAAATTCAAACATGTTGTTCGAAAACCAAGCGATCTGAACGATTTTGTTTGACCCAAACATGAACGATACATCGCCAGAGAGCATGTCGTACAAGAAATCAAAGCCACTGAAGTTATAGTTACCGAACAAATATGGTATCGTTCCGGTTAATTGGTTACGATTAAGAAAAAATGTTTGGGACATTTTCCGGAAAATGTCCACTCGGGGATTGATCCGAAGAGCATGTTAAACTCCAAGTGAACTGCAAAGAGATTCGTCAATTGTGAAAGCACGCGAGGAATCGGACCAGTTAAGTAGTGGAACAATAAATCGAGGATAGTTAGGTTTTTGAGTGTTAACAACGGGGGAATCGGACCGACTAAATGAGTCAAGGAGAGGATGAGAATTTTGAGGTGGGAGAGGTTGGTGATGGATGTTGGTATAGTTCCAGTGAAATTTAGTATACGTATGACTAAATTTAAATGCTTGGAGTTGGAATTCAAACAGAGAGGATAATGGGGATTGTTTTCCCTACATTTTCACAAATGTCTTTTCGGTCCTTTATGATCAGATTTCCGTTCGTTCTGATGGTATTCTGGTCGCTCGAACGGTTATGAGCTCTCTCAAATATCGTTACACCGGCCAAGATGTATCGATGCGATGGAAAAGCGCATGTGTATCAGCTAGTCCCCGTTACGTATCAGTCCTTTTCCGCTTCACTAACCATTTCACGGCCATTACGGGAGGCAATTTAAATTTTTGTTGTTAAAATTGATTGCTACAACCGATTCCCTCGTGTTATTGTTTGATAACCTCTTGCCCATGGTTTAAAAGTTGGATAACTAGAGAATATTATTCAAGTTTGATTAATGTTATAGCCTAGTTAATATTCCTTGCATGATCATTCGTCATTATCTTGATTACAAAATCTTCACTTGCTCTAAACATCACCGCGTGTAAACTGTACCATGTAAAATATTGGATTTTTCTTGAATTGTTCCGAAGGTTTTGTTTAGTGACTACAGCTTATTTTTCTTCTTTTTCCTCAAAAAGAAATCGAAACATATCCAACCTTGAAAGTCTGCGACACTTGATATTATAAATGCGTTTGACTCAAAAAATGTTATCCCATGATACGATTTGCCATTCAATTAAGAATTGGTCAGATCATGACCGTTCAATTACATAATCTATCTATCAATACTCTACAAAAATGTATTGAGCTTCCAGAAGCCTCCAATTATAAATTTTCTAGAATTTTGGTTTACTTTATGAAAATTAAGGAAGAGGGTGAACACTAGGCGGGTGGTGGGAGAGAGAGAGAACATGGGGAGGGAGTTCAGTTTTGAGAGAGAGATATTGTTAGGAAGTCGGGAGTTGGAAGTTGGGCTCACTCTGTATATAAGATTTGTTTTTATGTTTTACTTCGTATAACCTTTAATTAAACTAACTTTATTTTACCGACATTTAAAATTTTAATTCATTAAAAAATATTTCATGTCTCCTCGACGTCCTCGTGCATAAAACGGGTACTACGTACTCTAGTTCAATTTTCTAAAGAGATGCTTGAGCAAAATTCAGACATTAGAGACTATTCGTTGGAGGATTTCAAGAGGTGCTTGGATGGTATTGGCAGAGTGAAAATAATTTTGAACTGATCTAGTTTCGGTGCTTAATTATGGGCCTTGAGAGATGGCCTTCAGATGGTGGTAGACCAGCTGGTTATTGCGCATTAAGTAGTGGAAATGGAGTGCAACTACTAATATCCCAACAAGTCTCTCATCCTTTATCAGGCATGATTACCGACAACAGGTCCTTCCTTGATGGGAGTTGAGGGCGGGGAGATGCTCGCCCTCGATGCCTAATCATGTTTTTATTTAGGCCACCGAAATCGATGCGTGAATTTATTGGCGAAGGTTGCTCTCAACCTTGTTGGAAATTTTACTTATAAAAAAAAAAAAAAAAAATCTTGTTGGAAAATTTATTTTGTCAGTGTTTCCTCAATTCCTCCGTCTTTGGTTGTTAGTCAGTTCCATTCCGACGATAGCTGTAGGGGTCGAGCAGCCTATGACTATTTCTATATTCTAAACAACGAAGGATTCTTATATGAATTAAGTTTCTCTTTTTGGGAAATAATTTTGTCACTCTCTTTTTTGTTAACGCCACTCCCCTACAAGTGCATTTTCGCACCAAAAATACACTTGTAGGGAAGTAGCGTTAACAAAAAAAAAAGTAGAAAAATCAGCAGCCTTCTCTTTTTCCAAAAAGAGAATTGTTCTCTTATGGGTGCAGGCAACAGTTACTTCATGTTGCTTCTTGTTGGCCTTTTCAAACATCCACCATTTTGTTCGATGAGTACACTTTGTGCGTTCGAGTGTTTTGGCCTAAGACATCTCCAATGGTTTTGGTCATTTTTTAAACCTAAATCATTTTTTAGTTTTCTATAGTGTTATTTGGTTAAAATTTGGCAAAAATGCTTTAATGGTGCTAAAGTCATTATACGACCGCTACCTCTTGCAGCCGTTAGATCACGCCCACGTATCACAACCATTGGATTGCTCCAAAGAGCCATTGGAAAACAACCCTTACAAGAAATGGCCTGGGCCATCTTCATGGCCAAAGTTGGCAAAAGAAATGACCGAGCCATTTTTATGCCTCCCCTCTGGAAGAGAAACTTTGGTTAAAATTTGGCAATAAGGGTATTGATGTTTTTCATCTTTCCTATCAATGTACCGATATTGCATTTAAAGTGACAGCAACTCAAGCATAATTTAGCTAAAAACCGACTCTGTCACATTGTTAAAAACCGTCAAGAAGTTGATGGTAACGGTAAAAGATCGAAATGAAATCTTCTGTACTTAAGAAGGATCCAATTGAAACAAATTATTTCTAGAAGTCGAAATTGAAACTTCATCTTATTTATAGGGACCAAAGTAGCTGATTAGTTAAACCAGTTACACCGTCTAATTGAAAAGCCATTCTTTTTCTGGCAAAAGAAAACAGAATCCAGGAAACTCCAAGAAATCCACTAGCAAGCCGTCAACGGGGCCCCACACAAGCAGCGGTTGTGAAAATACGACGTCGCGTCGAAGCTCTGCAACTTCCCACCCATCGGAATCTTCCCACACAGCCGATTATAGCTCACATTCAGGAACTGAAATTGCAGCGCCGTCAACCCCACCGGAAGACTTCCGAATATCCTATTATGATTCAAATCCAACGACGTCAAGCTCGCCGGAAAAACCACGTTACTCATGTTGAACTCGAACGTGTTTCGCGAGAAGTCGACAATCTGGACCGTCTTGTTTGACCCGAACATGAACGATAAATCGCCCGAAAGCATATTACGCGAGAAATCGAGTCTCGTGTAGTTATAATAGCCAAATGATTCTGGTATCTGTCCGGTTAATTTGTTGTGAGAAAGATTGATATCAGGGGCATTCCCAATGAATCTCCAGTCTGGGATTGGACCGGTGAGTTTGTTCCGGTCCAAGCGAATCCCAGCGAGATTTTTCAGTAATGAAAGCTCCATAGGGATCGAACCGGTTAAGTCGTTGAACGATAAATCAAGAAAAGTAAGGTTTTTGAGTTGGGATAAAAACGAAGGAACCGGACCGGTTAAATTGGTCCAGCTAAGCCAGAGGGTTTTGAGGTGAGAGAGTTTAGCTATGGCAGGCGGGATGGGTCCGGTGAGGTTCGAGAGTTTGTGTAAGATTAGAGTTTCGAGAAACGGGAGATCGCCCACGGCGGCCGGGATTTGGCCAGAGAGGTTGCCGCCGCCTTGGACGCCTCCGAAGAGGGTGAGGGAGTTGATGCGGTTGGTGGTGCGGTCGCATTCCACCACGTACCAATCGCAGCAGTCGTAGGTCGGGACCCAGGAGGCCAAAATGTAGGGGTTGTTGAAGGATTGTTTGATCTGGAGGAGGACTTTTTTGTCGTGTGGGTTGCAGCGCTCGGCGGAGAGGGACGGGGTGGGGAGAGAGAGGAAGAGGAGGAGAGAGAGGGTGAGGAGAAAACTAGTACTAGTATTCTTCATGTTTCTGCTTGGCGTTTCTTTTTCTTTTTGTGCTTGTTGGTTTACATGTAGAGCTAGGTTTCCATATATAGAATTGATGATGGTCAAAGACTCGAAAGGATAACAGAGTATTGCCATAAAGAAAGACAGAAAGAAGGGAAAATGAGACTTCGGGGATGTATCTTGTCAAAATGTGCATGTGTATCTAATTTAGTAGTCAAACGACACGGATTTTTCCTGTCCCACACCTATATATGGTTTCTATCTTAAGTCTACCCTTTGTATTCTATCGCCCGTTTGGATGAAGGATTTGTTTTTGGTGGATATAGAAGGAGGGTGGATTTGAAGGTGAATATATAATGAGGAGTGATACGTTAAGAAGGGTGGCCCCACCTCTTAAGAAGGGTGAATTTGTAATAAGGTGTTTAGATAATTTTTTGGGAAGGAGGATATGAAAGGTGGATATGATGGGCCGGATTAGATGTCAAATGACATAATTGCCCCCACTTAGATTTTAAAATGATCAAAATTTGTTTATTTAATTATAATTACAGAAATATATATGTATATTTACCTTTAATTATTGCATAAAATTAAATCAAATTATCTTTAAAATATTTAAACCTTATTTTTTTTTATTTTTTTAAGAAAAAATTTAACATTCAGAAGACGGTAAATACCAGTAGTAAAAGATAGAAGAGCATATGTAAAACTAAACACGTGTCCTTACTTCCCCAAAGTTGATCGAAATTATTATTATTATTTTTGAAACTGGTTCCCCAATTTGATCGATAAACCAGAGGATCGAGAGGAGCCCTAAAACTTCACTACTCCTTCTACCAGCAACGAGAGCGATGATGGGTACAAGTACAACGATGGCAGGTCTGGCGATCGAATCAGAGCCACCCCCAAATCTGCATCCTAAACTCCGGCCTTGACAAAGACTCAGGCGACAAACAATACTCTTTCTCTCTCTCTCTCTCTCTCTTCATCTTCTTCAGTTCCGCTGTGCTAGAGAGAGAGGGCATGTCTGTCATTTGGAACCCGGATATAGCAACGATGGGGGTACTACCAAATCCACCTTCGGGTGGATTACAAATCCAGCTCCAGCCTAATCCGGGGGCAAATCCAGGTGGGGGGTTTTTGTAGCCCAACACCGGAGATGAGGAGGAGGGGGAGATGAAATCCGGGCGCTTGGCAAATCCGGCATCCAAACAGGGTGTATGTAGAGTAGGATTTTTCCGGGAAGAATCATCTTGGATTGTGAGGTGACACCGGGACAGTTTCTTTTTTTGTTCCGTATAAATGGGTGCCTTAGCAAGTTTCGCGCAACTCAACCAATTTGATGGTCCTGAAATTATTGACGGTCTTGAAATTTCGTGAACGGCACGAAAAACGAAAATGAACAATGAAAATGGAACAGAGGGAGTAGTATTATTGATTTTTCCTATGCGGTCCTGCAGCGTGTCGTAGCTGGAAAACATTATTGATGAATCATGAGTTCACGTGAAAATATATCCACTTCCATTGGGGTCCAATTATTATTTTTATTATGGAGGTGCATGCCAATACCCACTTTCTCTGCTTCATCATCAAATGATTGAAATCAATCAGTACTACTCCAAAATTTTGCACAAATATATATAGATCTCTACTAAAATATTACATGTTACTTGCATTTATTCGGAATAGACTTTTTATCTGTTAAATGTATGTTTCGATACATCTACGTCTCTCGATATGAGCACAAAATCGGAAACTGACCCGAACATCTAACTATTAAAAAAACATACTGGCAGTTTGGCACATTAGTACAAGCGTGTAACATTATTTAACGCTTAATCTATTTAGCTAGTCGGCAATGGATTCCCGCACAAGCACCGGTTGTGGAAATACGAAGTCACATCGAAGCTCTGCAACTTCCCACCGGTCGGAATCTTCCCACACAGCCGATTATAGCTCACATTCAAGTACTGAAATTCCAGTGCGGTCAGCTCCGCCGGAAGACTTCCGAATATCTTATTATGATTCAAATCCAACGACGTCAAGCTCGCCGGAAACACCACGTCACTCAGATTAAACTCGAAAAAGTTCCTCGAGAAATCAACGATCTGAACCGTTTTGTTCGACCTGAACATGAACGATAAATCGCCCGAAAGCATGTTACGTGACAAATCCAACGTGGAGTAGTTATAGTAACCGAACGACTTCGGTACCGGTCCGGTTAATTTGTTATGAGAGAGATATATATCGGGGGCATTCCCGGACTGGAAGTTCCAGTCCGGGATTGGACCGGTCAACTTATTCCGGTCCAAGTGAATCCCGTAGAGTTGCGGTAACTGATCGAGCTCGACGGGGATCGAACCGTTTTAATTATTAAACGCTAAATCAAGAAACGTCAGGTTTTTGAGCTGGGATAAAAACGAAGGAACGGGACCGGATAAGTTGGTCCAGCTGAGGCGGAGCATGTTGAGGTTGGAGAGCTGGGCGATGGCGGCAGGGATCGGTCCGGTGAGGTACGGGAGTTTCTGGAAAATAAGGGTTTGGAGAGAGGGGAGGAGGGCGATGGAGGCGGGGATTTGGCCGGAGAGGTTGGTGGAGAAGATGGAGATGGAGGTGAGGTCGCAGCCGACGCCGTACCACTCGCAGCAGTCGGTGGTAATGGCTGGGTTCCATGAGGGCAAGGATGGATTTGGGTCGTTGAAGGAGTTTTTGATTCGGAGGAGGATTTTTCTGTCGGTTGGGTGGCAGCGGGGTGTGGAGGAGAGGGAGTGGGAGGGGAGAGAGAGGAAGAGGAGGAGAGAGAGGGCGAGAGTAGGGAGGAGAGTACTCAGAGTTGGAGTTGGAGTACTACTAGTATTCATATTTGTGTTTGGTGTTCTTTTTTTTTTTCTGGTTGGTTTACTTTGATAAGAAGACATGTGAAGCTTTCTATTTTTATAGATTTTGCGATAAGGTAAAGAATAACAGGTTTTGGCATAAGCTGTACTGCTAAACCACGTTTTAGAGTATGTACACCAATGATAGTCGAAATACCTACTTAAAAATGTACGAAAGCTATTTTACCTATCTATTTTTTCCTCTCACCGTATAACAGTCTCTCAATCCTATTCTCTCTCCTTCCAAATACTTACAATTAATTATAAAAATGGGTATGAAAGTAGAGAGAAAGAGAGGGGATAAAGTGGATGAGAGAGACTCAAATATTAATTGTTTACTCTATACCTATGCTACGTACAGTCCATCGCCAAAGGTATCGAGCCTCTCCAGCCAAAGGTATAACACCTTTGAGAGTACCTAGGTTGCTGCAGGTTGCTTTTTCTGAATTTACTCTTTACTTGAGCGAAAAAGGAAAAGTAAAGAGTCTGGTGTACTGTAAAGTCCCACATCGTATTCCAAGGGAAAAAGGAAGTGGAATATAACTAATACTAGCGTGCATTGAACATGAGACCAAAAAACTATTAGATTATAATTTTTATCACTAGCGTTGTGTCAATTCGATACACATGGTCGAAAAAAACGAATGTTAATTTTTTTATCCCATGCATTGAACAGGTACAATATTTGATTTTTTTGTTACAAATTAATTTGATTTAATATTTCCTGCAATTTGAGTCGTCCATTGCCGAGCATAGACGGCCCGGATTGGCCCAACACTCATGTTGTTCCTGAGGGACAGCAAGCACCCCGGGTTCCTTTTCTATCAACTAGCGTCGTTCCCGTTCGATGCACGAGACAAAATATTTGTGTGGCTCCGCTATAAAATATCGAGCTCATAAAAAATTTGTTGTTTGTCCTGTGCATCGAACGGGAACAACGCTAGTTCACTTTAAATTAAAAGAATGTACAATTTTTTTTTTCATTCGTTAATTCTAATCTACACTATTCTATGGGACTTGGGGGAGAGGGAGGGAGCTTACGGGAATCGAACCCTGCAATTGTGCATGATAATATGTAAAGTAGGCCAATTGCAATCTACTCCACTTGCAAATTCGAACAACACAACAGTCTATAGCTTGTCGATTGTATGAGGGTACATGGTAAATATTGGACCAATACATAGAGCATCTGGTTATAAAAACAAAAAATGTTTCTGAAACAAATGTGTTTGAATTTGTACACTTCTATTTATGTCCGCATGTAACATATTTGTTTTTAAATACATGACGAAGAGAAGGAAAAAAGACCTGTTCTCTTAAGTGGAGAGAGAAAGAAAAAAGATAGTATTTGGGGACATAAATTGCGTCAATGTGCCTAGGTGAGTTTGTATGTGGAATTACCCTCTTGCCCTCCTTAAAAAAAACTTAAGTTAACTTGCTGTATCCAGTTGGACCATTGACTGGATATATATATATATATATAATATATATATATATATATCAAATCATCCTTTGATTATTTTTTGGGTGCAAGGCTGGTAGAGATCAAGTCATCAAGGATAAGGTTGGTTAATTACACTTTAAACTCCCAAACTATCACTATTTTCTTTTGTACGACCCACGCGTATTGATTTCGTCTACTGCATCTCTAAGATTTCACCCGACATCTTCTATACGAAATTCATATACTGATGAGAAAAAACTACTGAAAGGATGTGAACAGCCAAATCAATACTTGAGGGACGAGATAGAAAAAACAGGTATAGTTTAGACAATAAAAATAAAAATAACTCAAAGATTAACTAATGATTACTTGACTTGTAAGCAAGCGAGCATTAAATTAAGCATGATACAGAAGAGGTTAATGAGAACAAATTAAAAATAGCAAACCAGTTTTGACTTTAGAGTAACTTTAGAATGATTGTAGGAGTATTTGAGTAGGTGATACCATCTGCTTTGGTGTCACACCATAAGTTTTTTTCAACGCAAGATGTTCCGGATCAGCTTGAACGTATCTCAAATTAATCTCTATAACTATGTACTCCTACAATCTTTTTACACGCTTACGCGTGGGTGTGAGGTGATTCTAAGAATTGTTGGCCAGAATAATCAAACCTAAAACCTTAGGTAAGAACAAACCTCTAAGTTCCGGGTCAACACCACTTGGCCAACCCCAGACGTGCATGGTCACCCTATCATTCATTAATTATATATTGATGGTAACAACTTGATTAGCTTTTCTCATCCTTTTTAGAAACGTGAGGATTGCGTGCACAATATTGCACGAAAAAAAGAAGAAGACAAGACAAAGTTCTTTGGACTACTAATTTATTCTGAAAGGGACACCACTAGATATATATATATGATGACTTTGCATGATTAGGCAAACCCCATAATTAGGATCCACTAACATGGAAACAGTTGAATTGTTCTGTCGACGATTGGGAAGGTTTCACTAGTGGAGTGCAGTTTCATTTTTCCTCGTATGGAAATCCAAACCTTTATATAGAATAAAAAAACTTAATTTCAAAGTCTAAGAGGCTTGATATTATCTGAGTTTGACTGATAAATTAATTTTGTTTCAACTGAGACTAGGCCATATCAAGAACGTTCAATTATGGAATTGGAAGACATTTTGAAGGTCTAGAAGGTGTCAAAATACATATATGCATGCCTTCACCACATAGTTCTTGAGCCAAGTTTTTTATTTCGATCGACAAAAGAAAGTTTTATCATGTGCGATCCATACACTTGTCATAGACCCCACGAGAACGTGTGATCGTGGAGTGATTTGGAGCATAACATGGCGGTGCTCCTGAACTACTGAATGGTTTCGCTCGATAACTATTCAATAGTTCGAGAGCACCGCCATGTGGTGCTTCGAATCATTTCAAAATCGCATATTTATGTGGAGTCCATACACTTGTCGTGGATCCCATGAGAATATGTGGTTGTGGAACGGTTCGGAACACCACGTGGCAGTACTCCTCTCATTGAATTAATATTACACTACCGGCACCCCCCAAACTTTAAAATTAATCCCTCCTCCATGGATGGAAATTAATTTGTTCTTTCGGCACCCCAAAAACATAATTCTAGCTCCACACGTGGTGATAAGTTATGTGAAATACACGTAAAGTACTACTATTGGATTATTCTTTGAAGGCCAGATTGGGAAGGTTTTACTAGTGGAGTGCAGTTTCTTTTTCCTCAAATAGAATTATAGATCGAAATCCACACGTATACACAACTAAAGTTTTTGTCGGAGTTTGACTAATACAGTAAAATTTGATACTATAACATTGTTTCCCATTCAACTAAAAATAAGTCAAATCAAGACCGTGCAGTTAAAAAATTCTTTTATGGTACAATTTTCTTTTAAGGAATACGATCCTCTCTCGGCCGGCGACATGTTCACAGAGCAATTCCGTGGGGGTTACTGAAGATTATCATAGTATTTTGTATCTATGGTTTGAGCTAGGTTTTCCGCTGGATACTCTAGCTAAAATAGTGCCGAATACTATATTTTGCCTCGAGAAATCTTCTTTACCATTGTTCCGTAAAGAAAAAGTTACGGAGTCCATATTTTTGGACGATCTGAATGTTAATGAAAATTTTTCCGGGTGTAATTTCTAAAGTGATGCTAAGAGTACTTATTTCGCTTTACTAGATGACTTCAAACATACCACGAAATCAACTAAAGAACAAAATACCAATCTTACGTGAAAAAACCCTAAAATAGGGTAAAAATCACGGGAAGGAATCATGCAGTAAAACAAATGTACGATTACAAGCAATCTTAATACTGACTGTGTATCCTTACCACGAGTCCTAAAATCTACCTGCCGAATTCACATTCATCGTACCCTTGCATGATCTCCAAATCCTGAATCCTTAGGCCTTCCAAAAATCCTTTCAAATTCCACGAAAGAATGCAAAATAAAGTTTGATTGTTGATAAACTTTAGGGTCTTTACCTCCTGAAGTTGAATGATTGAAACCACGGATCCATAGATCTTCAGTACCCTTCAGAATTATTCAAGAAACAAAGCCTTTGATCTGTTGGGAAAAATGACTACGGCTAGGATTCTTCACATGCTCTCTGAGTATTTTCAAATCCTAAAGATGTGCACTGCAAAATCAAAAGCGGCCACTGCCTTTTGAGTCCTGCTAGCCGTACCGACTCATTCCAAAAGGAAACCGTACCAACGGCCCCGTCGGGCAGTCTCCGGCCACCGGACGGCCGATCCGAGCCGTCTAAAAATTCTATAAAAAAAAACCGAGGGGGCTTTCGTAAGAATCAATGGCATCCGATGTGTGTAAGGTGCTTGGATCGAGTACCCTATTTTTCGTGTATACATATATACACGAGTATACACAAAAAATAGGGTTCTCGATCCAAGCGCCCTACACACATCGGATGCCGTTGATTCCCACGTTGTCCCCCTCGGTTTTTTTTTTAGAATTTTTGGACGGCTCGGATTGGCCGTCCGGTGGCCGGAGACGGCCCAGCGCGGCCGTCGGTACAGTTTCGGTATGGAATGGGTCGGTACGGCTAGGATTTCTGCTGCCTTTTACCTAAGCGGAAAATATATAGAGTGTCGGTGGAACTCTGTAAAATCGCACAAGCCGGGTCTCCAAAATGAATATAGCGGCAGCCCACACCCTTGACCTAATTCAAAAATATATCTAGTGTTTGCCGAAACTCGATAACGTTGCTGGACCCAATATTTTAAGTTGCTCGAGCAACTTGTTCCACTTGACGGAATGGGAGGAGCTGTAGTGCACCCGTCATACTACACTGTGTAGTGCGGCCGATCGGACCGTCTATCTCGATGCGGATGGCTTGGATTTAATCCGTACTCTTAAAAACCCTAGCTGTCTATTGTTCAGATGAAAATCCGAGCCGTCTATTATCGAGATGGACTGCTCGATTGAGTGAGAGGTGCACTACAGCACCCCTAGGTCCCCACTTGACAGCTTGCTTTAGGGAGGCTCAAGCAAGTTCAATTGCACGTCTTGATTAAATACTATCGCACTCAAGAACAATACAACATAAAAAATATTCATTTTCAATATCCTAAACAGACGCTTCTATTAAATATAAAAAAGAGAAGGTTACAACTCGATAAAATGAGATACAAGCAAATGTGTGTTTTGGTTAGGAACGTGCCAACCCAAAAAGGGAGCTCGGCCTATGGAACTTCACCAGGGAAGAGTTAATTGTGACTGGTCATAATTGAAAACAAGTTTCAGCCATTGATTGCGCGAATAGACGGCTGAAATTGTACCGTTCCGCGAACACCGTGTAAAAGAATCTCTTTTGTCTCAAAAACTCGCTGCAAATTGTACCGTTCCGCGAACACCGTGTAAAAGAATCTCTTTTGTCTCAAAAACTCGCTGCTTAAAATTTCTTCAGTAGGGACATGAAATTTTGTTTATTGCAAAAAGTTAATCAACAATAGCCGACAAGTCACAAACTCCACTAACCCAAGGGATTGGCCCAGTTAGAGGTTCATTTCCTCTTAAATTTTTAGATTCGAAATCTCTCAAATACTGGAGTATCAAATTTTTTGGTGTCTGTCCATACAAAACATCTACTTCGGTTTCAAGTAAGGACCCAACAGTGATTGGTACATGAATGTATGATCGTCCTTAGGATTAGGAGGGTTCGAACACCTGATTTATAAATAAAAAATAAAAAATCTTGAACTCCACTCGCCGACTTCATTATAAATGGAGCATTCTTAATCAATACCAAATACTAGGATTATTTTATTGGGTACAGATGTAAATATCTGTAAAAAGGTGACGTGAAACACAGCCAACTTTCTAACGGAGGAGTACTAAAGCCATTATGGCACAAAGGAATCCCGTAAACTGCGGCGAGTATACTAGCAAGCCGGCAACGGGGCCCCGCACAAGCACCGGTTGTGGAAATACGACGTCGCAGCGAAGCTCTGCAACTTCCCACCCACCGGAATCTTCCCGCACAGCCGGTTGTAGCTCACGTTCAGGTACTGGAAATCCAGCGTGGTCAGCTCCTCAGGGAGACTTCCGAATATCTTGTTGTGATTCAAATCCAACGACGTCAAACTAGCCGGGAAAACAACATTACTCAGATTGAACTCGAACTTGTTCCGCGAAAAATCAACGATCTGAACCGTCTTGTTCGACCCGAACAAGAACGATAGGTCGCCGGAAAGCATGTTTCGGGAGAAATCTAACGTTGTGTAGTTGTAGTAACCGAAAGATTTCGGTATGGGTCCGGTTAGGTTGTTGTGAGAGAGATAAATATCGGGGACAGTTCCGGTGAATATCCATTCGGGGATTACACCGGTCAGCTTGTTCCGGTCCAAGTGAATGGCATCGAGGTTTGTCAATTGACCAAGCTCGGGAGGGATCGAACCGGTCAAGTCGTTGAACGATAAATCGAGGAACGTTAGGTTTTTGAGCTTGGCGAAGAACGTAGGAACCGGACCGGTTAAGTTGGTCCAGCTGAGCCGGACCATCTTCAGGTGACTAAGTTTGGCGATGGCCGAGGGGATCGTACCGGTGAGATTCGACAGCTTTCGGAAGATCAAGGTTTGGAGATACGGGAGGTCGCCGACGGCGGCCGGGATTTGGCCGGAGAGGTCGCCGGCGAAGATGGTGAGGGAGATGATGCGGTTGGTGGTGGGGTCGCATTCCACCTGGTACCAATCGCAGCAGTCGTTGGTTGAGACCCACGAGGCTAAGAGGTAGGGGTTGCCGAAGGATTGTTTGATTTCGAGGAGGACCTTTTTGTCATGGGAGTTGCAGCGCTCGGCCGAGAGAGAAGGAGTGGGTAGAGAGAGAAAGAGGAGAGAGAGGGCGAGGAGGAGGAGAGTAGTGGTAGTAGTATTCATTTGGGAATTGATATTCGCGCTCCCAAAATTACTTCAGGCGCTCCAAGCTACAGTGTTTTTCCAAAACTACCCTTTTGCAAGTTACTTTACTCTTCAGGCACTCCTAAAATTACTTCAGGCGCTCCCAAAATTAACTTTACCCTTCTCCTTTGCCTCCTGGTTAACGGAAAGTAAAAAGAGGAAGACGGAAGACGGAAGAAAAAAGAGGAAGACGGCACCACCAAACCCTAGCCGTTTGCTGCTCCCGATCGTCGCCGGTAGCTGCTCCCGATCGTCGCCGGTAGCTGTTCCTTTTCATCGGCGTTTTTGCTACTCCCTTCATTCTCTATTTGAGGTATTTTTGCTTGGCTTTATTCTCTATTTTTTCTTGGCTTTACATATCGACGCTTCAATCCAAAGATTCTCCTTCAGTAGATTCGTAGCAACCTCAATAAAATCTTTATTCTGAAAGAACTAAAAAGGGAGTGGGGTATTCGAATTCTGAAAGAACTAAACCAGTGCATAAAGCCCTTTTCTTTCATCACAGGAAAGTAGGGTAGGGAACTGGTCTGACTTTGACCAACTCCTTGTACAAAGCCCTCTCTGAATTTTCTGTACAAAATAATTCCAATGAAGCAGTTAAAGAAAATATAGGGAAAAAGACCCGACAAAACAGTACCGATTCACCACTTTTAGTGAATCTGTGGGAACTCAGTCGTCACATGTGCTATGGGAGGAGATAATTTTGTTTGGGCCCTCATATGTGATTTGTTCTGTAGTGCCACCACTTTTAGTGGGCTCTTTCCCAATTCGAAAACCAATTCACGTATGTGAAGAGAACAAAATCAGACTTGCTACGTGTGCCAGTCAGTGGATTTTGTCAATCACCACAATAAAATACTAACGAATTTAGATTAAACAACTATAACCTATAATCTCTTTCATGGATTAAACAAATGGAACTTACTTTGAAATTGGGGTTAGCTGCCATTAAACAAATAGCTCTATTGGCAGGCTCTGATGGAGGGTGAGACTCAAGATGTTGGTGGCTTCGAATCGGACTTTACAGATGAAGATTTTGCAGAGATAAATGCCATAATAAATCTTGCAGCCACAAGTAACTTTGAAGAAATATCAGAGTTCTACGAATCAAGTGAGGGTGTGAATTATGCTGACAATGCTAGAGATTCTGGTAAGCTTCCTTCCTCACATGCTTGGGATTGTAAATCTAGGTTCTTTTTTATTGTTTATTATTATTGGTAAAGTAAAACAATTAATATGCAGTAATCATTTTGTGGGTTGATACATAACAGGTAGTGTAGAGAAAAAAATGCTTAATGATGCTGAATGTGCATCTTTGTTAGAGGAAAATTTTTCAACTCGAGATGAGCTCCTCGATAGGATTCGTAACATGGCATTGAAAGAAGGTTATGTCACCACAATTAAAAAATCAAAACCGGGCTGTTATGTGATTATTGGTTGCGATAGAGGTGGGAAATATCGGGGCACCAGTGTTCCATTGAATGAAGGGAAAAGGATGTCAGGATCTCGCCTTGTGAATTGTCCTTTTCAGATGTTGGGGAAAAAGAAAGTTGGTAAGCCTTGGAAAGTGGAAATAAAAGATGTCTCTCATAATCATGAACCGTCAAGTGATATGTCTGGACATCCTTTTTGCCGTCGTTTTTCAAAAGAAGAGGTACTAAGTATTAAGCAAATGTCCATGGCCGGTATACCACCTCGACAGATTCTTACTTCATTGCGGCAAAGTAATTCTAATTGCAAAGCAATAGCAAGGACAGTTTATAATGCAAAGGCTGCCATTAAAAAAAAAGTGTTAGCGGGTCGTACAATGATTCAAGCATTATTTGATGAATTAGGTCGAGGGGACTTCACTTTTGATATAAAACGGGATGGAAATGGCCATTTGACTCATTTGTTCTTTGCACATCCTTCTTCTATTGCGTTAACCAAAAGTTATCCATATGTCTTTGTGATGGATTGTACTTATAAGACGAACAAATATAAGATGCCATTGCTTGATATAGTGGGAGTTTCAAGTTTCAATGGATCATTTTATTCTTGTTTTGCTTTCATGCAAAAGGAGGAAGAAGGAGACTATGTGTGGGCATTGGAAAGATTCAAAACAATTTTAGGCCCTGACCAACAACCTTCTGTGATTTTATCGGATAGGGAATTAGCATTGATGAATGCCATTGAAGTTGTTTTTCCGGGAACAACAAACATCTTATGTGTGTGGCACATTGAAAAAAATGTTCTCTCAAAATGTAAGCCTAAATTTGAAAGAGAACAAGATTGGGAGAATTTTTTATCGGATTGGACTAATTTGGTTGAATCTCCGGATGAGAGTTGCTTTAATGAAGCTTGGCAGCGTCTTCAAGTTGATTACAAGGAAAAAGAATATGTTTGTAATTACATTAAGAATACTTGGCTCCCTTTCAAAGAAAAATTTGTGAAGGCATGGACTGGAAATCATCTACATTTTGGGAATCGTGTCACTTCTAGGGCTGAAGGTGCACATGCAATGCTCAAGAGATACCTTACCGTTTCCACGGGAAATTTTCATGAGGTGAGAGAAAAGATTTGTCTTGCGATTGAGAATCAACACAATGAGATTACGACAAAGATTGCTTCTGAAAAGCTTCGAGTTATTCATAAATTTCGAATTCCCATGTTCAAGGAACTTGTTACTCACGTTTCTATCTTCGCACTTAATGCGCTTTTGAAACAATATGAGTTGGCGACATCTCCTTCTTTATTGGATCCTTGTAGAAGTCAATTTTCAAACACAATGGGTCTACCTTGTGCACACTTTATGCAAAACATGAGAGGTGAACCCTTGCTACTTAGTGATATCCATCCACAATGGAGAATTGATATAAGGTCATTCAATATGGACGGTGGAGTGAATACAAATGGAAGTGACATTGAAAGTCTTCTCAAGAAATTTCATGATAAATACAAGTGTATGCCTCTTGGTCAAAGAGAAGATAGCCAAAAGCAAATTGCTCAACTTATCAATGCTGAAATTCCATTGACTCTGGAACCAACCATTCAACCCCACAAAGGCCGACCATCGGGTTCCAAAAAAAGAAAGGGAGATAGCTCTACCACCCGCGATCCTTCAGCTTTTGAGATGGTAGAAAAGGCACGAAAATGTAGTGTTTGCCACCATGTTGGACATAATAGAAGCACTTGCCCACGATGTAAGATATTTTTGTAGCAACAACTTTTTCTCACTCTACATTTATGGTTTCAACTATTCTTTTTTATTGATATTTTCTCCCAACTATTTTTTGCAGTGAAAAGTTTGGTTGATCGAGGTGTTCTTACTTGATGTACGTAGTTACTGGAAAGAGGTATGTTGTAATGTTTTGGTTCAACTATTTTGCTCTTACTTGATGTAGTTAGCGCGCTGCTATTTTAGTTGATAACCCCCCGTTTAGTGTAAATGTATATTTTGATGGAGTCATTGTGTGAAAACTCATGAATTTGAAGTCAAGGCCAGGATTCCTGTTGCCGAGCTTGTAGGTTCACAAAGTCACAGAAATTATTGTATAGATTAATAGAACAAATCTGAGGTATGTAGCCTGCCGTCTTTTGTGGATACTAGGCACAAACACACTGTTATTCTATTGGATGAAGCCTAGATATGCTATGCTATATGTACCTTATTCTGTCATCTCCTATAGTTCATTTTTTGGAGGTGTTCGAATTTGTTGAGGTGATATTTCTCTGAAACTTTAGATACTCTCACAGATGGAAAGGATGCCCCCTTTCAATCTTCTGCTTCTGTCATACCAAAGCTGTACTGAATAGGTTATTCTAACTTCTGTCCAATTTTTTTGCTCGAAACCGCTCCAGTGTTGCCATTGTACGTAGATTTGCAGCCGTTGTGAAGATTTTGAGGAAAAATGCTAGATAATGAGTACGAAAGTATGAAGATCTTGTGTCGCAGCCGTTATGAAGATTTTGCAGCATCAACATTTTCAATTCTGTGCTGTTTTTTGTTTTTGAAAGGCAGTTGTGTGCTGTTTTTTTTTTGGAGAATTCTAGCAATCCCTGTTTATTTTCACAGTAGTTAGTGCTGCTATTCTAGCAATGTTTATTTTGGAGAATTCTAGCTATGTTTGAAGATCTTGTGTCCAGATTTCTGTTTGGTTTTGTGGAGTATTTCCATTTGGAGTGCCTCAGTAAAATGAGAAGATCTTGTGTCCAGATTTGTGTTTGGTTTTGTGGAGTATTTCCGTTTGGTTTTGTGGAGTAATTCCGTTTGGAGTGCCTCAGTAAAATGAGGAGATAATTTGGGGTGGAGTGCCTCTAGTAATTTTTGTATCTTGAAAAGGGTAGTGTTGTAACTTCATTGAATTTTGGAGTGCCGGCATCAAAAAAGGGAGCCCCAAAATCAGCTCCCTATTCATTTTTGTGTTTGGTGTTTTGTTTTTGTTTTGGCTGGTTGGTTGGTTTAGTTGGATAAAATAACACATGTGAAGGTTTCCATTTATAGACTTCTTGGGTCATGAAGCTAGGTCAAGGAAATTGGAGATTAGCCATTAAAAAAGAGAGAGAAATTGGGGTAAATGGGATGTGGGGATTTTTAATTGCGGCATATGTGCTGTATGTATCTATTGTTTGACTAGGCCTGGATGATAAACTAATGTTAATTTGACTTGGAAATTTTGGGTAAGAGTCACGTGTAGTTGGGTTTTTTTATCATCGAAAAGTGGTGGGAGGGAGCTACCAGCATAGCAATCCCTGGACGAGATCATAGCGGCTCCTGATTTGCTGTGAAATGTTTGGTTCGAGCCATAACTACTGTCCGTGAGAATAGATCGTCACCATAGCACAACCTAGGTACTAGATGACAGTAGTCTATTTTTCACCTTGGCGAGACTCGAACCTGAGTCATTTCTAGGGTGAGAACTGTCCTGCCATCTAGGCTACCACCATCGGTGGTTCGTGTAGCTAGGTTAATCCTTAACTTTTTGCGCATATCCAAAAAATTCTAGTATTAGTTTTTAGGAAGTTTCTGTGAATGTTTTAAAAACTCTGTTAGACAAGACTTTTAAATTCTGAATATTTATCTTAGACGAAATATTAATGGTCTAAGTTTCAATTCTAGATAAGTCAATCTCAAATATACTTTTTAAATTAAATTTTATGTTTTTAGGCATTTTAAAAGTTGGTAGTCAACTTTTTGCATACGGTGACACTGTACATTTTTAATCATAATCTTAGTTCAGAGATAGTAGACGAGCTTGATAATAGTCATTTGCTAAGAAGCCTCACTCATTAATATTCCTTGGATGATCAGGTGCAGTTCCGCTTTCTTTTTAAACATTTTTTTTTAAAAGAAGGTAATTTTAAGCTCAAATATAATGAAAATGAAAAATAATTTTTTTAATTTTTTTTTGCACCGTTTAAAAGATCTCAATGAGATCTATTAAACAAGATCCATATTGGTAGGAAAATTATTTGCGTAAATACTACATGATTTTTGAGCTTAAAATTACCTTTTTTTCTAAAAATTTATTTTTAAAGAAACTGGAACGGGGCCTCAGTCGTTTCTTGATAACAAAAACTTAAGTTGCTCTAAACAATCGCCACAAATAATAGGCTTAATTTAGAAATGTGAGGATTGCGTGCACAAAAATATAATATGATGATTTGAGTAGGCAAGACTCCCTTATTAGAACGTAAAACATGTAAACAATTTTATTGTGATGTTCTTATTTGGACATCTTGTTTGGGCTACTCGATTCATGTTCTTAATTTCCTGGCGAGGATATTGGCAGGAATTGATTTAAACTTTAGCATGGGCTCATGAACGTACACCTTTGGCCAATTTGATTCGATGGAGAAATAAACCAGTGGCACTTTCCATTGTGCAAGCAAGATTGGTTGGATTAGCTAGCCCACTTTTCTATAGGTTATATATTCACTTATGCGGCTTTCTTGATTACCTCTACATCGGGTAAATTTAGTTAATTTTTATTTAGTGTCGTATCGTATATAATGTGGTATATAATATATATACACAATAATCACATTTCTTTTGATGGGAAGAAGGTCCACCTTCTTATATTCCAACGAATTGTGGGGTTTTCATACGAACAAATAATAAGAGGAGTTATCGAAAGAAAGGAAGCCAACAATAAATGCCGACAAAGACCCCGTGTTCAATCTTTATTCAACAAGACGTGAAGAAGATAGAAACCTCAACGAGTAATTAAATTAGAGGATGCTCTCCCTAGATCTAATCATTGCAGTTTAAGTGAGATTTCCAAGCAGGTAAGAAAGACAGAACTGCCGACCAGATAAAAAAAAAAGAGGCTATTTAGGGGCAAGAGGTAAAATTGCAACTCATCTCTATGGGATTAAATACCGAGCAACCAGAGAATAAACACGGACCCTCGCTTCATGGGTAAACACTGAGATTTGGGCTAACCAGATGCATCCAAACTAAGATTGCAGGAACGAGTTAAGGAAGAAAGTGAGCTCCAACGACAAACGAACCTACGGGCGGGACATTTTGGGGGAGTAACCTGATTCCCATTACTCAATAGGGCAATTCCTCGCACATAATTAAGGGAGCCATTGTTTATGAGAACCCTTGAGAAAAGCCAAGAATCGTACCCGCTTCAGGACAGACAACCACCCGTACCAGAACGGAAAGCAATGGATGGAAAGACACAACCAGACAGAAAAGACACTGTTTGAAGAATTGGAAAGGTTTTACTAGTGGAGTGCAGTTGAGGATTAAAAAAAAAAAAACTAGTGGAGTGCAGTTTCGTTTTCCTCAAATAGAAATCCATGCGCGCGCGCAATTTTGAACTAAACTAAATACTATCGCAGTTTGACCATTTTATTCTACTATAACATACCACCTCGGTCCCAAAATTTTTGTCCGATTTGCAAAACGAGAACTCAAAAATAAAGCATTTTTTTCAAGAAAAAATTTAAACTTTTTTCATAAATTAAAAGAACTCGTCGATATCTAATAACTTGTTGAAAAAAATTTAGATTTTTCTTGCAAAAATTGTATTATTTTTACGTCCTTGTTTTGCGGATTGGACAAACATTATGGAACGGAGGGAGTAGTTGTTTCCCGTTCAACTAAGAACCAGTTCTGCTAAGGAAAATAAATAAGTACTTATTTTTGAAATTAAATGTGATTTATTATGATAAAGTGACATGTCTCGTAAACTAAAAATAAAAAATAATTAAAAAATATTAATTTTTGTGGAATTAGTCAAATCAAGACTGTAGAGTTAAAAAAATAATTTGGATTAAAAAGTGGAACAATAACTTTTTTTTGTCTTTATTTAAAAAAAAATTCGCATTCGTTAGTTTTGCATCAAACTTTTATGACTTATTGATTTGTCTCAGTGAGAGGAATCGAAAAAGTAAAAAAAATTTGATCGAAACTCATAGTTTTTAAAAAAAGACAAAGATAAGTTAAAAAAAGTTGTCTTATTGACTTATTTTTGTCTTTATTTAAAAAATTATGAGTTTCGATCAATTTTTTTTACTTTTTCCATTCTTCTCGTCAAGACGAATCAATAAGTCACAAAAATTTGACGCAAAACAAACAAATGCAAAAAAAAATTAAATAAGGACAAAAAAATAAGTGTGATAACCCAATTTAACCTCAAAATTTAAAACACGATACTCCAAAAATTTTCTTGCTATTAGTCACCCTTCCCTTGCTTGAAATGATTTATCAAGCCAACGGTAATTTTTGAATATTTTTTCTGGGAACGAAGTCCGGACAACGAAACCGATTGGTGACTGAATTTAACCCGTCGACGTACTAGATTTTTGTTTTCCAAGCAATCACGCACCGTCGTCGCCGGCCAGTTATTTTGGTGCTTCCTCAACTATTGGTTTAACTAGCTCACATTGTCGGCAAAGATTTTTCTTGCCAACTGAATCCTCGATGCTTCTTTAACTATTCGGACCAATAATTCAAGAGATAAAGAATTGGTGGGGTTTCATGTTATGAGGGGTAAAGTTTGCCAGAGAAATTTTTATCCTCACCATTGTCGGCAGATATTTTTCTAGCAAGCTATGGGTATGCAAAAGGTAAGAAAATTTTGGCAGAGTGCTTGTATTTATAGGTGAGGCACGTTTCCTTCAATATTCTGTTGGAGGGCGTTGTCAGGTGTTCTCTTTTATTTCCTGTCATTTGCTTGATCGCGCAAGTGTTGTTTGCTTACTGTAGTCTTCGAAGTACCCCTTCGAGTTTGCTATAAAAGTTTCGTTTGCCGAGAAAAAAAAAAATTTAGTTGGGAGTTAATGGATATGAATTATTTGAGGGTAGTGTATTGTCTGAAAATAATTATCTTGAACCAAGATCATACTATAAATACTCTTTGGTCTTCTTCTCTTGTTTTTTCACATAAAGCAAACTTCTCTCTCTCTTTGCACCTTCACTCCAATTTTCCCACCCTATGAAATACCCTCAAGGCCAACAACACCCACCACCTAGCTATCTCACCCGCCACCTCTCGGTACAACCATCACCCATTACCGCCACCACCAAACTCGGACCACCGGTACCATATTGCCATAGCCATCACCTTACACCACTGCCGTAACATTACTCACCATCCGAGCTACCACCTCTCGGCATCTCCATAACCAACACCACCTCTACCCGACACTACCGCCACCTTTCTCAACTTTTCCACCACTTCTGTCACTCGGGCCCATTTCCGGACAACCCCCGCACCTTGCTTTGTCTCTCTCCCCCACTTTTGCCGTAACACACACTCTCTCTAACCTCTCTCCTGGACAACTCTCTCACTCCCTCTCTATCATAGTTTTGTTTTGGAAAAAAAAACGTCCGGATACGCGATTTGAGATTTGGAGCCATCACTAAGGATTTTCACGAGTCACGGGGTTCCAACATATATATCAATAAATTGTGCGCACGATAATTGTAGTTTACATTACCGAGGTGAGTATGATATACCTTGATTACATAATATTCTTTCAAAATTGTTTTGTGAATATTGTTGTTTATATTATGTATGAATTGTGAAAAATAAATTTAAAAACAATCATGGGATTAATCTAAAAAAAAAAGAAAAGTGGATTAAACCTATTGATATGATATCTGGGCGAAGAGCTCTGATGAGCTATGTGTAAATTGGCACCTATAAAATTGTGGATAAGGATACGGCCGGGTATCCCTTGGATTTGATATAATTTTCCTTATTTTGCTGGGGTCACTCCCCGGGCTACTAGATTACCGCCCAAGATGATAATGATGATGATAGATGATGAATCTCTTTTGGTTAAACAATTTCGAGCTGAAAACTGTTGTTGGATTCTGGATTTTATGATTGCAGATATGAAACTTGCGTTGTGGATGATTATGTGATTTTCGAGTTTGGAAACTTACATTGATTGTTAAAAAGTTTGAAATTATACCATGTTTTTATTTGATTATTCCCCTGCAGTTATATATGTAACCTCTGTATATCGTATTTCTCACTGAAATGGTTTTGTGGCCACCCATTTCAGATCACCGCAAGTTAAGCTGGTTCTTTCCATGATGGTGATTTTTATTGACATGACAGTCAGACATTAGACATTCAAAATCAGATTGTTCTGTAGAGAGGATTTGGTAATTGGAAGCTTGCACTATAATTGTTTCGGTAGTATCAATAATTTTGGGAGCTGCAATTTTTGTAACTTAACATCGTTTGGAGAATATTTGTAATTGGCATGCACAATAGACAGCTCTAAATGTATTTTTATTAATTCATACTTCCGCTTAAAATTTTAAATACATAGGAATGATTTTTGCAAATTTGGGAGTTTAAAAGGCCTAGGGTGATTTCTTTTCACTAGCCTGTCATGTACCCTCCGAGTTGGGTCATGACAATAAGTCACTCAACATTTTAATCCAAATCCACCCAAATTCTGTAATGTAGGAGTACAATTTTCTTTAAGGCCGGAGTAGGAACCTCTCCCGTTAAAGTAGGGTCTTGTTCAAAGATTAAATTGTTTCTACGATGGGTGGAAATCGCATGGTTTCCACCACTTATTGCGGGTGCTCCACCGTGTGTTTTTTTAGTAATCTAAATCACTCATTTTGTAAGCCCCGCAAGTAGTACATTGACGTCAAAAATCATATTTATCGAATATCAATAGGAACATTAAAAGTTAAATTTGAGATTTTAGTTTATAAAATAAATGATCATGGATAGTTTAACTTTAAACTTATCTACCGTCGATTTTATAAAACAAAATTTAATTTTTTATATACCTATTCATGTCTAATAAAGCTGATTTTTTACAAAAATTTACTACTCTGCGAGCCTTATAAGATGAACAATTTATATTACTGCAATATAAGCACGGTGAGGCTATTAGTGGTGGTGGAAAATAAAACTATGGATTTCCACCTAAAATGGAGCCAATTTTTGAAAACCAAATACTTCACTATTTTATTGGGTCCAGATGTAAATATCTGTGGTAAGGTGACATGAAAACAAATCATGCATTACTTACACACACGAGTTTATTGAAATACAACCAACTTCAATGGATCGTATATATCAAACTTTAAAGAAACAGAACAAAGCCATTATGGCACAACAGAATCCCGTAAACTCCCGCGAAAATACTAGCAAGCCGGCAATGGGGCCCCACACAAGCACTGGTTGTGGGAATACGACGTCGCGTCGAAGCTCTGCAACTTCCCACCCACCGGAATCTTCCCACACAGCCGGTTATAGCTCACGTTCAAGTACTGGAAGTCCAGCGTGTTCAGCTCCTCCGGAAGACTTCCGAATATCTTGTTGTGGTTCAAATCCAACGACGTCAAGCTCGCCGGGAAGACCACGTTACTCAGATTAAACCCGAACATGTTCTGCGAAAAATCGACAATCTGAACCGTCTTGTTCGACCCGAACATGAACGATAGGTCGCCCGAAAGCATGTTTCGGGAGAAATCTAACGTTGTGTAGTTGTAGTAACCGAAAGATTTCGGTATCGGTCCGGTTAGTTGGTTGTGAGAGAGATAAATATCGGGGACAGTTCCGGTGAATATCCACTCGGGGATTACACCGGTCAGCTTGTTCCGGTCCAAGTGAATGGCATCGAGGTTCGTCAATTGACCAAGCTCGGGAGGGATCGAACCGGTCAAGTCGTTGAACGATAAATCGAGGAACGTTAGGTTTTTGAGCTGGGCGAAGAACGTAGGAACTGGACCGGTTAAGTTGGTGTAGCTGAGCCGGACCATCGTCAGGTGACTAAGTTTAGCAATGGCCGAGGGGATGGTACCGGTGAGATTCGAGAGCTTTCGGAAAATTAAGGTTTGGAGATAGGGGAGGCTGCCGACGGCAGCCGGAATTTGGCCGGAGAGGTTTCCGGCGAAGATGGTGAGGGAGATGATGCGGTTGGTGGTGGGGTCGCATTCCACCTGGTACCAATCGCAGCAGTCGTTGGCTGGCACCCACGAGGCCAAGAGGTAGGGGTTGCCGAAGGATTGTTTGATTTGGAGGAGGACTTTTTTGTCATTCGGGTTGCAGCGCTCGGCGGAGAGAGAAGGGGTGGGGAGAGAGAGAAAGAGGAAGACAGAGAGGGTAAGGAGGAGAGTAGTAGCAGTACTCATTTCTGTGTTTTGTGATTTGTTTGGTTGGCTGGTTTAGTTGGATAAGACTTGAGAATTAAGGTTTCTATTTATAGACATTCGTGGATCATGAAGGTCAAAGGAAATTGGAGTTTAGCCATTAAAAACAGAGAGGGAGGGGGGAAAAAAGAACACTAAAGAAGGAGAAATTTTTCAGTGCCGGGTGGGCACGGGACACGTGGTGCCCGGCACCATCTCGGCCGTCCAATGAAGTTTTGGACGGTCCAGATCTGTTCGGCTGCCGAGAGATATTTTAGTCATTTCACACTTTAAAACAGCCGAACAGATCTGAAACGTCCAAAACTTCATTGGACGGCCGAGATGGTGCACGGGCACCACGTGTCCCGTGCCCACCCGGCACTGAAAAATTTCTCCTAAAGAAGGGATTTGGGGTGTAACTTGGGGCAATGTGCCGTATCCATTGTTTGACCGGTGACCAGGCTTAGTATAGTAAACTACCGTTAATTTGACTTGTAAATTTTTGGGTAAGAGTAAAATGTGGCTAGGTATTTTTTTTTTGGTTGCAAATATTGTATGCATGCGGGGCTCGAACAGGGGTTCAGAAATTGTTAATAACCCTGATCCCAAATCCGTCTCTCATGGGGCTCAAACTCCGGCCTCCACTAAAAGGAGAAATGAGACAACCAACTCACCAAGCTTGGTTTCAAAAATTGCCGTAGAAGATTTTTAGTTGAAATAACAATACAAATTAACTTAAATTTTTCCTAATATGAGGACCTAATAGCAATTATATTAACAATACTTAAGCTGATATGTCATATTGATCAGTAAGATATTTTAAACTTGGATGGCCTAATGCTCCTTTGGTGATAATTCATTATTCATTATGTTGGTAATCAAATCTTAAGTCGCTCTAATAATTACCATAAATGTAAGGTTGGTGTCCCGGAGCATTCAACTGTAAGAGCATGTACACCAGTTTGTAGCAAAAATGGCTATGAACAGTGTATTTTTTTTACTTTACCTATTCAAATCTTTCTCAACCCCACACCAATCCTCTCTATTTATCATTATAAAATATTATTTTAATCAACTCTCTGAAAAAAAAAAAAAAAATTCAACACAAACACTTCATCACTGCCGACTCATCATCCACTACAATCCACCTTTGATTTCCAACGGTCCAGATCCTTCCGGACCCCAAACCACCCCTTCAATCCACCTTTGATTTCCAAAAATCCTCAACCTGGTTTCCTCTTCTCTCTTTTTCGAACAGCTTTTTTAAACCCAAAGAGGAGGAGCTTGGAAAGCTCTTCCAATGGCGGATGGTAGAGAGAGAGAACAGGAGAAGTCGGTGGATCTCCAATCCTTGCCCACCTCCTCCAGTTCTCAAATCCTCGACTCCTCCACCCTCCTCAAACCCAGAAAAATCAAAACCCTCAGTCGCAGAGGTGTTCTTCGTTGGAGTCGTTCGTGCAGAGGTGTTCTTCGTTGGAGAGAGAGAGAGAGAGAGAGAGAGGAGAAAAAGGAATAAAAAATTGGGTACCGATGAACAGTACCTCGGTATATTTGGAGAGGTTTTTCCACAAATGTAAAATACATGTGAGTTTACCTAGGCTGGTGCAAGCCCTCTTTTGTGAGTTTCCTAGCCAAAGTTGCTAAAAGAGCAGGTATACCTAGGCTGGTGTACATGCTCTAAGGCGGGAGAATAAATAGGCCTGACTTATCACTGTAAGAAGAAAGGACTAGTAGCATCGCAAAGGACAAACTAGGTCGGAATTCCATCTCCAAGCGGAAAAGAAAGCCTAGCTCTAATCGCATAAGAAAATAAAAAGAACAAAGAAATTGTGAAATTTTGAACCAGTCACTTCTAAATGGGCGTTGTCGTATGATGACTTGGTTTATTGGTTCTTTAACTTTATATTAAGATCTTTAAAGTTAACCGTTTGATGAGTACTTCCTTAGCTAAAACTCCCTTATTAAAGCCTCGCGGGAAAGGTTTCATAAATCATAATGTCATGCAGCTAGACATGCTAATGTGGAGGGATTTACTAGTGGAGTGCACTACTTTATCAACTTTCAAAGTCAGCGCTTGATATTCTGAGGTTTGACTGAACAAAAAGTTTCCACGTAAAACCTCATCAACTAAAGCTTTTCTTTTTCTTTCAAAAAAAAAAGACTAGGAACACAACGTTATGATACAACTCCTAGTAAAATTTCGTTCAGAAACATTGGATGTATCTGGCCCACGTAAATCAAACGGTTCTACGGCACTGTTCCACACCCCCGAGGGAAATTGTGTTCTAAAACTGTACATGTTCCTAGCATTGTTCATTTTTATTTCAGCGTGTGGGTATTATTTAGAAGAGAATATGAACTACTAACAAACATATATTAACATGAATATGAACCTCAGGGCCGGCTTGCAGGTATGGGACCCCGACCCCGACCCTTTCTATTCCAATTGGTCAAATTTTCTGCCGTTCGAAAAAAAATAAAAATTGGTCAAATCATGACCAGTCTTGTGGTCAAATCATGACCAGTTCTTGTGATAATTAGATGGGAATGTGCACTGATTATTATAAGAACAAAGGTTTATGACCTTGAGTGAGAGATAATTATAGCAGGATAGTACTCCCGACTAGTTTGGAACTTACATGCACTTCGATCAATCATATGCTCGCATGCATCCTAAAAACGGAAAATAATGTGCACAAATTTCTGCCAGCATGAATCTCTGCTTGCATCAGCCAAAGGGATTTTGAGATTTAGCTCTTAAGAAACAAGCGGAAGTGTTTGTCGAAAATTCTTTACTAACAAATTTCGGATTTTGAAAATTCCTAGAGAAATGAAATAATAGTCTAAAATTTGAGTACGATGAAACTGACGTTAGATTTCAGATTTCATGTAATATAAGATATAATAAGATTTTTGTCTTTCTGTAGCTAGACAAGAGCTAATAAACAACCTCATCGTGAACCGATCTAGAGTAGCTAGAACATTTTGTAACGTGGTAAGTCGACGGACCAAATTAATAGTACTCCGTAGCTTGTTTGAGTTTTATTTGATAGCCTAATTAAAGAGCTTTAAAAAAATTCAGGCTTCATTTGTTTACGTAACAAGTCGATCTTCCATGAGCATTTAACGAGTGAAGACAAACTCGAACTCGAGTAATTTAATTTGTTTATCAGTCCTTTTCACAATAAACATTAACATGTGAATAATTTGTTTATCTGGATTTGACTGAACCGGCTTGAGTGAATAAACTTGCCTAAACACCCCAAAGAGTTGAAAGAAAGGAAGAAAAAAAAAAAAAACTAACATGTGATCGAGGCTGTGAGCATGAGTACACGTTCTCTAGTTGTTTGCAAATTCGCTACCTAAAGGGCCAAACGTGTACCTCTTGGCCTCTCAAAATTGTGAGAAATGGGTATAAATCCACAAATTAACAAGCATATTAACGGAACAATTTCACGGATACAGATTTCCGTATATAAAGCCGAACATAGTATGTTCAGAATTGTCCAATGCACATCAGTCTCCTATGATCCACGCTCCAAATGGCTCTGAGAATCCGGACAAAAGTACGAAGATAACCTCCTTGAAATACTACTAAGTAATTTGCCAAAAAGTCTACGGACACAGATTTTCTGTGCACAGATCACTGTATGGGGACCACTAAGGGTCCCACACAAACGATCCAAACCGTTCATTAAATTTAAAACACTTTTTCAAGGGCCTCCGCAAAAAATCAGCTCAATCTGATACCTATTGATCTTTGATCCATACATCTAAACTTTCATTCAGAATTTAGGATCTAAAGTATGAATGAAAGTTTAGATTTATGGATCGAGTATCAATAGGTATCGAATTGAGCTGATTTTTCCGAGGGCCTTTGAAAAAGTGTTTTAAATTTAATGAACGGTTCGGATCATTTGTATGGAACCCTTAGTGGACCCCACACAGTGATCTGTGCACAATCTGTGCACAGAAAATCTGTGTCAGTAGTCGGTCTCGTAATTTGCTTCCAGAGAAGCAGGATTAGAGAACTATTCTATCCGGGCAATGTCGGCAAATTCTTGTCTGGGGAATATGCTGAGATATTATGATTATTAATATAGGCCAAGAGGATAAGCTAAAGTTGCTCAAACCTGCTGAGATGTCACATTGAGAAAAGCCTTTTAGTGGATATGTTTGCGATAGCTTTTTTTGTAAATTTTAAATTTGTAGATTGTTGATTCTTCTTCAAATTCTAAATTTTAGTTCTAATAAACCAAATGTTTGATAAAGACTAATTTTGGACTACAATAAAGCCCACCTGAATCAAACTGCTAGAACACATGATAGATCCGTCGACTAATATTTCGGAACATTTACTTGCTTGAGTCTTGAGTTACCCGTCGTGCAACGGGTACCTTAAAAGGGTACCGAAAAATCTACTCCGTAAACACTTGAGACGAGGTCTCGTCTATTGTGATTTGCAAGTGTAGAGTAGATTTTTCAGTGCACTTTTTAGGTACCCGTAAGTCGGTACGTAACATTTCTCTTTAGTTAGTGGCACGTATATGTTTTTCTCCAGGATGCAGCTCTTCCTCTGTTTGCTCCCCATTCCCATTGTTCACAATCAAAACGTACAATTCCAGCTCCGCAATATCTCCTTCAGGACGCCGTATCATGTCAAACAAAAACATAAATCAACGAATAACACAATGTTACATAACCACAGGAACAAGCATGCGGTTGGACGCGGCCGCAAACTACAACCTTGTGGCTGCAAGCTACAACCATATGGCTGAAAACTCTGACATGATTGGCCGCAAACTACAACCTCGTTGCAGCGAACTCTAACCTTAGGGCCTCGATTAATGATCCTCGCGTCATTGCTCTTCTTGCACTCCCCTTACTCCCTTTTAATGAACAGATTGGCGACGAGATCAATCGTATGAAAATTACCAGGCGGAGGGCAGGGGGGGTTTAAAGATCACAAGGCACGTTAAACACGATTTGCAATGGTATTATACTTCGCGTCGATTTTTAACGAAGATCGCGCCATGAAAACCCGAGTTTTATGTTCCTTCATATACACGACGCCATTCCAAAGGGACCCTCCCGTTTCCATAATGCCAGTTGCTTACTATGAATACCTCCCGTCTTGAAATGCGAGGTTGTAGTTACAACTGGGCCAGGGATGGTGGGCTAGCCCAATCAGCACTTGTTGGGCCAAGTTTATAAATAAATAAATAAAATCAAAGTGTATAAAAAAAAAAAAAAAAATGCATATCTTTAAAGGACATAATGATAGTTATCAAAACAGTCTAGATTTCTAAAATAATCTTTGCATTTTGATACCTATCGATGATTGATCAAGATAATGTTTTTAATGAATGCTTTTCTCAAAACGATGTTGACGTTTTGGGGGATCTAAACGGCATGATTTGTTTCTTAGAGGATGGCCTTAACATGTCAAAAACGGCAGTGTTTTGTGGCGCTGCAACATGCAGCCACTATAAGGCGCCTACAAGGACCCGGGGTCCTTGGATTTAGAGTTTCTTTTGGGGCAAAAAAGCCTCTCTCTTTTTTTCTTTCAAATATCAACCTATCTATTTTCATTGGAACTGAAATGCACTACATGCAAATTTGATGTTTCCATTGATAAGCTATGAAAAATCAATTTCTGAGTATGACCCCATGGTTTTATTGTGGGGCAGATAAGCCAGACAAACCGTTGATTGATTTTTGCAATTGCACCAATGGTCTTATCGTTTCAAAAGGAACTCGGGTTCCATCTCTCTTAGAGCATCTCCAATCCAATACTCCATTTGAGAGTATCAAAATAATATTTTTTACTCATAAAGTGATTATAGAGAAAATTACTATTCATGTTTACACCAACCACAAACACTCTATTTTTGTCTCTAAAATCACTTTACCGAAAAAAACCTTTTTTTTATACTCTCATAAGGATATGGTTGGTATAAAAATTTAGTAAGAAAAGCAAACAAGGACAAAAATATCTTTTAAAAAGGTGAATAGTATTTTAGAGATATCCTCTATATTTTCTCTACCCTCTAAATATAGAGGATCAAAATCCAATACTCTCAAATGGAAGAGGGTTAAGAGGATGGGTTGGAGTGCTTTGATACTCTCAAATAGAGATATAGAGTATTGGTAGGAGATGCTCTTACATTTTCATTCGACAGTTCTAATTAATGCATTTTAACGCCTCTTTTTAAAAAAAAAAAAAAATTAGGACTTAAGTGTATTCAGCAAAAATCACTTGCATAACAACAATTGAAACAAAAAATAAAGGGAATTGATTTTGTCACTCTATTTTTTGTTAATGTCACTTTTCTTCTCTCACAAAACAAATCATCTAATAAGACACAAAGGAGAGTGACATTAACAAAAAGAGGAGTGGCAAAATCACTCCCCAAAATAAATCTCCGCTACGAAGCATGCAGCATTAAATTCCCACAAGATTGGATTTTCCTGTTTTTTGGCCAACACAACCACATAGTCCAAAAACATAACTACCCCTATTTGCAGAGTCGGCATCAACTTTCGGGGGCCTAAATAGACAATTGAAATGAACCGTTTTGGACAATTACAAGAGTTAAAAAAATACTCCGGTCTTGAAATTCAAAATTTCGAGGAGCTTAAATCGGCCGCAACTCAGGCTTCAGATCAGGCCGCTGTCATTTACTATAAAAATAGGAAGACATGCATGTGACATGGCCACATAGGTCAAGGATTCTTCAGAAGGAACGTTAACTTCCCTCAATAATTCACTCCTCCATTATGAATGCCTTCATTGCTTGGCTCTCACGCATGCAGGCCAAACTTTTGCAGGAAATAAAAACATCATTTCCAAACCCCTCCAATATTTTATTATTTATGTTACAACATATATAGGAATTGGAAACTTCAAATTTTAGAATGACGATGTTAATTTAAATTGTAATTTAATTGTTGGAATGATAATGCTGAGAATAGTTTTTACAGAAGGTAAAGTAGGTGAATTTAGTATTGAGAATATCCGAAAAACTCCCTCGGAGTTTATCTGTATTCTATCTTTGATTTTGTATGATGCATTTTTGCAAAATTCATTCCAAAATGATCCCAAACACCCAAAATAATGGATGCTTTATTTTTTACTGGGATTAAAGCTAAAATGAAATCGTATTTTTTTTTTGGCAAAAGTAGAACTTCATAGGAAATTGTAATTTTTTAGAATACTCATTTTGATGCTCCGTTTTCTTAGAAAATGATGGATGTATATTATAAATTGAATAGAATAATTATTCACCAAGTTTTTTAAAACTTGATATCCAATCCAACTTACATGCACTTTCACTTTCTGAGGGTGCTAAAATTAAGAACTTCACAAGTTTTCATTGACCACAAGGATTGGAATGTTTGACCTTACAACCTCTTGGGAATAAGCCCTTTACTGCTGTCTCATGCCACTCGACCAAACTTTTTGGGGTTTCGTGAATCATTATTCACCATCGTTCCCTTGGAATAGAAATTCACAGGAATCGCCAATTCATTCCTTTCGAAAATCATCCTGGAGAACCTGCAGGCACTATATATCATGTAAATTTCAGAGATAGAAGTAACACTCTTATTCAGCAAATTAAAGAGCTACATTTCAAGGATTGTTTGTACTAATACAGCATCCTGTACAGTTCATCTAATTCGTACACACTAAATCTCAAGGGTAAAAACAGAAAGTACTAGTATGGTTTCTCTCCACATCTACATCCTCTATTTTGCTGTACATAAGCAAATTAATCAAGCAGATAGATTTGCGAATGCCTTCTGTATACTTGAACACTTGCAGTTTGCCCGATATTCATTGAGTATCTGAAAACAAATAAGAAAAGTGGAAGTAAAGACACGAATAACAAAAAGTTCTAATTAACGAAGATGGAGTAATTAAACGGACACAGAAACCAATCACAGAACTGGCCACGGAAAGTACACAGATGAACAAGATCGATTTCGTGATGCCTTGGCAGGTTCCGCTCATAGAGAATTTTGTCTATTCATGTATCTTTTGTGACCGGTTTTGTGATCGAGTTCTGT
Source organism: Rhododendron henanense subsp. lingbaoense (assembly GCA_020567845.1). Classification (NCBI taxonomy): domain Eukaryota; kingdom Viridiplantae; phylum Streptophyta; class Magnoliopsida; order Ericales; family Ericaceae; genus Rhododendron; species Rhododendron henanense. Next base: position 1,622,886 of record CM036317.1, read on the forward strand.
GTCTGTGAAAGTAATCATGAAATTAAATGAGACTGGATTTCATTTTCTAGCTAATTCTTCCTCAAATACCTTGTACTGTTTTTGTAGGTCCTTTATGTAATCAACAGCCAAATCTAACATGTCTGCAGTATTCGTTTGCTGCCAACAAGAAACAGAAACTAAGATCATGAGTTTCTCAAGTCATAACAACAGGATGGATTTCACGCAAAAAATTAAGGCTTTGTTTGAATCTTGGATTTGTGAATGGAAAGGTAAAGAAAGATCGAGGTAACGAAAACAAACAAAGTGGAAAAACTAATTTCCATTTCATTTTCGCTTTCCCTCGTAAATCCCTCCACAAATTCACAACCCCGACATAGAACGATAAATCGCTAAAATGTAAAATATTTACCTTGTCCATGTTTGGGACAAGATCTTGTAGTTTCCTCATTCTTTCACTGATCCTAGTTCTTCTGACCTGCAAGATGAGAATCCATATTGTGATCAGATCTATCCATTCTTGTTTCACTTTCCAAAGAATTTTAAGAACAAATGTATCTTTCTCAATCAAGCTATAACAGTTATGGAACAGTGAAAGATTTACCCTCTCTGCGATACTTCTTGGATGAGTGGCACAACCCCGCTTGGCTCTAACTTTACATGGAACGGTATCTTGGAACTGCAGTAACCGTTCCATTTCAGCTGCGGTCTTTGTTAAACTTAAGTGGTGCGACAAATTATGTGCGCGATGTTCTAGCTCCCCGTTCTGATTATAAACACAACAACTAGATCAATTCAAACCTCTTAAGGATATGAAACTAGAAAAAGATGTCCATAAAAAAAATTTATTTGTCAAATCAATTAGTCATGTTTGGAACTTGAATTTGGCAGAGTGGAGTCTGAGAATTTATATATCTAAGTTCATCCTGTGAATTATAACAAGAAAATTATGTCATTCGTTAATGGTCCTTTTTCGTGTCCTTTCTTAATTACGGAGTACAATTTTGCGTAACACTTGTCAGACGTCGTTTTGAAAAGCATAAAATCTCATCATGATTCATATCGTACATTCCCAAACAGTGCTCCAGAATTCGAGGGGCGATTTTCCAGTCTTAGTCTTGCTGCCTGCTTGCATGGGTTTCAACAAATTCGTCCAAAAATCTAACCATTTCCCAAGCAAAGCTTATGGTATTTTTACAAGAAATTAAAAAAACAATACCCAACAGAGCTCTTTCGCCACTTTTTTCCCTATACGTTCCTCCATAAATTCAAGATCCAAACATGGTGTTTATAATGACCAAAAACCAAATCAACAAAGAAATTTCTTGTTCTAATTGCATAGTGAGGAAACAAGCAGTTCAGATATATAGATGAATGCGTCTGAGTTGCAAGATGGTACCTGAGTACCGGCAAACAACTTCCCATCATAATCCAAGTCCCTTTTCATCAAAGAGTAATTCTCTGGAAAATGTGAAGACTCACTCCAAGAACCGAATGGGAAAAACTGAGGCTCCCGACTGCCATTCCCGAGCTTCATGTCGCTCCGGACGACACTTTCATCCTCAAGTTCAGAGATCTGAGACAGCATTCCTAAGGAAGAAGGCACCCCAGGTGAGAAATTCATTGGACTCCTCAACCTGCTTGAAGATGGACTTACATCCCCGTCATTGGTACCATTCCCCACCCTATAATTTCCGAAACTTCTTAGCGAAGCGTAGCCTGTGAATCCGCTGTGATATTATCAGCATATATTTCTAGCAACTGATCATCACTAGTCCATCAGCTGTGGGGAAGTTTTTGCACAGCTAAATTTCTATAATTGATCGGAAGCGCTTGGTTATATGATCAAATAAAGCCATGGTAAAATAACAATTCCTTTATACTTGTTCACATTGATTTTTACTCTCCAAAAACAGAATGCTTGTAGTATTATGAACTATGATAGTAAAACGGAAAATGCTAGTAACAACCCATTGAGCTATTTACCCCAAAAAAAAATAAAAAAAATTTTGATTGATTGAGCTGTCAATAAGGCATGAAAAGGATTTAGAAAAAATAAAAAAAATTCTACGGAATATATGTTAAAAATGTCTTACAGACGATATTTTTTTGATTTTCTTGTCTTATTAACAACCCAGCGGGCTGTTACAAGGTATTTGTCAAACAATATATCATCCTAATTCCTAAATAAACAATCTAGCATCCGTACACAATTTTGGCAAGAAATATTCTTACTGATAAATCCCATTCCACATTTAATTGCTTTTGTATTTATGTAATAGGAACTTACAAGAGGAAAATCGTTTTGAATTTGTTTTTAACAAAAAAAAAAATTTGTCACTGGAGTGAATTATCTCAAATAAAGTTTTTATTCAAAAGTTTTGCTCAAAGGCGGAAATGACCTAAAAGCTTATCACAGTTAAAAAATGTGCTCTTCACAAGAGTAGTTTAGCAAATGAATCTATAATAATTAAGACTTAAATATAATGTTGATTATAATATCTACTCCACTTTTAGATAGACTAAAAGTCAAACAACCAAATTCCTAAACAGATTCTCAATCCAAAAACATCTGTTTATTCGTTTTGGGTTTTGAACGAAACTTTGAAGGATGTTTGAGTGGAGAGAGATAAAGAAAATATATTAGGAATCATGCCCAGGAGTTTTAAAACCCCCAAACGAACAAGCTCAACCAATGAAAAAAACAAGAACAAACAAACCCCAAGGATTGGCCTAGCAATGAAGGGGTTTGCTCCATCCGAAGGACTTAGATTCGAAATCCCTCAGGTACTATCAACTCCTTCCGGGCCAGTCCATAGTGGACCCTTGCTAGTGGACGGTAGGGTTATGATCCGAAATTAGTTGAGATGCGCATAAACTAGCCTCGGACACATGATGATAAAAATAAAATAAAATAAAATAAAAGAGCAAAAACAAGAACAGTACCATTTTGAGGAGAGAAAATCCCAGCAGGGGAGCTACTCTGCCGCATGAGATGATTCGAACCCACGACTCCTCCATACGAGCTACCAGTATTGCTCTGTCTCGGGTACTGCGGCGGCAATTGGGAAGAGCTGAAGCAATACCCATTTGCAAAAGGCTTGCTCTCTTCCAAATCATGCATCACATTCTCAGGGCTCGAACTCTTTTCGCCATAATCCGTCCCGACGCTGTTGAAGTTGGAAAGCAGAGAGCTCGGAGCAGAGCGAAACCTCAGCAACCCAGAATTGGAATTCGATTGGTTGCTGTGATTATGATTATTTTGATAATTCCTGAACTCGTCTTGATTATTCATATTCAGCAAAAATATTACTCCACAATTTAACACTAAAAGCGATGAGCACGATTTGAAAAATTACGAGCTTCTTTGAAATTTGGACAGAAGTTGTCGGCTCTTTGTAATCTGGAATTGTTGGGGTTCGAGTTTGAGGAAAATATAGCGGTTGGGTGAGGAATTAATGCTCGAGAATCGCCATACATTCGTCGGCTTTTTTCCGGGAAAATTCGAACAGTCTTTTTCCCGAGAACTGCTTGATTTCTAAGCAGCTTGGATCCAAATCTTGTAGTGGAAGCAACTGGAGTATAATGTTTGACGCCCAGATGAGAGAGAGAGTGAGAGAGAGAGAGAGAGAGAGAGAGAGAGAGAGAAATTTCACCGACGCACGGATTGTCTCTTTGCCATGAAAACAGGGCACAGAATAGGGAAAAGGAAGGACTCTCTCGTAATTGAACGGAACTTGGACGGTTGTAAGGGAAAAATTGTTCTGTCCCCCTATAGCACGAGTAATTATTCAACAGTTCGGGAGTACCACCACGTGGTACTCTGAAATCACTTTACAACCATAAATTCATGTGGAGTCCGAACACTTAGTAATAGATTCCACAGTAATGTGTAGTTGTAACGTGGCCCAGAGTACCACGCGACAGTACTTTCGAATTTTTGTATAATTTCACATTGGCATGTGCTACCTCGTACTCTTCACCGTACATTTTTGTAAGACAGCGTTATCCGATTTGTTTTGCCACCCGCTAATCAGAACCAAACCGAACCGAATCACACCGGACATAAACACATATGTGTGTTGTATTATTTCTCTAAATATGTATCCTTACCATTCAATCATTCACCTTAATATCTGAAATAAATATACATAGCTGTCTTTTTTCTTTTTTCTTTTTACATATAAAAAATCGTGATTCGCCTTAAATGTCATCGTATTCTCAGTTGTTTCTCCCATATTTGGCTTAATAGATTTTTTCTCCCTATTGTAGAGGGTTGTTTGGACATTAAATTATTAACCTTTATTAGTGGCTTAATGTTATGTAGCTTAGATAAAAATGTTGACGCTCCTCACTTTTTCACATGCTTCCAGCTGCTTTGGATTTTTTCAGTTGCTTTGCTATTATTTTAATTTATATTTGCTTTTGCTCCGTGCGTGATCATTGACTTCTAAATGTTAAAGCAACTATGGCACAGACAAAGGGGAAAAATCTTCTGAAACCCTAGCTTTGATACCATGTTAAAGCATCCAACTCCAAATCAATTGGCAATGAGTGGAGAGGCCGCCCAGGCTCATATACTAGTTTTGGAGGAGATAATTAACCGATGTGGGACAAATCCCAACACTAAAAATGTTGTTTATCTTGCGTGTTAACTGAAATCACCACAAGTTCTGTGTTTTTTTTGGCTGAAATTGAGAAACCGGATTAAACTGGTCATGATCGAACCAAATTCAGCTTAAATATTTGGCATACGTAATATCCAAGTCAAATATTTGATCCTAAGATGACTATGAGGAGAGCCCAAGAGGCTCTTCATGAATTCTCCGATCTTCTTTTTTTTTTATCAGCAAAGATGAAATTTTATTAAAAATGGGGAAAGGAAAAGGGGATCCAACAAAGAGTTGGAACTCACATACACCTGAAACGGGCAAAAGCCCAACCACCTACACGGACAACTCAACAGCTGAGGACGTTTCTTCCCACTGGAGGGCTCCGGATCATGGTGGCTTCAAGATTGAACTGTGATATGGCGGTCAAGAGGAATGGTAAAGATGCCAAGTGCGATGTAGTTCTTAGAGATAGAAGAGGTTTGATTGTTGATGGTAGAGTGGTTAGTGCAGAGATTGCTTCTACGCTTCCAGGGCCGGCCCAATGGCAAGTTCCAAGATGCCGCCGCCTTGGACCTCCACATTTTGGGCCAAAAATGGGACACCCCTTCCTAAATAAGTATATATATTTTCTCTGTGCAATCATAATACAAACTTCTTTGGTGGTTCAATGGTGAATTGTTTGTTCTTTCACATAAGATGACTAGGTTCAAATCCTGGTAGGGTACTTTTTTGTAGTGTCTTTTTGCCAAAAAAAAAAAATTCTTCTATCACACAAATTGGGATTGCTGTGATTCAAACTGAATATTATTGTAACTGCACAAGCCATTAAGGCCGAAATATTTACCATGTTGAATAGTATGAATGAAAATTATATATAAAAAAATATTTCTGTTTATTGTTTTTAAATTAGAAAATTGTGCCCACATCGGACTAATCCCTACAGTCCATCTCATAGCCGTTTCACACGCTTACGCGTGGAGGTGAGGTGGCCTCAAGAGTTGTTAGCAAGGAGAATAAAACCTGAGACTTTAAGATAGAATAAACACCTAAATCTCAGGCCAAGACCACTTGGCCAACCCCTTGGGGTTTGTAGCTGCTATGTTGTGGTTGAGTGCCCTATATTTCTCTAAAGTTTTTGCTTTTGGATACCACGGGGACACTCTAGGATGCGCTACGAGTCTACGACACAGTCATCTGTGTTTGTATTTGTTCCTCCTTGTGAAGTTATGGCAGTGATTTGGGATATCAGGCAGCTCTGTCAGGACGAAGGGATCAACTGTGCTTGGATTCTTGTGTTCTTTCAATTTTGGCTAGAGATGTTTCCTTTTCTCTGTAACCCCTCGGGGTAAAAGTTATGATTATCAAAAAAATAAAAAAAATAAATATTCAAATCAAAATATCCGGTGAGTTTGGTTCTATATGGAGAGAGAGAGAGAGAGAGAGAGGTATGCATAATATCCAAATCAAAATATCCGGTTCCATTTTAAAAATGTCTAACGGAGAGAGAGAGAGAGAGAGAGAGAGAGATGATAGTGAGGTGTAGCGGTGGGCGTTAATGGTGGAGACAGAAGTGAGAGAGACAGATACAGAATAACAGAATAGTAGAAGAACCCAAATTGGAAACTTCATGTTTTTTTAGTTTCCGGAAGTTTGTGATGAAGTGCCCGGCAACTATCAAATCTGTTTCCTTTCTTCTTCTTATTCCCAAAACACCCTTGTAGGTGACAGGAAATACGTACCCACATTTCTATCCGTCTTCGGCATCATGCGAATTAAATTGAGAATCAAATAAGAACCTCACCAGCTACGACGATTCGATTTCGATAATTTATGCCAGTCTATTTTACGCGTATCGGTTTCACTTTAAAATCATGTGACGATACAACGGTAATATGCTTGGCTGAATTATACCTACCAAACTACTCATCTAAGTCTTGCATTTTTAGGTGACCTAAGTTTCTTTCACTTCTCTCTCATGACAAGTATCATTTAATTTGTTCAAGTGGATTGATTTTAGATCAACCTGATCTTTCACAAAAATATTACTTATTCATATCAAAACCTATAGAATGAGTTATTTGAAATCGTCAAAAACTGAACTATGGCAAAGTTTTATCTTGACTAGACGAGAAATCGTTTATATAAGAGGATCTTAATTATCTAGTTTTACGAGAGATCGGTAAAGTGATTAAAAGTTTGGCTTATATTGTGTGCAGCTGTTCGCTTCTAATTTTATAATTTTTTTGAATCATCGGTCACCGAATGGCGAATAATATATGAGATGAATAATACTTAACTCATGTTCATGCATTTTTTGCTTGCTGGCCTTTAGAATTTTTCTTTCCAGTACTACTAATACTATAGTAAAGAAATTATAAAGGGGAATGGAGAAAAGTATACTAGTAGTACATTATTTAACGGATTATTCAGGGATCAGATGCTTTGGATAAGGGGAAAAATTTCAGTGCCGACCGGGTACCACATGCCCGGTCGGCGCATCCGAGCCGTCCATTACGTTTTTGGAAGGCTCGGATTTGGAGAGAGAAAAAGTGTTGGGATGAGAGGAGAGAGAGAGTTTCAATCCGAGCCGTTCAAAAATGTATTGGACAGTTCGAATGTGCCAAACGAATATCACGTAAGATATACCCACCCAGCACCAAAAAAATCTCTCTGGGATAAGAGTCGACTCTTCCCCCCGTGAGAGCAATGGGTCGGAGACGTCACCGTTAATTGAATGTTGACGGTGATTGAAATGGAAAAGCATCAGATTCGTAGAACTAGAGAAGCATCGTATACTAATCCGGATACTCCCCCACAAGATATTTGCCCGCACGCGGCCGTCAAAAAAAGTGCCCCCACTTTACCCGTGAACGTCATCAACCCAACTCACATGCGCGCCGTTTTTTTCAAGTCCCTATAATGCCCCATTCCATATACGGAAATTTTTTCAGTGCCGAGCGGGTATCACGTGGTGTCCGTTCGAGCATCCGAGCCGTCCATTTTATTTTTGAACGGTTCAGATTTGGAGAGAGAAAATATTGGAGTAAGAGGAGAGAGAGGATTTCAATCCGACCCGTTCAAAAGTGTATCAAACGGCTCGGATGCGCTGAGCGGGTATCACGTGGGATATACCCGCTCGGCACTGAAAAATTTCTCCATTAGGAGAGACAGTTTTACAATTGGAGAAATTTTTGCTATACAAAGTGGGAAAATGCTAAAAACAACTCGGTGGGCTGTCGTAAAAATTTTAGAAGTAAATTGAAATGTGTGAAAAAATGCATAAAATGTGTGATAGTGTATTGAAAAGTGTAGAACGTACATTAGAATCTATATTTTTTTTCTGTCTTTTTCTTAACTTATCGACGGGCCGATGGGACTATCTGTAGAAGGACCCTTTCTAGAAATAGAGTATGTGTGGATATAAATAGGTGAACGGTATTTTCATAGTCAACAATGACATTTTTTATAACATATTCAGGATACGCAAAATGAACTAAATCTGCATAAATTTTAGGAAATTGATTTTAGCACTCCAAAAATTGATGAAGGGGTTCCAAAACGAGGTCGTTTTGTGTATCAACACAGTACAGTTTTGGAACCCCTCCATCAATTTTTGGAGTGCCTAAATCACAATCCAAATTTTATCTAGGTGGATGGAGGTTATTTATGTCCAAGATTGTCATAGGTGGGCAAGAGAATCCAACAAGGGGGCGTAAGAAAGGGCTGGCACCTGGCCATGTCGATCACCCGAATTTCAAGAAAAAAAGAAACAGGCTGCTAGTGAAATACTAGATAATATTCCATCGCGTTTGTTATTTGCACAACATAGTGTTGATGAGAGATGAAACAAACAAAAAAGAATAAGAACAAGAACAAGAACAAGAATGAATATGAATATGAAAGGGGAATAGTGGGTACGAGTACAAGATGATAATGTGATACGGTTATATGATTCTGGGATGAGATGAGCATAAACCTTTGGAGGAATTTTTTTGTGAATCTAATCGATTCGATCTTTAAACGGGAGTTGGCATTTGTAGCGAGCTATAGAAGCAGTTTTAAAGTAAATGAGGGATTTTGTTATTCTGTTGGGATGCCTCGCTATTTTAATTACAAAGATAGTTAATAATAAATTTGTTATCGATCAACGGTGTGTATGGATCCCACAAAAATTTGTAAGTGTGTAAGAAGCAAATTTATGTACTCTGGTAGTTGCTTACAGACATGGACATGGACATGAGGGGTCCACATGCACACAAAACACACAACAAAAGCAAATGCTTGGTACAACTACCATTTCACAATTTACTCACAAAATTCTTCCCGCAAAATATGTTATGTGCATATCATTTAAACGCTTCTGCAAAATCTTATTATGGTCAAGAAAATCTATAATCTACCATTTCACAATTTAAGAAATAACCGGCTCTCGAACACCTAGCTAACTCACATCCATTTTGATGAATATTGATAGCTTATCATATGGATTATGCAATTATTACCATCGATTATTGAAATGAAGACATTTTAAGACTAATTTCGACTTAATTAGGATTAGGATTGGTCCCCTCTTTTCTTCAGTATATATATAGTAATTTAATGGGGTGAATTAAAAGCTATCTCAACTGAAGTTATTAGTGATACAGAATAAAGTACACGCAAATAGTCAAGCTCTTTAATTCTACTTGCAGTGAAATGATACTGAAAGATACAAGTCAATGTTTGCAATTAAAGTAAGGCAGTGTTTGTGTGGAGAGAAACATGAACACGTGAGGCAGCCCGAAAAAAAAAAAAAATTTCGAGAATGTGCGAAGTGTTTTTCGAAAATATTTCGTATATCACAATTATGCAAGCGCATACTGAGAGTTGAAACATAGAGCCACGACTAAACAAGCGAGTAAAGGGTCCTGCTAAAAACTTATACTCCGTATGACCCAACTCTCTTTCCATTTAGAAAAAAGGAAAAAAATATTCCTAACTCCCAAAATTTTCTTCCATGTGATTCGGTTGTTTATTTTTTCCACGACTAGAGAAAATACTCTAGTTTAGATGTTAGAGAGAAAAATAAAGATTTCTGCCAATCATTTGATATGAGAATCGAACCCGCACCCTGTAGATAAAGAAGTTGAACCAATATCATTTCGCGTACAAAGGTCTTGACATTTACTTTGTTGGGTTAAAGAAAAAAATGAAACGGTAATAGTTGAATAAGTTTTTATTTGATTACAAAAGTCATTTAATTTTTTTCCCTCTACTAAGTTCACACCCAAACCAAACATAGAAAAAAAGATTTCTAAAGAACAGAAAAAGGCCACCTTTGACTTTTGAGTATGTGTGGCCCAAAAGCTTTCTGCCTGTCTATTTCTTTTGCGTGTGAGATTGTAGTCCACAATTACAGTATGGGTGCGCCAATGAAAATGGACCAAAAGGAAAGCCCAAACCAATAGGTATTGGACCTCTGAATTGATAATTTGTCTTGTCTAGGTCACTTCTATCTTTAGGGTATTATTAATGCTAACATCCTCCCTAGAGGCGGAGGAAGAATAATAGGTAAAAGGTGTATTGAAATTTTAAAAAAAGTGTATTGATATCTGTGAAAGTATATTAATATCCGTGAGATGTGTATTGATCTGAACTTCCGTGAAATTATTGACATGTTATCGTTCGCCTATTGAGCAGAAGTTAGCAAACCACAGCAAGGAAAATCGAGTACGTGCCCGTGTGTGGCAACACATCTGGACCACGTGGTGACATGACACAGACTGCACAGAATAATGACTCCATGAGTAGATACTATGAGTAACATTTTATACAAAGAACATTTTCCTTGCACAAGCATTGATGCACACATACGAACACAGATGAGTCCACACATTGATCCCTCGTTATTTTGCAAACTCAGGTGCATTAAGCGATTCCGAACACATTTATTTTTTTTTTGTACATCCGTGCTTGTGCACATAACATTCCCTTTACCAAGAGAAAGTGCATGTTTCAACTAATACACCGATGGTATTTGGGAATAAATTTTCTTTTCTTAGAGATAGGAGACTTGAACTCAGGCACCTCTCCCTTGGGAGGGAGAATAACGAACCAACCACACTAGCCGTGGTGTTCAGTTTTGAGCTTAATTGAAAAGCCAAAAACATAGAAGTGATTCGGATGACCAAATTATCTTGTTCCACTTGCAAATGCAAATTCCACCTCTTGCAGATTTCATTGTCCCAGCAACTTCAATCAATCAGAGTCAGAGTGCAATACAGATGGTAGAAGAAAGTGAAGATTTTCATCTTACTACAACATTCACTAATTCAGTACACAAGTGCTGCTCCAATTGGACCATTTCAAAGGCCCGGGATACGGTATGAAAATACAAATGAGGAAATAAGAATAAGAAATAGTATTAGGACTTTTATTATTAACCTTTCTTCTCTATGTAGTACTGATGCCGTTACTCGCCTCTATTTTTCCTTGGGGATATATGATTACTACTAGAGTCTTGATGGGGCACCCTTCTTCCCTGGAGTCTGCAACGCGTCGTAGTGGCCAAAGCCATGATATAGTACTTTGATGGGATTCTCCTTGCCATACTCTTGCCCATACTCGGCAATGGTTATCAACCCACCTGAATCCGGATCATGCATGAATACCGTTATTGGCATCCTGCAGTTATGAGATCGTTAGTTTGGTTATGGTTAGTGTAATTTCATCGGTACTTCGGTCTAAGAAAAGATTTGTCTTCTTCACATATCGTCCCAGGTGCCTAAACTTGAAAATGTGTTGTCTGGGATTTGCGGGTGGCCCTCTTTATATTGAGAGAGCAGATAGCTCTTCTCTTTACTCGATCAATGAAGTTCTAGTGGATTTCGACCTCTACTGTGGATTGAATCCAAATCTGCAGAAATGTGCAGTCTTCATTGGGGGTGGCTAATGAGCCTAAGGTTGAACTGGCATGAAAGACAGGTTTTGTCCTCAAAGGAGGGAGGGCTAAGGTTTAGGAGAATGAAAGAGTGGAACAAAGCGACAATGTTGAGGCACTTATGAGCTCTATGTAAGGAGACAGAGACTCAACCGGTTAGAGGGTGCACTCTTACACCACTAAGGATCAATGTCCATAGGAATTGGAATACGGCTCTGCAAGATGACTCCTCTTGGACCATTAGAAAGGTGTTCAAGCTTAGAAATACGGTGGGAGCTCTGATAAAGCAGAGAATTCGAAAAGGGGAGTCCACATTCTTATGGATCAAAAATTGGTACCCATTGGGTCCCTTATATAAAAGGTTTGGGGATGGTGTTTTTTTCTTGATCGGCAACAAAAATTTTATAGATTAACTCAACAAAGGGTACGTTGAGAGAAGGCCAGATACTAGCCACAAAAGATTGAGGCAAGGTACAAGACCAAGAGAAGGTTTGGGGATAGTGTTGTGAATTATCTTGGAAGATCCTTACAAGCCAAAGTCTCTTCAAAAATTCAAATGGTGAGTGGAGACGACCTAGTCACCTAGGGCAAGGAATAGAGTGACTCAGACCGTTTTGGCCCAAACACCTCCTAAACAAAGGCCAGATGAATCTAAAATAGGCTGTTTGGTGGCGCCCCACCCAAGTGGGGAGTACTCTGTGAATTCTGCATGGGAGTCAATTAGGACCGGTGCAATGTTTTTAAGTTGGATTAGTTTTTGGAAGGGCCTCGTGTCGGGTGATTTTGTCCCGGTCTTGAGTTGTCTGTATGCTGGGGTTGCCCCTTCGCTGTTATTTTCTTGGTTTGTGGAAATGGGATTTACTTACTACTTAGTATCAATCACTGAAGCATAGATTCAATACTAAAGCAATTGAAAAACACAAGGCCAAATGTGAATGAGAAAAAGGTTTTATAGGAAAACAACTCTCAGCTTAGAACATCTCCTACCCTCATTGTAAATTCTTTTTGAGTGCACCTTGTCTAACTGAACATTGCTGCTGTTAGTTTACCCGAAATTTTCACTCTCAGGGCAGTGATCCAAAGATCATACAAACCGAGATTGGTGACTGGATCAAGTCACCAAGCATCTGTTTTGCCTTTGAAGATAATCAGCTGACTTGAGCTCATAGACTTCTAATACATGTTAAGTTTGTTAACTATATGGGTGAACAGACACAACTCAGAGAGAGAGAGAGAGAGAGAGACTTACTGGAGAACATGTGAAGCCATGAATAATTCAGGCTCACCTCCCCATACATGTGGCTTCCGCATTTGTGATACGTAAGTATCAAAATCTCCCTCTACAAACCTAATCACATTGGTAGACATTTGTTACATGCGAGCCATCAGAAATTCAGAGATATACCTTGGTTATATTTCATCTCTTCAACAAGTTTAGTAATGAGCATAATGGCCCTATTTTCCCGATGGAGAGAAGAACCTATATTTAGCTTTTCGGGAAATTTCCAAACGAACAATTTCAACAAAATCTATCAAATGCTTATGTTACTATGTTCAATTCTATGTATTCCTCTATCCGTAGAATACGTTGAATGTACAAGAATGGTTGTAACTTGTAACAGAGTTTCTCTTATTCGCATTAACAACTACTCTAGGAGGAATGTTTCCATGCGGGGCTAACGATTTAATATCTATGTAGCTCCAGATGAGTAAAAACGAAATCAGAAAGTTACGTTGCAAGATTGAAACAGCTCAGAGAACTAACCACTCCGTCTCTGTTCGTCTTTTAACAAATTCATCAGCCACCTGAAAAAAATAAAGAACAGAAAAGATCAGCATCTTGAATGCACTACACAAATAGCTGGATACTGCAAGGAAAGCGAGTTCAACATATATAGCGGGTCTCGCATAAAAAAATATATATTACCATCTTACCAAAAAAATGCTCTCTCTACACGTAAATATGCAAAACAATTAGTATGTTACATGAACCCCAACAAGAGTGTCCCTTGTGGGTACATACCTAGGATTGGACCCATCAAACTCAAACTCCTAGGCATGCCAACTTGGCTAAAAAATTTGTGGCAAATAAGGCAATTAGCTCACTGTACACCGTATAGCAATTATCCAACATGATGTAAATGACGACAATGATAAAAACAAATACACAAAATTTAAGTGAGATGAAATGCAGCTACAAATGAACGTAATGTACTTTGATTCAATGTGTTCGATTTTAAGTGATAAACTGTGTTATCAAACAACACTTAATGCTAAAACTTTCAGATTCAATTAAGTGGAAGAACGACCGTGGAAATAGTCAAAAAAGTTGTGGGATATCAGGCACATACCACACCCTTGACCAGGCACCAAGCATCCGACAGGGGTACTTAATTGTGCGAGTCCATGTAACATAGGTTACTGATGCCCGCATAACAATCTACTCTAAGAAAAACAATAACATACTGCTGGAGAATTGTGTGAAGACACTACACGGGACAATTTTGCTACCTCAATTTGAGCATCATGCCTTCAAAAAAACCATGCCTATTCCCTACTTAAGTCTGTAAACCCTACACTTTCTCCCACCGCTACGGACTGCATCCCAGTTGTGAAGAAAGTGGAAAGATTTCCCATGGTGAGAGTCCCAGTATATGAACCAGCACAACGGGTATTAGTTTACCACTAGAATGAAGTTCTGATGTGTGGTCATAACTCAAAAGTACACGCATGTAGGACTTGACTAAAAATTGCAGAGTGATTTACTAGAAATTTAAGTGAAAGGAACAAACAATCTTCAACATGTCATTATGATCTGAAGGCATGTGAACGCACTCTAGCTCGTAAATCATCTGCTAATTCCCTCTGAAGGCTCTCATTTGGAGCAGGTTTCCCTGATCGTAGACAAGCGCCATGAGCAACAGAGCGAAACAAACATCTTCCGTCCCCCGGTATGCCTGTACACAAAGGAGCATTTATTAACATCAAATTACAGACGCTGGAAACATCATCCAAAAGTTTATGGAAAACGTTGAAGCACAAAAAGAAAATAAAAAGAGAGCGCAAGTCGTGGTAGTAACATTCTGCTCACCAGTTATAGAGTAGTCAGTGTAGACTTTCTTCCCATGAGAAAAGGTGACAGATGGGTCTTCTTGGTTCTCCTCTGAATGGGCAGCTTCAGCATGTACTGGTTCAGAAGTCGAATTACAAACCAATAGTCCACCAATTAAGCCTGCAGATGCACATCCTCGCGGCCAAGATAGTGGTCCCACATTACATTTTACTTTGTGAATAAACCCTAGATTTGGAACCGAAAGCTTGAACTTCATGTTTTGGCACCCAGATGAAAAATCAAAGCATATCTTCTGGGGTTGTGTAGATCTAACTTCACTTTCAATAGTTAGAGAATGCCAGTTGCTCCTCTGCGTTAAACTGAAAGGACGAAAACAGCTCCCCTGTGATGCTTGGAAGCCAATAAATGATGAACAAGAGTTTGTCTTGGCAAAATATTTGCCACTATATTTCAGCTTGGATTGGCCACTGGAAATACAGAAACCACATGATGTGGTCGGTGTTTGAAAAACGATTCCATTTGTGTGGTTACTCATCCGTCTTTGTGCACACCCTCTCAGGCTGACCACATTTTTCACATAAGAACTGAAGCGAGAACAAACCATTATGTTGGCATATCCATAGGAGACCCAGCGCCTCACAGCCACGGCACCTTACGTGGCCAAACTCAACACACCACTGCACAGCAGAAACGCCACTTCATTACCAATCTTACGGGAAAAAGGAAAAATAGGGGGTTACTTTGAATAGATTATTAGTGAAAAGAATTAAAGATCATTTGAGTTCAGGACTCTTGGTCAGTCAAAATCGCAACTTTTACCAATTCGAAGGCAAATGGATCTAGTGGGCAGAATTGAGAACTGTAATATTCAAGGGAGGAAGGTCATTTCCCTCGGGTTCAACATAAAATTTCAAAATCTCAGTGGTAAGAAGGTTATTTCTACAGAGTTCAAACTAAGTTAGGCATCTGTATAGGTCCTAGAAGAAAAAAGTGTGAATATGCTAATATAAATATTACTACTATCTATTTTCGGAACCCATTATGATAAATGATAAAATAACTATTTTTTCCGCAATGGTCGAGGGTTTAAAAAATGTGCATACTGATGCTCTGGACTATCAATGAAGGAAGCATGGTAATGTGCACATAAATTGAATTGGGTCTCTAGGCCTGCCCTCTCTAATGTCATTCGGCTTTGATTTGGGAGCATAGTTCCGCAGCAAAACAGGTATAGGGGGGCCACTGTTTCAGTGGTATTTTAAAACCAGCCACTTTGTGCATATTGCCAAAAGTTAGGTCTGTCTCCAATCCTCCCCCGCCCATACCCCCAATGATTGTGGACTACATGGGTTCTGTTGTTGTTGTTGTTGGTCGAGGGTTTAAAACCTCGTTCAATCTTTCAATACACAAGTCCAAACGGAATCAAGCCACACTTGTTATTTTGCCTCGTTCTACTTTAGTATTATTGTTGTTGCAATAAATATCTGACATCAAAACCCATGCCAATGCAAGATTTGAAACATTCTGAACTCCCAGTGGTTGACCAGATTGAGGAGCAAAACGTTCAACGTTTCATAGATGGTGAGACAATAAGAACAAAAGCATAGAACGAGAGCAGCCATTTTGGCCCCAGAGACGGCTTCACAGCTATGGACCTATGGCTAGAATGTGACAAAAATGTACTAGTTGTGTTCTTTGCATCTTAAAGTCTATTCTAATTTGACATGTAAACTTGCTACAACTCGTAGTTGGGAAGTATTGAGGTTAATCAAATAAATGAAAATCTAAAATATGTTCAACATAGCCTCTACGGTTGTGACATGACCAAGTCCTTGAAGCAGATAGACCAAAGATTGGAATGAAATGCTTTCTAATGGACACAAGCACAAATACTACAGTAATTGAGGTGCCAGTATGTATGACAACAAAATTATAAACATTATTATGCTCTGACCGCTATAAATTGTGAACAGCAAAAATCAAGGAGTATTTTGATGCTGAAATGGATTCCCTATGGCACCCATTATGCCATTTCAAGACAATTTGCATTTAAAAGATTAAACCAGAACAAATGTCTCGCAAAAGTGATTCAATTGGCCGGATTTGGTATATATAGCTGTGAAATCAATAATAACAATGAAATTGGAATCCAGATATTTCTTCTCAAACTGGATAAAAAGAAATCCTTGATTAAACTAGCAACTGAATATGTCCAGAACATAAATGTATCTAAAAGTACAAAATGGGGAATTAAGGGAAATGAAACCTGTTGAATCCTGAATTAGCAAGGAAAAAACGCCCAAGACTTTAAAGGGAAAACATACAATAAACCCAGATAAAGAAAGTCTTCCAAAAATAAATAAATTTGACAATGAAACCAAAAGAAAGCCAGAAAGATTCCAGAAGAGGAAGAAAGGCTCTTCAAGTAAAGAATTACTACCTTTGACAAAAACCTCGGAGACGTCTGAAGGAGAAATGGGATAATCTTGTTAAGGTCCTGTTTGGATGAGCTAATGTTAATCCTCCAGCAGCTTAGCTCTCCGTGAAGGCGAAGTTTACTGTGTATTCAGACTCTCTCGAACACTCCAGCACACATGGACCATGGATATGGTCCCCCTCATCTGGGTATCGGAGGCGAAGTCTGTACGGTGCCGTTTGGATGTCCACAGGACGCATGGGAGTCCAGAAACTTCTATAAACTCTAATCAAGTGTACCCAGTACCCACCAAAAAGTTCGTTAATTCACGGAAAGATCCCTCCATCTTTCAAAGTACGAGTAAAATATACTCCTAGCTGAAAATTTGCAATGTCTATTTTCTTCGGGAATTAATTTTCACATTCTATTTTTTGTCATACATAGTTACACATTCTTTTCTTCTTCTTTTTTCTAGTATCGAAAGTGTATATATGTTATTTGCTAAAAGACAAAAAAATGAGAGTGTGAAAATCAATTCCCTTTTCTTCAAGATAATGTGCAAATATAGAAAGTAATAGAAAGTACCGATTTCCGTCGACTAACGGGTCATTTTCCACCTACCAACGGTGGGGCGTTTCTTTCAAGCTTGTCAATTAGCTTTTCAGAAAGATAATTAATACTGCATTGTAATGTTGTTTATTGAATTCCCTGTGAAACGATAAAAATGCACTTCGTATGTGAAAAGTGAATGTGTTAATAACTTGGTAATTGTCACGCATTCGAAAAACACCATAACATGAGTGCAAGAGAATAAAAAGAGAGTACAAAAATCGTTTCCCCTCCATATCCTCTCTCATTTGAAGTTATGAAAATTAGTCGAAAGAGAGGTTTTTTTTTTTCTTACCATTTGTGATTGGGGTGTAATGGAACTACTGCGGGAAAATGACGGCCCAGGGACGTGTTTTGATAATTAATACCCGCCAAGAACATGCTGAGAACATTTATTAATGTTAAAAATGTTATTAGCGGGTATTAATTATTTCAACACGTCATTGGCCGTCATTTTCCCAACTGCTAATTATCTGTTGTATTATACTCCCTCCGTCCCATAATATTTGTCCGGTCCGCAAAACGGAGACGTAAAAATAATACTATTTTTGTAAGAAAAGTTGGAAAAAAATTCAACAATTTACTAGATCTCGATGAGTTCTTTTAACTTATGAAAAAATTTTGAATTTTTTCTTGAAAGAAATGCATTATTTTGTAGTCCTCGTTTCGCGGACCGGACAAATATTATGGGACGGAGGGAGTACGTTTTCTCCTAGTGGATATGGGCCGGTTGCTAATGGGCTGGGCATTTCTAGGATGTTCGGGTCTGCTCATTGTCTCTTGTAGGCTAGAAACTGATGGAGTCTTCGTATCGGCCCACTTTATCACACAAAATTCTGATATCCCCAAGTTATCTCGCTACGGAGAGGGCTTTGCACCACTATGATGAGATCTTAGTTTCGGTCCCGACACAGGTATGGTGGGAACGCCTACAGTTAGTTATGGAATGTGACGGTGCAATACTTCCTAACAGTAGGGCTGAGCTAAAAAAAACGAAAGTTCAAACTAATCCAAACCGAATGATTTGGTTCGGTTTTTTAGTAGTGTTGTTTGGTTCCGGTTTTAAAATATCAGAAACAAGTTAAATGGTGTGGGTTGTGAATATACTTGGACGGTTCAGGTTCCAAACCAATCCGATCCATATACATTTATATACGCATAACTAAAAATTAAAAAAATATAATCTAGGTTGGTTTGGTTCTACAATTTCATAGTCCGCATGTATTGATTTGGTTGTTGATTTGCTAAAATTGAACCAATTCGGTCCACGCTCACCCCCTTATCTAATGGAGGTGTCGGGGTGCCAAACTTGCACTTTCGTATTGTTCACCCGAAAAAAGTTGTGGCTTGCCTTCTAGTATTGCACAATCATATAATAGAGTGCTAGTGATTGAATAGTGCGTGCCCACTTGGAACATCCTACTAGCGACCCTATTTCACATTTTACCATCTTGTTCACACAAATCGACAACTTATCTATTATCAAAAATAACTTGACGCCCTCAGCTTATTCATTATCGGAAACAGCTAATAACTTGATTGCAACAAATTCTTTCGCAAAACTTATTCATTACGAGAAACGCCTCCTTAGTGGGCCCAAATATTTTTGTACCCACTTCTTCATTGGGCCCTCACTGACCTGACATTTCCAGACAACTGTTTTTTTCATTAACCCAGTAATGGGCCCAACCTACTTTTTAGGTGGTACCACAGACGAGATATTTTTAACCACCCATCAATCTTTTAGGTTGGGTCTTTTTCATTGCCCAAGCCGGACTCTGGGGGCCTGGGGCTGTCTCTGTGTTTTCTTTTTGGGCCCATGGCCCAGTGACAACAAAAACTGTTTGGGCTAAGGTCGCCATCCTGAGGGCCCATCAGTCCGACAATACAGTACCTTTTTTTATTTTTTTTATTTTTATATCCGAAGCAAAACTTCATTCGATAAAGCCAGGCATCTACAGGATTTCCATTCAAAAAATAGAGATAACGAAAGCGCACCGATCCGGAAAACTAAAGATAAACAATAAGCACAAACGAGACAAACTAATGTCTAAGACCTAGTCGCGAGCACAAAGCTCCCAACACGTTACTGCCGAGACAATTGGACAATACCTGACTTGCTGACCATTAGGTGTACTTTTCTCCTCCCCTAAGTCACGTAACAGCATGCATGAGTGCCAAGAGAAAACATGAATAAGAGCGTAAAAGTGTAAGTCTTTCAATAACACATCTTCGTAGAGCAATGATTAAGAGCGGAGAGTAAGGTGCAGTAACCTATCAAAGAGTTATGTATTTATGTGATCGACCTATCTTTCTTCCCAGATACTAGTAAGGTAATATGGTAAGTTATAACTAAATCTTTTAGAGCAAGTTTACTAGCTTATCTATACATGCTTTTGAATCTATTTTAGCTATGCAAAACAAGGAAAGAGCCATGCACCAGATTCGGCAAACCCGTAGGTATTATTGCTCCAGCTACAGTGCTTAGGTATTTCTAGAGAAGAACTGTTCACAAGCAATAGAGTTCTTTATTATTATTTTTGTTAGGTCTCTCCCTTCTCTCTTTTTGCTCCAATTTAAAAATAGGGTTAAGAAATAAAAGTAATGATATTTTAATAGAGAATATGTTAAATAGATAATGTTGGTGTAGTATTGAAAGAAATGTGAGTAGGTAAAATGAAAAATGTGCATTGTTCACAAATATTTTTAACTAATAACCGGTAAACTTGCTCTTACCCTAATGTGTTGCTCAATTCGCCAATTGCCCTTTCAACTTTCAAGGGTGGGGAATGTACAACCACCAATTTGCTTAAGAAATTGAACAGATATACCGAATAAAACATAAATGTGTAGCACAACCACAGGCCCAGAAAGAGAAAGAGACCTCATTGTTGGAGCCCTTTAGAAACAGAGGCTTGTGGGTCCACTTGACTATTGGTGTCTGGGCCTGGTTTCCCTTCAAGTCATCCCAAGAAAACAATCTCCGCAGTGAACAACATGGGCCATGCTCACGTGGATGGCACATGCCCTTGGCCCACTATGTGTTTTTCAAATATTTTCTTGCCTGAAATGCCAACCAATTTTTTTTTTTTTCCAATATTGTATACATTAGCGAGGGTTAGTGGAGGGCGTTAGAGTTAGCAAGGGGGGTTTAGAGGCTATCCATAGCCCTGGTCTCCAAAGCCCCGCTCCTCGTGGGACTTGAACCTTGGTCACCATTGAAAAGAGGGAGATGATTACTAACTTCACTAGAAGTGATTATTGTCAATCATTTGTTTATCACTCTAGTTTTCGGGTCATCTTATACGCATCTCGACTACTTAATCTTTGGGACCATCCAGTTCTACTCGCAGGGTCTCAATAAAAGGTCAAGAGCAAATCTAGCATTGCATGGACTACACAAAAAATTTGATACTACCTGAAAGATTTCGAATCTAAAATATTAAAAGAAGACCCCTAAATTTCAAGTCTTAACCATTACGCTAACCCTCGGTTGCCTAAAATGCCAATCATGGTGGACACAATCTGAGAGTCCTTGTCTTGATCATGACTTCGTAGTGTTGGTTTTGGGCCAAC
Organism: Rhododendron henanense subsp. lingbaoense; assembly: GCA_020567845.1. NCBI lineage: Eukaryota > Viridiplantae > Streptophyta > Magnoliopsida > Ericales > Ericaceae > Rhododendron > Rhododendron henanense. Next base: position 1,644,071 of record CM036317.1, read on the forward strand.
TTTTAGGTGGTCCTAACACTGAACCAAACCCTTTAAATGGCAATGCTGCCCACGAACCCCAAACTTGGAATTGCTGAATTGAATTGTCTTATGCTCTGTGTTTGGATGAGTTTTTGATAAATTTTTTATGAGAGTAATAATTGGAAGTAGAGGTAACGAGTGGAGAGAGATAGAGAGAGAAATGAGAATAATGAATGGAGATATGAGTAATGAGTGAAGAGTAATAATTGGAAGTATGTGGTATTTTTTGAAAAAAACTTTTCAAAATGTAAAACAAACAAGTTCTACAAAACTATACGGCATTTGTTGCAGCTTAGAAGAGTTGATTATATCTTATCTGACGAATGAGAATATGTGGCAATGTGTTTATGATGTAGTACGAGTTACGGAGAAATTCTTTAGACCAATCGGACTCACAAAAGTCTCGCGAGAAAATGTTTGCTTGTTTTGACACAGGGGTCGAACTGCTGCTCTAAGAAAAGTTTGAGCAATGACGAAACCAACTTTGAAGACTTAGATTCGATTGGAAATGAGGAGATAAGAAGGAGACATTGCTATGCGGGGATGAATGCTAGATTTTGGCCAAATTTCATCGTTTAGGCCTTTAAATTCGCGATTTTGCCATTTTAGAGAAAGACTTATTTTTGCCAATTGCTTGGTCAAAACAAAACCGTTTCAGGCTACGTTTTTATGTGTTTTTCATTTGGAATAGTAACTTTTGTGTAAACCTATTTTAAAACTTTTTTCTCCCTAGTGAATTTCTTAAAACTTTTTTTTGTCATACTTTTATACTTTTCCAATTCATCGACGAATAATGAAATCTAAAATAGATCCATGAAAATCTAACAAGATTTTAGAAAAGTCAACGACAAAAAATATCATTCGTTTGATTGATGACAAAACACCCCCGGCCCTAACTTTACTATACTGCCAAGGCCTGCCTCAAATTGTGGTGAGAAAACGAGGAAAAATGACCCCACGAGTATCCAGTCTGGCTATCTTCTTGTTTTTCTGAAACTGGAGCTAGCCATCACGAGGACAAGATTTCATTTAACTACTGGTTGAGATACTATCTATTTTTTGCCAAAAAAATAAAAAAAAAATTCTGTTTTCATTGTTTGGTAGTATTGTATTTCATTTTCATTTGGACAACTAGTACTGACGCAATTATTAATCTGCCAACTTCTGCCTTCTTGTTCCCTCTCTGCTCCTTTGCTGCAAAATATTCACATCAAATTTGGAGTATCTTTTTCGGATTTAAGTTTTACAGTACGTTTTTTGGATTAATATCAGAGTAGGTGACTTTCACAGTACTCTTACGTTACCATTTCCTATCCTACTACAAATGATATGAAGTATCATGTGTCGCTTACATGATACTCTTGACCAATGAGTTTTCGCGACGAACACTGCGGGTCACCCTTTATCGATCTTTCCATTTCAGTAAAAAGGAGCCCTTTTATCTTTAAACTGTTCAACATGCAAGAGTGTCTGCAGATGTTCCAGCAATAAAATTTCTTGCTAGCTACTACATGATTTGTTGAGACATGGAGAGTACCATGCGAAAACGTCACTAAGTACTCTGAGAGAACTGAATATATTCAGGGACGGATTCAAGAATATAGCATAGTGGGGGCACCTGTTAATCATAATGACGAGAGTTCATTTTTTTTAGTCAACCATAGTAAGATCGTACAACATTAAGGCATGCATTACTAACTACAAAACTTTATAACGCATACTTAAGTTAAGGCTGCTGATTTTGACACTCTCTTTTTTGTTAACGCCACTCCCCTGCAAGTGTATTTTTGGTGCAAAAATACACTTGTAGGGGAGTGGCAAAATCATTTCCCTAAGTTAAATTAGGTAAAAATGAGCACAAAATCTCATACAAAATTTTTAAAGTATGTTTTAAATGAACATCAATAAATTTTAGAATGATCGAGTTGGTTTTGTAAATGACTTTATTTTAAAATATTTCTCCCAAGACGGTTAAAAATAAAGAGAATCAAGAAAGAATATCTTCAAATAAACAAACAACTCGTAAAACAACAAATATAAATACACCATACGACGAAATTCAGGCATAAAACTAATTCTATATGGGTGTTTTTGAAATATATGCAAGTGTATGTTTACATATTAGCACATTTTCATAATTATGCTAATTTATATAAAAAAATATTTTAATTTCAAGTGGGGGCATGCGTTCGAGTGGGGGCACGTACCCCTGCTTCGGTCCGTCCCTAGATGTATTATGATAACTTAGATGGTCCGAATTAGCTTTTGCTCAACTTAAACTATTTTCTGAGTCTGAAGAGACAATCCCAACTGTTCACCAGCTGGGAACCCGATTAAAGTTGGAGTAAAAGTTTAAAGTTTAATTTCGTGTAGACTGTCCCACAAGAATTGATAACACATATAGTAGAAAGTTTTGAACGTGAACATACTCGTAAAAATTCTTCTCCACGAGATACTGTACGAGATAGACGATGTCGATACTCAATTCCAGTCTGACCCCGTTCGTTCTAGTATTTTGGATTTAAATTTGTAGGTAATAAATATAGAGAGAAATAGAGTAACAATTGGAAATAGGGGTAATGATTAGAGAGAGATAGAGAGAAAAATGGAAGTAATGATTGAAAAAAATGGAATAATGATAAGAATTTAAAATCCATAACCCTTAAACGAACGGGAAAACAGTTTGACCCAAGGTCAAGATTTGCAGACTAAATAAACACGGTTTTAACTGAAGTTCAGATCCTATGTCTATAGTAGTAGTAGTAGTAGTAAATTGTTCTGAGCATATACTATAGGAGAGGCTGCCAGTTCCAGAAACTGTGACCCAATTATTGTCCATTGCTGTATTTTTTTTACCTACGAGGACCTCCTTTTTAGCCTGCAATGCACTAATGGCACTTTAGAAATGGCTCAGTGCCTTAATTCCAGTTGCCAAATTTGGATCATAGCCTCATATGCTTTGTGCCAGACTGCCAGTGTAGGTCTCCCTCCCAATATCTAATTTCAAACAAATGCCTACATTGAAGGTCAGGATTCTCACGAGTACAAACCATACAATTCAAGTGCATTCAAGTTTCACATAACTCTATCTTTTTTAACCTTATTCCAAAAAAAAATAAAATTAGGTCATAACATCAGAACGCTATATTTGGGGTTTGTGAAGTTGTTATATCAAGGGGTACAGGACGATGAGGTATCAAAAAGAATTATCCATAAGAACGCTCTTAGAACTATCCATGAGAAAGCCTCCAAGGTTGGTGGAGTTTGCAGAGACATAATACGATGCACGTAAGCTGATTCAAGCTATCCTATGAAAGAGAGAAAAAAACCATGCATGGCCGAGGCCACGTCAAGCCGGCCCTACTTATAAACTGTGGTTTTTCGTGTTCGGTTGTGTTGTTTATTTAGTTTGACATTAATTTTTTGGGCTTGTTCAGCAATTCCAGGCTAATCCACCACTCCAGATTTCCAAAATATATGATGCTTTTGGTGTTAGTACTTTCTTGATAGAAATCTGTTAGGCCTGATCTTGGGCCGTGGCCTTCAGTTTACTTCAAGCTCGATTGAGATGGGCTAATTGGGACTATTATCTCTCTTCAGTAAAAACTAGTATTCTTATTAATTAGTTGCACGTCGTCTCGTGCTCACTTCAATTTTAGAAATTACCCAATCGGAGAAATTCTGATCACTTATATAACTTCCTTTTATGAGAATCCTAGTGTTAGACTACGTGCATTGCACGTCGTCGACTCGTGGTGTTCTCATCACATGCTTGATATTGTAGTACTTGGGTTAGAATTCATTTTTGACAACCAACAAAGTCCACCACCACAGCCAACATAGACCGCCATAGCAACAAAGCCTCACCACCACCGGCGTAGACCACCACAGGTAACAATCAACCATCATATTGAGCAAATTAGCGTCCACCTTCAACAACCACCCCCAGTGCCCCACTAGCAACGGAAAGCTAGCTAAGATGCGTGCTTTGTATCAAAATTATGTGTTCTTGAAAAAAATTGAATTGAATCATATTTGGCTCAAACTAAATAAACTGTAGTTTGACTGTGTTCTTTTTGCAAGTCAAAGGTAACGCAATCAGATTCTTATTGATATACAATTGATATGTTGATGGTTTGTACAAGACTAGGCTAGGAGACCTATTAAATGGATGGTTGGAATCGCGGTGATTTTAAGTTCGCATCACTTGAGAATAAACGGGAGATCATAATCTATGGGGATTAATCCAGAAGACCTATGATGAACTCTACAAGTATGAGCATATATTGGGGGTATAATGCACTGTAGATAAACTAGTGACAAACCGAATAAATATGACTGTAGTGGTCTAAGTTTTTTCATAACACGGGAATTACAGGATATATCATCACATAAGGGGAGTTTTTTTTTTTCGAGAATTAACATAAGAGGAATTTGATTGGACCTATGGTGGACTCTACAAGTAGGAGCATGGCGGTCCGATGCATTGTACAAGACCTAGAGACAAAACCTTCTTTCGATTTTTCCTCTCTATCATGGGTAGGGGTGCAAACGAACCAAGCTGAGAAAAGCTTTAGGATATTTGAGCTCGGCTTTTTTAAATTTTTGTGAGCACGAGTTGTCGAGCCGACTCACTAAAGGAGCAACGTTCTAGTTTGAGTAGAGCCAAAATATTTGATCTCAAAACTCGAGCTCGGTCCAAGTACTGAACGTCCCTCTATAAACAAGTCAGAGTCCTTACAAAGAAGCAACGCTTAATTACACGAGGCAAACTATGACTAATTCAAATTTGACTCATTTACTAAATGAACTTAAATATTTCAAAATTCAAGCTTGGCTCATTTACAAACCAAGGAAAATCGAACCCTTAACGAATCGAATCTCTATCTACTCGCGAATAGGCTCGTTTACTGCCCTCCATACCAAGTAGAAAATTTATTGATTTTCATTCTTCTTCATGGATTCCAAATTTGTTGATCCCCACACTAAATTTGAGGTACGTATATAGAGTATTTTCCTGGGAGTAGTATATCTACGATCCCTATTTCTACTTCTTGATCCCTCTATACGATCCCTATATAAATGCAAGAAAATGACGTATCATCTTCTTCGATTTAAAACTCTGTCGGGTCCCCGTTCCTATCCGGTCCCCGCCCTACTCGAGTATAATCCTATTTACACCACCACCAATCCCACGGTCCGCTTCTCTCTCTCTCTCTCTAAACCCGACACCGTAACAGAGAGAGATATATATATATATATATATAGAGAGAGAGAGAGAGAGTATAGAAACGAGCACCCAAGCAACGTTGCCTCCGCTACACTTGATAAAAATTGTTCAGTCAAGTGAAGATTGCTCCACAATTATCATTTTCCCTCGTTTTCCTGAACTGGGTTTATTTCCAAATTGCCTAATAAGTAGTGCATGAGTTGAATTGGACTAGAGCTCAGTTAGTTGTTTGAAATTGGTGCTCTTTTATGGAGGGCAATTCAGGCACTGATTCCAGATCCGCGGATAACGGCGTGGAATCACTCCAATTGGGCGAGGAAATCCAGAGGCTAGTAATGGCGCCGGAAACTGGGAATTCCTTTACAGCCCTTCTAGAACTCCCGCCGAACCAAGCGATGGAGCTGCTACACGCGCCGGGAGGAAACGACGAGACGCCGCCGCCGTTTAACCGTCTCCTTCGCTCCCTCGACAACACCCCGACGTTCCCTTCGAACGCCGAGCTGCTCGAGCGGGCGGCGGTGTTCTCGGTCTTCGCGGCCGAGAACTCGATGGAGACGAGCTTGATCCCGGTGAATTCGGTTGCGAATTCGCGCGAGAGAGTGAAGCGGGAACCGATGGATACGGATTCGAACCCTAATTCGTCTGATCCGAACAGCAATCAGAAATCAACTAAGCGAAAAGAGCGAGAGAAGAAGGTATTACTATTACCAATCCTCTACTCCCAATTGGGTTTCTAGGGTTTCCCATGTGGCAGGGGTAGCTAACGACAGTCCACTGGATCGGAGACTCGTCGTAGATAATGCAAACATAATGTCAAGAGAGTTCAGAGTTACAATGCACTTTTCACATTACGTCAGTACATTTTTCACACCGATTCATAGATATCGATGCACTTTTTGCAATTAATCACTGTCCACGGGGTTATGGTTAGCATTTTCTGTTATTTTTTACTCTCTACGTCCTACAGTAATTTTTTGTTCCTTACGGAAATTTCTCTTTTAATTGACTTTAAGGCTCCGTTTCAGAAATCTTCTTAAAAAATAAGCAGCTTATTTCACATTTTTAAACTCAAATATAATGTAAATAGAAAATATTTTTTTTACACCGTATTAAAGATCTCAATGAGATCTATCAAACAAGATCCATAGTGATAGAAAAATTATTTGCGTAAGCACATAATTTTTAAGCTTGAAATTGCCTTCTTAAAAAATAAGTACTTAAACAGAGTTGAGGAACGGAGCCTAAAATTTTTGGGATAAAAAGTGCTTAGTTTTCTACAAATACCCATTTTATTGGTTTTGTGTTTAACTTAGTATTTCCTTCAACTTAAAACTAAAGGGGTAAAATTGGAACTTTGGCATTTTGGTGGTTGCTAATTTGGAAAATTGCAAACAATCAGAAAGGAAATGTGAGCAAACAAAATGGAACAGAGGAGTACAATTTTGTTCTCTGTCTATATTGTTTAGTGGGCTAGCTTCCCTTGTGGTTAATTAGGACTAATTCAATTACTCTATGCTGAATTAGGGAAAAGGGTTGACGAAAAAGAGCAAAAGTAAGGCAAATGAGACCTCAGACGACGGCGAGAAGCTTCCCTACGTCCACGTCCGAGCTCGCCGCGGTCAAGCTACTGATAGCCATAGCTTAGCTGAGAGAGTACCAATCTCAAACTCGAACCGATTTAATTAACTGTTAATCGGTGTAATAGTTCCTGATAATTTATTACTTGCAGGCTAGGAGAGAAAAGATTAATGCTCGGATGAAGCTACTGCAGGAACTAGTTCCCGGATGCAACAAGGTTAGTCACCTGTTAGCTGTCAATTATGTTTGTAAATTATTACTTTGTATGGAAGGGTACATAACTTTAGTCATTTAGAACAGAATTTGTTTAGATAAATCAAAGAAGTAACAAGGATAGACTGATAGTGATAGTTTTTAGTTATAGTACGCACCAATGATGATAGTGTTAATGCAGAACCAAAGAGTAGCAAAATCACATACTTTATATGCAAATTGTGCATATACATTCTGCTTGTATAATATTCTGCTTTCTTCATATTTCATAACCCATGTCTTGTGGTTTATGTGTGGGTTTAGACTTAAGATAATGATCAGTGTTGTTGATAATCTGTCTAGACTTGTTATCTAAATGTGTAATACAGTGTAATTATACTGTTGAAGTTCTGGTTAGGCTTTTTAACAAGTGTTATTTGGTTTTCACCTTTTAACAAAAAGATTTGGCAAGATATGTGTCAAAGGCAGTCTTGTAATTCCACTTTGTTTTTCCCTAATTCTTTGCAGATGTTGGTTAGGAGTCCTTTTAAGGTTGTCTTTGTCATTTTGAAGTAGTCCTTGCTTTTTACCCCTCCACATGTTGGCCACTGTCTGATTTTGGCAATGTCTAGTACAAACTTAATTTCGTTGGACCCAATTACGCGTACAATGACACACATGTGGTCCTTGCATTTGGCTACTACCTCTTGTGAAGTACACGCTATTGTCAAGTTTAAATGAATGTACATGACTCTAGGGGGCCCTATTTAGTGGAGATATGTTTATTTGTTCAGTCGAGATGCTGTGTGTTATACATGCATTTGGAGGTGCATATGGTTCAGTAGCAACGGTCCACACATTGGATCTAAGTTAGGCATCAATCACATATGATTCAATAGAATAACACTTCCACACGAAAACACTTGCTGACAGCCCAGACCAAACTTGTAACAATGTGATGTGATGGTTTGCAACCACGAGCATAGTAGTTTAATTGGAAGCAGACAATACAAAGACTAGTGTTTACTGTTTAGTGTTCTTTGGCAGTAATTAAAAGCAGATTACTTTATCTCTCCCTCTAGAATCATCTCAAAAACCCAAGACAACTGGATTGCTTATTCAGGCCAGACAATACAAAAAGACTAGTGTTTAGCATTCTTTGACAGAAATTAAAAGCATCTGATTACTGTATCTCCCATTGGAATCATCTGAAAAACAATGACCCAAGACAACTGGATTGCTTATTAAGGCCAAGACACAGTGTTTCTCCCAGGGACCACTGATGAGGTTCTTGAGATGTGTGGTGGTTGAGGTTTTTGTGATCAATTTGAGTATAGCTTTTCTTTAGTGTACGATCTAGAATCCTAGATGCAGGTTGAGGGAGACACATAATTGAATAGTGGAATAGGTAAGTGTACGAAATGGCTAATTTGAGGCAACGTGATTTTTCTTCTCCTTTTTAATTGAAGTGCAACGTGGTCTCCACATGATTATTGCGGGATCTTTGGCTTGTGTCTACCCTATTGTGATACCTGTGGGTCACCCCTCTTAAGCATCGCCAAAATCATAGTTCCCATGTTTACTTTCCTTCAGTGCCCAAACTTTTCAACATTGTATCTTGCACAAAGTTAGTTTCTGAAATTTGTGCGTAGTTATGGCACGAATTGTTACTGTATTATTAATCCTATTGAAATCAAACAGGTGGTTGAATCCATCTGTAGAACTTTGCAAAATTTGTTAGCCGTACCGGTTCAGGTAGGAGAAGACCAGTGGCCTCTTGTTGGCCTGCTTACGTTAGTATTTTGCCTTTTAATTGCAAAGTCTTAAAACAGCCCAACTAAGGGGAGTACTGTCCTTTTCCTATATAAGGACCTGGCAATTATAACAGAAAGCTTGTGGTGGGGGCACTTATGTTTCATCTCTTTGGGTTAGAATAAATTGGATAACTCTGTTAGGTGCTTACGTGAAAAAGGTTTAACCAATTCACTAAAAAAATTGCAGACTTTAATGTGTTTCCATTTGTTTAAGCATCTTCATCTATGTACTGAGGAAAAGATTGCTCTGCAGATTTCGGGTACAGCTATGGTGCTGGATGAAATTATTAACCACGTACAGTCCTTGCAACGTCAAGTGGAGGTTAGGCCAACACATCCTTAGCATCTGATATAGAACTGCTTAGTGTCGGTGTATTGTTTTGGATTTGATGGAATTTTTCTTGAATTTCTATAAAGCCAGTAATTATGCTAAAGCAAAAGAGTACTAAGGAAGTTTCTGTATTATTAGAGTTGGTTTATGTTTCTTTTGTTACTTCTCGTATAATTTGGTTGCAATAAGGTGAAAATATTTCCAATCTTAAAAGGTGGTGATGCCAATGAATTGTTGAATTCAAGAACTCGGAATAAAGCTCCATGATCACATGGCAATCTCCGAGAGTGCTTCAACGATATATCTTCTTAGGTTTGATTTTCCTGGAGGAATATGTTTCTGATTGAATATTTGTTTGATCGTAGTTCTTATCAATGAGACTTGCGGCTGTTAACCCAAGAATTGATTTCAACCTCGACAGTCTATTGGCTGCAGAAGTAAGTACTACGCACCTTTCTTAACATTATGCTAATACTCTCTAGCCAATTTTGCATTAGTTTCACTCACTTGTTTAATAATCGGACTATCGGAGTAATAGTTTTAAATTACCAATTTATCTGGACTTCAGAAGTAGTTAGAGTTGGAGTGTGCGACATCTCCGTATTTGAACATCTCTGTATTTGAATTTCGAAGAATTCATGTAGCTCTAGTTTGCAAGGTGCCTAACTCAAGATTCCAAAGGACAATTTATCACTATCAATAATAGCAGAACAGGGACCAGACTTGGACCACCTAAGCTTATCTGCCAGCTGCACATTACCATGTTCAACTGTTAATTAACATGTGTTTGACTGGAATGGTTACCAGTACCATGCCTTAAAAGCTTTGGTTACCAGTACGTATGCTATTATGTAAATAAGTGAATGGTTTTTCCTTTTTTCTTGATGATAAATAATCGATAAAATGACTGAAGTTCAATTTTTCTAGGTATAAGACACTTGTAGAAGAATTTATTATTTTCAGAAACTAAGTTCTATTTTTCCAACTTTCCTTGGGCCCCGGAATTCATTTATTGGCTTCCTCACTCGGTGTGACATATACACATGGGTTTGTGCATGAAGCTACATGAGTGGTGAAAGGAGAAACGAAATACAACCCTCGACGTATATCTTTTTCCTTTCTAAAAACCATCCCACACGTAATTCTTTCTGTTACAACCGCATCAAGCCTTGGCTCTTTGATCTTTAGTCACCACTCGCCAATATACACTAAATTAATTGGTGATCACATGAAGTCAAGAGTGTCACAAGGAGCGATTCATCTAAACCCTTCTCTGATATGAACCAAGCTTTGTATGTAAATAGACCACATCTCCTGATATGTTGAGACACTGTTTGACTTTATTATCCTTGTCGACTTGTTAGGAGAGCGTTTCAATGGGAGCCCTACTTCCCTCTTTGTGACCTCATCTTGAAAAGAAAAAAAAAAAAAAAAAGTTTCGGATCCATTTTGGATATAAGAAGTATTACCAATATTTCATTAACCTTTTTAAATTCGCAGAGTGAATCTCCAGTGGACAGTAATTTCCCAGGCACAGTAATGCCATTGATGTGGCCAGACAGCCAAGTTAACGGGAACAGACCACCCTATCAACAAATTTGGCATTTTGATGGACTTCATCAGCCCGTTTGGGAAAGAGAAAGCCACAATTTCATTAATGCAGATAACTCATTATTGAGCTATGACTCTCCAACAAATTCAGGTGAATTTCATTTTTCACAATGCAGTATACTGTTCCTTTTCTTCTACTTTTCCAGCTCTTTAAGAAGGGAAATGATTTTGCCACTCCCTTTTTTGTTAACGCCACTCTCCTGCAAGTGTATTTTTGCACCAAAAAGACACTTGCAGGGGAGTGGCGTTAACAAAAAAGAGAGTGGCAAAATCAGCAGCCTTTATAAATTATATTAAGACTATACCAAGATTAGAGAAATACCGATCAAGAGTTGAGAAACACTTTTCATACTGAATTTCATTATTGAAAGCAAAAACCCCAGACATTGAACATGAAAGGCACAATCCCTGACTCGAACTTCTCGTGTGTGTAGCTATCATAGTTACGGATACGAGTTTTCCCAGGGCAAACATATTTCGGGACTTATCATATCATTAACTGTTAATCAGAGCAGGGAAAACATACCGAGAGTCGCCACTCAAATGATACAGTGTACATCTTTCTCTTTCTCCGATACTTGAAATTGGTTCTATTTATTACGAAAAAGGAGGGGGGGTTAAAACCCCTGAAAGCCAGACTACTGCAGTGATAGAAAATCAAGGAAAATAGAACAGAACTAGTTAATTAATTCATTTCCAGCCTTCCAGGTTTTGTACTATGTAAATGATTTCTTTTCTTCTCTTTTCACATGATGTTCTCGGAATTGCCTCTTTTTTTTCTTCTTCTTTCTACATAATTGCGTTTCCATCGTAAGCTGTGTTGTGTCTTCGTTTTAGACCCCCGAAAGAAAATTAATGTGGAATTAAAGAGCTAATTTGGGATCTCTATCTTGGCACAGCATCTCTGATCTCAAATCAGCTCAAAATGGAGCTCTGAAGATATGGACTGAAGCCCACCAGTAGCTCCTAATGTATATATCAGAATTATTAGTAGCAGCAGTTAGCAGAGAAGAGAAGGAGCCTTACCATTCCATTTGGGTTTCCATGCCTTCCTATTTACTAGTCAGCTGGAAATCCAGATTTATAATCTCAACTAGAGTTGAGTAATTGATATATTTATATATTAGTATCCTTTTTACTAACTTGAGAGGGTCACTCAATCTGATACTACACATGTATTGTTGTTGGAAAACATTGTTAAGTGATGCCTTTCTAACTACATGATGGAATTTAGCCTACTTGTTCAAAGGTTTTTTTTTTTTTTTTTTTTGCTTGGCGAAAAGTCAAGCATCTTTAGTTGTAGTTAGTGAGATTTAAACCCCAACAAACGCATGGGAGTACGTGATGCCTATTACTCCACTTGCCCTGCTCGCTCGATGTTGACTTAACATTTGAATATCAACTATACTAAAGCCATCCAATTCAGACATTTATGATGCCACCTAATTCAAACATTTATGATCTATCTGATCATGTTTTTTGTATGTCGCCATCAAATTCTTCTACTCACCTTTTCTTATTTATTTATTGGTGTTTTTTCTTCTCAGTATTCTAGACATCTTAAAAAAATCGTTTATATTTTGAACTTTATTGGTGATTTTGAAAAATTCTTTGCACAAGAAGCAACAATTTAGGCCAGAAGCAAAGGGGGTAAATGTCATAGTTACTTTTTCGATTCTTTTCGTTCACAAATCAATAGTTCATAAAAAAAAAATTGTACAAAATTAACAAACGCAAATTCTTTTTAATAGAAACAAAAAAAAAAAAATTTAGTTTAGCTTAAACATGAGTAATCTTATCCGGATATATAATATTATAATAAAGGAAATGATTTTGCCACACCATTTTTTGATAATGCCATACTCTGCAAGTGTACACATGCAGGGTGTGACATTATCAAAAAAAAGAGTGGCAAAATCACTACCCTATAATAAATAAAAATAATTGTACGCAACCCGTTAAAATCTGATCCGAAGCTCCAAAATCCAAAATCAACAAACAGCAAAATTTCCAGATGACAACCCGATTGTTGGGTTTTGTTCTACTCCTCCTCTCCTCCACCATCGTCCAATCACACTCCTCCACGTCGCCAAACAACCTCCTCCCCCAACAAACCCTCACGCTCTCCGTCGCCGATCACGGCGCCGTCGGCGACGGCCTCCACTACGACACCCTTCCCATCCAGTCCACAATCGACGCCTGCTCCGCCTCCGCCGCCTGCCGCGTGGTATTTCCACCGGGGACTTACCTAACCGCAACGGTCTTTCTGAAGTCAGGCGTGGTTTTGGACATCCAAAAGGGGGCGAAGATACTGGGCGGGACCAAGTTGGAAGACTATCCGTTGGAGCAGAGCAGGTGGTACGTGGTGGTGGCGGAGGACGCGGCGGAGGTGGGGATAACGGGCGGAGGGGTGATCGATGGACAGGGGCTGGAGTTCGTGGAGAGGTTCGATGAGAGGAAGAATGTGATGGTGAGTTGGAATCGGACCGGGGCGTGTTTCGACGACGAGTGTAGGCCAAGACTCGTTGGGTTTTTGAGGTGTCGGGATGTTAGGGTTTGGAACGTCAGCTTGACTCAGCCGGCCTACTGGTGGTGCGTGTATTCGACTCTTCTCTCTCCTTATCTTTACTCATTTGCCAACTTCAGAGATACTAGGCGTTTACGCTAAACTAAATGGACTCAAGCTCATGTTTCATGTTTTTACGGTCATTCTTCTCACATACATCAACTAAAATACCATTCATCGGAAACAACTTGACTATTTTCATTAGACTGTAGTCCAATAATATACCCTTAGAGTATTTGCAGCCAAGTTCATTTCTTTATTTTGATTGTTCAATGAACAATCGTTATTAACTAACCATACTTGATTTGAATTCTTTGAAATGAAGAACCAATTTTGATTCTCCATAGATGAAGAATCTGAACAATGAAGAACCTTCTCCATTTTATTTTCACACTTCAAAATGTTATAAAAACTAGTATTATAACTCGTTTACCTAAGATTAGTATAATTGGAAAGAAATTCACAATATCTGTGAAATGAGATCAAAGATCGATATATTTAATAGAATGAAGCTTTAAATTTTGGAGGTGAAGTTGAGGTTTGGAGAAAAATGAATGAATCCCTGAAAAGTAGAGATGGAAATGAAGAATGGTGGTTGGAATTCATGTGCGTAGTTGTATTCTTCAGAATTACTTTTTGATTTAAATATGATGCTTTTGAGCCTTCAAGATGAAGGTTTTGAAGAGTTGCTACGATGCGCGTGAAGTTTAAAGTCAGCGCATCATCTACTGCCCCTAAAATCTTATACATATGTCTCTCCACTTTCAATTGTGACAAACAAATTTTTCACACATACGCCTTCCTTTTGTCTATCTAGTGTTCATAAAACTGACAGAAATTGGCTTGTGAGCCTCATTTGCATTTTCTCCGGGGGCATGAATTGAAAATAGATTAAAAGTCAAGGAACCGATGTGGGATTTTAGTAAAATTTTGGAAGTGTAATTGAGGCGAGAAATGTCACGAGTGGCTCGAATACCAATTTTCATTAGCTTATTATTTGCCACAAGAGGGTGTGCACTCTCAATGCATGTGTGTGCGCGCTCGCGTGTGCAATCATGTATGTACTTGTGTTTGTCTACCATATTGCTCTGCTGGTAAAGAACTGAAAGAAAAAAACTCAAGAAATTAAATTATTCAATTCAGAAGAACATATGACAAGGAAAGGTGCTCATGTGAAGCAGTATATGTGCAAAAACGCTACAGAGAAATGTGGTGACTTTGTTTGATCTGAAATGAACAAAACAAAAGAAGAATCTTTAATCAGAAAGGATAAATGACACTTATGGTTGGAGAGTTGTATACATAGAGAAGCAAAGCACTCTCTTTGTTTCCCTTAACTGGAAGATAAAGACTACCAGATGCATCAGTTCTAAAAATGAGGCAGTTTCTAGAAAAAATGCTACTTTTCATGTACTGCCCCTCCGGTTAATAAGATTGGAAGTCACTTATGCAGTAACAAGATGATTTGTAATGGGCAATATAGGAAAATTAAAAGTCCATACAACTTAAATATTAGAGTTGACACCAAATTGGTTTCTTCCTTTATGCTCTTGAGATTCAGACTCAATATGGAGGAGATGCGACATTGCAGTTTGACTTCAAATGAAAGTGAAGGGGGTAAAGTGAGATTTGGGCGAAGTACAGGGTTGTTAGTTTTATCAAACCCTTGACCAGTTCATCCTTGAATTTTTTTTTCCCAAAAGGGACCTATTCTGTTTGCATTTCCTTTATGTTTTGGAATAAGGTTAGTCGTTCAAGAACTGTTAGTGTGATATGATGACAATTACTTCAAAGATTTGTAATTGAGGGCATCAAGAAGGTGTAAGCACGCAAAATGTTGAACTTACCGAGGAAGAAGGTTACAAGAAAACTGATTCTAATTAAGTTTACGACTTTCTGTATATGTGCGTATATGTATTCCAAGTAAATTTATGACTTTCTATATTGGTACGTATATATTCATATCCTTAGATGCGAAGAAGAATGTGCATCAACAATCAAACTTTTATCAGTTGCACATGGGATTGAATGTTTGATCTTGGATGAGTTCAGCTCATCATTCTTGGCTAAATAGTGATCCATTCTTGGGGTCGCTATTTCATAATTTAAAATTGGGTCACATTTCTATTTAACCAGTCAAGCTAAATTGGGTACGAGCGCACATATTTATTGACATTGCCTGCTCTTGATTTCCAAAGACGTACATTCATCAAACAGGGTGCATGATTGAAGTAGTTTCTTAGTTGTAAATGGTTAAACTTCTTTTCCCTTTTCTTTCTTAAGTTTTGTGCTTCTAACTGAAAAAAATAGTTATGTGACTGCAGCTTGCACATAGTAAAGTGTGAAAACACATCCATTCACGATGTATCAATCTACGGAGATTTTAATACACCTAACAACGACGGGATAGATATAGAGGATTCAAATAACACAGTCATCACAAGATGCAACATCAATACAGGAGATGATGCGATATGCCCGAAGACTTCTACTGCCCCTCTCTATAACCTAACAGCAACAAATTGTTGGATCAGAACTAAATCTTCAGCGATCAAGCTTGGTAGCGCTAGTTGGTTTGAATTCAAGGGCTTGGTTTTTGATAACATCACCATTGTAGATTCTCATCGGGGGCTTGGACTGCAGATTCGTGATGGAGGTAAGTTGAACAGCTTCCATGCATTCCTTAGCTAGTTTTTTTCTTTCTTTTTCTGAGCTAATTTTCTGCTTAGCTTTTAATGGTACTAGAAGCAGATCGAAATAAAAACATTGCTCGCCAAAAGAGTATGATAATGCCTCGGCTGCATGCGTGTCAAGTTACAAAACAGTAATGCTAGAGACCTCAAAAAATACCACAGAAAAGTGTCCCAAATGTAGTGCATGAGTATGTGACAGAACTTCATTGATCTGTGTCTGGCCCATCGTAATGATTCTGGACTCTTTTCTGTAAAATTTGTGGGTTTTGGACTCTTTTCTGCTGGATGAAGCTTTTACAAATTTAGCGTGTTGGATTGAACAGAAATAGCCTCTCTTTCAGTTTTGATTAGTTAGGCTTCCTCATTCATGAAGTTGGTCTTGATTGTGTTTACAGATCCTTCATCTTTGGTTCTATGCATCATGTATACGTTATTTTTGTTTCAAAAGCTGGAAATTATAAGACCTTTACGAATAAACTATTAGTTTATCCATTTTCATTAATAATTTTTAAGTTTAAACCTAAACAATGATGGTGAACTTTGCAACTGTCATCCAATTTATATTGGATACCAACGATCTTCCATTAATTTCTTCCCTCTTGGGTCTTTGAATCTCAGCAACCGTGGCTTATTGTTTTCGAAATGAAAGTTAAAACAAAACAGCCACTAAATCAATTTGGTGCGTAGCTGGAAAAGATATCTGCGCGTCTAGGCTTGATGAAAGCCACATCTGTGCTAAATTAGTAATGAAGAATTTTTGTGTTCTAATTCCATCTTATTGTGCAGGAAATGTAAGTGACATTACCTTCTCAAACATTAATATCACTACAAGATACTACGATCCCTCGTGGTGGGGCAGAGCGGAGCCTATTTACGTAACAACATGCCCTAGACACGAAGGCTATACAGCAGGTTCAATCTCAAATGTGCAGTTCATAAACATCACAGCAATATCGGAAAACGGTGTCCTTCTATCCGGATCAAGAAGGGGGCCTTTACGCAATTTGAGATTCTTTAACGTCGATCTCACTTACGCAAGATGGACAAATTACGACGATGGATTTGTAGATTATAGGCCGGGATGCCAAGAACTCGTTAATCATAGCACTGCGGGGATGATAATGGAGCATATCCATGGTTTGGTGGTTGAAAATGTTATCATGAGATGGTCCGAGGCCCACTCGGGGCGGTGGAATAATCCTCTGGATTTCAGGCCGTCTACTGTAAATAACATTTCTTTGCTTAATTTCCACTCTGGCCTGACAGTAGAGGATTTCTCAAACTTGCGAAATGAAATTGGTTCGATGGGAAATGAATTTTGAGTTCAGCTGGAGATTTTCCCTGGATTGTGGAGATGAATCTAAGTTGTTGTTAGTTACACAGGATGGAGCTTATGTTGAATATCAATAAAATGCCTTATTCTTCTAGACTACTTTATACCATTTCAGATTCTCAACCATACTTTTTCAAATTGAAACCTGGAGAGTAGCTTCAACTTGTCATAGTAACAGCCTCTTCCGATTTGAGTGCATCGAAGTAGTTCCTTTTGTCGCTTTTCGAGTTCATCGTTCATGCCAAAAAACGTGATTGATCGGATACCAGCACATCCATGAACAAAACTCATTTTACTTGAACTCTTATCCGTTAATGTCTCCTATTAAGAAAAATTTGTTTCTCGGTGGCTAATCAATCCCTTCTTCCTTATGGACGACAAACTCCACGAGCTAAACAAAATTAACGGTTCCATTTGTGACTCGGAATGGACCTTCCTCCGTTGGAACCTGGAGGAGGTGCTGTGTGGCACAGCACAGTGCACATTCGGACCGTTGATCTCGACAATCAACGGTCTGGATAAAAAAAAAGTAGGTACCATGGTGAGATAGGACTCATAGGAGGCATACCATAGCTCCGTGGCCTTGAAAATGCTCCGGAAACTGACGTTTCGTTTCTCTCATGCCAAACGTATATTTTCTTCAACAACCGTTAGTTTTACCCGCCAACCAACCCTCTCTTCCTTCCCGCCAAACCCAACAGATTTAAAAGCTCTACTCTCCAACGGCCAACTAGAAGACGCCCTATTAGAAATGGCCATTCAAGGTCTTGAAATTAAGTTCGAAGGCTACGACACAATCCTCAATGAGTGCGTAAAACGAAGGGCCATTCGAGAAGGCCAGAGAGTCCATTCCCACATGATCAAAACCCATTACCACCCACCTGTTTACCTCAGAACAAGGTTGGTTGTGTTCTATACAAAGTGTGAGTGTTTGGGTGATGCAAGGAAAGTGTTCGATGAAATGCCCGATAGGAACGTGGTTTCTTGGACTGCGATGGTCTCGGCTTATTCTCAGAGGGGGTATGCCTCTGAAGCTTTGAATCTTTTTCGACAGATGTTAAGATCAGGTATTTGGTTTGATATTTTTAGGGCTTATTTTCTGCTTAGGTATGTGGAGTCAGACAGTGTAAATATTTGATCATGGGAAAAGCAACCCGCTTTTCCTATGCAAGTTTGATAATTAGAGGTCCCTTTGCCCATGGATGCTTGCAAAATTGTTTTATCTAAACAAGTATCACATTTTATTTCTGCTCGTGTAGACGACTAGCTTCGTTGAAGATAAAATTCTCCATTTAGTGAAGTCTTTAGAGGGGAAATTAGTTACTAGGAAGAGATATATTCCTCAGAACACATCATTGTTTAGCAACTATAACGTAACAGAATTGTTTAATTAATGGTTTCAGTGTTGCGTCAAATGTATTTAAGAATGTCGACTCTACTGGAAGGAATCCCTTCTATGTTGTAATGTAATGTAAACCTTTTACAACTCTTTAGGCCATGAAAAGTGGAAAATTTCCATTTCCATGAGCTTTGCATATTTGAATACTCTAAGGCCATGTTTGATTTGGCGGGCTACTATGAGGGATCAGTGACCCCAAGCATTTTTCCCAAGTTTTTGTATGTCCCTTGTTTTGTGCGGTTGGTTGTCTAATTGCTCCATTCAAAGGCTCGAAATGCAGATCCAGGGGATTTGTAGTCGAATTCCATTTGTAATTCGGCCAGTCAAACAGGCCCTAAGTTTATATTCTATGCCTAAAGCCAGCAGGTGTAGTTTTTTGATGGCTAAGTTACCTTTGTCATAAGTTAAGACACCGGTGGTCACTTATCTGTATTAAATGTTGAAACCCTGTTCTAAACTGTTTGTCATTTAACTCTTGTAGGTTCAGAGCCAAATGCGTTCACTTTTGCGAGTGTCCTAACTTCTTGTAAGGGTGCTCTTCGAGTTGAATATGGCATGCAAATTCATTCTCTCATAGTTAAGAGTATGCTTGAATCACACATCTATGTTGGGAGCTCACTTCTTGACATGTATGCCAAATTTGGTAAAATCCACGAGGCCCGAGGAGTTTTTGAAGGCTTGCCAGAGAGGGATGTTGTTTCTTGTACTGCTATAATATCTGGTTATGCACAAATGGGTCTTGATGAAGAGGCCCTAGAACTGTTTCGCAGGTTACAAAGGGAAGGAATGACTTGCAACTATGTTACTTATGCAAGTGTTCTGACTGCATTATCTGGGCTTGCTGCAGTAGATCATGGCAAGCAAATCCACAATCATGTCCTCCGCTCTGAGCTTCCGTTCTATGTGGTTCTCCAAAATTCTCTTATTGATATGTACTCAAAATGTGGAAACCTCACTTACTCAAGAAGGATATTTGATAACATGTCTGAAAGAACTGTCATGTCTTGGAATGC
This sequence comes from Rhododendron henanense subsp. lingbaoense, assembly GCA_020567845.1. NCBI lineage: Eukaryota > Viridiplantae > Streptophyta > Magnoliopsida > Ericales > Ericaceae > Rhododendron > Rhododendron henanense. The sequence continues at coordinate 1,663,852 of CM036317.1, forward strand.
AATGCTTGTGGGTTATAGTAAACATGGGAAGGGAAGGGAGGTAGTTGAGCTTTTTAAACTTTTGAGAGAACAAAATAAGGTGAAACCTGACACTGTAACATTTTTGGCTGTTTTATCCGGTTGCAGCCATGGAGGTATGGAAGACAGAGGGCTTGAATTCTTTGATGAGATGGTGAGTGGAAAAAATGGGGTCAAGCCAGAAATCGAGCATTATAGTTGTGTTGTAGATATTCTAGGGCGTTCTGGTAAAGTAGAAGAGGCTTTTGAATTTATCAAGCAAATGCCTTTTGAACCAACGGCTGCCATGTGGGGTTCACTTTTAGGTGCTTGTCGGGTTCACTTGAATGTTGACATTGGGGAATTAGTGGCTGAGAGGCTCATAGAAATGGAACCTGAAAATTCCGGGAATTATGTTTTACTTTCAAATCTTTATGCTTCTATGGGAAGATGGGAAGATGTGAGAAATGTAAGGGAGTTGATGAATGAGAAAGCTGTTATAAAGGAGCCTGGGAGAAGCTGGATTGAGCTCAACCAAACTCTTCATACTTTTCATGCTAGTGATCGAACCCATCCCAGAAAAGAAGAGGTGTTTGCAAAGGTGAAGGAATTACTAGTAAAGATCAAGCAAGCTGGTTATACACCTGATTTGAGTTGCGTGTTACACGATGTGGATGAGGAACAGAAGGAGAAGATACTCCTAGGCCACAGTGAAAAGCTGGCTTTGGCGTTTGGGCTTATTGACACTCCTCCAGGAAAGCCGGTTCAGGTTATGAAAAACCTACGGATTTGTGTTGATTGTCATAATTTCGCCAAGTTTGTATCAAAGGTTTATGGAAGAGAAGTGTCTCTGAGGGATAAAAATCGATTCCATCATATTATTGGAGGAATCTGCTCTTGCGGAGACTACTGGTGAACTTCAAACATTCTTTAGTGGCATTGCTACAGTTTTGGGAATATCATAGGAATTTTGTGCATTGATTATGGAGGTAAGCGTGTGGATGAGATGAAAAGGCAAGCAAATCTTTGAAACATGAATTTACTTTTGATGGTGTTCCACGTAACATAAGTGAAGATGGAAGCAACTTGGGTTTGTTTAGATGAGTGGGAGAAAAATCCACGGAAGTGAGCGACATTCTTCTGGGCCAATGGTTCTTAGTGGGTTATTCCCAAACGACTGCTAAATAGAATGGGAGGAGGCTCCCATCCAGTGTAGGTTGCCTCCAGTCCCGTCCAGCTTTGGCCAAGTCTACCGATGTTTGCAAACAAAAGCTAGCAGTGATCTGCAATGTGCATTTTGGAAGCATGAAACTGGAACCTTGAGATGACTATTTGTCGGACTGAAGATGTTAAACCAAGTCTGAAGATGCTGGGTGGGGAGAGTTAAGACCAGCTGCGGTCAGTTAGTCACCAATCCGACACAACAGGAAGAGCACCCCTTGTTTCAAAGAGGAGGACCAATCCGACACAACAGGAAGCGTGCCCCTTGTTTCAAAGAGGAGGACGGGTTATTCACATTTCTCAAATCAGTCCTCTTGATTGATTTTTTTTATTGGATGAAGACGAATACACTAACCATAAACAAAGGGACGTCTTTGAATAGGAAATAGAGTTGATCTGCAGGGTCATAGGCACACATTGGGAAAGTTGATAATTGTAAGTTTGTAACCATTTACTGAGCGGATAATGTTCAGCCACCGTTTTTTTTTTTTTTGGGTTCAAGGGACAAAGCCTTGGGGGGAGAGTGCACCACGAATCGAAAATCACTGCCCCTATTGGCTGAACAAATTAACAATCCAATCTTATGCGAGGTTTGCATCAAGCATTATGTTTTGATATTTGTCTTGATACAAAAAGTCTGGAAACTTGAAGTTTTGGTTGCAGAGATGCAAACCCTATAGGAGTATATTTTTTAATGGTTTGTGGAAGGAGGAACTTGGCCATTGCCCCATAAGTTAATCACTGTTGCTATAAAATGTTCATCCAGGTGAGAGTTTTCTGAGGACTTCAACTGTTTTTATCACAGGTAAGCTAGAAAAATATGCCCCATTTTGTTTTTGGTAACTCTGAGCTTTATCATAAAAACAACTGTCAAGAGGAAACACCTCATCTACAACAAAGCAAAAGCCTGTACATGGCTTCAATAAACAGTAGCAAGAAACAGAAATCAACCTATTCAGAAAAACTACAATGGGAGATATGCCATTTTTTTCAAGGTAAGGAAGACAGATATGTCAGCCTGACATTCCTACTTTGGGTAGCTTAAATTCTCACTTCAGATCTGATCTGGCCAATGACAGTTAGGGGATCTTATAAGGCCCTTGAAAATTATCTGAAATAGACCATAGCAGCTAGAACAAGAATTTCCGAATGCTGAGAGATCATTTCCCTCAGTACCACAGCGGTCAACAACCAGAAAGTTAACCTTAATTAACAACCACCAAGTTCTTGAATTCTCTGATGCAAAGACATGACAATTTGTATACCTTGGGACGTCATTGATACATTGACTTGGCGACCAAAACAAGTCCTGACACGATGTTTCTTGGAACCGTGGCCAGCTTGTCTAGCGACCAATATTTACAAGCATGGATTGACAGAGGATTCAATTCCCTTGCATCAGGTGGCTTCTCATCAACACCTTCAGGGGATTTTGATGAAGGATTTCGAGCAACTTTCACACTTTTTTGAGTTTTTATTGGACATCTTTTCAGTAGTTGCTTTCCCAGGCACTTCATTGGGAATTATGCCTTTCTTTGGAGTGTAATTAGATGCCTTCATCTGCAACTTATATCTCCGATCAGATATAACTTTCCACAAGAACAGAACAGGCCTTCAGCAGAATTCCTTTTTACGAGCTTTACAGGAACTAAAAAAGGTCTTCCCACTTTCTCATCTTCGGCTGTCTGCGAATCATTTCATGGGATTTCAAATCTTTAGATGCCCCTTCAAAAGTGTTCGCATCATCCACATAATGCATACCCATTTTTTCATAAACTTCAGAGAAGTCTGTTGCTGGTGTTAGACTCATTTACAGATACGTCGGACTCTGGTTTAGCATATGATGCTCTAGACATCTCTGTTGGAGTCAGAGTTTTGGCAGCATTTTGTTGTGGCACTTAGCAATCTCTTCTGTCAGATCTTCCATCATTTTTTGCCTGAACAACAACCAACATGAAGAATAATAAGAATCCTCTCAAATTAATCTCAATCTTTAAAGGAACCACAACAAACGACTTTCAAACCATGACCGTTGTTAAGAAAGGATTGCATGACATCGGTTAAAAAATATTCCATGACATTCCGCTCTACGAACTATATCCAACTGCAACCAGGTATCTTCCTTATCCCTCTTTCGTCCATTTTATCCCTAACAACAGAAACATCCAACCACCGATCGGTTGCTGCATAGATGTCGGACAACAACACATAATTAGCAGCATTCAGAGGCTCAAGCTCAAAAAGCCGTGAAGCTATCTTCTTCCCTAGTTCAATATCACCATGCAGTTTACAAGCCCAAAGTAGTGCACCCCAAGCACCAGCATGAGGTTCCACAGGCATTGAATTCAGTAACTCATAAGCTGGCATTAACTTTCCCGACCGGCCAAGAAGATCCACCATACAAGCATAATGATCAGTGGAAGGAACCAAAGAGTAATCATTTATCATGGAATCAAACAATCGACAGCCCTCTTCAACCAGTCCTGCACGACTACAAGCAGTAAGAACGACCGTGAAAGCCACATCATCTGGAGTATGGCCTTCTTTTACCATCCTATCGAAGAGGGAAACTGCCTGAGCGCCGCATCCATGAATTGACAAGCCGTGCATCATAGAACAAAAAGAAATCAAGTTCCGTTCAGGCATCTCCTCAAACAACATTGTCGCTCTGCCCAAATTCCCACACTTGGCATTCATGTCTACAAGAGCAGCAACAACGTGAGTTCGCCGCAGGTCAAGTGAGCTTTGTTTGTTCACATAAGAATCAACCCATTTAGCCAGTTCCAAATTACCAATCTGAGAACAGGCAGACATCAAGTTTACTACTATGAACTCATCCGGCTTAACATTCCTCGACTGCATTTCAAGAAAAAGTTTAACAGCTTTGGTAGGCTGCCCATTTTGGGCATACCCCGATATCAAAGCTGACCAAGAAACAACGTCCCTATCCCGACACTGCTCGAACAAATCCCTAGCTGAAGCCATATCACCCGCCTTAGCATGCCCATCGATCATTGCCGTGAAAGAAACCACATTCTTATCCGGCATCTCGTCAAACAACTTCCTAGCACTCTTCAAATCACCCAACCTCACAAACCCACTAATCATCGCGTTCCAAGAAAACGCATTCCTCTTGGGCATTTCGTCGAAAACCTTCTTGGCCTCACCAACATCTCCCACATTAACATACCCAACAACCATAGAAGTCCAAGAAACCTCGTTCCTGTCAAACATTCCATCAAACACCTTGCGCGCGCACTCAATCTCCTTACACTTGCCGTAAAAATCAACCAGACTCGACCCAACGTAAACGTCGAAGTCACAACCGTATTTCACAACCAATCCATGAATCCCAATCCCTTCCTTCAACGCCAGTGCTTTAGAACAAGCTTTAACCAGCGGAGGAAAAGTGTATTTATCGGGCACGGCGTCGACACCGTTGAGTCTCATGTTAAGAAAAGCGGAGAGAGAGAGTGAGAGAGGAGAGTGGCGGGAGTGGAACTTGATGAGGGTGTTGTAGAGGTAGATGCTGGGGCGGGAAACGCGGTCGAAGACGGCGGAGGCGTAGGAGGTGGTGGTAGAGGGAGGAGGAGAGAGAGAAGTGAGGGCGGAGAGGAAGAGGGTGATGAGGAAGTGGTCTTGTTCGGAGCCTTTGCGGATGATTTGGGTGTGGACTTGTTCAAGGTTGCGGAGGGTTTTGCACAAGGAGATTAGAGATGGGATTGAGAGGGATGGAGGAGATGGTGAAGATGAAGAAGTGGGGTTGCAACGGTGGAGCAGAGTCATGTCATCTGCCGCGCTATAAACTGTCCTCTGACTGACTCTCTCATGTGAAATCTATATTTCAGTTTGGAATAAATAACGTTCCTGTTCCATTCTCTATGGTGAAAGTTTTTTTGTTTTCAAGTATATGTCAGCAGAAATTAGCGGGTGATAGAATTAGCACATGGGGCTAGAGGTTATTTATAATTCTGACCTCAAAGTCCCGCTCTTAATGAGACTCGAACCTTGGTCACCATTGAAGAAGGAAGATGAGCAACAAATTTCACTAGAAGTGGTTCTCCCACTATGGTGAAAGTGGTGAAAGTTGAAAGGGTGGAAGCGCGGAGAAGTTTTTCAGTGTCGGGTGGGCACGAGCCATGTGGTGCCGAACACCATCTCGGCCGTCCAAACGTATTTTGGACGGTAATTCTGACCTCAAAGTCCCGCTCTTAATGAGACTCGAACCTTGGTCACCATTGAAGAAGGAAGATGAGCAACAAATTTCACTAGAAGTGGTTCTCCCACTATGGTGAAAGTGGTGAAAGTTGAAAGGGTGGAAGCGCGGAGAAGTTTTTCAGTGTCGGGTGGGCACGAGCCATGTGGTGCCGAACACCATCTCGGCCGTCCAAACGTATTTTGGACGGTAATTCTGACCTCAAAGTCCCGCTCTTAATGAGACTCGAACCTTGGTCACCATTGAAGAAGGAAGATGAGCAACAAATTTCACTAGAAGTGGTTCTCCCACTATGGTGAAAGTGGTGAAAGTTGAAAGGGTGGAAGCGCGGAGAAGTTTTTCAGTGTCGGGTGGGCACGAGCCATGTGGTGCCGAACACCATCTCGGCCGTCCAAACGTATTTTGGACGGTAATTCTGACCTCAAAGTCCCGCTCTTAATGAGACTCGAACCTTGGTCACCATTGAAGAAGGAAGATGAGCAACAAATTTCACTAGAAGTGGTTCTCCCACTATGGTGAAAGTGGTGAAAGTTGAAAGGGTGGAAGCGCGGAGAAGTTTTTCAGTGTCGGGTGGGCACGAGCCATGTGGTGCCGAACACCATCTCGGCCGTCCAAACGTATTTTGGACGGTCCAAATCTGTTTAGGTAAATTTTTAGTGTAAAATTACCAAAACACCCCATCAAGCCCAAACAGATCTGGACTGTCCAAAATACGTTTGGACGGGTGAGATGCGTGCTCGGCATTGAAAAATTTCTCGGAAGCGCGAGGGGAAAGTAGGAAAGCGAGAAAGAAAAAGCAAAACATTGCGGCCAGAAGGAAAAATGTTTGCGGCCATGAGCAAAAAATTGCGGATAGAATCAAAAAAGTTTGCGGCCATGACTCAAATAGAACCGTGTTTGCGATTAACGCTTTCCGTTTTCCTCCTTCCCGCAACAAGCAGTACACGACACCGTTTACCATCCTTCTAAAATGAACTCAGATCCAAACAAACATATATAGACTCTAGAGGAAACACCTCATCTACTCGAACGCATCACACCCCTCGATCCCCTCTCTCTCTCTCCACTCGCCAGTAGCAGCGCAGGTCTCCAACCAAACCAAATGCCGTCGCCGAAACCCTTCGCGGCAGCCGCCGGTATGCTCCGCGCCCGCCTGACCCCCTCCATCCGCACCCGCGGCGGCCACGACCACGGCCCGAGCCGCTGGACCTCCCCGGGCCACCAGGACCGGCCCAACGGCTACCTCTTCAACCGCGTCCCGCCGCCGCCCGGGCAACCGAGGCAGTGGGAGGACTGGGAGCTCCCTTGCTACCTGACCAGCTTTCTCACCATCGTCATCCTCGGCGTCGGGCTCAACGCCAAGCCCGATCTCACCATAGAGACCTGGGCCCACCACAAAGCCCTCGAGCGCCTCGAACAGGCCCAGCAGTTGGCCGCCTCCGCCGTTGATGATGCCGAATAGTCTCCCCGATCGTATCGTATCGGTACAGGTTTTAATTTGTCCCTCCTTTGGCCGGTCTATGTCGAATTAGGGCTTTTTTCCGAAGTGATGTGTTGATATGGGGTTTGTGGTGGTTGACTGGTTGTAGTTGAAATAAGGTATCAACTCTTGAACTCAGTTTTGCCTTTTATTACTGTCTGAAAAGGCTAAGTTACAGCGATTTTAGCTGTTAATTTTGATTTTCGCCGTGATAATCTTCCTGGAGACTATTGTCTTAATTATATGATTTTTTTCAACTTAAATTCTCTTAGTCTATCAGTAGATTAAGTAGAGATGCTATGGATCTATCATCCTGTTGGTGCCTCAATGATTACGATGGAGATTTCATTGTGGAGCTTAAAAATCATATTGTTGCTTGTTGCAAATTTCTATGAGATTATTGATAGGCTGATAGAAGATGTTTAGAAATAATTCTCGAATTTCATGTTTTGATTAGCTGTTAGCCTGTTAAAATTAAGTGGATTCAACTACTAGTTTTCTTCGACTTCAGATGAGGAGCAATAATGGTGCGAATGCACCATGGAGATCATTGGAAATGTTACAAGTTTTCGGTTTAGCCTTGTTGTAAATGCTAAGAAGGGCGAAACAAACGCAAGACACATTTATACTAGTCAAATCAAGAATTGCATCGGGCGTCGAAATTACCTTTGAATCGTTACGGTTGCTGAATATACCGCAAAAAATAATTTTTAGCATATTAGAGACACATTATTATGAACAATTCAACAAAACAACTTGCTTTGAATGACAAGCACATGTGGAATGGGTAAAACAGTTGTCTCTTTAAGAGATACCCTCATCCTGTACAAGATTCACAACTTCATAAGTTTGAGTAATAACATCTATTTTTTGTACCAAGACTATAGTGATTGGATACCCTATCTGTGAATAGTTATGTGTACAAAACTCTACAAGTGTCTAAAAAAACCATTCAAAAAGTAAAGGTTGTGAGAAAGACTAGAAAAAGTAAAACCGTTTGTATTTTTTCCTTCTTCAATCTTCATCAAATGCATGACAATGACAACCCTTACAATGATCTGAAAGAGCCCACAATACTCAAATCACTACTTTTTTTGGATACATCGCTTTTGATGACTTCGAGATATTACATTTGTTGGAGAAACGTTAAGTAAATGTAACAGATGTTGGGTGTATGGTGTACCGAACCGAGTCTTACAATATGCATTGTTAATCGCATTACTTAACTTCAATTCTTGCTTCCATCAATTCAATCCATAGTTTTGAATTGATTGCTTGGTGTATCTAACCTATTTGCATGATACTATCATTCATTCTTTTCAGAGGTTGACCGCAGCTACTTGATCCTATTCATGTTTCATTGACTTTTATACGGGTGGTCTAGTTTTGTAATTTTCCAGGTTTTTTTCTGTATGGGCTATAGTTTAGACCTGAAAAAGGATTTTTTTAGGTTGTAGTTTGGTGTATGAATCGACACAAGCATTTGCAAATTACCTTATGGAAGATTGTTAGCCTTCTAACTCAAGATCCTGCCCTAATGTGGCTGCACATGGTATCCCAGTCAGCACGATAGTTGAACTCTTCTCCCAGCCCTATAAGAAGTCCGTTTACACTTTATACTTTGTAGCTTCTCCAACTTCTTGTTCACAAAAATGGGGATGGTGTTGTGGACCGAAATAAAGTAAGGATGTTTGCCACTCTATCAGAGTCAATCTACCCCTCTTCCCCCGGCAACGTGGATCCCGACCCTAGGCAAGTATTGCTTCTTTCAATTGCCTCTAAAACCTTTCCACCACATTGGACAAAACTATGTTGGGCTAAAGGAAGAGTTCCAAAAGACAGATTTCAAAGGTGGAACCATACTGAAAATAGTTTAATTGATGTTAATCAATGCCAAATTTGATTGCATTTTGGGCTTAGATTGTAAGTCCCTTTAGCATGATCTGAAAAGGTGAATTATTAAAAATTGATAAAAATTAAATTCCTAAACTCCATATGCTAAGGTAGTGCACTCATAAATAACTCTTGCATAGCAATATTTTGTGTAGTTTTAATATGCTCTAAATAATTAGTCGAGTTGGTCAAGGAAATAGCATTGAAGATGCATAAGCATCCTCTGTAACCTTGTGGTACTAAATGAAGGAAAAATTGAAATCCATTTCCATCATTTTCCCCAGAGCTCATATCTAGAAGCAAAATTCCATGGTCTACCCCTCTCATCTAAAGGAGTTCCTATTCTACCTGTTTTCGTTGTGATTTTGAGGGAGTTTTTTGGGGTAATGAGTTGAGAGAGAGAGAGATTAGAATAATAATTGGAGAAAAACTTAATGGCGACCGTGCGTAGAAAGAAAGATTGATTCTAGAGGCTCAAATCAAACACAGTCTAGGTGTTTGGCTTTTAGCTTTGAATGATATCGTGCGTCCTATTAGTTTTCGTCAAAAACATGTGTTTGCTGAAGTTTTTTGGATAAACTGTGTTTGCTGAAGTTATCGCTTGTAAAAGCTCCCGTATTTTTTTGGCATGTATTCTCGAATTTAAATTTGGATTTCTGGAGCATTGCCATCGTGGATGCTTTGCTATTATTAGCTAGACAACACAAATCGGTGTTGCTAACTGCAACATCCTGCCTTAAACAAAGATCTTTCTAGTTTCCCCCATGTAGCATACATTGAAGTACCAAATGTTCAAAGTTGGGTTCTTGAGTCATGACACTACTGCTAAATGAATTTTTATATGGTCACTTAAGTTGGTACTTATTCATGTTGTAAGGCTTCATTTGATGAGAATGACCAGACGATTGATTTTTTCAGTCGTGTGGGTTTTTATTCCTGCCACTGTGACATAGGCTCTCAGTTTTCAATTCCACTTATCTGAAATGCCCTTCCTGACTATAGCCATTTCCCATTTTCCCTTGTGCAAATACAACAATAATTGTGTCATAGTTTTCATACAAGTACTCCTTATCATTTTGCATTCAGTCCTCCTGTATGTTACCTTAGCTGCTAGATATGACATCAATAGCCTCTGGGTAGAAACCATGGCGAGTCTAGCTTTTGCTTATCAGAGTACAGTATTTAGGGTTAGAGCCAATTAGTGCTTGATATTTTGCAGAGGAAATGGATGAAATCTCCATATCTGAATTTGATCTTAGTGTAGCTTAGCAACGATAGAACTAGCGCATCTTTAGACAGAAAGAAGGGCCCCAGCTGTATTCAACTTTATGTTTCGGACGGAAATTGCTTTGAGAATTGAGTGATTGCTAGGGTTTTTTTTTTTTTTTTTTTGACATGAGAGTGATTGCTAGGTTGCGACGGGCTATCTATGCTATAGGCAGAATGTAAGTTTACACTATCCTTGGTAAGGTTCGCATATCTGGTTTTGTCTTTGTGTTCTATTGTTTCTTCTTCTCTTTCTCGATGTTTTATACTTTCCCTCGCAAAATCCATGAATGTCAATTAGGATATAGCCTTGCATTTGTGTCACTACAAGTGATGATGAAACCTCAATGCTGATGTTTGCCATATTGGCCTCTTTTCCCATCGACTGATTCTGACGTTACCTTTCTACAAGGGACCACGCCAAAGTTGGTGATCGAGATTTGAACCCGGGGGCCGCCGGCCGGGGGACCATCTGAGGTTCTGTGCTATTGTAACCCTACTACTTATCTTCATTTCGTCCTCCTTTTTGAAAGAAGGATTAAACCCAGTTTGCAAGACTCCCAGTTTATCGAAGGTTAAAGAGAGATACACTCATACACAATTACTCCAGTTTTCTACCCTTTCGATGGATATTTTGATCCCATTTTCGAAGAAATTAACTCAAATTACCAACCCCTTCCCGAGGACAAGGGGCGGAGCCAGGATTTTGAACAGGGGCCGCCGGCCAGGGGACCGTCTTAATCGACATATATTATTTATTGGAACATATATTTATTACTATATCATAAGTCTTTTAATTTCCAATACATTACGTTTATACATTGAAATGATTTTAGCCTAATGCAGTTAAAATATACTAATCATTTTGATTTTTTTCTTTAAACTACTTCAATTGTCACGTGCTTATTTTTATTTATGGAAGAAATTGATAAATAAGAATGTAAAATAACCGATTTTTTTATCAAATCAAACCAAAATTATTAAGATTACAAGTAGTTATATACGAAAAATAAAACATAAGCCCCAACATAGCTCCGTCCCTGGGATGGAGGGAGGGGTGCAATGGCATGGCACCCTCAATCTGTTACTCCATCACTGGAGCATCCGGTGTGCTAAGTTATTACGGAGTATATAATTTTGTATCCTCTTTGTATTTTATGCGTATTTCTTCAAAAAAAAGTCACGTTAATCCACTTGTTCTTATATCGAATAATAATAAGTTTTTTTACTGTAATTATATTTTCCCTCGCTGAAAATATCGTTTTTTAGATGTTAATTTCTTCTCTCTTTTTTCCCGAACACTAATTTTAGCCTTTAGCCTTTCGAAAAGTCTCATTCTGGCTTTGTCCCCGCGCCCTTTCAGGCTTTCTTTTCTTTTTCTAATAACCGGGTGCTTGAATAAATACATGGGCACTTCTTCTAATTCCGAAGTCTTAAAGTTAATAATCTTGATAAACTTACAATAGCCCCAACGATTCATTCCCCTGATGTTTTTGTTAACTTTGGATTCGACAGTCCCTAGAATTACATTTTCCTTTTAAGATTGCATTTCAAAAAAGTTGCTGATTTTGCCACTCTATTTTTTGTTAACGTCACCCTCCTGCAAGTATATTTTTGGTGCAAAAATACACTTACAGAGAAGTGGCGTTAACAAAAAAGAGAGTGGCAAAATCATTTTCCAAAAAAATACAAAAAAAGTACTATATTCATAATTTCATACTGCACTTTTAACTACTTAATAAAAAAATTCAGGTGCATATCAATTTTTTTTTAAATTCGTTAATGTGAAAGTAACGGATATTATTCAGATTCTCTTTCTTTTTTGGACGTGATTAGATTGTGTTTTAAAAAAATTGTCGGGTCAATGTAATGGTATTTTCGTCCATATGTATGCTTTCTTAGCTGGCAACTTATGGATATATTCCCCTTTCCGCCTGTTTAGAATTATTATTGTCCCCACTCATACTATTTGGGTGATTTGTGTGTGTGTGAGAGAGAAAGCGACGGAGTACGGACTGATTTGCGAATAAGTTCGGGTGGCCGTTGTAGTTGTAGTTGTAGTTGTAGTTACGCTTTGAATGTATCTTACACTTCAACAATAATGTTTTTTGGAAATTTTAAAATTACATAAATTAGCCGGTCCGATGTCTTTTTAAAAAAATTGAACACCTGCCCATCCTAGACTTCTGTAAAATAAAATTGATGATCGGTTGGGTTAAGATTTTTGTTAATCAAATTTTAAAGTAAAGAAATGACCCTAGCATTCATTTTTACTACCATTTTCTTTGACAATACACTATTGTTCTTTTTCAAATGGAGATGTCAATGGAGCCCCAAGGGGTAGTGCAGTTGATTGATCGGTTAAGACGAAGGGGCTTACCATCCCGAGGTTTCAGATTCGACTCCCATGCACTGCGAAAAGTTCTTGGGGTCACCCCATGCGTAAAAACCCGTTGGGTTAGCAAAGGCTGGTGGGGGTTGGAGAGATTAGTCATGTGGTGCGGGCAAGCTGGCTCGGGAACCACTTTTCATTCTAAAAAAAAAAGGGATGTCAATGAACAAGATTATGGCCAATTTTAAGGATATATAACCACGTTTTGGAGAGAGAGAGAGAGAGAGAGAGAGAGAGAGAGAGATTCCCTTTGAAAGTTTTTTGGATCCGATAGATCTTATATGTATTTATGCCCACAAATCATTGTGCACCAGAATCATTATCGTGGTTACGTACTACTAGTAAAAATCTAAAATATGCTTAGCTGGGGGAATGTCTACCCATGTGCTTTAAATGATTTTGGAATATCTATCCTTTATTGTAAGTGGAATGTGGAATTGAGCCCCAATATTAGTTGGGATGAGCATAAACTGACTCGGATAACTGTGAGTTATCATAAAAATGGTGCCACGGATGCTTCAACTAAGTTAATGATTATGAAATGATTTAAAAAAATCAGTGTGATACTCCTATCACGTAATTGTTGACAACAAAATGAAATCAAATCATGTGTGCACTTATTAACGGACATAGTTAGCTGGCGTGGATGGTTTGCCTCTGATTGAACCAGTAAAGAGAATAGTTGATACATGTGTACTCGTAAACTGGTTCGGACACTCTTGACGCTTGAAAAGCAAAAACAATGAGAAAAAGAGTTGGGGGGTGTTTTCACTAACAAAAAACACTAAAAACTTAACGCATTTTACCATCTTGTTTCCACTAACAAAAAAGTTTCAACATTTTACCATTTCGTATCCACTAACAAAAAAATTTGTTAACAAAAACTCTTTTTGCTACTGTAACTCTACTCACAAACCCATCAACTTATTCACTACCGGAAACAACTTGACATTTCTCAACAATTTATTCACTACCGAAAATACTTAACAACTTTTCAACCACAAATAAAAATCTACAAATTTTTCACAACCGAAAACACCCTGTTAGCCACCATCCAAATGAAGGGTGGTCGTGTCCAGATTTCCACTTTTTTGAAGGTGTAAAGTACTTCGATCAACTCATTGTTGATGAATGATGGTTGAGGGGGTGTTCTTCTAAATAATTCATTTGGCTTTCCCGCCAATTTTTTTTTGTCCTTATTCAATTTTTTTTTGCATTTTGTGGCTTATTGTCAATTTTTTGGGGATTATTGCTTCCTTATGACGAGAGAAATCTAAAAAGTAAAAAATTTCGATCGAAATCCAATTTTTTTTGAATTTCGACGAAAATTGGCGGGAAAGCCACTTATTTCGTCTATTCAAAAAAAATTTGATTTCGACCAAAATTTTTTACTTTTTAGATTCCTCTCGTCATAAGGAAGCAATAATCCCCAAAAAATTGACAATAAGCCACAAAATGCGAAAAAAAATTGAATAAGGACAAAAAAAAATTGGCGGGAAAGCCAATTGGATTATTTAGAAGAACACCCCCTGAGTCGTGTGTACAAAGCTGGACAAGCCGAATAATTGCTTTTCTTTAGTAATCATTCATGGAATAGCAATTAAAGACTAAGGGCTTGTTCGGACAAATAATTCAGTTGGCTTTCCCGCAAAAAATGAGCCAAATAAGCCACAGTGACAGTAGCAGTTGTGTGTGTGTCAGGAGGGAGAAAGCAACAAATGGCTTTGTTGAGAATACCAATAAGCCAATAAGCCAAATAGGATTTTTTGTCCGAACAACCCCTAATAAAGGTGCTTAAATTCCCTAGAAGTCTTACTCCAATGTTGTTACTTCTGGTTAGTGAATGCTTTAATTGCTTTGGTAATAAGAGAAATATTAAGTGCAAAGAAAAGACCTTTAAAGTATACATGAACGGTTCAGATTCACTGTGCAGTGAATCTGAGCCGTTCATATACACTTTAAAGGTTTTTTCTTTGCCCATTTTCTCTGTCTAGCACAGCTCTGGTAATAATGATTAGGCCTCTGGCCTCTGATTAAAAAACAGAGGAAAGACTGAAAGGTGAAGAGGAAGGGTACGTACATATTCTAGCCTTGTCATTATCGTGCAATTTCATGGGATATTTATTTTAGAAGCTCACATTTTTGTTTTCGTTGTGCATTTGCACGTTTAACAATCGGGTTTTTGGGCCGTTTTATGTGCACGTTGACTTATCCGAAATTTTTAAATAATTAATAGCCGGCCTGAGTTTCATTTGGTCCCAAGAATTTTCGCTAGTTATTTGAGTCAAACCTAAAAGATTGAGAGAGTTACGTCCCTTACATGTGCCATGCTTTCCATTCGATCAATTTCGGGTTGTTTTTGTGTGCATTAAAAATAAAGATGAAGGATTCTTTTGAAATAAAGAGATGATCTCGAAGGAATATAATTTGTCGAACTATTAGTACTGATTTTCAATTGAAGCACGTATATGGTGAAAGACGATAGGTAAAATAAATAAATAAAAACTCCCCGTCCTATATTGTTCTTCTATTTTAAATTGTGTCGTTAATTGAATAAAATAAATTGTTGTCAAGCATAACTTTCAATTGTATGCACCCAAAAAAAAAAAACCTTAGTACGAGCAAAAAAATTAAAAACCATGGCCGTATTTTATCTTTTAAAATTAAAATAAGTGTTTATTTTTGAGTTACAGGTGATATATATTGTAAGAGAATGACGTGTTTAGTAAATCAAAAAATAAGTACTTAAAAAATAAGAAACTTAAGCGGAACAGAAATATAACATACCTTTGAATTAGAAGAGGCCTGTACATGATTCTATCCCCCTGTCGGTGGTGCTTGACACCATACCAACCATGCATTAACTTTGACTAGCCCCACAATCAAGATTGTCCACCAACTAATATTATTTTCAGAGCATAAAAAAATGTTTGGAGTACCACGTAGGAATGGGAGACCCTGCCAAGCATGGGTGCTTGGCAGGGGTGCCGAGCGCATCTCGGTCGTCCAAAAGTGTTTTGGACGGCCCAGATGCAAAGGTATCGAACGGATTTAAAAAAAAAGAAAAGGAAAATGAAAAAGATATTTCGATCCGGGCTGTTGATTCCGAGATGAACGGCCGGATTGACCACTTGGCACCCGCTCGGCAGGGTCCCCGGGTCCGTACCACGTAACGGTACCTGTGGCATAGAATAGTTTTTTCTCTCTCCCTCCATCTCCCACGTTTCCCCTCTCCTATCTCTCTCCCACTTCCCCACATCTCTCTCTCTATAAACAAAAAAAGTGAAAATTTTAAAAAATTAGGAATGAGAATTTGAAGGCTTTTGGGGATCAGACACATTTCTATAGTATATTGATAGATAGATAGATAGATAGATGGTCAATATGATACGTTGTGGGTTTCAATTTGATAATCAGAACAACTTATTTTGTGTGAATTGATTTGTTAGGAGACTAAGTGATAATTCAGGTCAATTGAATAACGAGAACGCCAAACCCATTGCAGTGTAGTTGGCATAAGGCATTGCTTCCCCAGCGGAGGTGTAAGTTTAAGCCCCGCGGGTGTCGCATTTGGGGTTCAGGACTATATACAATCTCTGGACCCCATGTGAACTAACCTGCTAACATACTAACTTCCCTAATCTTGCTGATGTGTACCGTATGACAAAAAAAAAAAAACGAGAACGATATTAATAATGATGAAAAAGCGAATTTTATTACCAACTTTTGCGTTTGAAGGAGATTTATTCCAATAGAAGTTTGCCTGAGTTGTATTGCCTGGATAATTACCGGTAGCAATTACGCAAATACTCGTAAATAGAATGTGTCATTATCTCCGAGAGATTAAATCCTTTCTACCGGCGGTGAAAAACCCCACTTTTCCACCATCTCTTTTTTCGGTCGTACCGTGTGTTTAATATTGGTCTGAACAATTCATCTTGTAGACCTCACATAATAGTGTATCCATACAAAAAAAATAAACTTGATCGGACATCGATAGAAGTATCAAAAATTGAATTTTACTTTGTAAAATGGATGATTTATCTTTTTATTATGGACAGAAATCAAATTGTCCATTTTATAAACCAAAATTCAAATTTTGACATATCTATCAATTTTCGATGAAGTTGATTTTTTGCATGGCAACACTATACTGCGGGTCTTATAATATGAACGGTTCATATTACAATAATAGACGCTCGGTGGAACCCATAATGAACGGTAGTGAAAAAATAGAGTTTTACACCGACAATGAATAAAATTTATTCTCTATCTCCAATACTCTACCGACAATGAATAAAATTTATTCTCAAACTCTACCAACCTCTTCCACTTCCACTTCCACGTGAATCACGTGATGTAGGGGGAAAAAATGATACTTTTTACTTTTTAAAAACAATAAACTTGAATGGAAAAGTTAGAACACTTATACTATATGTATGCTTAATCAGGCCAGATTTTCCCTAAACTTTTTTGTTGGGTATATATTTTTTTGTTTAGATCAAAGAAATGGGGCTGTCACCAAAACGCATACTACTAGTCAGGGACGGATTCAGGAATTTAGTGTAATGGGGGCACTTGTTAATTATAATGGCAAAAATTTATTTTTGTAGTTAACCACAATAAGATCGTACAAAATTAAGGCATGTATTACAAACTACAAAAGTTTATAACACGTACTTTAAGTTAAATTAGGTAAAACAAGCACAAAATCTTATACACAATTTTTAAAGTATGTTTTAAATGAGCATCGACAAGTTTTAGAATGACCAAGCTAATTTTGTTAATGACTTTATTTTACAATATTTCTTCCAGACGGTTAAAAATAAAGAGAATCAAGAAAGAATAGGTCCAAATAGACAAACAACTCGTAAAGCAACAAGTATAAAATACACCATATGATGAAATTCAGACATAAAACTAATTCTGTATGTGTTTTTTCGAGATATATGCAAGTGTGTATGTTTACACATTAGCACACTTTCATAATTATGCTAATGTATACAAAAAAATATTTTAATTTTTAGCGGGGGCACGCGTTCGAGTGGGAGCACGTGCCCCCGCTTCGGTCCGTCCCTGCTAGTACTAGTAATAATGATTTGTTATCTTGATTTACCTACCTTCAATAAATCGAATAAATGGTCTCATTTTATGTTCTTATTTTTCATTTTCTCATTTCGTTTCCTATGAACTCAAATCTTTCTATTTTTTTAATTAGACACTTTGGAAGTATAAATCTCTTTTCAAACTTTCCGCACTAATATAAAATTTTCCAGTCATTTTTCAAAGTAGTAAATGGGAATAGTAATTTGGGTGGGGGCCAAGAATCCTGCAGGACAAATCTCAGCCGTTCGTGAATGTTTTTAACGGTTTGGAATAGTTTCATTTAAATTCAGACAGTTCAAAACACTCACAGACGACTGTGATATGCCCTACACGACTTGTAGTGCACCGTGTAATATAGGGTTTCCGGATTTTGTGGTCAAGGGGAAGGTGCGTGGTCGAAATCACAGTCGAGCATAGCACCACCAAACCAACGGTTTTTTAATCCTAATTGTTTAGTGTTAATTACGTAAGCAACGATGGCGTGGCGGTTGATTAGGCAAATACTCCTAACAAACAACCCATTAATGACGCGTAACGTAACCGGCAACACCCGGTCACGTTCCTCCCCACCGAGTCACCGACAACTCCTCCCCGGTTAATCATGCTCTCTCTTAGAAAATTATTAGGTGCTCCAGAGACCATATGCACCACTCAAGCGGGGACCAGATCTCCTCAATTTGCTTCGGACCAGTTTTGGTTCATTTGAGCCGTCAAAAAGTATATCATACTTAATTGTATCAAATTTTCTAGTTCAAACTAGTTTTTTTTTTTTTTAAATTACTAAAATAATTTTCGAACATAATTCCAGACACAATTGTATATTATTCATACTTTAGTACTCCATTGTATTCATATATCTAAGTAGAAGTTGTATGAAATTTTCTAGTTCAAACTAGTTTATTTTTAAAAAAAAATTTAGTACGTAACACAATTTTTAGACATGATTCTGGGCACAACTATATCTGAAATCATCCGACGTTTGACGGCCATATGTATCAAATTGTTCCGGATCCGATTGTTTCTTAAGTTTTGTTTATAAAATATTGCGATTCGAATAGCTGCTAAAAAAATCGCGATTCGAATCATCTGAGATAACTTAACAATATAGTGCCGGTGCCGAATTAAAAATGTTAGAAACACGAAAATCGTGTATCGAATCAGAAGATGTAACCTTTGAGTATGTTTTTGAGTACTTTTGTGGTGAACGGTGAGCCCATCCCATTGGGTAATTTCCGAGAAATCCTTTAAAAAAATCGATTTTTTTCCAGATGTAGGCTGTAGCTGCGCTGTATACGAGAATAACTCCAAGCGGTTATTATAATCATTTTAAAAAAAAACTTTTTCCCGCATTCACAACCTTCCAACTGCTAATCAGAGAGAGAGAGAGAGAGAGAGAGATTTATTTACAGAGGTTGCTTATATAGAGAGAGAAAGTGACTAATCACATTGCGTAGAGAGAAAAAGTTGAGACTGATTTTGTTTATGTTCTGATTACTGATTCCGAGAAATACAGTAGTAAGATCGAAGGGAAGCGGAAAAGCTGACAACTCCTCTCTCTCGAACTCTGTTGCGGTGGGGCAGAGTGTACTCCAGGCTTTCCTTCTTCTTCTTCTTCTTCGTCGATCTCACGAAATCCGAAGTTCGAGGGCAAAGGCATTTTTTGGTAAGGTCAATTTTTTTCGATTGTGTTTATGTTTTGTTTTGTTTTGTTTTTTTGTTTTTTTTTTTAACGAGGTTACAGCTTTCCAATAATCCAAATGCAATTTCTGTTTTTAGCCCCATTTTCTCTGTTTCTCCTTTTTTCTCTGTCTCTGGCAGTTTTTTTTTTCCTGTGTCGAGGAAATGACCACGCGGTAAGCGTACTGTTTTGGATATAGTATTTGATTTCTTGTGATCTGAAGAGGGATGTTTTAACGCGTAGATCTTGCCAATCCCTTTCTCTGCTTCGTCATGTTCTGAATTTTGACTCTCTCTCTCTCTCTCCATTTCTCTTTCCCTCCTTCTCCCCCACTCTCCCTCTCTCAGCACTTTATTTTCAGGCTTTCAGTCATTGCTTCAGAATGGTCTCTCTCTCTCTCTCTCTCTCTCACACACACACATACACACACACACAAAAAAACACATTTCGGCTTCCTCTGTAATTGGGTGAGATGTGTTAGTAGTAATAATCATTTTCCGTCATATGCATCATGCCCATTGGTGGAATTGGAGGTGCCAAAATGATTTTATGCTCCCTTTCTGTGTATAATGTGATTTTTTTTTTTGGCTTTGATAGAAGTCGTCTTGTATAAGGTCCGAATTTAAAGAAATTGATTTGATTGCTTTTGACCATTCTAACTCCTTTTCTCAATTTCACTCCGTTGGAGTGAAGAACTCTTCTCCATTACACACGGAGTGCTGCACTGGGGAAATCCCAAATTTAGATTAATGGCAAAGATGGATAGTTTCTCTGTTCTAATTTGTTTGTGTTGTTATTAATCTTGAGATTGTCTATATATCCATTGTGCTTATCACCCACAATGACAAGAATTTTAGTCCTCCGCGAATTTATCGGAGCCCAATCGATCATTTATCCACTCCCATTCTGCGGATTTTTGATAGTCCTGGGCGAAATGTTCATGTTCGAATGTAGTCTTGTGGATGAATTGTGTAATGATCCGATATTGAGCTTCGTTATGCTATTAAATGAGCTTATCATGCCATCATATTCTGGGTAATATTGGTCTATGTTTTCTGATCAGTGCTAATGCAATTTTTGTCCGAGTCATGCTTAGCATTCAGTGATAAACTTTTAATGCAAATTACTCTTAATATCCCGGAGAGCCTTGAAGTGAATCAATCTCTAGCCAAGTTCGAGCACTCGATTCATCTTTGGAAGCTAGTTTTTGGAATAGTGAATAAGGGGTAATAGAAGCATCCTTATATGGTTCCATAACGATAAAGGGATTATACTCAATGAGCTGGTTTTACAAGCCCAAATGGGTAGCTATTTTCGCCCATTTCGTTTGGGCCTTGGGGCGCTTGCCTATTACACGCATTTGATTGATATCTGCAATTGCTAAGACAACCTATCTTTCTTCCTAGGAATGGCAAGTTCAAATCACGTTCCAAATCGAATCTGATATTGTTTATGTTTCTGAAATGACTCTGCCTTGTCTTTTGGTCAACGATTATGATGGCGTTTATGGGATTTTCTGCGGGTAGAATATGTGTTTTTTTTTGGATTAGCACCAGAGTCATAAAAAAATTCAGGGTTTTCTAAAGGTATAATCGGAATATTCTTGTCATTGTTGATCCTGCTCATGAATATACTGTACATGCTTGCCCACATGCTTGTTAGTGTTTAGGTGTAATTTTCAATTTATGTGCGGAAAGTCGGCCTCTCTTTTATTAGTAATGTGATACGCTGTAGAACTCTATGAATATACATGTATTATGTCCATGTTCTGTTTGTGATGCTTCAGCTGATTTTATATAAATGTTTGAGTTGCTATTGCTAATGGATTCTATCAAAATCTCGATGTTTGACATTTATTCTTAATCTCGTATCATTTCCCTTTGAATTTCAACCAAACTTATAGTTTAATGGTTCTGAGCTGTCTTGCCTGCCTTTATAAGGCTTATACTCTAGGAACCTCAATCCTAAAGTTGTTAGTAGTGCTTCCATCAAAGATTAATAGTAGTCTGTGAAGCATGGATACAGATACGGGGTACGGATTCAATACGATACGGACACCGCGATATGAGAAAATCTTTAAAAAGTAAGATACAGATATGGCTAGGATACGTTAGATTAGAACGTATTTTAATAATTTTGTAGCATTATATTACACATAATCACGAGAATGGTGGTAAACCGTTCAATTTTTCTTATGCTGTTTTCTAGTTTATTTGGTTACTTACTCAATTATTAAAATCGAAAAGTTTTTAACCACACATATGACGCGATAAGGATATTATAAAGAGTAAGTAAGCTATCAAAATTCTTTACTTTTCTCTATTCCTAACAATTTTACATTAATACTATGCAAGAAGTGCCGCAAGTTTGGTTTCATAAAAGTTTGGATACGTGACCTAGAGTATCCAAAAAATATCCGATACTTCGAAAATTCAAAATATTATTAATTTTTATTTGGGGATACTTTTGGGATACGTCTCTAGGAGTATGGGGCGAGTATCGGTATCGGATAGGAATATGATACAGACACAACTACCATCTAGAAGTATCCGTGCTTCATAGATAGTAGTTTGATTGCTTGTGTGTTAGCCTTCATGATAGAGTCTCTCATGTGCATTTATTTGTTATTGCCCTTCATGAGCTTTTCAAGGGTTCCTAATTGTTTCTTTTCTCCATCATTACAGCTGCTTCTTTCATCACAGTTGAAAAGGTTGATATATATCTAGGATGAGGGAGATTGACAACAAGAAAAATCCAAGTAGTCTTCAAACAAAACATTCCGGAAGATCCGAGAGAAGAGATCGCAAAGTGCCACAACAAAATGCTGTCAAAACTTTGACTGGAAAAGAAAAATCTAAAGCTTCATATGCTAAACCAGATTCCAAAACATTTGTAAGGGAGCCAAACACGGCGACAGACTCCACTGAAGTTTATGAAAACATGGATATACATTATGTCGATGATGTGAACAGTTTTGAAGGCGCATCTCAAGATTCCAAATCCGATGAAATGATTGACAAGGAGAAGATAACTGTATTAAATGACACTCCTAGTGATTTGGAGAAAGAATCAGATACTGTATCATCCCAAGGGGATTCACAAACAGCTGAGGATGAGAAAGTAGAAAGACTTTCAACCGTTCCTGCAAAGCTTGCGAGAAAGGATTCCGCTGAAGGCCTGTCCAGAGTGAAATCTGATCGGAGAACAGATAAGCTGCAGATGACAGCATCAAATAACACTCCAAAGAAAGACATAGATTCTAATAAAGGGCCTGGTAATGCAACTTCGGGAAAAATGTCGGATAAAAACTCGGGAAGTATGGAAGTTGCTCCAAAACCTTCATCAGAATCCTCTGAAGGTGTTGATGAGAAGCCACTTGATGTAAAGGAAGTGGATGTTTTGGATGAGGTCTCAATTGGTGCCCAGAGCGTCAGAAGTGATGATGAAACAGTTAACGAGGAGGAAAATGGTGCGCATGAAGACCAAGCAGCTTTAGACCAAAAGATTGAAGAAATGGAATCACGAATTGAAAAACTTGAAAAGGAGCTCAGAGAAGTGGCTGCTCTCGAGATTTCGCTCTATTCTGTTGTACCTGAGCATGGTAATTCCGCACACAAATTGCACACGCCGGCTCGACGCCTTTCTAGACTGTATATTCATGCTTGCAAATATTGGTCGCTAGACAAGCGAGCCGCGGTGGCTAGAAACACAGTTTCAGGACTTGTTTTGGTTGCCAAGTCATGTATCAATGATGTCCCAAGGTATGAAGATTTCCGTGTTTTTGCATCAGCGGGTTTCAGGACTTGGTTTTATTTAATTCAGACTGATTCTTTTTTGTTTCTTTTGTTAATTAAGGTTGACTTTCTGGCTGTCGAACACTGTGGTACTGAGGGAAATTATCTCTGAAGCATTTGGAAGTTCATGTAGCTCGAGTTCCATTTCAAAGGTTTTTGAGTTAAATGGGGGAGGAAAGAAAAGTGAAGGGTTTTCGTCAATTAAATGGAAGGGGAATTTCGGCAGGAGACAGACAAATAAGCATGATTTAATTCAACTTGTGGATGATTGGAAAGAAACACGAACATTCACCGCAGCACTAGAGAAAGTCGAGTCCTGGATTTTCTCTAGAATAGTCGAGTCAATATGGTGGCAGGTAAAACACGACAGTCTTCTTTGTTAGAGCTTTGGTTATCATATATTGTATAGCAAAATACGACAGTTTTCAAGTGACCTCTCTACATTTCATCTAGGCCTAGTAGAATCCACTTAGGTCCCTGATTTTTTAAGAGAAATGCAATGTGTCCGCATTTGAACTAGTCTTCTAGTCAACCAATTAGTTGCTTTAATTATTGAAGTTGCCTTGATGTGCTCTCCTCTCTAAAGCTAACTTATTGTGGTTGCAGACCTTAACTCCTAATATGCAATCTCCAGTTGAGGATTCGACTAAGACTAAAACCATTGGTAGATTATTGGGACCTGCCTTGGGTGACCAGAATCAGGGGAACTTTTCAATTAACCTTTGGAAAAATGCTTTCGAAGATGCTTTCAAGAGACTTTGTCCGGTCCGGGCAGGAGGGAATGAATGTGGTTGCTTACCCGTGTTGGCAAGAATGGTATGTAATTTCTCTAAAATGTTCACCCTCAAATCTCAATATGTAGCTTAATTTTTTTTTTTCCTAAATCTTTTTGCTGGCTGGATAAATTAGTTAAAGGATGATGCACTATTATTTTGCATTATTTCCATATCTCATTTTCTTTATCTAGCAGTGTCCGACCTATTTCAGCATTTTGTAATTCTGTTGCTAATTAGATGTTGCATCTTTGTTTAGGTAATGGAACAGTGTGTTTCCAGACTAGATGTGGCCATGTTCAATGCTATTCTGCGTGAGTCAGCTGAGGAGATTCCAACTGATCCTATATCAGATCCTATAGTCGATTCCAAGGTTTTGCCAATTCCAGCTGGGGATTTGAGCTTTGGATCTGGTGCACAACTCAAAAATTCTGTATGTACCATACTCTATTTACTTCTACCCAAAATACAAATTGATCTAAACTTCAATTTCACATGGCTTGTGCCGTCGGGAGAATATGTGTATCCCCAGATAATCTTATCCTTTGACCTTCCCCTCCCAGTTGGATTGTGAATGTAGGAGGGGAAGAAAAACCTAGGCTTACCATTCCTGAAGTTTCTTATAATAATTGGGAGAAATGACAATACTTGTTGATTTCCCCCCATCTATTATGGACGCACTTATGTTTATAGTAATAGCAAATGGAAAGCAGGAAGTAGTTAGGTTGAATAAATTTCTTCTTGGAATTTGAGAGTATGTATATAGGGTTCTGATTGCTTTTATCAGCAACTAAAATTTTCAGTTCGTAGCTAAAACATTAAACGTCTGACAGACTCCAAAATGAACAACCAAGCCTTTCACAGAAGATAGTATTTCATGGAGGAAAAATTTGTGTTAGTCGGTGACTAAAAGTTTTTTATTGGCAATCTTTCGGAAACAAGTTACATCCAAGTTCCAACAGTCACACTTTGGTACCATCAACTCTGTACTGTTGCAAGCTGGCTTCTTTTTGCATTATTTGATCACTTATTTCAAATATTTTCCAAATATTTTCTTCAGGGTAATCTCTACCTAATCAATTTTATCCTTGCATGTCAGGTCTTTCTGAACATTGTAAATGCTGAAGTTCCCATTTCTGCAATGTCTTCCTCCAAATCTGTTTTAGTAGAATTCAAATTCTGAAATATTGCGTTAAATGTGGAAAACGATCTCTTGCTAATGCTGGTTTCTGAAATAGTGGTACTTGCGCACATGTAGCGAAATGGTTAAGAAATCTACTTCAGACCAAACATGTTGTCTTGGTAAATATGGCTGTTCTTAACCGTGGAAATATTCTCACTTTGCAGGTTGGCAATTGGTCCAGATGGCTTACTGAAATATACGGCATGGATGCTGTTGATTCCCCAAGTGAAGATCAGCATGGAAATGAGGATGATGCCATGCAGGGACCAAAACATTTCCAGCTTCTCAATCACCTGAGTGATCTTTTGATGCTTCCGAAAGATTTGCTTATGGACCGTTCGATCAGGACAGAGGTTCTCCTTATAACATTACCACATTGGTGTTAAAGATATTGATTAGCCTTCCCTTGTTAGGTGTTTAACACTTATGTTTTGTTGTGCTGTGTAGGTGTGCCCATCCATTAGTCTTCCACTAGTTAAACGAATACTTTGCAACTTTACTCCAGATGAGTTCTGCCCTGATCCTGTCCCGGGTGCTGTTTTAGAGGAAGTAAATGCTGAGGTATGATTCGTGTACCTCTCAGATAAGTATATTTTTCTAGCTCTGATTTCCAAAAGGAAGTCCTTGACAGCTTCGCTTATTACTTTACATTGTCTCATATCATGCCACTAGAAATAAAACAACTTCATTGGGGTCAAATGGGGCACACTGCACACATTTTTTTTCCTTGTTGTAACATGTGTTTCTTTGGTTTTATGAAGCCTGATTAGTATTTTCTAAGGCCCTCGCGTTTGTGAATTTTAAATCTGGTGTAAACCCTACATGTATGATGTTGGCTATTCTAGCAGCCATTGTAGCATCTCTTCTTCTTCGAACTAGAGTTATAGTGAAATCTAGTGTGAGCTGTGGACTAAGAATCCTTATCAAATGACGTTTATCAGTGTCGTGCTTTCATGTTGGGAGTGATTTTCATCCTTCGTACTGTTGTGTTTGTGTTTGTGTTTGGTTTGTAGTCCAACAGATTTCTCAGCTTATTGACCCTGTTATCCAATTTTCAGCTCTTTGTTCCTCTATACTGACTCCTAGTTTCTGTTATGCAGTGTATCATAGAGCGCAGAATATCCGGAGAAAGCAGCTTCCCCTATAATGCTTCCCCTGTTGTCTATACCCCTCCTTCCCCTGCCAACGTGGCGGAGATACTAGCTGAGGCTGGAGGGAAACCGCAGTTGGCTAGGAATCTGTCTGCTATACAGAGGAAGGGATATACCAGTGATGAAGACTTGGAGGAGTTGGATTCTCCTCTAACATCGGTCCTTGACGAGTCACCAACATCTCCATCTGTTGTGTCAAATGGAAATGGGAAACACAAGGGCCAAACTGATAAAAATGGTGGAAATACAAGGTATGATCTCCTCCGTGAAGTGTGGTTATCATGAATGATACTGGAAGTTGTACGTGTATAATAGTAACACTTTTTTGTATTTGAAGATAACAAATTAAAGTAAATAGGAGTCGAAATGGGAGGATGGTTTTCTGGATATCCTGAAACGTTGTCTTATAGCAGTAAGCTAGCTTTCTTGTACATTAGGATTTTGATTGTGATGATGTTACGACTCGAAAAGGAAATATTGCATTCAATAAAGAGTCTTTTCAATTTGTTTTGAAAGAGATGAGACTCTTCTTTTTTGGAAAGTTGCTTAAGTAGCCATTTTGGAACAATTTGAGACACTTGCAATCCTGTTTGAGTAACGCCCCATACAGCCGGCTGCTTCTTTAAGCATACGGCTTAAAACAACTTGAATTCGCATGTCGAAACCCGCTGCTTTCTCCTTTTCCCTCTTCTTCACGATTACTCCTAGTGGACTCAAATTGGAAAGATGGTACTTCATCCGTCACCAGAGCTTGGAAACTTGGCCTTAGAGCAATCACTTTCTTCACTTCAAACGAATCCTCGTGCTTCACCGGCTTATAAGCTTCAAACGCGCTGGAACTTGAATGCTGGAATGCTGGGCGCTTATAGGGTTGAAATGGACTAGAACTTGAATGCCGGAACCCCAAGGTCGTTGACCTCTCGCTCGACTCGTTTGATCCAATCATTGCCATCTTTTCCGGGTACCATCCGTTAATCCCTATAGCAAATCTTGAATCTGAAATAGCAGCAATTCCATCTTCTTTCTCGAAGTAGGGGTTAGGTTTCACAGTTATGTTTTTGTTCAAAGTGCCAAGTACTGACGTTGCTACATTAATTTTCCTCGCCGTTTCTTCTTCAACCAGCGGTAATTTGCCTCGCCGAATGGGTTCGGCATCGTTCAGATTTGTTTCAAAATTTGTTTCTGCTCTTGAGCCATTTTCTCTTATGGTGGCAATGCCAAATGCCATTGCTGCTGCTTCTTCTTCTGTATCTGTTACATATCCATGGGCTTCTGTAAGATGGAGATTGAGACTTCGGAATTAAAATTTGTAAAGATGAACGTTACTTAACTATAAGTCCCAAGGAATGCTGCTTCTTTGCATTTTCCCTTGTTTGCTAGCCATTTTCTAGAGTCTGGTTGCCTGTTTCAGCCATAGATTATAAGGAGATAGACAGAGACATAATAGCTTAAGCTTTTGGGTTGGAATTAAAATTTTATACGGTATCAGCTCGAGACCCATTTCACTCTACATTTAAAAATAATAATCTACAATTCACACCCCATGATTAAAAAAAACCAAAAAGCAAATGGGGGATTCTGCTGACCGTTAAAAGTCAGTATGTGTGTTGTCCCCCATCCGGACCGTCCGGAACATTAATTGCCGAAATGAACGGTCCGAATAGGGGACAACACACCTGCGTCAGCAGGATCCCTGGGTTACCCAAAAAGAGGCTACCCTTGAGTAAATTGTTTAATTACCTTCTAACGTAAGTAAGAATTTCTTGGTCAGTCATGTGTGCCACGAGTAAAAGTTCCTCTTCATAGTAACTTATCTGCATGTGAAGACAATATTTTAGATTTGAAAACAAACTATCCAGAAAATGCGTGAAAATTGATGTTCCTCTTCATAGTAGCTTTGTCATCTCTTGCTTGCAGGTGACAAAATGACAATATAGGGCAAAACACAACAAAATTATTTATGCATGAGTCAATGCTCTCTCTCTCTCTCTCACACACACACACACACTCTCACATACACCCTCAAGATTTTTTTCCTGGCTAAAAAGATTTCCTATACTATTGAAGATGATAGTTTTAACTTTTTATGAAATCAGCATACAGTAAAACAAAAAATATATTGAAAGAGCTTTGAAGGGTAAACAAGAAACTGCTAGCTACATACCGGAAAATTTGTTACTGCGTAGATTCCCCAGTACTTGAGAGATACCAAATCATACGCCCGTGCTGCATCTTCTTCATTGTCAAATGTACCTGCTCAAATAAACATATACTCGATGTACCCTCTTCGAGTTTAATAAAATTTTCTTTTGCCGATCAAAAAAAAAAAAAAATCCTAAATGAACAGCTAGCCATTTTTATTTGTTTGAATATATTGGTTGAAAATATATAGTTGCTGCTGTCACTCACGTACCCAGATATACTACTGGATCAGATGAAATACTAGCTGGATAAAAACACAAAAAAACAAGAGAGGAAAAGAATTAATTAGTTGCGCGCAAGTTAATGATATCGAAATCTAAATAGAGCAATTTTGGAATGACGGAAAATTTTACCTGTCCATCCTCTGTCGCGTGAAAGGCCGTTACAGAATATATATGCTATATATACATCTTTATTTGCCCTGAAATAATTTCACTAACACTAATTAGCCCCATTTTTTTTTTTGGTTTTCCTCAAAGGAAATAAACATATAACACAATTCTATTAAACTAATTTGAAGAAATATTGAAAAACCGAACTTATGTATGCCTCGGTATTTTGAGCTACGTTCTCTGATATCCGATCCTTCCGCTAAATCCATTCTGATTTCACTAGAATCATCCATTAAAACCGTTTTTCTGAAGTTTGTGACTCTGCAATCAAGAAATAGCGTGGGTACGTTAATATGATAAAACTCAAAATATGGTAAAATTGCAATACGTAATGTAGAAGAAAAAAAAATCCTCTAGTTGTAGTTATTTCTTTCCATCTGGGTGAGGGCATGCATGGGGTGGTCATGATGGAAAGACTTAATTAAATAGCAAAATTATGCGAAAAAACAATGCATCGAAAAATGATGAACTGATAGACACGTATCTCGATCCGAGTATCAAAAACACTTGTACCTTTATAACGGTTTATGTGACTTGTGAAATAAGTAACTCATCGGCGTCATTGACAAGTAAAATCGGTTAATCTAGAGTTTACATGTAGC
Organism: Rhododendron henanense subsp. lingbaoense; assembly: GCA_020567845.1. Taxonomy (NCBI): domain Eukaryota; kingdom Viridiplantae; phylum Streptophyta; class Magnoliopsida; order Ericales; family Ericaceae; genus Rhododendron; species Rhododendron henanense. The sequence continues at coordinate 1,693,198 of CM036317.1, forward strand.
GACATCAAAACTTACACACACATATATACTTTTTAAATTTATCATCGAAAAATTATAAAAGTGAAGATTTCGCCTTATTTCTCCAAGGATCAACATAGATTATGTTACTTATGTAGATTGAAGAATGAAATTTTCTTATGATGGCCCTAGTACTTTATAAAAGGATAAATAACAAGACAAAGTTTGAAAACATTTTGAATTCTCTCTCTCTAAATCAAATTTTTTGCTTCCTGGTTTCACTATTTGTAAAAATACTGCAACAAGACCTTAATTACTTAATTATAAACAGAAGAACTGTTCTTGGCACTTTTTGCATGTGTGTTTGTGTTATATTAAGTTAAATGCATGTTTAGTTTAGACTGATTTGAAGGATAAAATAACCCGCAAATTGATACCAAAATAAAAAATGAAATGTTTCAGAACCCGGAGATGGTGCTGTGCGGCTGGTGTGCTGTGCACCATCCGATCGATCGGGCTGTCCATTCGGCAATCCAACGGTTCAGATTTCATATCGGCACCATGTAGCATCCGAGCCGTTCATTGCTGAAATGAGATCTGGACGGTCGGATTGCCGAACGGACGGCTGGATGGTGCTGTTGTGCACCAGCCGCAACAGCACGCCGAGAATGCACCAAAAAAATAAAATACAGCACAAGGCATATGATAGTTCTAACAAGAAATGAGATGAAGAATTTAAAAAGAAGAAGAACTAAAGCAAGCAAATTGACAGAAACATAATGAAGAACAGTAGCTCACAATTGTTCATTCTCCCCTGGTTTTTGCACAACAAAATATATCTGAAATTTGAGGCAATTGGTGTGTCCAGAAGTGTTTTTCTTTCCCCATTTTATAGGTACGAAAATGACAAAAGCTTACCCTTTTGTTTGGTAAGTAAAATCTCAGAAGCTAGAGCGGATGGATTCGGTGATAAATGCTTGCGGATTCTGCAAATCATCCCCATTCGTTACGCATTTAATTTTCGTCGTCGAATCGTTTGACTCTAGCTATATGCAAGGATAAGAGGGAAATTATTTAAAAAGTTGCGGATTATCTCAATCCGCCATGAATTTCAAAAAGTTAGCATTTTCGACGATATCGCTAAAAATGTCGTTCCTTCGCCTAACCGGCGAGTGCGTTAATATAGGTGTGCGTAACCTGACTTGGACACGTACACCTTGCCTCTATATCATGATAAAATGTTGTTCTTTTTTTTATACAATTCGGGTGTTCGAACCAATTTACGCACGCGCACGTCGAAATATAGTGATCATGTGTTGCATTTCACTATTCGACATCATGAGATTGATTTGCCAGAGATAGCACGACGCCATGTGGACTGATACCTACGACGACGTCCACATTAGTTGTCTTTCGGGGAAATAAGGTGTTTATTATTTAGTAACGTGAGTTAATTTTTAAATTTTTACCACGCGAGTGAAAATCGCCGTTAAATGATTGAATATCTGTGAGTCGTAACATAGTTCATTGGCGGCGTTTTTAATTGGCACGGTGACTTAGTTAATTGGCGGCGTTTTCAATTGGCACAGTTAATGCCGATCGCTGATGATATACCAACCATCGATTGCATGCATAAAAAATTTGTAGAGTTTGGTAACCATAGTAGTACTTGTAGTACTAGATCTTATTGGCTTAGAGCATTCAAACCCAAAAATATCATTTTGCCATTGACATTCTCGTTTTTGAAAAATTAATAGTGTTACATATTTTGCAAGAAAAATGGTGAAGGTGCACCCAATTTGCCATTTCAGAGAAATGGTAAGAAATTCTACCATTTTTGGCATGCAGTGTGGATGCTCTTAGAAAGTAGGAAAAAGCCACAACTGTTTCTCAATTTGTTTGACAACTGTTTCTCAATTTGTTTGACTGCCGAGGAATCTCTTTTGATTATGGTTTTTTCAATAATCTCTTCTCTTTTTTTCCCTAAGCAAAAAAAAATTATTAATCTTTATAAAGGATTACAAAGATTAAAAAGATTAAAGGCATACCGGCAAAGTCACCCGAGACCTAAAAGAAGGCAAGACGCTAACTGAACACCAAAGAAATCCACATCCACAGAACCTCAACAGCCAAAAACCCAAACAAGCCTCACACCTTATCCCTAAGCCCCCATCCACAACAAGCCGAAAAGCTAAACAAAAAAGAAATAGCCAAAACCAAACCAAATAAACAGCCAAAACCAAAACCACATAGCCACTAAGCAAAACCAAAATAAGCCAAACACCTCAAACCCGCCCAATCTTGAGTTCAAAAAGCCATAGAGAGAGAGGCATCCTCCTCAAAAACAACATCGTCCTCCGAGATATCCTCTTCCTCAAAATCATCTAGAGCATGGATCCTTTCTTTTAATTCTTCCTCTTGCATTTCAATAAATCTCTTCAGATTATAATTCCTCCCTCCTTTAAGTTCAATACCCAAAATCTTACCAACATCCAACATCTTACGAGCTTCCTTAAAAAACACTGAGGAATAAGAGCTCTTCTTCTTATTATGCTTCAATTTATCGAACCTAGCCTCAATCTCCGTGAGATACTTTTTCTTTTTAATTTTCCTTTCCGATCTTTTTAATTTTCAATAATCTCTTTTTGTTTCTCTATTTTACGGTTTGATCTCGTCTAGTATCATTCAACCTTTTGTTGGATGAGATTTCTTGCTTTGGGTCTATCACTTTGCCTCATGTATCAATATCATGTCCCCCCCCCCCCCCCTCCTCCTTTTTTTTGCTTATCTCGATGTACCCTTGTCGAGTTATCAATAAAATCTTTTTGCCGATAAAAAAAGTTGTCTGAATGATTTTTATTTATTTATTCATAAATGTCAATCCTCATCTGTTTTCAAAATTATAGAGTTAATTTACTTTTGAAGTAGCATACTTATTCAATTTCTTCTTTTCATTATGAAATAGTGAAAACAAACCATACGTGGTTACTGGTTTTTTAACCCAGAACCTAAAAAATCTGGCTCCCTAACTGCACACATAACAAAAATAATGACCTCATTGGACAATGTAAACTCAATGTGATCATACATAAAGTCTCAAATACATAATGAGAGTACATGAAAAATTAAAGTTACAACACAATAAGCATTCATCCAATTTTATTTCTCCAAGCTAAGAGCCTAAGATGACACCTTATTTAAGCTCTTTAATTTTTCTTTTTCTTTTAACAAACTAAACAAACAACAAAAACGGGGTGGGTGTTGTGCAAGGAATGCGCAGCACCGCGCTGTGCACCATCCAAACCATCCGTTCGGCAATCCAATGGTTCAGATTTCATCTCAACAATGAATGATTCGGATGCTATACGGTGGAGATGTGATCTAGACCATTAGATTGCCGAACGAACGAATCGGATGTTGCACAACACCGAGGCTAACCTCATCCAATTAAAACACTGTTAATTGTCGTCACGAAGAATTCCTGTTGCTAGCAAGAAGTCATCAGTCCATTCGGAACCAACGCTAACCTCATGCTGATCCTGCTTCAAGAGATCCAGGCCTTCAACCGATCTTCCCATGGTGGAATATACGTTCACATACTCTTTAACTGTAGATTGCGGATCCGGATTAGGGTTTCCCTCTCCTATTATCAATCCTTTAACAAAGTCATCACTTGAGTTTTCGCCAACTTTCTGTCCACGTCCAGAGTCGATCACCTAATTATAGAGCAGAGGGACATTAGGGTTAGTTTGAGTGTGATTTTTCTGCCTTCTTGTATTTTGTTTATTTTGGTCTTTGCTCAATTTTTATGTTGTTGGTCATAGTTTTTTTGTTTTCTTTGCCTCGTCTTGACGAAATAAATGTTGTAATGAAATATGAACTAAATTTGAAAAAAAGGAAAAAATTAAGAAGAAGGGAAAACTTTTATAAATTCAGCTTTGTTTCAAAATATTTACTTTCGGAATTGGTAATTTCGTCGAGACAAATTGAAAAAGTCTAAAATTTTGAGTACCCCCAATGAAAAAGTTTGTTTTTTTGAAAGTAAATAAATAGTAAGCCCATTTTGTTTATGAGAATAACTTATTCATGGAGGAGCCGTGAATAAGTTTTACGGAGCTCAATCTCGCGCGTCCAAAAGTATTCTGGACGATCCTAATTAAAAACAAACTATTACCGGCCAGAGATATTTATTACCGGTCAAAGTTTAAAAACATATCTCAACCATTAATGATTGCTGAGACGGACGGGTAAAATTGCGTGCTTTCGTGAATAAGTTATTCTCTTTGTTTATACAGCCCAATCTCAGCTTGAGAAATGGGGTTTAGGCAGGCAATATAGAAGAAGAGATAGGGTTTTGTTGTAAGACCTGGTTGGTGCGACTGTTGTTCTGATTTTCATAATCCTTGTTCTGCGAATCTGGGAAGATATAACAATCACCATCGTCAAATATTGGTGGCAAAGGATTCAAATCCTCCCAAATTGCAGAATAGTCCTCTTCACTGTCCAATATACTAACAAATCTCCCCTGATCTCCACTGCCCTTCTCCAGTACCCCATTTCCATTTCCGTTTCCGTTTTCCATCCCATTTCCATTGCCTAAATTGAAACTAGGGTTTGTTGCCAATGCACTGTTTGGACAACCAGCTTGATAAAGCTGCGGCGATTGTTTGATGAAGTTGTTGTTCTCGTTAATCTGAAAGGTTTGATTCTCCCCTCCTTGTTGTATTCCATTGCTGTAGAAACCGCCGGTAGTATTGCTAGTTTGCATCCAGTTTTGAGTCCCATTCGAGTCGATTGATGGGATGTTCGAAGCTTGAGCATCTGTAGTTTCATATAGAACAGCGGGTAATAAAAGCAGTGATTGAGCTAGATCTTTTTTTTTTTGGTCAAACGGAAATTTATTGAGCTAGATCTTCAATTAAGGGTACGATATACTTTTTTTTTTTTTTTTTGAAAAGTGAAGAAAAGATCTATTAGAACGAAGAAATACAGGAGATACAGGAGAAGGAAACAAAATGTCAAAAAAAATAGGGCGTCACAACCGAAGGCAAACATCCCGACTAGGTCGGCACTTAAGCCGCGGACAATCACTTGACGCTGGAATAAATGCTGAAAAGTCATTTTATAGCATCTTTTACCCATTAAATGAAATAGAAAATTCAGTACGAAGAAACAAATTAATCTAGGCCATTCTCAATTATGCAAATTCGATTTTAATTATTTGTTTTTATCAGCATAGAAAGTAACAGTAGTGTAACAAAACAATTCAAAATTACTTCCCATTAAGCCATACCTCTACAGACTTGAGCACTCCATCGTATTGATTTATTGTATTCCGAATTGGACATCGATAGGTTAGAAACCCCAAGATTGGAGATGTCTTTATTACTCTTCTTGCTGAAATTTTTAAAAAAGAAACTACTTAAGTAAATTTTTACTAAAAGTAGAACAAAAATTTTCCCATTTGTGCGGGAAAAACTACGATCCAAAATCAAGATAACGAAAAATGCAATCAAATTCTACTGATTACTATTACGTTATGGATAACAAGTAGTTGATTTAATAAAGGGATTCATCAAGAGTACTGAACGACGCTGCCTCATCATATATTCAGCTTCGCAGAGCAACTTAATTCGAGGAAACATCCAAAACGCCGACTTCAAATTTTTCTTGGGTTTTAGTTTCTTATCATTCCACATTTTGAATCAGAGGAAGTAAATGAGTTCAAAACTTCAAATGCAATTCAAAACAAGAAATAATTGAGCACTCAATACGTCTAGAGAAACTTCAATGTATTTTCAAACTTCAACGGACCTAGTCTACATTGGGTGAAATATTTCATTGATCTGTTGTGCTTGTGATTTTACTTTTGATTTAGTTATATGTCAAGCTCGATCAATTAGTCAAATATATCCGGTTGTTAACTTCATGATTCTTCTGATTCTAATTGAGGTGTGCGGGAATAGGCCGCAAAGACCAAACTTATAAGAAAAAAAGGCTTGTCAAAACCATACCTTTGAAGGGATATCCAGTATTCATCTTTCGACACCTCCTTTAATTCATCATTATAGTACTTTGGCTGAAATCCAGAGCAAAAAATTTCGTGAACTTTGGCAGTCAAATTCATCTCTATTGCAAAATATTGGCAAAGCATCGAAATATACAACGAAAATTCCTGAAGAAGAGTCGCCATGGAGTTTGCTCCTTTCCATGATCCGAGTCCAGACAGATTTCTCTACGCCCCTATTACCACCTAATGGAATTCCAGAAAAAAAAACCACAATTAAATAAAAATAAGTAAACTTAATTTAAGGTGAAGTTACCTAACGTATGTATTTTTTTCCACAGGTTTTCGAAGAAAATTCGTCAAAAAGAAAAAAAATTTAAAACAAAAAAGTACATATATCTAAAAAAGTAAAATTAGCAAGATATATATATTGGAACTAAAATGCTGGTCACCTTCTATTTGCTGAGGACGAGGTGATCCCCGCAAAAACGCTTCCAGATTTCCCATATACCTGCATTTTTTTCCTCAAAATTTGAATAGGAAATTAAAGATGATAATAATTAAATTTCACCGTATTTACCTAAAAGAATTATCTTAAATATAGTGATAGAAACATGCCTACTAATTTCGGGGTACATTGAGGAGGATTTGTTGTGCGCTCCAACCGTCCCTCCAACGTAGCAGCCACCATGCAATTCATTAGGATTAGGGTTTCCTTGTTCAACGAGCACGGGAGGGATCGGCTTCATATAGTTAGAACTAGGGTTTCCTTCTTCGAGGCGAATATAATTTTCTTTCTTAAGGTTAGCACAATATTGACTCCCCGTCGAAAATATATGGTGAAGTGAATAATCGTCAATGGCTTGAGAAATATTGGAAGCGGTATCAAGGGGCGCCGGAGCTCCATTTTCAAAGGCATTTGTAGTGAACTCAACCGAGTTTTCGCTGAAATAATTTTCTTGGCCTAAACCGGAATAGTTATTGAATATATCTCCTAATGGAGAGGGGAGAGAATATTGAGGAAAAGGGACCTCGTCATTTGAGTTTTCGTAGCTCATATTAGTTACGCTTGCAACGTATTAGATATCCTGCAGAAAAATTGAATTCAACAATCAGATCAAGAAATTTGAGATACGTGAATGTCTCATTCTCATGTGCGTGTGTACATTTTTTTTTTAAACTGCACATTTTTTTGGAACGACATTTTTTTTTGAATGTCTCGATGGAGAAGTAATCTCGTAGACACCTGCACTTGGGTGTATAAGATATACACTTGTTTTGAATTTCACGTAGAAGTTCATAACATCTACGCAGGAGTTCATGATATTAACATAAACACAAAAACTCAAAATAATGATACGATATAAATTCAAGGCCGCTTTTAAATGTACGTGCAAATTTTATGAGTTTTTCATACATTCCCAATGTTCCATACCACACATCTAGTGCCAAAATTCAACTCTTAAAAAGTGAATGAAACCAAACAATAGAAAACTTGCCTTACGATTCTTTTAATTGGATAGGAAATTAATCAACATAAGTGCAACTTACACAATTGAGAGATATCAATGAAAGCTTCATCTGCCAGGCTGCCCTTCACCTTCAAAGGCAAGTTTCGAAACCCCGAAGACCTGAAATATAAAGGTGCCAAGAAATTAAAGCAAGAAATGTCAATCATATAACCAAAACTCACAAAGAGTTATATCGATACTCAATTGTCTAGCTTGCTAAAGAAATTATGAGAGAGAGAGAGAGAGAAACCTGATTATAAAATGTAAATGGAACAATGAAAATAACTCATAGTTCCACTAAAGGGAATGAAGTCTTTCATCTCATTCTCTCTCTAAACATAACTCTGAAGAGATGTTGCCATGAATATATTTGCCACGATACCCTAGTTTAAATAATGTCCAAGAGATTTTGGTAACCCTGGTTGTTTTATTGTGATACATTCATGCCAGCACGTAGTACTCTCAAACATTAAAGAAAAAAGTTTTACTAAGTGTTTGTGGGCCCTCTTTTCCTAAACCTGTGTATTTTTAAACGTTTTTTTAGAGTAAAAGAAAGGTGAATCTCACTATTGGTCCCTTTAGGGTTAGGAAGGTCTTTCCGTAGTTTGCAAAATTGTAATTCCGTAAATCGATATCATAGGCATTCATTTCTACTTCAATATTTACTCTCCGTCGTATTCTATTAGCATTTCAAACTACAACACAATACATTGACTCATGCGACAAATTTCTAATGGTACTGTATGGTTTTCACAATAGCTCCAGCCTAAGAAAGAAACAATTATTAGAGTAAAAGAAAGGTGAATCACACTATTGGTTCCTTTAGGGTTAGGAAGGTCTTGCCGTAGTTCGCAAAATTGTAATTCCGTATATTGGTATCATAGGCATTCATTTCTACTTCAATATTTACTCTCCGTCGTATTCTATTAGCATTTCGAACTACAACACAATACACAATGACTCGTGCGACAAATTTCTAATAGTATTGTATGGTTTTCACAATAGCTCCAGCCTAACTAAGAAAGGAAAAAATGGTACTAGATTATAGTACAAGCCTTTGTATTATTTGTCGCGTTTCATTTCCCTCAGTTCAAATGTACTCCTTCCATTGGACATACTACTAGCTAGAAGATGACTCTACATTAATTGAAACAAAAATAGAAGCGAAAGTGTTAAAATTGAATAAATTGAAAAATGGGGACTAATGTGAAAAATAGATAAGATTACAAGGAGATACGGATAAGAATTGGTATTTATGGTAACTAAGTTAAGTGGGGTTAATTAGAGGTGGACTTGACAAAAGGTAGGGACCACACTCAGTAAATACGTGACAAGAAGGAATCAGGTATAATTGGAAATTACAAGTCATTCTTAATTGGCACTGCCCAAGCCTCCTTGACCACAATTTGAACCTAGATAGAATCTTACTGTAATGGGGGTCTGGAATTCATCGAATTTACCCTACACAAATTATGGCCAGGAAATTAACAAGACAAATGTGTGTGTATGAGGTAGTAGTGTTGGAAATGTTTATTACTATGTGGATCCTGGAATTAATTTTTCAGAGAAAATCTAAAGAATTATGGAGAGTTTTGCAATGTGGTAGCTAGATTATGGTGAAGGGTTATAGGATACACTGGATTGGAAGAATTATCTTAGATATATTTTAAAGCATTCTTCTAGAGGGTGATTTGTGGCCCTTGGATTGAAACTGATCGAAACTGTCTGTTATTGGGATTGATGACTATGTAAGAGAGATGGTCGTCATTTGAGCGATGAATCTCTGAGGTGGTGGTGGAGGTGATGACATGTAAACTAGTATTGGATTCGTGTCTGGAATGAATATGAGAAACCAAAACACAAGAAAGAGAAACCAAAAGAACTTTCTTACGAATATAAGAAACCAAATTAACTCTTGAAGTACGATAAACCAAAACATAGTCTACTACGAATATAAGAAACCGAAACATAGACGTCTAGTTCTAAAATGACTGATGGCTCACCAGGAATTCCATTTGTTCCACCCCTTTTTCCCGTCTTTGGTGGACCAAAATTGCCATGTCCGCATGATTGTAGAACTTGCACACACAATTTTGATCCACACATGGGCCTCAAGCAGAACGATGGACGTCCTTTTGCTAATCCTCCAAAATTGTCTTGGGGGAGAGAATAAATCTACAGCAGAGATGGCGAAAATGGTTGGCCTCAAACCGCCCTCTGTTAATGAACATAAAAAATGGGGTTAAGAAAGATTACTTTTGTTTTCAGTATTCCAAAATGGGGTTAGGAAGGATTTGAGAGATTTGGAGAAATTGATGACTCAAATTCTGGATGGACAAAAGGCGACAACCAAATATGAGAAGCAAATGAATTTTCAAACGAGTACTTATTGACCTTCATTGACAAACTGCCATCGAGGATATGTAAGTGGTGGCGACCCTTAGAAATTTTTATCCAATTTGATGACTTTCACGTTTTATTAAGTTGCCTTTCTTAAAAAAAATTTCCCCTGAGTGGACCATTGGCGTTGAACTGGCAGTTAGATGCCCTTTCCTCTGCTCGGCAAACCATTGAAGGTCAACTTACTTCAAAGGTCAAAAAGGGTAAAACACCAACAGCCCTTCAAAAAATTGGCCATAAATCAAATGGTCAATTTTATTTATATTTCCATGATGCCATAGTTCCATGATTTCGTCATTTGGAAGCGACACCAATAAAGAATGTTTATGTCTTTATCATTTGAAGTTTTGTTTAATTTTGTTCGGAACTATAGTACATTTATTATTATAAATAGAAAGAAGAAAAGAAGTCTAAGTTGAAATATATGAACTGATTAAACACCAACAATGAAAAATGGACTAAACACCATGCCGCGCTCAAATGCTCCTTCAAGTAGTGAGAACCACCAATTGCAGACGAACGAGAAATCCATCGGCCGCTCGACGGTGGTTGAGTTCATCTATGGTGATGAAGAAGGTGGTTGAACAGATGGAACTCTCTCTCCCATTTTAGTGTTCTGAATCGTTCATCTCTTATGTTGAAAATAAAATGAGGGTTCTCTCTCTTCGTTGGGTTACAGCGAGATCCCTCCATCTAACGGCATAGTCCTTAAAGGAATCATCTTTGCGCTTAATTAAACTCCTGGGTTAAAGTTATCGGTACGGATGCTACGCTAAAACAAACATGTTAGATCAAGTTTATCAGCACCTTTAAAGAAGCGAAAAAGCTATTTTAGACAACCAAGGAGGGAAATTTGCCCTTGCAGCAGAAGAGGTAAACCACAGGCTATAATTCCTTTTGCTACAGTCATTAGCTACTTCTACCTCACCACTATTCACACGCTACCAGCCTTTTTTCTTCTCCGGCCCAACCATTGGGCTACAGCTATTTTTTGGAAAATGATAAAAAATAAAAGGATAAAGGAAAATATTGAAAAAATGTATATTTTAATTGATGTTAGGTAAAATAGATAGTGTTGGTGTAGTTGTGAAAGAAAAAGTTAGTTAAAATAGAATTGTGTACTGTGCACAAGGTAGTATACCTAACTATTGGTAAACTTGCTCTTAAACTTCTAAAAACTCAGGTACATTAGTATCAAACTGTCCTGGTGGGAGCCAACAAGGACCCTACTATTCTGATGCCGTCCTCGAGACAAAATCCAACGCGCAATTATCTCAGTCTAGACAACTAGGACGTCTGTAAGCATTATGTTCGTAAAGTTGTACTGTACGTTGTTTTTTATCTCTATCAATACTGTTTTGGACCAACAGTAATGTTTGTGAGGAAAATCTGGGAAAGAATTCACTCTCTAACAACTCTATCGCGCGAAGGTCTTGATGGCTACATATCGCCCAAATATAAGGATTGGGCAAACTTTTGGCGACAAAATCTAAAGACAAAATTCAAATTTCGTCACCAAATGGTACCTTTTGGTGAGTAACCAGGATTTCGTCACCAAATGGTACCTTTCGGCGAGGATATATCGTTCCTCCATTGTACACTTTGACAGCTATTTACCTCCCGGGGCTAAAATAGGTTGCAGATTAGTTTGCGTTGCGACACAATATTGAAAGAGGGTGTGTACTTCTGTAAAATCAAAACTGAAGTCGCCAAATATTTTTATAACGAAAAAACAACTTAAAAGTGAGGCCTACAAGGACTTGATTTATAATAGGCTCTAACAAAAACATAGCTGTGATTTATTTAATTTATAAAAAAAAAACTGGATTGGTTCAATAACATGGGTGTCATGCAACCAAACAATGGGGATCAGAATTCATGTCATTTTCCCAAACCAAATATGATATACATTGCCCTCCAAATTCCTCCTAAGAAAAAACCAGTACCAAACAAAAAAGGACCTTCAAAAATCAAAAGCCATGTGAAATAAGGCTGCATTAATTACAACAAAAGCTCAAGAACATGGATGAACAATTTTGCAAACCTCAAACGGGAAAAGAACTTCCATCGCGAGAAGCAGAGAACTCGCTGTTAAAAGAACGGGTTCTTGAGTCGAGGGACTGAAGCTCTCTCACAACTTTAGTCATTGACGGCCGTTTCTCAGGCATTACAGACGTGCACCTGAGAGCAACATCCAGAGCTCCCAGCATTTCTTGTTGAGAGGAGTTTGAAATTGTGGGGTCAAGAACTTGAAAAGCCCCATTAGAGATGTTGATTTTCCGGCGAACCCATTTCACCACATCTGGAGAGTCTGGTCCCGATTCTGTTTGCTCTGCTGGGCGGCCTGTCACGAGCTCTAAAAGTACAACACCAAAGCTGTATGTGTCTATTTCTTCAGTGGCTCTCTTGCAGTATCCATATTCTGGAATCAAGTAAGATCAAAAGTGAGCTAGTATTCAAACTCAAGCACTGATATGGCACTATCATATGAACTCTGGCATAGGACTAACAACCATCTAATTTACTTACCCGTTGCTTTGTCAGTTACTACTTTTTGGTTATGAAAAATGGTAAGTTTGCTTTGAAAGAAACTAGTGGGAAGAAGATTTGATCGCACTCTAAAGTGCAAGCAGCAAATTTTGAAAGCTTCAATACAAAATTGCTGCAACTATTGCATTTTTGGTAATCGTAGTTTTGTTGCAGAAATAATACTATCAAAACAAGAAACACTAAAGATAACCAAATCAATGATTGAAATTTTCAACACCATACTTTCTAGGGAACAATATTCCCATAACTGCTAGTATACAGCATGCTACAAGATCACTAGAAGTCATTCTCACTCAGCTATTGCCTACACCTCTCAAATAACTAATATATATCTGAAAATGTTGGTAACCACAGCTTTATAATTCTAAGCTGGAGAATTGAAATGAACCATTACAAGTGAGGAAATCAGAAGTAGAGAGCCAATACCTGGTGCAATGTAACATGAAAATTCAGAATCTGATGCCAATGATGACTGAAATGCAGCCTCTCCCACAATTCTATCAAGAGCAAAATCTGTTAATTTCGGTTCAAAATCGGCATCCAGAAGAATATTCCTTGATTTCACGTTTCTATGAAGTGTATGTGGAACGTAATCCCTATGAAGATATGCGAGTCCTTGAGCAACTCCAAGGGCGATCTTCAACCTAACACTCCAGGACAACCCGAAATTCGGTCTGCCAATCAAATCCCCGAGGCTCCCCTTTTGCAAACATTCATAAATGAGAAAGATTGAATCATCAGAATAGCAAAAACCCAGAATTTTAATGATGTTCTTATGCCTGATCTTAGCTAATGTCTTGATTTCAGCCTTTAGAGCTTTCGAATTTTGGCTTCCGAAATTAACCATCTTTTTTACAGCAACAGGTTCACCACTTGGTAAGGCTACAATGTGAATTCTACCGAAAACTCCACCAGTTCCAGCAGCATTTTTCTCATCCATTGCCATCATCAAATCATGCTCAGTTACTCTAAGAGGGTAGAAAAAGACCGAGCGCCAAATACCCGTTTCAGATTTTCGCTTGGAGGATCGAACCACGTAAAGCACTATAGAAACAATAAGTACTCCAACTGCTAAAGCTAAAGAGACCAAAGCACAAGCCAATTTTGAGATTTTACCAACTTTGTGACCTCGGTTTTGATCAGAGCACGGGTTTGGTAATCCGGGGCCACACAGGTCTGGATTTCCTTGCAAAAACGAAGCTGGAAGGCCGGAGATGAGAGAGAATGGAACTCGACCCGAAAGCCTATTGAAAGAAACATTAAAAAGGGCAAGTTTCAAGTTTTGAAGCTCTGGTGGGATTGGACCAGTGAGACTATTGTCAGACAGATCAAGGTAAGTAAGCACTGGCAATTCAGCAAGTGATGGTGGGATTTCACCAACAAGATTGTTATCTGCCAAAGCTAATGATACTATTTTCTTGCAGTTTCTCACCTCTGGGATTTCTCCGGAAAGCAAATTGTGGGAGAGATTTATGATGCTCATAACCGGGGAATCGCAAAAATTAGGAGGAATTCCACCATAAAAACCATTGAGAGATGCTGAGAATCTGTACAAGCTCTTAACCATTCCAAAACCCTGAGGAATTTTACCACTGAAGCTGTTGTTATCTATCTGAACTTGCTCCAATTGAGTAGCATTGGAAATCGATTCGGGTATTTCACCCGAAAACCTATTGTTTTCAGCTCTGACGAGCTTAAGCTTGGGCAGTGACCATAAACCGTTCGGGAAATCCCCATTAAACCCATTACTCTGAACTTGGAACCTCTCGAGATTGAGGCATTGATCGACAGAGTTGTTGGGTATTGACCCATTGAAGAAATTTGTATGGAGACTAAGGCTTATAAGGCCTTTAGCATCACAAATACCATTTGGGAAAACCCCAGAAATCTGGTTTTGTGAAACATCAAAGGAAACCAACTTTGTCATAAAAGACCCCAAATTCTGAGGCAACCCACCAGTTAGATTGTTTAGAGATAGGTCTAAAATGGATAAGCTAACCAAACCCACAAAGGATTCAGGGATTGTGCCATAAAAACCAGAGCTTTGCAACAAAAGCTGCTCAAGCTTATCAAGCCTCCCTAAATCACTAGGAATTTCACTAGCCAAGAATGAATTTTGAGACAAATCAAGAACTACAAGCTCAGAGAAATTGCCAAAAATCAGAGGAAGACTACCTGAGAGCAAGTTACCACCCAAGTTGAGAACTTGAACTTTCTTCAAACCCCCAATGGTTTCAGGGATTTTTCCTCCAACATTGTTGTTACTCAAATCAAGAACTTTCAATGACCCAAACTGAGAAATCTGATCTGGGATTGTTCCCCAAATGAGATTGCTACTGATATTAAGACTTTCTAGTGAAGTGCACTGTGAAAGATGGAGAGGAATGGGTTGGTTGAAGAAATTATTAGCAAGATTGAGATGGGTGAGGTTAGGGATTTGACAGAGAGAAGAAGAGATCTCTCCGGAGAGGTTTAGGCTGTGGAGGTTGAGAGAGGATACAGAGAGAGGAAGTGAAGTTGTGCAAGTGATTCCAGTCCAGTTGCAGTAATGGGTGGAAGTGGAGTTGGACCAAGTTGAGAGAGAGTTCATGGGGTCTTCAATGGAGGACTTGAAGGTGAGAAGGATGTCTGCTTCAGATGAAGCTGAGGCGAGGAGAATGAGGAGTGAGAAGGTTAGAGAGAGAAAGAGAGTGGATTTGGTGGTGTTAGCCATTGGAAAACAAAATACACTGATGGAAAGAAGTTGGAGTTTCAACTCTTTTCTGGGTGTTTCACTCCCTCCTCTGAACTGAGAGTGGACTAGGAAGGTGTGACACGGGTCTTATTTCTTTTGGGTGGTACGGAAATTAAAAGTCTTATAGTATTCGTATCAGCTTTTTAAATTTTGAACCAAATTAAAACTTAAAAATTCACTTTTTTTTTTTTTTTTGGGGAAATAAAGCAAACCTACCAATTGCTTATTTGTTTTTTTCTTGGTAGAAATTGCTTACTTGTTTATCTTTTAGATAATGCTTTAGACATGCATGTTCGGACACTCATGTTTTCAAAGTCTTTCAATTCGTGTGGATTCCACATGCATTGGATGCGAGCCCGAGCCACTTCATTAATTAATATAGTTTTTATTCTTTTGAATACATCAATATCTAGATTACTAGTTGGGCATCTACATGTGCTTTTATACAAACGTAATGACATCACAATGAAGAAAAAATAAACATAATATTTTGTAGGGTGAAATGCTTTCTTTTGCCAGAAGAAAATACATTCAAAATTTTGATGGGATGGATTTTAATTGTTCAACGTCTATTGAGTAGAACTTGCAAGCAGACTCAGTTGGTTATGTGTTTGTTCCAAGTTCATTGAGGTTTCGAGTTCGAGTCTTGACGTCTATTAACTTATCAACATATATTGCATTAGTTCTTGCATTTCCTTAGAAAAAAGTCTATTGATCGCCTTCAAACAAAAAAAAAAAAATTCTATTGAGAATGCATTCTAATGTAACAGAAGGAACGAACTCAATCATGATGTGAGGAAATTCTCAAGGGACTAACAAAGATCTTGTCACAAAAAAAATCATGATATTGCATGGTGGGTTGTGAGGCAACTAAAGTTTAAAACTTTCCACTTTCTTAGAGTAAGTTTTTGGTTCTCAAACCCAAAATTTTCACAAAACCATGTTAGGAGGGAATCCTAAGAGCGAGATTAAATTATGTAAACATAGGACGTGACTTTCCACAATCCACCAACCAGCTGACACTTGAATCAATGGGAAAAGCTGCTAGCCTGGTTTGTGATTTCCAGAAAGTCTGCCTTTTTGCCTTTTTCTGTTTTTTTTTTTGGGTTCTACGGTTAGGGATGAGCGTCCGGGTCTACTTATATACGTACCTCAATTAATTATCTGTTTGTACGCAGACGATATGGTCATTTTTGGTACAGAGCAAGAAAGTATTCAAAGTACAAAAGATTTTCTTTTTGCTAACTTTAGTATGAAAGATATGAGTGTTGCTTATGTAATTTTGGGTATAAGAATTAAAAGACGTGATGGTCATTTGATTCTATCCCAGGGATATTACAGACCATCCACTCCGTGACTGATGGATTCTTAAGAGATTAATTTCTAGCGGCCCGGCTTGTAAAATCGAATTCTAGTCAATTGTGCGGAGAGTAAACCCACCAACTAATCAGACTAACTCTAGGCTCTCTTTTTTTTTTTAAGGACAAATACCGAATTATCAATTGTAGCGTAAATAAAAAATAATTAAATTGAAATGACAACCCTTACCCTACAAATTGAAAATGACAAACAAAGACAAAAATTTCTCAGCAATGGAACAAACACAAATAAAGGTACGTAGCTATGTGTGTCTAAAAATTAGAATAGTTCGATACACATAAATTCTAAGTGATTAATGTGGCGTTCACACATCAAGTGATATCAAACACATCTATTGTTGGAACCGTAAATTGTATAGTGCATAAAAGTCTCGTACCTTATGCAATAAAATTTTGACACAAATAAAACAATTTTGTCATTAGCAACTCTCTTTCATTTTTGTTACTACTGTAGTACTCCCTCTATCCTATAATGTTTGTCCGGTTCGCAAAATAAGAACTACAAAATAATGCATTTCTTTCAAGAAAAAATTCAAATTTTTTTCATAAGTTAAAAGAACTCATCGAGATCTAGTAAATTGTTGAATTTTTATCCAACTTTTCTTACAAAAATAGTATTATTTTTACGTCTCTGTTTTGCTAATCGGATAAATATTATGGGACGGAGGGAGTAGTAAAATACAAGCTCCTTGGATGCTCTTCACAGAGAGTACCCGTGACTGGCTTGAGAAGAATCAGAAGATGACAGAGGAGGGAACACGTGCCAACATTGAAACTCCTCTCACCCAACTTTTTTACTCACGTGAGGTGATCTCCCAATGTAGTCCTACTACCCCCCATGTTTTACACATCGTTTATAGGATTAATGTTCTAACGTTTTCAAGATAGATTTTCCCCTTGAATTATCCCTTTGGACTATAGGCATTGGGTTGTTTTTTCTTTCCTTCTCTCTCTCTCTCTCTAACTTTTTATGTTAAATCATCTTGACAAAAAACACACAAAAAAAAAGGAAAATGATATTAGCACTCCAAAAAATAAAAGAAAGTGGCTTTGAAATTACACTAATTGTAGAATACCTCCATCAATTTTTGGAGTGGCAATATCAGTTTCCAAAAAGAATGCAACTAGGTAAAGACCCTACTAGAATTTGGCATATGATACATGAGATTGCGTGAAGTCGGTGTATAGGAAACAAAGTTCTATAATTAAAAAAAATTGGAAAAAATACTGAAGATAAAAATAAGTCAACAGATAAACTTTTTTTTTTGAATTTTTTTGTTGAGATGAATAAAAACAATAAAAATTTAAATAAAAACGAGAAGAATTATAAGCAATAAAAACAAATTACTCTTTTCTTATCCTAACAATCTAAAATAAACCACTTCAAAAAAAAAAAAAAGGATTAGTACTGGTAGACTGTGAGTAGTTCACAAGTTATTGGCCAAGTCGAGGGGGTTGGTGGTGCTGGTGAAAAATGAACATGTCCATTTGAAGCTACTGTGTATTCTAGTTGACTTTCTAACTTTTCGCTTTTGACCTTTCGCCAAAAGGGTAAAACGTGAAAAACAGCCATCATTACATCACTCTGGCAAACATATGTCTTAGATTCTCTACGACCATAAACATTTACAGAGTCCTCTTCTAATAAGAACCACCTCATTTTAATAAAATGAGGACCTCTCTTTTCTGATTGAATTTTGATGATCCGAGCCGCTCAATGTGTTTAGAACGTGATTTTAAGGGTACCCGCCTGAAATCAGCAAAAAAAAAAGACTGGGAAGGGCTTCATCCGAGCAGTTTTTATTTATTTTTTATCGAACGGTTCAAATCAAAACTGCTCAAATCAAGCCCTTCCCGGTCATTTTTTTTGCCGATTTCTCGGAGGTACCATTAAAATCACGTTCTGAACACATTGAGCGGCTCGGATCATCAAAATTCAATCTGGAAAGGGAAGATATGGGGTAGTTCTCATTTTAGGTCCTTATTAGAAGATTAGTGAACATTTACATATGTAAATATATAAACTCGTCACAATTAACTCTCACATTAATTGTGGGGTCTGTACACATTATGATGTATGTGTTTGTAGTCGCAGAGTTATTGAAGATACTAAACAACTACTTGGACACAAAATCTAGATAACGATTTTGATAACTCATGCGTTTGCGCTAGCTCACTCGCATCTGGATTAGTCTTTGGGCTTCAATTTCATCATCCACTAACGATGAGCCAAATTAAAGCTGGAGCAATTGCTCTATATACTGGTCTTAAAGGAATTGACAACACCTAGGAGGTTTTAAACGTAAGACCATAGAAGGAAACTAAACTCTTAAATCTCAAATCTTGATCATCGGATCAACTTTTGGAGTTACTTAGAACCCGCAAACATTAGACGGATACACAATACTCTTTTGCACACTCACGTAATGGGTTTAAGGCCCCGTTCTAGAATACCTTTTTAAAAAATAAGTACTTATTTCACATTTTTAAACTAAAAAATAATGTAAATGAAAAATAATTTTTCAATTTTTTTGCACCATATTAAAGATCTCAATGAGATCTATCAAATAAGATCCATATTAATAGAAAAATTATTTGCGTAAACACATGATTTTTTAGCTTGAAATTGCCTTCTTAAAAAATAAGTACTTATTTCTCTTTCGGAAACGAGGCCTAAAGAACCCTAAGAAGTTTTGAACTTTTAACCTCTAAATTAAAAGGGAGCAAGTTTCTAAAAATATACAGTATTTTCATATCTTAACCACCAAATCAATTCCCGACAGTTATGTAATTTAAATGACACTGATCATTTCCCCTTGGTAGTAGTGTAACTCGAATGATGGAGACAAGTTGCCTAAAGTGCACCAATAGTCAAGTTATTCCAATATTGTCAATAAATAAGGTCAACATGTCCTTAATTATCAGAAAGAAATACTTGCAAAAAGTCACGAGTCATGATATGTATCCTCCAAAAAATGTCACACTTATATTCGCACAACTATGGAGTCAATGATGAAGGTTCATCAGATTTTAGGAATTTGATGATAACAGTAAGAAAAGTTTAAAAAAAAAAAAGAAAGCTAGGAGAAAGTAAAAATCAAGCTATGGACTCTCTCAGTAAGGTGATCGAGACGTGACTTGGCGCGTGCGACAATTACTACTGTGACTTTTAACTTATGTTTTACTATGAGTGAAGGTTTAATTATGATCATTGAACTTGTTCAATAGGCTTTTTGGTCTGGCATTGGGCTTTTCATTCTTGTGTATCCTTTCATGTGTTGGATTAGTCTATTCAGAATTTTTGTCTCAACTTTAAATAAACCTCCCGCTAACAGACGGTGAGATTTGCTCTCCGAAATTGTCTGTCCATTGGACCAAATTAATACCGAGTTATCAAAAAATAAATCCATTGACAAAAGTATACTTATCATAAGTTTGAGACAGTTTAATCTGCTAGTTATATCTCTCCCAAAGTTTAAGCACTTTTATCTGTCAAACTTTCGTATTTGACCTCACTGCTACCTTGAGCAGGGTAATTTTGTCTTGGAATCAGGAAAAGAATGGCACAAAATGGCATACTATTCTATGCTTGTTCACTTATTTTTTAAGGGTATTTTTATATGATTAATTTGAAGTGTTTTTAATACGAAATTTAGAATGTCAAACCAATCGGTAATCGTGTTCAACCCTCAAAAGTGACCAAACTTTAGGATATAATAATGACTATTTTAATTTTTAATAACAAGCATTTTGATAAAGTACTAATTAAAAATGTTTCCTGAACGCATTTTGTAAATAAAAAAGCATTTTGTTTTGTTCCTACCAAAAAGCTTGCACATATTCCCATAGACCATAGTCAAGATGGGTACCTAAGGAATATTTTAGACTTTTGGTATGGAAATGCTACAACAAAAGAGTGCAAGAAAACGACGTAGTCTTGTCACTATTTAAATTAGTTTAGACACTGCAGATAAAAAAAATAAAAAATAGTTTAGACACTTGCAAATAAACACTGAGATCATATATATATATATATAGGCTGAACATAAGGGAGGGGTACCCAATCATTGTGAGGTTCGAATATATGATCTATTGTCTATTCTCATACAATATTAGATTATTAACTACCGACTCATCTAAAACTTAAGTTGTTAGAGACATGAACAACCTTATTCTTTATGCGCTCAACAGGATTCGACATGTTGATTTTTTTTTTGCAAATTATAAAGTCAAAAATGTTACACACCGATATAGACACAGGTGTGTCTGAAAACCGTCCAATGTGCTTGGTCCTATATGCATTGTGTGGAGCTTACGTGCATTCCGATTTTCTTTGTCCGTAGCATTACTCTTAAAAAGTAATCCTTAGCATATGGCTTTGGTGATAAGATTCCCTAGAGATCAAGTCCTAAAGTCCCAACAATGGTTGGTTTGTGAGCATGCCCATTTGTCTTTGGTGAACAAAACCAGACATGGCATTATTATGGTGGGGTGAGCTCAAAGCCCCAAAGGTACTCTGCTAAAATAGTCAATAGAAAATCACTTATTGCAATGAAGAAAGCTAGAGAAAACAATAATGCACACAGTACAGTACTATTGTTTGAGTAACAGGGCATTGCTTTCAGTAGCTGTTGAAGTGGGGACAATCCCATTAATTTTGCTTGTCATGTTTACCAATACTGCCTGTTCTGTATCCATTTTAATTTATTACTCCATTACTTGGTTGCAGTAGCATATGTTCTTCCAAAAGTCTACGCCCGTCCCTCTCTTTTACTGTTCCCTCACTGCACTCATTCTCACCGCTCAAAAGTGTTTTGGACAGTTCATCGATTGTCGAGACAACGGTGAGATTAAGAGCGCAGTGAATCCGTGCGGTGAGGACAACATTGCTATATTTTCTTAGGTTGTGTTTGGATCTCTAGAAAGAATGTTACAAATGGTGTCCTTGGTTCTCCTCATATTCAATGATCCTGCTTCTCCTTCATATTCTATGATCCTGCTAGTTTTTACATAGCACCGGCTTGACAAGAATTTGAACTTCAACGTTATATATGGAGTAAATATTTGAACATGTCATGGATCCTGCACATAGATTTGTATAGAACTAGATTTTACATGGGTTTTTTATTTTATTTTGATAACTCGGTATCCGACCCAATATACCAACTCATTAAGGGACCAGTTAGTCTCTATATTAATTGATCCAATACAGGAATTGCTGATAGTACAAACTTCAAATAGTTTTTAAATTTAATTTCTTGAATGTTCCAACTCATAGTATGTTTTTTGGCGCCCAAGGAGAATGCAAACTTCCATTCCCACCATTTTCTAAGAAATGTAGGAATGGTAATTTCTCCACCTTGATTGGAATCACAAATTGTAATGAACTATCTTTTAATGTGAAATTTTCCGTAGTTAACTATATGTTGTGTTAATCGCTACAAGTTTTTTCACTCTAAAGAAAGAGATACTCGGGTGGGTTTTCACTAATTTTCCGTCTTCGTACTAATGGCAAAAGTCAAGTTGTTTTCACTAAATGATATTTTAATTGACGTATGTGAGTAAAAGACTTGCCTAGAAATTTGTTGAAAACATGGACTTTAATCCATTCAGTCTATTTAATCAACCGGAGAAACCCACCCTCAGTATTGAAATTTCTCGGTGCCCGATAGGGGTGAAAAAGTTAGCTCGCCCCAGTTAAGGCCTTTGGGATAGCGAACCCAAAACCCTTAACTGGGGTTGGGCTTTTCATAGCGTTGGTCTGGTCTGAGCTAGATTGTGCTTGAGCTATGCAGGATGGGCCCTTGTTGGGACAAGGTCTGAGTCCCTCCACCAATAAACGGGCCTACTTTTTTTGGCCCAAAGCTGGCATAAGGCGAATAAGGCCCTGTCTAGTTACTTTCTCCAATCCAAGCACGTCATAGACTTAGCCGGCGTTGCCACTTCTCCACGCAAATTACGGGCCCACGTTAACGTGGCAAGATCACAACCCTACACTGATGGTGAATCGTGATGGATCATCCTCTCTTTAGAGGGGTCCGATTTCTCTGCTCCAATGGCGAAAATTCGTTGTCGAATAAATTATATAATATTTTTTTTTTTTATGTTTTTAAATTCAAAAATCTCTTGGCGAAAGTACAAGGTTTTAGACTTTACTAAAAAAATAAAAAAGTACTCCCTTTGTTTCCTTTTTAAAATTCAGTATTTTATTTTAGATTGTCCTTAATAAGTGTTCAATTTGTAAAGTTAATGGGTAAAAATTAGTATATTTTCTATTTTGTCCGTAAAAATAGATTTTATTTTGAAAAATTAGTGAGTAAAAGTGTAATGGTGATGTCTCTATAGAGGGTAAGTAGGAAAAGTGAATATAAAAATTGATGTAAAAGGTATAATGATGATATTTTATGGGAAATGATATTGCCACACCATTTTTTGTTATTGCCATACCCTGCAAGTGTATTTTTTGGTGAAAAAATACACTTGCAGGGTGTGACAATAACAAAAAATAGTGTGGCAAAATCATTAGCCTATTTTATTAATAAATTGGAGTTATAAAGCGGGACATTTAAAAGAGTAACAGAGGGAGTACAATGTTTTAGGCATAGAGGATCTACCTCGTCTTTGGAGGCGGGAAAGTTGTAAAGCTTAGCAGCGATATGGCGGGAACGTATCCCCCACGAAATCCACCAGGTTGAAATCGGGCTCCTCTCTCTCTCTCTCTCTGTTTCTTTTAAGATGGGGAAAAGAAAACAAACTAGGGTTTCCGAAGAGAAGGAAGAGCAAGAGCACCAGGAGGATGTCAACGCATCTTCTTCTTCAACTGAGAAGAGCTTGTATGAGGTATTACCATTTGACAATTGTTGTGCTTGTTTGCCCTAATTACTCAATTGTGATTTCTGTATGGTTGCCCGATAATTGGTGTCTCTTTAATTCTTTACTCTCTTTTTTCCCTTGTTTAATGGTTGCTTGAACAATTTAATCTAATTCCATGCTTTGTGGTCGTATTCTGTCGGAATTGGGCTCCTTCTTCCTTTCAAAAAGTCTAAAAGAACACAGCTCCGGACACGCAACTGTCTTTAAAGCTGAAGTATGCGAGCCCACGTGCATCGAACGGTTTTGTACGGCAGTTGTGTTTTAGAGGGATGACAAACACTATGGGCTTTGCAAATTTTTAGGATGGGTGGGGATAGTGGGGTAGTGGTTATGGTAGGTGGCTTTTAAGGATTACTATGCTGCACATAATTGTAATGGCACTAGTTGTTACTTAATTTTTGAATGGACAATTATAGAAATTACTTTTATGATGGGGCTTCGTAAATTGGTCACACCAAAAAATGCTTCTTCCTGTATAGATTAGAATAGATTGCTCTTTCTTTTTTCATATCACAATGTTTGTAGTATAAGAGCGCGGAATTTAGGTTTGGGATAATTAGTTTTTTGGAAGTACCGCCCGCAACCTCAGATTGCGACATTGCGTGATCGCACTGTAAACTGGAGCTCTCTTCCCCGCAGAACAAACTTTTGCTTGTGGGAGTGTGGCCCAAAGAATTTTGCTCTTGGGAGTTGAATTAAGTTTTGGATATTGTTTTCCTGATCTAAACAGTTGATCCTGTAGGACTCAACGTGAAATTCATGCACAATGTTTGTAGTATAAGAGCGCGAAATTTAGGTTTGGGATAATTAGTTTTTTGGAAGTACCACCCGCAACCTCAGATTGTGACATTGCGTGACCGCACTGTAAACTAGAGCTCTCTTCCCCGCCGAACAAACTTTTGCTTGTGGGAGTGTGGCCCAAAGAATTTTGCTCTTGGGAGTTGAATTAAGTTTTGGATATTGTTTTCCCGATCTAAACCGTTGATCCTGTAGGTCTCAACGTGAAATTCATGCAGAAAATTAAGTTTATTGCAAATCTGCAGCCACAGTTAAAGTTGAGTGTCCTTTATGTTTCATCTTATGTCAGAAAAACTTATTCATGTATGGTCTTTAAATGTTCCCAATGCCAACACATACAGTATCTAACTTGTTTGATATATACCCGATATCTTAAGACTAGGGATTTTAACAGGTTCCGATACTTGGACACACATGCACCTGATATCCATATTAGTTGTCCATGAAACTTAGAGCTTCACAAATACCTGAAATTCACCTGAATCGATTGGAATTTGGAAGAAGGGATTTCCCATCCCTAATCCATAGGAGATGTTTTCCATTTTCTTTTGAATCAAATGTGAGCGGTGTCCTATGCCCTTACTGTTGTTTGATAATGGACATGAGTATGTTGTGCTAAATATTGGAGTTCTCGTAACATGGTAACTCTTTCGAAGTTTGAAGTTTCGTTTGTTCCATCTAGTATTTCAAGTTCTATTTCCGTTGGAAGACTGACTTTAAGCTCTTCTAAAGGTTCAAAAAGGCTTATTTTACGCGACAAAAAAATCTTACACTTGTTATCCACTTACGTTCATTTGTGTTTTTGTACCTAATTCCATTCAAGTTTTGAGCTTTTATGATTGTGCAATTTAAACTGGGTGTCCTCGTTGTTGTTATGCTTCTCTTTTGTGTTGTGTCTTTTATGATTCTGACTTACAGTATGTAATAACCGTGTTTGAAGAAAATTTAGCGAACTTCTAATGTAGATGGGTTTAGAGATGATAGGAAGTTTTCAAGTGACAGTGATACTGTTTGGTCGATATTGAAGGGTGATTTACAAGTTTTTCTTGCTTTAACAAATACGGATACTTTGTTTTTGGAAAAGGTAGTTGCAATACTTCGATCGGTATTTGTAACAATCAAAAGGGCATAATTTCAAAATTGTCTGTTTTCGACCAACATACAAGGTTCCCTTTTTCTCTAGCCACTTTGTTTCTAGGCACCAAGTGAAGGGTAGGAATATTCTGCTATATGTCACAACCAAGTTGGTTTGACGACACTGATTCACAGGGTTTTAGAGTGCTCTGACTGTGCTTTTTTTCTTGAACAGTTTTTTTTTTTTTTTTTGAATGGCATGCTTTGACTGTAATGATCTGTAGCAAAGTTCTAGGTTATGGAATACAACTTGAGCCATCTATCATGTGCAGTAACAGTGTGTCACTGGATCATTTGGAAAACTCCACTAAATAACCCTTAACCAAAATTTCAGGAGAAAAGTGGTAAGCAGAAGATACTTCAATGCCTAACTCGAAAGTATTTTTAGGCGCTTGTCTTCCAAGTCCTCTATGAGATTCGACCATGTGTGCCTTTCATTAAGAGTTGAAACTAGAAAATCAAGTACTTCTTGAATGGTGGTTTGTTAAATCATTTCTCTTAATTGTATGTCTGGGGGTGATGTTGGTTTCGGTTGTTTTAGTTATCTTGGCAGTCATTATGTCACTTCCATTTTCCAAGGACTAGAGAATCCATTGCGTTGAACTTCTGGAAGATTTGTTTTTGCACTGTTTTTATTGGGTTTTTTTTTTCTTTTTCTTCTTCCTAGTGTTGATCACACTACCGTTTGTAATTCATGAGCTATTTGGCTCGTTCTATCACAATAGTGTTTCTTGGTCGTGATATTCATCAATTGTTGAATAAGCTGATGATCCATGATGAGATGATGCTAATCTGTCAGTAGTAATAGCTTAAAATGTGGGTCCATTTGGTGAAAATGTCACATTAAACCTTATAGCAAGGGTGCACTACTATAGTGTGTTTCTTGGTCAGTTGAATCTCAGGAGAACTGGATAAGCATTATTTTCCGTACAGCGTTGTTCATTTTGTATATCAGAAAGTAAAAGTAACCAAATCAATATTCCAGGTTCTGGGCGTGGAGAAGACAGCATCTCAACAAGAAATCAAGAAAGCATATTATAAGTTGGCATTGCGATTGCATCCTGATAAGAATCCTGGGGATGAGGTTAAAATTGATTTCCACGGCACTGACTTCCATTTTTGATGTCATTTTCACAATATATTATCTGTTTTAAGACCCTTCCTCGTTATTTATAGGATGCAAAAGAGAAGTTTCAGCAGCTGCAGAAGGTGATCTCAATTCTTGGTGATGAGGAGAAAAGGGCACTCTATGATCAGACTGGTTGTGTTGATGATGCTGTGAGTAATATCATATCCTTTTCTGT
The DNA here is from genome assembly GCA_020567845.1 of Rhododendron henanense subsp. lingbaoense. Taxonomy (NCBI): domain Eukaryota; kingdom Viridiplantae; phylum Streptophyta; class Magnoliopsida; order Ericales; family Ericaceae; genus Rhododendron; species Rhododendron henanense. Next base: position 1,719,846 of record CM036317.1, read on the forward strand.
TGTAGTCCTCTTCTAGAACTAGGTGTCTTAGTTGTGTTTGAGCACTCCAGGGATCTACTTGATTGTTTTCATTTTTCTATAGTATTTGGTGACAGAAGATGTTTTTAATGTGCCTTCGACAGACACTAACCATTGCAGAAAGTTGGAGTTACACCAGCAATTGGAAGGAAATTTGCAATGGTGCCAATCCAAAATTCTAGGCTGTATTTGGATCAAAGATTAGAGCAAGGAAAATGAGATGGGAACAGAAAAGGCAAAGGGTCTAATCGCTCACAATGGATAGATCCTTCAACTTTTCTATTTTCTTTTCCTTAGCTAGATCCTTGATCTAAATACAGTCCTAATTATATCCAGATTTTGGGAAAGTCTCATTTTAGATACTGAGGGATGCAATCTACCTGTTTCCAAAGCTCTTTAAACACTAAGCACTTAATTATTCAAAAACCAGGCATCTGATTGCTTCTTTTTTCTCTCCCCAATGGCAGGACCTCTCGGGAGAGGCTGTCAACAATTTGAAGGAGTTCTTCCGAACCATGTACAAGAAGGTAGCTTTAACTTTCTTGGGCACATTACTTTTCAGATGCTGTTGTAATATTCGAGTATTATTACATTCATTTGAGTACATTATAAACAAGATATACATTGGTTTCAGGTCACTGAAGCTGATATTGAAGAGTTTGAAGCAAATTATAGAGGATCTGATTCGGAGAAGAATGATTTGATTGAGTTGTATAATAAGTACAAGGGTCACATGAACAGGTACATTTGTATACGAGTACTGCACTTCACAGCTATAGCTTTGTCATTTTGCTTTATATTGTTATTTTCCTTCGCAGGCTCTTCTGTTCAATGCTCTGCTCGGATCCCAAGCTGGACTCGCATCGATTCAAGGATATTCTTGACGAGGCAATAGCTTCAGGTGAGGATTTGTATTTACCATTACTCATATGAGGTTTGGTTTCACATGTATGAATTGGAGAAATTTATGAACATGAGGGCTCAGATTATTATATTTTTGTAGACCATTCACCTTGTTAGTTGGAAAAAGGAAATGTTAAAATGTCCAAATACCAGATGGTAAAGGAATAACTCTGAGTCTTGCAGCTTAAGCACATCCAGCAAGTTAGCCCTTGTTTGTTCTACAACGGTGTTTGGTACCGTCTTTTTGTGTTTTTGCTGTCCTCACTTTCATGAAACGTGAATAAACATGTTTGGTGAACTGTTTTTGAAACTTGTTTAAAAAAGTCCCCTTCTTAGAATCACCGAAAAGATGTTCTCAATTATTTGAAAATTGTTCTGCAAAAGGGAAAGAAATCATATGGATTCTGGAACCTTGCACATTTTCGAGCTTTTCATTATTTTTGTTTCTGAAGACACGGAAAAGAAGATTTTCCTCCATGCTGGTGACATCTAAAAGTTTTGATGCTCTCTCTCTCTCTCTCTTGTAGGAGATCTGCAGTCAACCAAAGCATATCAGAAATGGGCTAAGCAAGTATCTGAAACAAAACCTCCAACTAGTCCTTTAAGACGCAGATATGAGTAAGTCTTTTGATTTGGTTGTCAACTAAAACAAACCTCTACCCTTTCCTGCTAGATTAAACCACAACTTACAACCTAACCATATAGCAAATCCTTGTACAGGGCGAAGAAAGAGTCTGAGGATTTATATGCAATCATTTCTCAGCGTCGAAACCAGAGGAAAGAGCAATTTGATTCCTTCTTCTCATCTATAGTTTCCAAGTACGGCGGAGGCGAAGGACCTTCAGAACCCACTGAAGAAGAATTCGAAGCTGCAAAAAAGAAGGTTGTATCGAAAAAGGCATCCGGTAAGGCCAAACGGAAGTAACTTGGCATTGTAAAAGGATTCCAATCCTTCTCCTTTTTTGCCTGCAAAACCTCAATTTCAGTGGATTTATGTCCAAAATGTCCTTATCTGTGTGTAATAGAAGTCTTGTTTATTGGGTACAACATTTTCACTCAGTATGCGTTAATTGGTTGTAATGGCGAGATGAAGTTGGAGATCAAAGTGTGCAACTACTTGGGTTGGGTCAACGGTCATAAAATTAGTCTATGCACAAATGTAGTTGACATAGCATAGACTCCAACCAAATAAAAAGAAGATATGATTGTGGAAGAGTCGCATTAGTGCATTACCAAAATTTTCAGTGAATCTCTCAAGTATTCATTCATTGCATCCGTGTCGATGGCGGAATCATTTGCCAAAGCGTCGGCAAACTTGTCGTCGGCCTCCCCGGAAAAGAGAGATTATTCCATCACGTGGCGGTGCCCAGACCTTTTTCATCCACCCATTGAATGAGGCTTATACACTATGGTTTGGATCTCATACCAAAATGTGTGGTGGAAGGAGGCTTTGAGACACTACGTGATGGTGCCCCAAAGGCATTGACTAATATTTCCTTAAGAAATATGCCTCATCTTGATCTCCTCGAACAACATAATTTTGGATGCTCAATATAAACTGGGGTCATGGATTCGAGTCACAAAAATAACCTCTGTTTGTAGGGGATATGATTGCGTCCATCCAATTATTACTCAGTCGGCACTCCCTACATTAGTGAAAGTTTGGTTCATTGAAAATCCTTTTTAATTTGTTTAAATATATTTGATGGGGCAATATAACTTTCGGTCGGAAATAGACATGATCTCTTTATCCTGTGTACACAGGAAAGTTTAGCATCTTTAAAAGGGATCATGTTTACACCTAACCTAGAGCAATAAATAAAACAGGATCTGGAAGAATGAAGGGTATCAAAGGAAACATTGACTTCTAGGCAGGGGTGCCTTATTATTGGCTTTCGAGTTTCGACAATGCCAATTCATACGGTAGAAGATGTGACATCACAACTAAAATCTTGGGAAAATTCTTTGGTGTGAACTTGGGCCACCCCCCACCCTCCAGCCCCATTAATCTGAAAATTCAAGCAAGGGGTTGCCTCTTCTTTGGTCTTCCACTCGTGTCCCCTCTTTCTCTGACTTTGCCTTTCCACCTCCCTCATTTTATATTTGGTAAAATCAGCTTTTCTATTACCAACTCCGTTTTCCTGTTTTGCTTTTATTTTATATTCTTCTTTTGCGGGATGAAATTAAATGATAAGAAGGGTAACCAGCATAGCGATCCCTTAGAGTGTGGCCACAGGAATTCCATACTAATTGTGGAATGTTCGGTTGGAAAGTGTTATCGCAAAGTAATCATAGCATCAGAAGGAATAACTGTTACCACAACTCAACTAGAATGTGAGCTACCCAATCGCATTATTAAAGTCGCCTTTTCACCTCTCTCTTACCAACAAGATTGAACATAGATTCTCTTTGATTTCACCGGTGATTACTGCTCAACTTTTAACACAACCATAAACCTTACTCTGATAATTTGTAGCTGAAATTGTAGCAGTAGCGGTATGATTTCACCATACTTGTTTTCAGAAAGTGGATGCTCTATTGTTTCTAAGCATAGTTTACCATAGTCAAATCATTATTTTTGGGGTAAATTCTGAGTAGATAAATTTCCAAACCAAACGGTTCATTATACAAACGAGCTATGTAGAGCCTACACTCTCATTGACTTGGAGATAACCAACATGCAAAAAATACTTTGTACGTATAATTTTCTCTGCACCCACGTTCTAAAATTAATTTTACTCTAAAATTATGTCATAGTTGAAAGATTGGAATCTTTTTTTTCTCTAGGGAAAGAGATTGGAATCTCGAGATGGAATTTATTGGCCATGAATAAATTACTACAACAGAGCACTAAAGTGATTTGGGTTAGGAGTATCTGGTCGCGAAGGCAAATAAATAATTTGTTCAGCAATATATAATGAAAAAAGTATATGCACACAAGGTTGGGTACGAACCGAAACTTATGCATAAATTCAGATATAAATATGTTTGGAATTTTTTAGTACACACAAATTTTATAGATTTCATGTGCATTATCAAGAATGGAATCAGGATTTGATAAACGCGGGGTCGAACTATGAATAAGAAAATTTTAAAATTTCAAGGTTCCAAAATCTAATATTTTGTTTGGTTTAGATTTTGAGGGAGGTTTTTTGGGTAATGAGTCAAGAGAGATAAAAAGAGAAATGAGATTAATAATTGAAGGAAAACTTATGGTAGACCATGTGTAGAGAAAGAAATTGAATTTTGGGACTCAAATGAACCACATTCTTAAAGCATTTAAATGCCTAAATAACAGGCAATATAAAATATAATATCAAGGTGTTCTTAACAAATAATAATAATATGGAAACTTGAAAAAAAAAATTCCCTAAACAACGCGGGGGCGTGGCCCCATATACCCATATACAGTTCCGTCATTGTGCATTATCCTTTCCAAATACATCTACACCTAAATCTGCGCACTAAAATGAGGGCCCGTAAAATGAATAGTAATTGTTCATCAACAATAGGTGACCTGTTTAATTACCAAAAAAAATTACTAGGTGACCTGTTGCTTTTCCTTGACTATGTCATCTCACCAACTCTCTCTCTCTCTCTCTCTCACACACACACACACACACACACAAACACACACTTTCTTTAGCTTGTTTCATTACTGAGGAATGTAACTTTACTCAAATTCATATCCACCTACTAGTTATAAGACCCCTCAAAAGCCACTAGGACTTCAATTACCCCAAGCATCTCCCCATTGAAACTCCCAATTCACCAGTTCCTGACCCACAATACAGTATATATTCCTCTTTTTCTTGGCTGTTTGTACGGGATTTGGGTACATAATCAGCAATTTTCTTTCCGAGCAAGAACTGGGTACTGGGTAGTATCGGAAATTGTATCTTTTCAACCCTGTAAATCTTGTGGGCTTGTTGGGTCCTCAATGGATGCAGAAGTTAGTGAATCAAAGTCGAAAATGGAAGATTATGAAGTGATTGAGCAGATTGGAAGGGGAGCTTTTGGAGCTGCTTTTCTTGTCCTCCATAAAGCTGAGAAGAAGAAGTAAGTGAATTCCTCTGTGTGTGTGTGTGTGTGATCTTTAGCTGAAAGCCTGAGAACCCTTAGCAAGTGTCTGAGAACCCTTAGCAAGTTCTTGAGTGGATGGGGAGTAATTATTCTATTTTGCCCCAGTTGATGGAAAATTGCATTGCAGAAATTGATTTCGTAGAAACTATTGAAGAAAATTCAAGAACTTACTATGCTATTTTTTTCAACCAGAAAGCGGTTATTTGCTCAAAATTTTACTCTAATAAATACCCAGACGTGCAATTATCATTTTATCTTTCCCTTTTGTGTCTTCAATTTTGAAGTACGTGTATATCATGTAGGGTAGGGTCTAATGGCCCTCTTTTATTTTTCCTGGGATTGGTAGGTATGTGTTAAAGAAGATTCGCTTGGCGAAGCAGACAGAGAAGTTCAAGGAAACTGCACACCAGGAGGTGATTTTACTACATCCAAGAAAAGAAAACTAGATACAGAATGTATCCCCAACAACAAATTCTTCTTTTTTGTGCTTCATATGTTAGATGTTACTTAGTAAGTTAGTTAGATGAATGTCGATATTGCTCCATCAGCTCAAATTAAAGATCTGCCACAAGAAAGTGGTGCTAAACTTCCGTTCAACTACTATTTAATTGCGTTTGATGTTATGTGATCATTATGAGGATGCATTTCCGAACCTGTTCAACGTATCCATAGTTCCATAAAAAATCATCTTCATCATGTCCCATCTTCCAGCAAAGGAATGTCGTGTTGTTTATCACAATTGACTTCCAACTTTCTAAGCAACAGGACACTAAATCTTCTCACAGACTTTGTTTACAAGGAAAATACTTTCTAGTAGATGCCTATCAGGTACCTACAATAGATCAATCTTAAATATGGTCCGTAGTGACGATTTATATCAGAAACTTTGGTAAGTATATAATGATCTTTACTTTACCCATTTTACTGTCTCCTAATTTGGAAATCTTGATATAACATAAACAGCTCACAATAACACTCAAAGAAACTGTTTGCAATATGACCATCTTTATATCCTTTGTGAGGAATAGACTTGCATGGGAATCTTGACATATCCTTGGTAAATTGATATAATTTCAGCTCAATCACCATTACTTTTGTGGTCATCTACTTTTATCAATTTTATTTCTCCTTCAGTTTTTTTTTTTTTTTTGCTCGGCATAATGATTAGAGTCCAATTCGCTTAGATTTGTTCTTGCTTTAGTTAGAATTTTCTTCCTTGTGATGCAAAGGCAAAAAGGTTGCATTATTCAAGCAAATGATATCGAAAAAAAGAGAGGAAAGCAGTCCACAACTAAGAATAAAACCGCAACAGTGGACCTTCCTGGCAAGAAGCCAAATACATTTTCAGGGATCGATCAAACATACGATAGTTTAATGGAATTATGCTCCTAAGTACTCGTATTAATCTCTGTTGCAGATGAACTTGATGGCTAAAATAAACCATCCATACATCGTAGAGTACAAAGATGCTTGGGTGGACAAGGTAAAGATTAAACAGAAAATATATTTCTTCTGAAGCTGACTCTGAACTCAAATCCTAACAGTGAGTTGAATCTTTGTAGGGGTGCCATGTATGCATTGTGACTTCCTACTGCGAAGGAGGAGACATGTAAGTTATAACGAATACTTTTCCTCAAACCGGGTAATAAAGATTTAAAACAATAACATATGGTAGACGCAGAAATGCTTTAGAGGAGGAAAGTAATTCTTCATTTTTTCTTCCTCATTGGAAAGATGTTTCTCCTCTATATTTCAACATATTTGTGGGTTTTTCTTTCTTTGTTTCCGATTTCTGCTTTTGCAATTGATCTTCTTGGAAACAGAAACCATGAAAAGTTTGAAGCAGTCAATTTTGCGTGAGATTTTGATAGTCTAATAACATTTTTTTGTTGTTTCGTGAACAGTGAAATTCCAGAAACAGTTTTGCCTTTACAGAGGCAAACAAGTTTTTTGAGTTTTCAGAAAATGAGTATAAGAAAACTGGAACAGAAAACCACACCAGATAAACATGATTAAACAGACATCTTGAATATATGCATATATTTTACTCAAGCTATATCGTAGTAACCAAGTAAGGGAATACTTATGTTTCTCGGAAAATCAGGGCTGAGATTATAAAGAAGGCAAAAGGAGCATATTTCTCAGAGGAGGTAATAAAAAGGAATTGCACGGAATTGAAGTTATATTTCTGGCTTCAGTAGCTTTCTTTTTTACTTTGTTTTAATTGATTCTTTGCTTTTGCTTCCCAGAAACTATGCAAATGGCTGACTCAGTTGTTGCTAGCAGTGGACTATCTGCATTCCAACCGTGTCATACACAGGGACCTGAAGGTACATAAACATGCTAATCATTGTAGCGAAACGAGAATTTCTTGATGATGCCACTTCTAACTCAAAACTCATTCCATGTCAGTGTTCCAATATATTCCTCACAAAAGACAGTGACATTCGGCTCGGTAAGAATGACAAAAGTAAATTTTCTTGTTCCTCATGTATCAGGTTTCGCTCAGTTTATTTATGTAATTTCCGTCTGAAATCGATTGTACAGGTGACTTTGGACTTGCAAAACTGCTGAGCACAGGGGACCTTGCTTCATCGGTACTTTTTGATGTCTTCCCTGGAAGTCAATAGACAGTAGAAATAAACATCCCAATGCCTAAATCTACTATGATGGTAGAGTTGTATTTACTTGGGCAATCCAAAATTTATATTGAAAGCCTGAAATTACATTGCTAATTCTTTTTTTCGTTCCTCAAATTATTGATTACATTTTCTTCAATGGCCGAAGAAATTTCTTGAAATTTTGATTCACTTCATGTCTTCGTACCATGTCTTTTGCAGGTTGTTGGAACTCCCAACTACATGTGCCCTGAGCTCCTTGCAGATATTCCGTACGGCTACAAATCTGATATATGGTCACTTGGTAAGAAAACAACAAGCACTGGAAAGTATTTTCATGTTTCATTGTTCAACATTTGTCATCTTTAAACATCTTCCACTTGAAAAGTTTTCACATTTTCATATTGAAGACCTTTCATTGAGAAATTTCTGTCTATCATTCCAGGTTGTTGTATGTTTGAGATCGCTGCACATCAACCAGCATTTAGGGCTCTGGTAAGCTCAGTCCATATGTATGACAGTATACTTGGTTGGACCCTGTTTGGTTTATGTTCAGATCATTTCGAGGGAAAGTAAATTCCCTTGACATTCAATGATCCCAACACAGCTTAGTGAATCATGAAGGCAAAAATGCAGCATCCTAATTATCGAAGTAAGCATAACTCAACTGTTTGTTATTAACAGGACATGGCGGGACTTATCAACAAGATTAATAGATCCTCCATTTCTCCACTTCCAATCCTATATTCATCCACATTGTAAGTGTTTTCTCCAAATCCTAGACAAAATCTCAGTGTCATCTCAAAAATTAATCTTACACAGTTCATGGGAGATTGTTCTCGATCTAAATAGAGGTGGAATGTTTTAAACATCACAGGAAGCAGATTATTAAGATCATGTTGAGGAAGAGTCCAGAACACAGACCAACTGTAAGTTCATGTGCTATCTTTATGGCTGTTTGGATCATGTGAAGGGATTTTTAGAGGGTAAGCAGGGACGGAACTAGGATTTCGTAAACACAAGGGCCGAATTATGACCAACAAAATTTTGAAATTTCAAAGTTCGGGAATTTAATAAATTGTTTGGTTTAGGTTTTGAGAGAGATTATTTTGGTAATGAGTGGAGAGAGATAGAAAGAGAAATGAGATAAATATTGAAGAAAAACTTATATGAGACTGTACGCAGAGTGAGAGATTGGATTTTGAGACCCAAAATGAACACATCCTTAAAGCATTTAATGTCTAAATAACATCCAATCCAAAATACAATATTTAGGTGTTCTCATTAAACAAAAACAACTAATATTAATATTTTAAAAAAAACACCCCGAAACAACGCGGGGGCCGTGGCCCCCATAAGCCCAAGTCTAGCTCCGTCTCTGAGGGTAAGGAAAACATAAAGGAAATAATTGAAGATAATGAAGTCTACAAGCTAAATTTATCTTCTTCTTTTTTGATGAGTGATAAAGAAGAGGGGGACTGGGGAGACCAGCGTGTGGCAACCCTACTTGAGCGTGACTCTAGTTGCTTGCTAAGGAGGCAGGAAAGAGGGTCCTATACCATGTGAAATCCACAACGGTTCCCTCAAGATGGGCTTGAGCCTTAGTCAGTGACCCCACTGAGGGCTTAGTGGCTTGGATCCGGTGAGCTAAGATTAATGGCATGAGTCTCATCCCCAAGCATCACCCACTGGCCACTAGGGTTCGACTCATGACCTCCTAGTCACCAAACCACATGCCGGTTTTCAGTAAAGGCCATTATGTAACGGGATTTCAGACCTCCGATACCGTTACATATCTTATCGGCCATTACGTAATAGGATTTCAGACCTCCGATACCAATATTTACCTATTTATCGGTCTGATATAGTCTGATATACGGCCGTATCATCGATACCGTCGTGTTTCATGGTACCGGCATTTAAAACCCTGCGTGGGATTAAGCTCCTAGTCCTAACCACTAGACCACCCCCAAAACTCAGCCTATGAATTCATGCTAAATATATTTGGGGTCTTAATCTAAATTTATTTGGTATTCCCTATTGTTTTCATTCCACTCCACGTATCTATAATCCAAACGCAACCCAAGTACATATCATAATAATTTCACAATATCTCAAATTTCAGGCTGCTGAACTCTTGAGGAACCCCCATCTCCAACCGTACCTCCTCCGCTGCCGTAACCCCTCCTCCGTCTTTCTTCCTGTGAAGCCCACAAACAACACAAAAGATAAACCAAGAAAGTCATCATCCCCAAACAACACAAAAGACAAACCAAGAAAGCCATCATCCAGAAGATCTAGCAATGGCAATCACAACGGCGTAATGGAGGTAAGAGTGCTAGAAGATGTAGAACCATTTCTTCCATTGGGAGAAACTATTGATAAGCAATCGACAAGCTTATCGAACGACAGTCTTGAAACCAAAAGAGTCGATCCCACTAGCTTTTCTGCAAATAGCTTTGATCAAAGTGAAGAATCAGAAAGTGGGAAGAGTACTTGTTGCGATTTAACTGCTAGCACTGGAGAGAAGCCCAGCAGCTCTAGATCTTCATTACAAACAGGAAGCAGTGGAAAAGAGGCTGAAATTGAGAAAGATAGCAAAAAGGACCCTCAACTCTTTTGCAATCAAGAAGTTACTTTTGCAGCTGAAACAACCGAAGAAGAGGGTGCTGATGTGTTGGGTAACCACACAAGAATGTCCAGTGATGGTCTTAGCGATGAGGTGGACTCCACAAAAGAACCCATTGAAGAGGTTCAAGGTATGGGAAATCCGGCTGCATGTACCGAAAGTAACGATAGCAAAACGGATGTGGTGATAATGGTGCGGAATACTAGTCACTCAACACAAATAGAAGAAAAAGTTAGATACAGGGAAAGCCCGGGTGCATATATGGAAACGAATGATAGCAATGAGGATGTGGTAATAGAAGTGCAGAATAACAGTTACTTGACCCAAACAGAGAAAGATGAGACGCAAGTGATCGTAAATCAGGCATCGATTGCCATTTCAATGGAAAATCCAGATGCTTGCACAGAAAGTAATGAAAGCAAAGGGGATATGGAAGTAAAGGTGCAGAATACTACTGACTTAACACAAACAGAGAAAGATGAGATGAAAGCCAGGATAAATCAGGCTTTAAGTGAAATTTCAAAGTTGAGTACGCTCACTGGAGTTGGGAGCGATGATGGGAAGAGCGTGTGGGAGAATCCGAGTCAACAACGAGCCGATGCCCTAGAGTCCCTGCTTGAGCTTTGTGCGCGGTTACTCAGGCAGGAAAAGTTCGAAGAGCTTTGTGGTGTGCTGAAACCATTCGGAGAAGAAGGGGTTTCGTCCAGGGAAACTGCAATTTGGTTGACCAAAAGCCTCATGAGTGCACAGAAATTTAGTGGGGGTGGTGGAACTTGATGTTTCATCAAATTTTGGGATGGCCAATCTCTTCTTTTCTTTTCGTGCATTGTTGTTCAATTGGGTGTTTTTGTCAATTGTGTTTGGTAAGAGAATGTGTTTGCTTTTAGAAGGTTGTTTGATTGATGAAACAAGCAGAACTATAAGAATGCCATGAACTACTAACAGACCCACAAAAGCACTCTCAGTTCATCACCAATGGAATACCCAAAACCATACGTAAAATTCAATCCCGGAACCGCAGCTATTAGTCTATCCAAAGATATGTGCATATACGAACAGCAAACGACCTCGTGACGTCTACCCTTTTGTGTACAGAACTCAGTACGCATATGAATGTACATTATAGTTGAAAAAGATCCTCTGTTGAACTGTAAAGATGTGAAAATAAAAACAACGTTCATTTCGAGTAATGCTCAAAACTTGAGAACCAACAGGCATAGATACAACCCACCGGCACGCATCTATCGTGCGGAGCACGTAGAGCGACACTAGTATACATAGATATGCATGCTTAATGTATGGGTTCGTGTGTTTCTAGTATATATGGTTTTACGTACTTTCTCTTGCTCAGTAGCTCTTCTTTTGGGATTCATATGTTTGAGAAGTTGTATCCTAGTTGGAACGCGCTCCTTTTTAGATGGGAGCGAGGTTCCGAGGAGATTCTGTCTTAGAACCAAATAGAAGGATCTTCGGATCAAAAGAAAGAAAGAAAGAAGGATCTTGCAACTAAGCTTGATTCCACTGCAATGAGTCCTCCCCTGTCCCGATCCCCCTGTATTTCATAGTCTCTCCATGAGTTTTATTATTACTAACTCATCCACCTGCTTATGAAGGCCAGTAACCCACACCGATTATACCACGACCTTCGATGATAATCATCAATTGAAGCCGTGCGCATCTGTTATGGATCCAAAATTTAACCCGTGCAGGGCTCTCTCCGGGTTTCACAAAAAATACATAAAAATGCCCCATAAATTTTACAATATTTTTTAATGGCCCTGTAAAAAATCCATTTCTAATCACTTTGGATATATGCCAAGGTCAGAATCAAAGGATTAGTTAGACATCAAAGCCTTCTAATTTGGATTTATTAGTAACTTATAATTACACATCACTTACTACACTAGTAGAAAATGTTGACCTTGCGGGCCATGTGGTGATTCCCATCACAAATGCGATGGAATAGGGCTCAATTTGCCTATGCATTAAGCCTTTTAGGCATTTGTATCTGTATCAGAGATTAGGAGAGCCAAACATTGAGAGGATTGTGAGGCTGAGATCAAGTTTGAATGATTGTTGTACCTGGGTGCATGTACCCGGTTTGTTGGTGAACCATGTAAAACTCTGTATTTGTGATTGTGTTCGAGCGGTTTTCGATCCTTGGCGCGCTACAGAAAATGAAGTTTGAAACAGGCGAGAACATATCAATCGGGACAGGACGTGATCTCTAGACACCCTTGATGGGATTACTTATCAGTTATCGCTATCGCTATTGCACCCTCACATGTATTCAAGTTCTTTTTCACAATTCCATAAGCTAAAGCAATATTCTTTTAGAAATTGATTTACACACTCTCTTTTTTTATACAAATATTCCTATTTTTATCCTTTAGCACCTGAATTTACCAAACAGTCCTTGAAACAATATACTTTTCATAAATTTCTGGGACTGTTTATTAAATTCACGTGTTAAAAATTGACACAAAAGAGAGTGTGCATCAAGAAGGGCAGTGGTGTAAATCAATTTCCTACTCTTTTATATGTAATCCTTTTCTTTTAATTTATTTATTGGCCTTTTATATGTAAGCTTTTAGGTATATAGTATATAGAGCATGAATTTAGGGGAGAGAGAGAGAGAGCGAGAGAGGGCGCTAACAAAAAAAAGGCTTATATTATTGCAATTTGTCACAAAAAGGTAACTCAAACAAGACAAAATAAAACATACAAAACGAAGAGATCAAGTAACATCAAAAATTTTAACCACCAACCGGTAATCAAAACAAAATTTCCTTCTTCTTCTGGCCAGATGCACGTTTTTCCCTTCCCTTGTACATTTTCGACGCCTTAGTTCAAGACCAAAGCAACAAATGACAAAATCGACGCTCCGACGAAACCAACCACCGGCAAGGCGGCGGCGGCATCGCTGACGGGTCCCGGTGCGGGAGCCGAGACCTGGGCGAGGGCCCCACCCATGGCGGCGGCAGAGATGAGGGCGGCACAAGCGATCTTCTTCATGTCCATGGTGAGATTTATTTGGAGGGCAAAAGTGAGATTTTTAATTTCACTGAAACCCGCCTTTGGAGATGAAGAAAGATGTAGTAGCTCTCTTGCTTGATGCAGACCTGAAGGAAAATGAAAAGGGTGGTGAAGGTTTTTATAGGAAGAATTAGGGCTATTCTTGGAAATGTGGTGGTTTTTAGATATATGGTTTTGCATGGGATTCGGGTTGGCTTGTTTTTGGGTACGTAGGAATGCATGGCCCCATTAATTAGGGGTTGTGAGTAATTTATGGAGGCAGTTTTGCTAATCTGGTTGACAAGGTCAAATCTATAATTAGGAGAGCATTAAGAAATTAATCACATGATGACAAATGTTGGTCTAATCACTAATGCTTTGGTGACTATTTCTGAGTATTAGATTTTGGGTATCATTTGATATGTTACCATTTTAGTGGTAGAATGTGCCATATTTATTATGTAGTGCACATTTTACCAATACAATGATGACACTTCACATAATACCCAAAATGTGGTATTCGGGCTTGGTCGTCATGGCATTGCTCGTAAATGGATTATGGCAACTACGTAATTTGTCACATTATTTCTTTATCTACGCACTCTTATTCACCCATATCTACGTCCAAAATAGTTGCTCTCCTTAACCAATCCCTCATTCTTAACAAATCCCTTCTTATATATAGCATATCCAACCCACCCTCCATATCTCTAGTTATTTATTTTTTAAAGAATCAGGTTACTCAAACCCATCTCCAAATCCTCATCCAGTTTGAAGGATGAATTTTGGTAGTATAAATATGAGTGCAATTTTGTTTACCCTCCTTCTTATTGGTTAAAATGGTGTGGATCCCACCACAAAGTAATGTCATGCTTACCATGCAATACATTTTTTGGTAAGCATGACATCACTTTGTGGTGGGATCCACACCATTTCAATCAATAGGAAGAAGGGTAATGTTCACCCTCTTAAATGGAGGGTGAACAAAACTCAACTCGTATAAATATGGAGACTTTAAGACTTAGAAGAGAGCAAACTCCTAAATATCAGGTCTTGATCACCCAGCCAACATCTTGGGATTTATATAATAATAATAGTAGTATAAAATTACTCTCTTCGTCCCTTGGTTTGCTCACCTTTCCTTTTTGGGCTTTTCCCAATTGGAGTGTTTGCAACTTTTCCAAATTTAAGAGAGAATTGATTTTGCTACTTCCCTTTTTGTTAATGTCACTTCATTTCTCTCACAAAACAAATCATCTAATCAAGACACAAAGAGAATGATATTAACAAAAAGGGAAGTGGCAAAATAACTCCCCATTTAAAACCACCAAAAGCCAAAGTTTCAATTTTACCCATTTATATCACAACTAATTAAAGTTAAAACTCTAGGCCCTGTTCGGCTAAATAAGCTAACTGTGTTATTTTTTTGTCCGTATTCAATTTTTTTTTTGTATTTGTTAGTTTTGTCAATTTTTTTGGAGATTATTGCATCGTCATGACAAGAGGAATCCAAAATGTAAAAAATTACGATTGAAACCTAATTTTTTTTAATAAAGACAAAAATAAGCTAATAAGCCAATCTTTCTTCCCTTCTTCCTTGTTCACCCGACAAATGGGCCGTCAAAGGTCATGTAGCAGTTGTTGGGTTGGGCTCTCAGGCCATAGGCGTCCCTCACATGGGTTGTTGTGGAGGGCCCAGTTTTAACGCTTGAAGAGAAATACGGAGTAGAAAGGAAAAGTTTACGTATACAGGATCAACATATATACAGAGGAGATTTTATACGTATCGAACGGCGGCTTTGCAGGATTCAGAAGGAAGGAAGGAAGAGCGGCGGCGGCAATGGCGGCGACAACGAAAGCTGTCGGAAAGCGGAGGCGTAGAAGACCGGAAGCACTAAAGGGGAGCTAGAATTGTTCTACTCCCTTATCCCTGAGCAGCACGGAAGAACTATTTGCTTTCGTGCTGCTCGATCTTCTGCACTTGCGATTGATTTCTACTGTATTCCAGTTGATGATGATGATGATTCTCCTCAACCGTCGTACGGTGCGCCCCCGAAACGTATTCTCCCGATCTATAGTAGCACTAACATATCCGGGTCGTCCAGCTTTGCCGCGGTGGATAAATCCATGTACTGCGTCGGTGGCCACAAGACGAACGGCAAGGGGGAAGAAACCTCCGCCATCTACCGTTTCGACACCACCGGTGACAATAGCGGTTCTTGGTTTCGTAACTCGTTCGACATGCGTTGCCCCAGAGTGGCCCCGAGCACCGTAGTCATGGACGGGAAGCTCTTCGTCATTGGCACTCAGGTGGTTTCTGACGGTGCTCCGCCGTTGGTTGAAGTTTTCGATCCTTCCTCTAAATACTCTCTCATTGTGGTATCACCGCCTCCGCCTGAATCCATTCGCGAAAGCATGCTCTTTGTGACTGCAGCCCTTCCTGATAGAAACCAGATTTTGGTGGCTTGCACGCATGCGAATTTTGCTTATCTGCTTGATGTCAAGACCAGAGCTTGGGCACAGCTCGATCACAATGTCGACTTTGCTGATACCAGCGGTGAAGCAGCCGTTGTTCTGAAAACCACTATGTGTTGGTATAACGATAGGCTTCGCATGCTCGTGGCCTACGATTTGAATCTCAAAACGTGGTTTAAAACCTCTGTAAAGGACTTGAAGAGGGTGGGCAGGCGATTGAAGGATGCAAACGGAAACTATAATTTCTCTTTGTTCCCTCTGGATGAAAACCACCTCTGCTTGCTTTGGGCCGATCATGTTACTCCATGCCTCCTTCATTGTACCAAAGTTAGCGTTTCTTTATCGCACGACAGATTTTGTGCCGCTGTTGCCTCCTCCCGATCTTATGTGCTAAGAGATAAATCGCACTTCATCGATGGCATTCGATTTGAATCTCAAAACGTAGTTTAAAACCTTGATAAAGGACTTGAAGAGGGTCGGCAGGCGATTGAAGGACGTAAACCGAAACTATAATTTCTGTTTGTTCCCTCTGGATGAAAACCACCTCTGCTTGCTTTGGGCCGATCATGTTACTCCATTCCTCCTTCATTGCACCAAAGTTAGCGTTTCCTTAACGCACGACAGATTTTGTGCCACTGTTGCCTCCTCCCGATCTTATGTGCTGAGAGATAAATCGCACTTCATCGATGGCCTCCTCCTGCGAGTACTTACTTTTCTCCGCTTTTGGCTTTCCTTATTCTCTAACCTTCATATAATGCCATGTATTAACTTGGCCTAACTAAGACCCATGTATCCATAATGGAATTCAACTCCAACAATCTCATTTGAGTAATAAATATGACTACAGTGAACAGTTTTTAAGATGAAAACAAGTTTCTCGATGCAGCCTTCGCTAAAAGGCTTCCAAGGCCTGTCATACATTATTTAAGCACGCAATATATGTTTAGTTGCATTTGAAATGTGTCCAAGAAGGATACTATCACGTGGCCTGAAAAGTAGATTGTCCATAAGGGGAAACTAAATACATTTGGTACCTTCCTGGCCATACAATACAATTTTTACCTGGAATGAAATCGCGTGTTCGCTAGTTGTCCATCTGATTTTGTGTTGAACTTGGTTGATGCATCTCCCATATGCAAGTTTTGGTGTTCTGGTTGCAGAGATGACATGTTGACGGCAGGGGAAGGGGGTACAACCAGAGAGTTTGGGGGAGAGAGGAGTTCACCGAAAATATTCCAACAAAATCTTCGCACTCCCAGTTAACTAGCAATCTGTGCCCTCCTCTTTTTACGTCTTTCTTTCGGTTCTTGATGAACTAACACACTATAATTCTAAGACCGAGCATGGATTTGCTATCCAACATGCATAGAGAATGGGCCATTGACCTTTTTTTGTGCATCCTAGGGGGAACATCCTTTCTTTTAATGCATCAATACAGTAATCTCGTGTACAGAAGTTGTGGTTTGAGCACTTTTTTCCAATTAAAATGTCATCTAATCGTGAATCATCGGTTGCTTCACTGAACGAAAGTGGGAGTTGGTCTGCTCTACCGAGTGTGCTGGCATAATCAGATGTCAGTGGCTGGCTCCTAGACCGTTGCCTTATGAATTTTGGTTGAAGTTGCTTGTAAGATACGGGGAAGGTAATTAGTGGTTAAAGAGTTCATGTCAGCAACTGTGGATCTGGTAACGGTAACAGATTGCAGAATGGCAGTTCTATAACAGATTGCAAAGGGTCAATTTGGTGGAGCAAAGGGAATATGCAGCGGCTTAATGGTTACTAGTATCGAGCATTGAGAATCCTTCAATCTGATGTTTTTGTATCTCGGTCTGCAACTCCTTTTTCGTGCGTCTTGGCTGAATTTGTGGGAGCACCTTGTATATTTAGCAATCTGATGTTTTTGTACCTCGGTCATTGCTGGACATGCACGATTTCCCTATTCGTACCATTCTCTTAGCTTATACTTGGTTTATCTACCGTAGATGTGGATTCGATGAAACTGAATGCATTTCGAGCTTTGAAAATCTCATTCCCTGGATTGGTACCTCAATTGGTATCAGCGCTGTTAAGATTACACACACGCATTCATCAGGTGTCACGAGGTATCGAATTAATCGCATCAGCTTATACGTCTTTTCTCAACGACAGAAAACAGTGGTCCTAGATAATTTGCCACGCCCTTTGTTGGAGTTTTTCAAAATAAATTGGATTTTAGTTTGGAATTTTCGGAAAGGTGTTGAGTGAGATTTTTGTGAAAGGTTGTTACACCTCTTCACATGAGTTGTGACTTTATGTAAAAGTTGTAGCACCCGTTAAATTAGGGTGTGTTCGTTTGGAAAAGGATGTGAAACATGGGGGTGCTTCCAAGCGGCATGACCCTTTTAATTAAATGTTTCATGAAAGGGTGACTATCAAGAGGCATGTTTACTTCTAATTAAATGTCTTCAATAGACATGACCTTTCCTAACTAGTGTCTTTATAAGACATGACTATTCTAATGTGTGTTTCTTCAAAAGACACAATATTTCACATAAGGGTGCCTATAAGTCTATAAATAGGCCATTGGTCAAGTCATTCGAGACACCAGAAAATTCCATACTAAATTTCTCTCTTTCTCTCTACACATTCTCTTTCTAGAATGGTAAACTGATATTCTATTATTCCACAGAAATAGAATATCAGTCTTTGGTTCTTTTACACTCGCTAAGTGGATATTCTGTCCGTTTTCGTTAGTGCAAACGAAAACGGAAAGAACTTCGAGTTCGGGCTTCGATTTATCTTGAAGGCGGATTTGCTGTAACCCTTTGCATACCATTTGGTGGGGGCAAATGCTGTCTTTAGGAAAGCGACATAGTCGTGACTCGAAGTGTATTTAAAGATTTGTGGAGTCTCGCCAACAGTTCAGAATTTGCGGCAACCGATGATGAAGAGACGATCCCATTACTTTCATCATTCTGAAAGACCTCTTAAAGACCAGTTTTCCAACACCCAACGTTCCTCCTGCTAAACAGTGCTACTTTTGGCTGCTAGTCAGTAGTCTTCAGGTGAATTGGTAGTGTTTTTCATCCTCCACTCTTTGTGCATTCTCACCACGCGTATATATAGCTGAATGAGAATGGGAATCTTTAATGTTACTTTCTTTTTCTTTTTTTTTTGCCAAAATTGTATACATCAGGGTGAGCGGGGTATTAGTATGTTAGTCCACAAGAGTTCAGAAACTATTCATAACCTTGAATCCCAAGTTCCCAACAAACCCTGGCGTGGGGGTCGAACCTCCGCCACTACTGTGGGGAGGGTGAGAAAGCCAGCTGTGCTAGCCTGGCTTTTCAACTCTGGCGGGCGGAAGGAATTTTTTTCTCTATCCTCATCAAACATCTTTTTTGAGCCTTTCCATCAAACATCTCTCTCTCTCTCTCTCCCTTTTTTTTTTTACTTTGTATAAACTCTTTCCTACTCCCACACCCACTTGCATTCTTGAGAAATGACGCAAGTTAACATCTTCAAGGCTTTCGTGATTGCCTTTGTCATTCCCGTCGTCTTTTCTGCTGCCACCGCCGCCGATAGCGCAATGTCTCTGGTGGTTGTTGGGTCCAGGCTTTATGTACATAAGGCACCTGCTCCGGGACCGGATGCCGGAGCTGCCTTCTCGCTGCCGGTTTCCACCGCTATTGTTGCTTCCTCTCTCATCATCTCTCTTCTGGCTCTTTTGAGGCACTGAATTTTGATTTGAGGAAGTTTGGGATATTGGAATTTGTTATGGAATGAGGCCACCCAATTACATTTTTCTTATGTCTTGGGTTTGATGGGAACTATGGAGTTTGTATTGAGGTATGTGGAAGCAGTCTTCAATATATTATCGTGGAATTATGTTTTAGGTTTTGGTTGGTTTCTCTTTAAAAGTGAGATGGATGAACCCATAATATGTAAAAATCACTTATTCATTTTTTTTTCTTTTTTTGATCATTTTTTTTTTCTTTTTTTGAGTAACAAGGATAGAAGGACGAGACTAGAGTTGCAATCTCCATTCGCCATAGCATGCTCAGCCAATGCGCCACTCAGAGCTAGCACACCCATTGAAGGAGCCAAACTCACTAAGGGGTTCTTTCGGAGTAACACCTACCATGAGAGAGTATTCTGTTACAGTAGTCCCACCAATATGTAAGCTCGACAAATGGTGCGCATTACACAACATCTAGTTCACAGGGACTAGTGACCGTGTGTTGTTGGGGGAGTTTCACCGTCACACCACTTGCCATCTCGGCAAGCACCTCCGGCGGTATGTAAAAATCACTTGGAACAATCGCTAATTGTAAATGCCTTTCTCCGCTTAAAAAAATTGAAGCAAATATGAAACGTTCGTAGAAGTAATGACATTTTCCTAAAACCAGCAGTTATTGACAAAGAAAATTATGAAAGTACTTTTTTTCTACTCTCATTCTAGTATTCACTACTATTCACTGATGATTTGTTATCTACAATACCCATTCCAACCTCCCAAATTTGCATATACATCTGAAATAGAATAGGAATGGAAATTTAATTCCACCATCCCTTTGTAATGTTATCTACATTCGATTCTATGCTACAAAGACAACTTAGTTTACGAGGCAGCACCTTTGGACTCCTGAACGTCCAACTCATGCTCTGCTACCATAATACAAGAATCGGCTTCCAATGGTGACCCCATAACGTTTCTTTCCTTGGGTGGAGAATTCAGCATTTCTGTCGTGCACTGTACATCAGGGGTTATGCCAACTTGATCTATGTCATGAAGTGCCGGCGATAAATACTTTGCTACCGTGACGAACAAAGCAGATCCATCATGGAGCTCCGTAACACTCTGCAGTCACCCCAAGAACAGAAAAAGTATGTTGAGGTACTATCAGAGTATCAGTGTTGGAAGTCCTAGAATTAACAGCTATAGCTACAAAAGTAAGCACCATTAGGTATTGTTTGTTGCGACCTACCAGAGCCATCTTTGGGTTCCACATTTCCTATCCTAGATGAAATAAGGATTCCAATACACTAAAATATGTATCTAAAAGTGCATTCTTGACAACATAAGCTAAAGGGAAATTTGTTCTTCAAAGTGATCAGCGATCCACTCATGAGCTGTAGCGATGGCCAATGCTATCTTCAAGTTCATCATAAGCCGGGGGTTGAGCAGTGTCATCACTTCTTTTCCTCTAGGGAAGTGGTGTTGGCATGGTTTGAGTCAAGATAATTAGCTTCTCCAAAACTAAAATGGAAGGGGCAGGAGTAAAACTGCCTGCCTAGTTCTTCAAACCATGTGCAAGCAGGAAGCGCCTTATGTACAAGGTATGAACTTTTTTGGAAGAGGTTAGTAGTACCTGAATTTTTCCTTTCCCAAAGGTTTTGTGCCCAACAAGGATAGCCCGGCCATTGTCGTGTAGAGCTCCAGCCAAAATCTCACTTGCACTTGCACTTCCCTCATTCACCTGTATCAGCGCAGAGAAGTAAACAAAGAGGAACTCAACCTATAAGATCACTATACCTAGCACCTTTGTGTTTTAGCATTATAGCCACAAAGAAGAGCCTGCTCAAACAGAGTCATTTTTTAGAAAAACACGGCTTTCTCCTGGACGAAATCAAAGGTGGATTCAATCTACGAAGAATACAGGATGGAAATGGCATCTATTCCAGGTAATTCACTTGACATATTTGCTCCTTGAGTAAAATGGTTTCCTGGAAAAAGGGAACTTTAAGCTGAAGGTCAAAGACTTACGAGAACAACAAGCGGATCATGTGTTAAGGCATGGCCACTAGCCATATTGATAGGTGCCATATTGCCATCCCTATCAATTGTGTTGACAAGTGTCTCATTTCCATCTAGCCATATTCGGGCAACATCAAGTCCTGCTTTCACCAAGCCTCCCTGTCAAACAATTTGCAAACATTCTGAATGATAGAAAAAGACACTGATAAATTTAAGCCCGTGTATGTACCATAGAGAATGGTGCGAGGGAAGCGAAAAGGTAAAGAAAAATATTACTCTAGAAAGTATGAAGTTAGTAAACCAAATATTCTTCTAGCTCTCCCTATCATTTTTCCCTCCGTACACAAATCTACAAATCCATGACTCAAACATAGCATGAGCAATTTCTCCAAGTTGGCTAAGAATCAGGAAGTTACCGGATTATTCCGCAGGTCCAGTATGTAAGATTCTACACCCTGATCCTCCATCTCATGAACTGTGTTTTCCATATCAACGGCAGCATTCTGTCAAATAAGAATAAAAGTGGTTTTATTCGGCACCTGAAAAAATATATAAAGAATAACAAAATATAGAGATTCAGAAAAGATGGCAAGGCCAAGAGATAAATGATGTAAAACTACCTGAGAGAAAGCTAATAGCTTCACATATCCGGTCTTCAAAAGACGGCCATCTTGAGTTCTATGAGGGATGATCGTGCTGGATATAGGGGAAAGCTTAATAATCTCCCGAGGTAGATTAACCTTCAAGAAAATCCAGGATAAATAATACAGCAAATTTCAGATGTTCACAGTCACTTAATTTTATGCTGATGGCATTATCCAATCTCACTTTGATACCTCTCTAAAACCGGAATTGCTTTCCGAATCAGTACCCTGAAGAAGGAAAAACATTAGATCGTATTCGAAGCCCATAAAATAACAAATGTCTATGGGAGATGCTAAGTTCCAACTAAGGATAGTTTGATACAACACTATAAAGATGTATTGGATAAAGTAATCTTTTCTCGGATGGTATAATTACAAGGATATTGATCATAAACAAAAAAGCAATGGCCAATTTTGTGTTTTGCAATTTAAACAGAGTACAGTCCTTGTTGTATGTGGATCAAAACTACAAAGCAGTGTATTCTACCACCATATTTTATGCAAACTTCATTTTCTCATGGAGTACACCTTGGATTATATGATGCAGTAGTTCTTGCCTCTTGGCCTATAATAGACCTACTTTTTCATAAGTAGTTCAAAATTTTGTTGAAGTTGGGTTAGAGTAGTTAGCACCAATCATACAGGTAAACATAAGTTCTGATGTGACATTTTGGGTGGATACAAACTTTCTTTCCCTTGTATTTGTGTGACGAGATAATTCTTTAGTTGATACCAGAATTCGAGCTTGAAGAATGTGAGCACCTGAGGCTGGGAATGTACTCAAAGGATAATATTTTTTCTCTAAATTTCTGGCATTCTGGATTGGAGCAACCGGTAATTGTGGTTGATCTACCTATGTTAAAGTTCTTAAAACAATCCTGTTCTCCATTTATCATTGTTGGCAAATAACGCCTTTATATGGAAAGAAAAAGACATATAGAAAAGTTCAACAATTACATTGTAGAGTTTCACAATGACACTTGTTCCAGCACGCCCTCTCAACTTCTGTGCTGCTGCTTCACTATCAATACCATCTAGACTCTCTCCTGAAATCACAACCACCACCAATGTTGGAAACAATTAGATTGAACGACATGCAGGTGAGAGAGCCAATCCTCCAGTAAGCATTAGAATACCAAGTAGAGTTAAAAGAACCTGTTAAATGAGCTCTCCTGTTTTGAGATCTTGTTTTCAAACTTGGTGAAAGAAAACTGCATTGCATTTTCTTTTGAATTCTTGTTTTCAAAGCAGTGAAAGCCAAATGCATTTTTTCATTTTTTGTCTAACATAACTAATCGCAAGTATTAACAACAATGGATTTCGAGTTTCAATACAAGTCAATATCCAGCCCCACAATTGGTATTTGGTGGGAAGTACTACAATATATCATTGTTTCCCAACAGTTTTGACGATATCACAATATACTGCTATTGTGAATGTTTAGTGTGGTACTATTGTCCAAGGAATGGAAAGGAAAAGAATAGGAAGGAGGAGGGGAAAAACAGATGAAGTTCATTTGAACTCTGAAGAATTCATGTATCATGTAAATTCTTTAGTCATTAAACCTTCAATGGCACCGTCTAAAGAACCATATAACTTCATGTTTCACAAATGGCCATCAGTTATTTCGAACCAAGATTTAAGAGTACAAGTTAAAAAATTGCTCATTCACAGCAGATAAAAAGTCGACCCCAATTGAACTGGAAAGAAGGATTAGTTTGGTTTGGTCTAGTCAAAACACCTTTAACAACCAAGAAGAAATTTATACAGATTAATGGGTTGGCAAGGACAAAATGTGATTAGTACACAATGTGATTAGTACACACCATTTATCTCGACCAACTCATCCCCTTCATGTATACCTGCACGAGCAGCTGGGCTACCCTCTACACAAGACATAACAACCTGAAATATTAAGAAAGCATCTCCAGTCAATTTGACAGCTTAAGAATGTATGAAACTATAGAAAATTGACAAGATAGACAGAGAAGAGAGGGTATTGTCATTACTGTCATGCTTTATAAAATACTTCCGGAGAATGTGCAACATAACATAGTAAGAATTTCCACTTTCTATTCGACAGTGAACAAGTAATAGAACCACTATTTTTTTTCCTGAAGAGGCTAATAGAACCACTACATGTTTGAGAGAAGTAAAGTGCATTTCTTCATCCCTGTTCACACAACTGATCCATGTTAGTTGCCTTCATATTTTAGCATCAGAAACATGTACAAAGTCCCCTTTGCAATGCTGCACTTCAATCGATTGTGAGAAGAAAGTAATCACAGCTTTCACTTACCAAATGCCCAGTTTTGGGCTCCATATTTATAAAGAGGCCAACTCCTTGCAAATTCCCATCGCTACCGATCCTAAAACTCTGATATTCCTGGTAGCCAAAAACCAATGTCAGATCATAATGGATCCATTTTGATATGGTTTTGACTCATGGGAGGAAAAACAAACTTTTGCAGCCAGAGTATAGGAAAAGTTACAACCAACAAGATTGATGCAACTACTAAAGCAGTTAAGGTTGTTATTCTTTCCCTAATAGTGATACATCAGCACAAGGAAAAATGTTCAATTTTATTATTCGGACAGCCTCGAAGTAAACATTTTTATCTGGAAGAACAATAGGAAGAAAATAGTAGACCTTCGGACTGATAATCCGAGTGAAGGGATCTCCAAGTGTGGAAAGCATTCCGCTGATCTTGTTATATGCTGCATCTGCCGACCTGAGTGGAAACATTTCAACCATTGTTTGTTGCAGCTTTAAATCCCAATCTGCAAGAACAAGTTGAAGAAGTCAATTTTACTTCTTGGTTTTAACAAGAAACTGGATCATAGATGAACATAATAAATCGGGCGTTCTGAATCTTTCCAGGCTGTAGTAATAATCACATTAAATTTCATTTTGTTTATAGGTTTGCCAAACGGGGGTTCTGAACACTTAATTACTGTTTGACGTGTTACCTTGATGATTAAAGGTGGGATCAACGAAGGTCTCTCTGATCAAGCCCCAGGCTTCCACAAGAGTTCTCTGAACTGTATTCACCTACCAATAAAACATTCCCTAATGAGCAAAACACCTCACATAAACTAGTCCAACTGAACAACTTGATCAATAAGGTTCATAAACGCCAAACAAGAACATCAGGAAAGATAGATATGTCGTGACATGAGGCACCCAAAAATAGGATCTGGATTATATGAACGCATAAATGAAGAAATTAAAGACATAAACACGAGATAAAATTAGATTTGTGTGGTTCACCCAATGTGGCTACATCACACCTTTTTTCCTGTAGGATAAAGCGGTTTGTAAAGGACGATCAGCACAAAGACCACCTTCGTCATGACCATATGAGTTGCTAACCGCTGTGCTGGTGGGTACCTTTCACCACAGCAGCGGTGAGGTGCGAATTAAACAAGAGTGCCATCACACATGGCATCTGGTTCACGACGACAACTACCGCAAGCGCTTTGAACTCGCGACAGCATGCTAGGGAGCGATTTTCACCCACACCTTTGCACTCAACTACCACCTTGGTGGTGGCTACATCACACGATTGCTACTACAGTTGTTTCTATGTAAGGATTCTAAGAAGAATAACAGAACTTGAAATTTTTTCGTTTCTTCTCATTTCTAACCTCTTTTATTCATTGAAGATAAGCAATAGTAATCTCATTCTTCTTTTTACTCATTTTCCCACCTAAGTCACAAAATCCTTTAGTAGAACCCTCTGCTCTAGGTCTTAATTCTCGCTCTACCCTCATACTCTCAATCTCTCTCTCGCAAATTTTAATAATTTGCATGTTTTTTCGAAATACACTTTCTCGCTTTCGCTCACACGCATTTATGCGACTAAGGTTGACTTTGGACTAAGTTAATTCTCGTTAAAGACAATCAAATTATTTCCCTTTCAGTTGCCCTTTTTTTGAGCTTTTGTCATAATTTTTACGAAACATCGTTTGTCTCTCGACGAGGTTCATAGAAGTATAAAATATAGACCGAAGTTGAAAAAAAAAAAAATCATATGAGATCGATGCGCTAAAGCAATAAAGACTGTCTTTTTTGTTTTTGGATTTTTTCCCGTGAACTATTTTCAATATTGGTCTATACTTTTATACTTCTCCAATTCTTCTTGTTGAGATGAACGATTTACCGAAAAACAACCAAAAGACCCAAAAATTGAGGCCCAAACGACATTAAAGGAAGAAATACAAGTAAACAAGGCAAATACAAGTGTCCAAATGAATCACCTCACGAGCACGTGAAGCAGGAAAAGCAACCGTTAAGGATTCCGCAGTAGCCGGAGAGTCCCAGCAAATGCAAACAGCTGCCACCGCCGCCGCCGCCGTAAAACCGACAACTCCTCTCGCGATAGATTCAACCACTTCTTTACCACTACTTATCAAACTCGTATCGCTGCATCTGGGCAACAACGACTCTCTTCTACTATCAATTTGCGCATCATGCTTTGTCCTGAATAACGAGTTTCGAGGCACAAACACTCTGCATTTTCTGGGTGTGTGGTATTTTGAAGATACTGAAGTGGGTTTCGGAAGTTTTTTCGAGATTGGAGAGAAGTGGACTGGGTTGAGGTCAAATTTTGGGCGCAGTGCTTCCATTTGCACCTCTGTTTCTTGGGGGAATTTTGTGTGGAGAGAGAAGGGGGAGGAATGGAGAAAATTCGGGGAGTTTTTGAGGCTTTGTTAGCCTCTCAATGATTTGGAATGTTTAGAACTTCTGGAGAAAATGTTATGGCTTGTGGGAATCTGTTTGAGGAGTGAGGACCCCACTTGAATCTTCAGTTTTTTTCTGGTTGTGGCGTGGGATGTGTTGCGTGTAGGAGTGTTTTGAGTGGAGCAATGTGGAACCTCAAATGGTAGACACGTGGGGGCAAACTAGGAGAAGCAATTAATATACAACCACACACTTACGCACAATCACACAAATTCACTCACATCAAACATGGCCCCACACACGCTATACGTCAAACATGGAACCTATGTTTGATGTAAGTGAGTTTGTATTATTACATATGTAAATGTGTGTGGTTGTAATATACTACTAGCTATGAGAAGATATTCAATGCCCCTCGCAAAGTTGAACACAAGTATGAACCACACTTTTTTTTTTTTGGAAACCAAGGAACAACCCTGCAGCTAAGCAACTATTGGACCCGACTGCGTAATTCAAATCTCGAGGGAGACTAGCACAGCAATCCACCGCCATGGCTCCCCGCTTAAATCATGGTTTACCTCCGGGGAGAATTATGTTGCAAGTGCAGATTCGCCCTTAATATGAGATTTTCACACTTGGAGATGTATATACAAATCTGGACCATTGGGGGTGAGATACATCCCCAAGTGTGAAAGATTCCATTTTTGAGAATTCTATTAATTATTTATAGTTTATAAGGGTGATTTCGGTTCGGTTTGGTATGAAATTTTCATATATCGATTCGATTCGGTCCAAATATTTTAAGGACCGATCCCAATCGGAGTTGAGTTCGGTTCGGGGTGGAATCTGCCCGGTCGGAGATTTGGGGAATTTCGGTCCGCCTGAAATATAATTTTTATTATTTAATTTAAAGTGTATATATGTAAAACATATATAAAAAGTGTAAAAATATATAGTCGGTTGGTTTGATCCAGCCAAAATTTTAGGAAACCGAGGCCGAACCGATTTCGGCCCGGTCCGGTCCGGCCTTACCCCGACCGAAAACTGAACCGATTCAGTTCAGTCCGGAAAAAACCCGACCTTACCTAGACCGAAAACCAAACCGGTCAGTCGATTTCTTCGAATTTTTTCGGTTCGTCGATTTTTGTAACACCCTTAATAGTTAACTGCAAAGTCAGAAATTTTGCTAGGGTCTCTAGGTTTCTGATCTTTCCACCATTATGAATTGCATTTTACTGGTTATATGCATTTCGTATCATCTTTATAGTTATACAAATGTATATGCTTTCTTTTTCAGTTTCTGCTTGGTACCTTTTCACATAATCTATATGCTTTATTTGGTTGTGGAGGAGATAAGCATAGAGTGTGATTTAGGGCTTCTCCCAACTAACGTTCAATACTTGAGACCACATATCCCAATGTATGCTTTATTACCCGGCCTCAGATTTGGACATTACTCAGCCTCAGATTTTTAGGTTTTTTAATCTGATTGGGATTGTTGGTTTGCTACTTGCAAATTTTCTTTGTAAATTTCTGAATAACGATTAGGGTTTGGGGTGGGGGATAAAAATGGGAGTTTGTGGATTTTGGGAAGGCAAAGAAAAGCCCAGGTTCCAAGACCTCCCTTCCCCAAGTCCACCACTTGAGCTGTCCACCAGGAATTGGCTTTATGTGTTTGAGCCAATTCCACCAAAGTCCTGGTGGACTTGGGAAGGGACAACTTGAATCATGAGCTTATCTTTGCCTTCCCAAAATCCCAAACCCCTATTTTTATCCCCCACCATTGTAATTTAGAAATATGCAAATAGCAAACCAACAATCCAAATGGGATTAGAAAAAAAAAAATCCAAAAATGGAAAACCCAGATGTGTAGAAGAAGAGGAGGGTGGGTAATAAAGCATACATTTGGATATGTTAGTTGGAAGAAACCCTAAATCACACTCTATGCTCATCTCCTCCACAACCAAATAAAGCATATAGATTATGTGAAAACATACAGAGCAGAAACGAAAAGAAAGTATATACAACTATACATTCGTATAACTATAAAGACGATGCAGAATGCAGATAACCAGTAAAATGGAATTCATAATGGTGGAAAGATCATGAACCCTAGCAAAATTTCTGACTCTCCAATTTGAACATTGCAGTTTGAAAAATCTACAATATGCTGCAAGTTTTGTGCCTTGCAAACTGCCAACAATACATGCCTTTGTGGCTATATTATGATGCTAAATTGGTTCTGATTCTTATGCTTGCAATGCAATGACAATAACAAGTAAATAATAACAAGAACACCTGGACGTTTTCATTCACTTCAATTTTACACAAGGACATGTTTCATTCATTTCATACACCAACACTCTTTGAGCCTGGTGTCAGGAGACAATTGTTGAGTTTGAGTGGCTTTATCTGAGAATTTCAAAATCAATGAAACGAAACCTCAAGTAGGAATCAGCAGTCGTGATCGCAGTAGATCTCGATTTTGATAGCCAAATTCAAACAACTAACGAAATGGGAAAGTGGTTTTTGTTTTTGGGTGAAAAAATGGGAAGTGGATTTGATTTCGAACAAAACGGAATTTGGGAAAGATTTTGTGCGAAAAAGTTGAATGGATTGACAATAACAAGTAAATAACAACAAGAACACCTTCATGTCATACACCAACACTGTTTAAGCCAAATCCTGGTGGACTTGGGGAAGGGAGGACTTGGACCATGGGCTTATCTTTGCTGATTTTTTAGATTTGGCCGAAGACTGTTTGGATTTGGCTGCGGCGGTGACGGCGGCGTTGTAAAGAAGAGGTGGAGCAGCCCCAACTGCCGCGGGGCGATGACAGCGTAGTGAAGAATAGGTGGAGCAACCTTGGCTGTCGCGTGGGCAATGACGGCGCCGTGAAGACAAAGAAGATGAGTAGGAGAAGAATCATCCATCATCCAATGAGATATTGTGCCAGTAAGACTACAAGTAATCTGACGATCCATATCTGCTACTCCAAGAAACCCTAGTGATTCAGTACTGTGAGCAGAGATGGAAAAGGATTGAATGCAAAGATGGAGAATTTGTATTATGAAATAAGCTAGAGAGTACAACTTGCTTGATTTTTTTGTTGATATAAAATGGCTTAGACTCATCTTCTATTTATACTATTCTATGGATTGTTCTAGTTCATTGATATTTTCTACAAGATATTAACTGGATAAGTTTTAGATTCAAAGATACTTTTTAATGAGATGTGTATTTAAAGATGTTTCTAGAATAATAATAATAATAATAATAGGTATTGTAAGTCTCAAGAAGCTACATATTTGTAAGTTGTGAGAAGTTATTACATCTTGAGCTTCTCTTCTTTGAGCTTCTCTTGTATTTGGACTTTAAAACCTTGAACTTCTCTTTGGGTTTAACTTCGAGATAACAAATTAACTTCTTTTTTTGATAGGCAACAAAATTATTATTACTCGACAAAGGGTACATCGAGGAGGCCAAACTCCAATTACAAGAAGACCTTGGATCAAAGAGATGGCCACAAGAAAAGAAAATAAAAGAAAAGAGGACAATGAGAAATTGAAAGAAATCACTACCGAACACAACCCAACACAGCTAACACCTATAACAAAATCCACTCCTATCATCATCAAACTGACAAGGATGAGTCCAGCCTTGGAGTAAACTTCAAAGAAACAGCAACTTCAGCATTGAAGAGACAAACATTCACCAGAAAACCTAAGCAACCAAGGACCTGGAGACCTAGAGCACCAAAACTGAACTTCTTAACAAGTAACAAAAAATCAAAAGTTATGTCACCCATCTTGTTAATGTAGGCTATTTTTTCATCTATACGATCAGCTTGGTATGAGAATTAATCCGACATTCTTATCCGGGTATATATCAGTAAGTAGATTACTTTTCATAAACGAACAGAGTTAGTGGGTTGGACTCCTCCCCCTGCGGGTTGCTTTAAACTTAACTCAGATGGATCATTTCTTGCGAGTTTAGGTACTGGTATTGCAGGTGGGCTTATACGAGATGTCATGGTAATTGGGTTGTGGGATTTCAAAGGAAAAATGTGGCGGCATATTGTAGCTTGGCAGTGGAGTGTTGGGCTCTCCGTAATGGTTTGCAACTTGCCTTGGATTATAATTTGGGAAAATGACGGCCCATGACGTGTTTTGATAATAATACCCACCAAAAACATGCTAAGAACATTTGTTAATGTTGAAAATGTCCTTGGCGGGTAATAATTATCAAAACACGTCATTGACCGTCATTTTCCCTTATAATTTGCAGGGCATTTATGTGAAAACAGACTCTATATCGTCGTTGCACCTCATTGACAAGCAAGAGTTGGGTAATCATGAGTTAAGTAACAATTTATCTGATTGCAGGGAATTGCTGGATAGGCTTGAAGCCCAGGTGTACCATGAGTATCGGGAGGCCAATTGAAGTGCAGATGCAATTGTGTTAAAGCTAATATTAGTAGTAGAGATAATAGTCTCGTTGTTATTCAGTCGATTCCGAACTGTATTAATTAGGTTATCCTTGAAGCTATCTCCATCCTCGAATCCAACAAAAACACCTTCCAATCTTACACCAATTAAGCCCGTAGTTAGAAAAAAAGTTTGGTGCTACATAAAAGGAAACCAGATTTAAAGTAGCTCCCACGCCTTGATCATGTCTCATTTTCATGATATGATATCTGTTTGGTACGTGTGTTTATTTGCGCTTGGATATTCTTCTATCTTATCTCTACAAAATGAAAAATCTTTGATATGTGGGGTGGTTTTCGCTATGGGTCTGGATCTTCTCCTTTGCATCGCGAACCTAGTTCTACAAGACAAGAGGCCAGTGACCACACATTGAGCGGCCCAATAGGCTGTATGGGACACTGGTTGTCGGTTTGTTGGACTTCCCCAACTTGGGCCCATTAAGACGGTCCGGGCGCAGAACCCGCCAACCGGCCTCCATGCCGGTTTTCGGTCGGTCCAACCCCGGTTCATATCGGTTTCGGTTTTAAAGCTGGAAAAAATTTAAGTTTCGGTTCAATCTTGGGATAATGAAATTATGGCCGAGCCGAACCGAACCGAACCGAACCGAACCGAAAATACTAATTAAACTGGCATGGGACCGAACCAAACTGATTACCTAAACAGAATGTTATATAAAAATAGGTGGAATTTGAGTGAAAAAAGATGACTTTTGAATTGGTGTTTGATAAAAAAAAAACAGGTGAAACTTCTTAAATTGATTAGTTTGGCCCAGTATAAAGTTTTAATTTTTGACCCAACTAGGCCCAAGTCAGGCTGGTGTTCGATAAAAAAAAACTCTTAATTTGATTACTGATTAGTTTGGTCCACTGTCAAGATTTCATTTTTGGCCATCTAGGCCCAATTTGGTCAGTCCGAATTCCCCGACCGGACCGACTCCACCCAAACCATATCAGACCGATCTTCATCCCGGTCGGGATCAGTGCTAGAAATATAATCCTCTAACCGAATCGGTCTCGAAATTTTTTGCATTGAATCGCCCGAAACCAAACCGATTACACCCCGATTTTCAAGTTGAACCACAGAAATCTTTTGTACTCTTTTGCTATTGCTTTGTTTATTTTTGTTCTACTTTTGGATTTGGTCAAAATGGAGCATGAGTTTTTTTGGACCCCGCTGACTAACCCTAGCTCCGCTGTACAGACTCTCCTCCTCTATGTGGGGATGAAACATGACATAGGAAGCATCATAATATTTCAAATAAGCAATTAATTTCTACCGTCGAATTTATTTAGCTTACCATGTTAAAGCTGTTAGAAGGACAAATGGCTGATAAGTGCTCTCAAAATTATACTTATGTATTACATATATATGTCACATATATATACACACCTACGGGCCATATGCCAACCGGATTAATTTTTGGTGAATAGAGAGCGCGTGGTTCCACTAACACCTAAAATAACACTTTGTTTTTAGACTCTCACCGAATGATTGAAGCCGTTCAATTTGTTTAAAACATGGTTTTAAGAGCTCCCGTAAAAAATCAACTCATTCTGATATCAGTAAGACATTGTTCGACTCATTCATTTTATATAGTACATTATTCAATAACGTGAGCTCCTAGCTAGATGTTCACCACTTCGGCATCGATTTCGTTTCTCTTTCATCATTATTTATGTGGCATTTTCGTATTTAAAAAACTGAATATGAAAACGGATATAATAAGGATAGAGGGATATGGTGTTACTATATGTAGCCCCGAGCACATATACAATCCGAGTGATATAATATCCATTGTCTATATCAGGTATCCGGGTGACAATAAACACTGAATATAAATAGTTCATATATACTATTCAAAGTATATCATGTTCGCCCCTATATCCCGTCGGCAAATGGGAAGCTATACCACACTACAATAGTCTATATGGACATAGCCTCTACTATAAAGAGGTGTATCATTTGGACATGATCAGGTGATGTAGGGCCTCTGTATGTCAGTTTGGGCCTATGGTCTTTATTCTTTTTGTCTTGAGAATGCAACAGTTGCCATAATACCCAGATTTCAAGGGCAGATGGGGCACCCTAGCTAGGGCTTATTTCCTACCACATACAAAAACAGAAGGAGAAATAATTAGATATTGATAGGCCCACCCCTAATTTTGACAATGAGACATCCCTACTGGCTTCTTTCTAGCCACTTCCTCCTCCATTTATGTCTGCTAGTACAAATTTTGATCTTTTTCACTTCATCCTCAATCCCATTTACTACTTTTATATTTTCATTTACCAAAGTTTTTTCATAC
Source organism: Rhododendron henanense subsp. lingbaoense (assembly GCA_020567845.1). NCBI lineage: Eukaryota > Viridiplantae > Streptophyta > Magnoliopsida > Ericales > Ericaceae > Rhododendron > Rhododendron henanense. The sequence continues at coordinate 1,753,445 of CM036317.1, forward strand.
AGTATCTTATATCAATTTTTTGTTTACTTTTTATTGCATTTTTTAATTATTTTTCATATGAAAACTTGCTGCACATTTTGTATTAATTGCGCAAAAAAACTGCAGCGTTTTCATGTTATTCTATAAAAAAAAAAAACTTTATGGTTAGTGATTATTACAGACTCTTTTTTACCATTTGCACTACTTTGTTCTTGTATCATGTAGAATTACAATATTGTCTTTTCGCTAGTTCAATTTTTCATGCATGAAAGGGTACAGTTGTAATCCACATGAATGGAAACCAAAAAAAAATAAAAAATGCAAATGCTAGAAAAGAGATTCTAAAAATCAATTACCTTTTTAAATTGGTGTCTATTTATTTTAATTTGGAACAAAAGAGGCATATAGAATGCAAGAAGCAAAAAAGGTATTGGACAATACTGGTTGTAGTTTTGCTTTTCCATGATATTTAAAGGTAGTCCTGATTTTTTTTCCCCCCTTCACTTTTCTTTATCAACTTTTTGGGTAAATTGCATAATTATACTGGAGAAAAATTATTCTTCTAGGAAACTGGTGAAAGTGTTCTTTTCTCAAAGAAAAAAGTTCTCCCCTTTTGTTTTCACCAATTTTTTTTCCCTTTTTACAAAGAAGATGTAATGATCCTGAGACCTATCAAATTTTGAAAGGGTCCTACATTTAATGGGCATTTTCCCTTATGGCCCTCCAAAGTAGAGATGCATGTGATTGGCTGGTCAACTATTAGGCTACTATTAATGACCTATCTTCAATGCCTCAATAACATACCAAATGGTTAATGAATGTTTTTTAGAAGAAATTATTAGTGGTGAAAGGTTTTTTTTTTTCTTAAGCTTTTCCTTCATGCATGTTTGCTGTCTCCGTTCCACTAAGGGAAATAAGTACTTAGATATTAAAAGTGATGTATTGTGAAAGAATGGCCTGTCTCGTAAAGCGGAAAATAAGTACTTAAAAAATAAGAATCTTAGCAGAACGGAGCTAACTATAAGAACCATAATGATAAATTGTTCACATATATTTCATTAAATTTATTCTTTAAAAATATAATTAAGAAAAAGAAGAAGATCAAGATAGGATTGTAGATCTGTAGAAAGATAAAAGCACCCATAGGCAACCTGTTGTTCTCCCTAACCTAAACGGCATGGGAATAAAAAGCAAAAAACAATTATTTCGAAGATTCTTAATTTCAGTCCACATGTTTGAATTGAGTTGTCGTAATCATGGATCAAATTATCGGCAACTAGCCCGAAGAATTCGGATCAAGAATGAAAGTACAGATCTGATCTCTTAATCTTTTTTTTTTTTTTTCTTTTTCTTTTGATCCTTGATCTTAATCTGATCTTTTTCTTTGTTGATAACTTGATATCTTGCCCAATGAACCATCTAATCTGAAATATCGATCTCCCAACATCCACTAACGGGATTAATCCCATTAATAAAATAGGAGCGAAATGCCTTACAAACCAATCCAACACAAAAATTGATAGCACATGAGTAAGAATTTATACTATATATTTATATATCTCTAATATCCACCTGTATGGAACTACTCTTTTTTCCCCACTACTGACAAGCTTTTTTTTTTTTCTTGGCAAAAGGAACTTTTATTAAACTCGAAGAGGTACATCGAGGGGGGAGCAAACATTACATAGAAAATATCCAACCAAAGTTGGATAGAACACCAAACTACACTTTCACTTTTCGAATCCCATCCAAATAACCTTTGAAATCCTCCACCGTGTAGATCTTGATGTCAAACAAAACCTTCATTTACATAGCTACTCTCGTTTTAATTAAATCCACCACTTCCGAAGCTTGAGTTGTTGCCCCATTGAATATATACCAATTCCTCGTTAACCAAATGGACCAAAGCGTTGCAAAAAAACGTACTTCCCAAATAGCTTTCTCCAAGTTTCAGAACCTGCACCCAAACCACCAAGGTGCTAACTCTGCTAAAGAAGATGGACATACCCATTGAATATTCCATCACGCCAGAATTTGTGACCATACCCCCCACGAAAATCGACAATGTAAGAGCAAGTGTTGAGGTGTTTCCACATGTAGATCACATAAGGGGCACATTGCCCATTGAAATTCAGAGATTAAATTTCTATCAAAAAGTACTGACCTCGTGGCAACTCTATCTTGGATGGCCATCCATGAGAAAATTTCCACTTTAGGGGGACTCTGATTCTTCCACAAAGAACCAAGTAGAGCATTCTGTGACTGTGTTTGGGCTTCCCACTGTCTGTAAACCGATTTTACAGAGAAAATTTTATCGGTTGTCCAAATCCACTGTAACAGATCAGGCTTTGAAGGATCTAGTGTCACACCATCCGGTCTACGTTTCAAAGCCACATATTGCTGATTTTCCCGAAACCTTAGAGTGCCCCTAAACAGCAAATTCCAATCACTATTGCCCCCTAATCCACAAAAACTGCTCAGGACCTCATTCTGTTGAGTTGATCGCCTATACAGCCTGGGAAATTCATCTTTAATCGCTATAGGACCCAACCACACATGTTCCCAGAATACGTATCTCGACCGGAGTTTACCTGCACCTTGAACCTCTCCCGGATAGAGAATCCAAGTGCCGAATCAACATTGCCAAGTGAACAAATGTCCCTCCAAACATTAGATATCGACCCAGAACTAGGCAAATACGGGAGCTAGCTCCTCCGGTCCAGTAGTGGGCTTTATTTAGGTGATTAGAATAGCAATAGTTGGTTAGGTTATCTCTAATAAGCGAAGGTCTTATGTGGAAATTGACCAGCTTTCTGTATATACCTAATTACACCCTAATCTAGTCTACAAAAAGAAAAAGAAAACAAGCAGAAAGTATATCATTCACAATATGAAAATTCATACTCCTATAACTCTTTTTTTTTGTTTTTTGTTTCTTCTCTCTTTCAGATCAAATGTGCGATAAGATTAACAATGATGGGACATAAAACTCATATGAGCTTTTTTTTCTTTTTTTCTTTTTTTTTTGGGGTAAAACACTACCTATGTAATTCACTAATTCCCATAGATGTACATAGTCCAAAGGCTCCAAACTGATGGCCAATCAAGCACACCACAATGGTATGTGTGACTATAGTTCATTTGCATGCACAGCTATTAGGAAGCTCAAAAGTGTATATACATACAATTAAGGTTAGTGGCCTAGTGTTTCATGACTCCCTCTCAAGTAATTTGGGAGAACAAAAGGTTCAAGATTTGAGTCGTGCGATTGACGTTTTCTTGAATTTTGCCCTCTTGCAAAGTTCAATTAATTATGTTCCACTAGCTATTGATAGGACCGTATCATGAGTTATAGGTCTTTGGTCCTTTTCGCGGCCCGCTTCAAGTCTGAGGTTCCTGTGGTCATGATAAAGGGGAGCGCTACGCTCAATCGCCTCTTGCTCCACCCTTTTAAATAGCTTAAAAAATAATATCTGTGTAGGAGTATATGCTAGAAATTCGTAGATATATATACAACTATGTAAAAGTATCTGAATTATAAGAAAGTGTACGCAAATGTGTACCTATTATTCCTATAAGAATTTACAGATAAACCCTTTTGATTTGATTGGTATAAATGTCAAACACAACTTTTTTTTTTCTCCTGAACTAATGCAGAGAGAAAAGCCTAGATATGCTCTCTCTCTCTCTCTCTCAAAGTATTCTAGCTTTCTTCACTATGAAGTTATTCAAACATATTCCTACAAAAAAGATACCCTCATAACCATTGCCTACAAATTGGAGAATCATCAAAGTTTCAGACATTTAAAGCGATATAACTTTAGTAGAAAAGAAAATACGGATCAAAGCTGATATTATGGCACGGATAATGATCATGTGGTAAAGAGATCTCTAGGTACAGTACTCCAAAAGAAGATTTTTTTTTGTTTCCCCCTTCATTTTATAAAATTTATTGTTTCATTCTTTTTTTCTTCTTTCTGAAAGGGGTGATTATGAGTCAAGATTTTTTTTTAACCTTTTCGACTTTTCCTTTTCTCAATGGGGCCTCTTGTGCAATTTTGTCTCAAATCAATGCCTATAACCTAAAATCTGAAAAGAACGTACCTTTTCTGTTGGCAAAAATTTTTCCCACCAAATTTATAGTTTGTACCATTTTTTTTTATAAATAATTGGATGTCCGGACCAGGTTGTGCGCAACTTGACAAATTCCGAAGTTTTGAAACTAACGACCAAACAAATCTCTAGTGGCCCAATTTATAGTAGTACACCTCATGGAAGAAAACAAATGTACATGATAGTCAATGAATCCAAAGTTTTAATTAAATCAAAATGCGCACAAAATGTAGTGTGAAAAAAAATACTCGACTCCATCTTTAAATAAGTGTCCGGCATGCAAACCTAGAATTACAAAAGATGCATGTTTTTTGTGAAAAAATCTATTTTTTTTCACAATCGATCTAATAGAACTCATTGCCATATGTGGATTTGTGAAGAAAATTTGATTTTTTTAACGAAATAAATGCATCTTTTTAAAGGTCTAGGTTTGTGTGGCGAACACTTATTTAGGGACGGATGAAGTACATATTTTAACAATAGCTTATTGGAATCTATAGCATTGATAATTCCTTTGTTCTCTTTTGCATACCACTCGGATTAGTTAAAGTATACTCTTTTTTTTTTATAACTCAGATGTCTGGATTAGTTTACGCACACCTCAAATAATCATGAGGACCAATCTCACCGTCCACCATGCGGTATGCGGAAGTATACTCATTAATGGCTAGTACTTAACAAAGGTACCAAACAATTACTATATTCGAGAACATTGGTCTGGGTCTTGGACCATGTGTTTTTTCGAATGGTGTGCATGTTTACCTTCAAAGTGAAAAAAAAAAAAAAAAGGTTCATTCACTATGGTGTGTTCTGGTGAAATTCAACCAATGACAAATTAAGAACTTGAGGATTAATCTAGCAACTTTAATAGCTAGGGACGATAGTTACATGCACCAAGAACATTTTAAAGACTATAGCTTTATTTTGTCCAAATTATTCAGCCGAAGGTAACCTGATGACTTTTTTTTGTGACTAAGCATAAAATTTATTCCTAGAATCTCTGTTTTACAAATGGGCAAATATTTTATTTTTATTTCAAGTAAAATAGAGTCAAGTTCCAGTTGAGGAACAAAAAGTTTACTTGGAAATGGAAATCAGTAGCATTACTCTCTCTCTCTCTCTCTCTCTCTCTCTCTCTCTCTCTCTCTCTCATGTACTTACTGAAATTTTACTATACATACATTGGGATGAGAAAATACAAAAACATTGGGATGGGAAAATTCTTGGGTAGGTTTGAATAATGAAAAGCTAGTGATTCGAGGCAAGGGGGGGACAAAGCTGTCTCCTTTGTATCAGAATATGAATACAAGGAGATAGATATATATAGAATAAATATGCATATAGTGTGTGTATATATAACACATTTATATAATATGCTTTGGTCTCCTTGACAAGAGCTCCATGCCAATATTGTTCTGCATATCAAACTTTATCATAATTAATGTTTAACTCAAAAAGTGTAACAAGAACATAGGGAATGAGTAGAAAAAGGAAATTAGTCTCGGGATTTTAAGTGAGAGGAAGAAAGCTGTGCTCTCAACTGTTTTGTCAGGCAGGAGAGAGAGAGAGAGAGAGAGAGATGTGTGCATGCAAGTGTACTATTTATATATTAGTGAGAGAAAATAGTACCAAAAGCTTTTGCATACTGTTTCGGGCTGGTAGTTTCACATTGTCGCAAAAAATGTGCTTACATGGAGCATTGATGGTCAGATGTATATCTATGCTATACGTACCCTCTAAATGGCCCTCGTCGTGAGCTCAAAATCTTGATCTGAACCGTCGACTACGTAGGCCTCAGGGCATATAACATCTCTGCGAAAAATCAAGTTCCTCAGACATCCATAACCAATTGAATGAATTCATTGCACTTTGCTTCATAAATGAATGGTAAGTATAATTTTACCAATAAACGACCTATTGATATTCAACCAATTTAATTTTTTATAGGGTTGTTCTCAAGCTGAGGTCCACGAAGCGAACAGTCTGGCTCACGTTTTCAGGCTTGACGCCGAGGCCCATTTAATTTGAACGGGTACAACAACGGCACACCTCCACCACACCTTAATCCTCCAAATCCCTTGAAACTCTTCTTTTTTTATCAGTCTTATTCCAGGTCCACGACAATGACCAAAATGTTCATCATGTAGATCTTGCACGTACAGAACAGTGTTGATGTAAAAAATCAGTCCAACTGATACATGAACACCTCAAAATGCACATCACCTAAGTTCAAGATTACAGTCACGGCATTTTGTACCCAAAAAAAATTCATTATATGTTCATGTGTATATGGTCCAATTAATTGATTTTGTATATGAACGTTGTTCTCTGCTAGAAGAAAATACATCTAATTATTGTGGAACCAGTATGAGGGCAAAAATTAAGAATTTGGAGCAGCCGGTGCGGAGGGGAGCACAACTCCAATTTATATCCAAGGTTTTTCCACCACCACCTGTTGTAGTCCACACCGTGCATGTTTTGTTCTAATCTAAACTGTTCATCTTGAAGAATTTGCAGATGACGCAAAAAAATCATCTTGATCGGATATTAATAGGTATATCAAAAAAACAAATTTTGATTCATATAAAATGGATGGTCATAGATAGTTTAGCTTCAAAATCTATGACCGTCCAATCAATAAACTAAAATTTAATTTTGGATATATTAATCGATATTGAATCAAGCTGATTTTTTACATGAATATACTAATCTACAAACCCTACAAGATGAATAGTTCAAATTTTAGCAGAAAAATTTAGGTGGGGCCCACAAGCGATGGTGGAGACAACTTAACCTCGATGAATATACAGTTGGTTTCAAGAATAACTTTACACCTTAAATCACTTACCCAAAAAAAACAAAAACTTTACACCTTAATTACGTACAGAGTAGATGTGGTCAACGTAGGAATCATGTACAGTGGTAATTATAGATCTATGGAGTTGATTTAAGGTGGTAGACCATGTCAACCTACTTTATTTAATTTGGAGCTTTTTATTTTTTGAGAAGACATTAAATAAAACGTTGACACCACATTATAAATTGTTTCTATAGTACAACAGGTAATTTAATGACCATTTACTGGTCGCGTTAGAAGTTTTTTCTTCTCATCAGCTTCGTACGTACGTGTAAGAAACAAAAGTTAGACAAAACAAATGATCATTGTGTCTGTTTGAATGTAAATGAGAAACATTCAGCCTATGTCCACTTATTATCACAAAAATCTCTTTCAAAATTTTTACCAAACAACCTCTCGGAGTTCTGAGCACGTGATCAATAGTCTTTCGAGGCCACTTTTATGTGGGTTTTGTGTACTTAATAGTGTTATAATTCACATTACACATGTATAAACTAAAAGACTTCTAAACTTTTGTATCAATGGAAATAAAGATGGCACAAGGAATCATGCAATTTGGTTTGAGATTAATTTATTTTTTTTGGCACACGGTAGGATGTTAGTATGTTAGATTACTACAAATGAGCCGACCGCTGCTCTATCAACTCGAACCCACAACCTCGCCTTTGAGACTCAAACCCAAGGGGCAATGACCACCGAGCCAAAGCCAAAGGTCTTATTTAGTAGTTTGAGATTGGTCACCCAACAAAAGGTAAACACATTGATTGTCACATTAAATGCTTTTGGTTCTTCTTTATTGGCCTTTTAATTTTGAACTACTGTTGTTTTGATCATCTGGTTTTATTGCTCGTACTCAGACTTCAACTGAATATTCTGTTAAATTTATGGTAGTCTCTTGGGGGTGGTTACCAAATCTTTGTTGTAATTAAATTCAAAAACTCCCCTTGAGATACTGTATATCCGTTGATGCCAAAATGTCATTGTTAAAGTATGGTTGATGCAGGGAAGCGTATAAGAAATTGATGATCGATGCGACAAGGACAATCACAAACGCAATAGTTTAGAGAACTATCTCTGGACTCTTTTATTAATCAATATTCAACCGCGTAATCCTAAGGCGTATAACTTATTATATAGGTAGCAAATCCTAACCCTAGCTGAAAACGGGAAAATTATCAATTTCGGAAAAATCCGAAATTATTACAAAATCAAAAAATAGAGAAAAAACTAAGACTTCTCCAAAAAGAACGGACTGAAACGGAGTTTCCTACTAAGAGTTATAAGCGAAACAATTATTACCAAAAACGGCAAATTTGGGCTTTCAAAGGCCTAAATGATCTCGAACAGCTTAAAAACACGCGGCACATGGCCAAAAGGCGATGTGTCTTGACCGTTGGGCCGTTTCGGATCGAACCCATATGAGCCCAACGCCAAATTCCACGGTCGGAAATATACGATCTTGCCACTTTGAGCTTGGGATGCCTAAAGTGGTACTCCTCCTCTTTGGGCGCTACTGCATCAACGGTTAAATTAAAATATAATTTTTTCTAGAAAAAGGAAAAATATGCTCTTCTAGTGCAATGCCATTTTAGCATAACCATATCTCTTTCTCTTTTGCAATCCCCTTTTTAACACTTCGAACGTGATTAGCAACTGCCAAATTTATGTCAAATTTTGCACCAAGAATAGTATTGCCAAAATTAGGCAGTGAATTTGACACAAAGGTAGAGGAAATGGGGGATCTTACTGGGTGTTGGCCCCCATCCGAGCCGTCCATGCTTGGCAATGAACGGCTCAAATTTCATCTAAGCTGAATAGATCTCAATTGTCTAGCCGAGATAAAATCTTAACCGTACATTGTCAAGCATGCACGATCCGAATTGTGGCCAATACCCATGCTCTCCCTTGGAGAGAGTTTTGCTTTTCTTGATGACAAATTTATCTAAGGGGCGGCAAGTGGATACTCTCTACCACTCTTTAATTCCTTCTTCTTCTCACTCAAAATGTATTTCTTTTGTGATAGGTAGGGATGCATGGATCAGTTTACGCATTCTTCCACTAGTCCCTAAAAGGCCATACAACAATACTTTACAAAGAACAAATTCATGATTTTGATTTCCATTGAGGCGCGGTGTCTACAATTAGGGCATGTAAACTTCTATAATCTATTAATTATCCCACTTTGATCGGAGCAATAAATAGTGCATTTTTGCGAGAAAACTGCAAAATAAGTGAAGAAAATGTTAAAACGTTTCTTTTACTTTTTTTAAAAAATAATGCAGGTCGTCTTACCGATCAATTTGCATACATTTCAAACTAATTCTTGTAATTCTCACAATAATACAGTTGCAGATTGTATTCGAACAATCCCACTTTGTCAATGTCCTTGTGGGGCTCACTTCGGGGAGTTGAGTTTTGTTCACCCTCCACTTCAAAAGGTGAACATTACTCTCATTCCTATTGGTTTTGAAATGGTGTGGATTCCTCCGCAAAGTGATGTCATGCTTACCAAAAAGTGTATTACAGGGATGAGATCTACATCATTTTAACCAATAAAACGGAAGATATAAATGTTCACTCTCTTTTTAGAAGAGTGAACAAAATTACACTCCCCTTCGAGAGATCACACAAATGACTCAGAGCCGTTTTTAGTTTTAAAATAATTTTCAATCAAGTCCTGAATTATGAATGAAAAACCAAATAATTGGATCCAACACTTAAAAATCATCTAATTGATCTGAATTCTTACGGAGATACTCGAAAAGGTATCCATAGTTTTACAAGCTTTGTCGGTAGCTCTACGGGTGTTCAAAGATGTTGAGAGCTAACAAAAATAAAGTGCAAAGGGTGCGGGTGTGGGCATGGGTATGGGTGCGCGAGCGCAAGCACGAGCGTGAAAGCGTCTCTCAAAAATGTCCAAAACAACTAAAATTTATGAGTGCGATGATTAAAAGCACGAGCTAGCACAGAGCGAGAATTGAAAGTGAAAGCATAAACCATTTTGAAGGATTATGAGAGGGGAAAAGAGTCAAAGACAGCTATTGACATGTCATTTCAAATCCACAGTTAATCCGTCAGAAGAAGATAGTATGAACAGGTACTGTAGAAGCATCATCGGTCCATCCCATGTTTCAAACCACCACAGAGAGCTGTGCTCGGTCTCTACACTTCACTGCTGCAGTTTCAGCCTCAGGACTCCCCTGCCTTTTGATCTCTCTCTCTCTCTCTCTCTCTCTCTCTCTCTCTCCAGCCATACAAGCTGCCAACATGATCCATAATTCCAAACCAGATAAAAGAATATTTTTGTCAGAAAAGAATAATTTTTTTTTGATAAAAAGTCTTTAAAATTTAGTAGTAGCAAAAAGTTTAAACTTGTTTCCACAAGAACGCATTATAGTAAAATAAATTTTATTTTTTTCAAAATTTTTAAAATTGGTTTCTTTTTTTCCCCCCACTCTCTTGTGGAGAAGTCGTATGAAAACATTTGTTGCAAAATTATCAAAAGTTTCTATAAAGGAAAACATTTATGAAAATAATCCAATACTATAATAAGGTAAGGCCAAACCTAGCCTGATATTGGTCGGGATCAATAATAAAGTCTGTTTAGTTTTCTAATTGTAAATTCACTATTGACAGATTCAGGGGTCAAATCCCGTGGACTGCACTAGGGTTTTTATGCACGTCTCATGAATAAGGGAAATGATATTGTCACACTCTTTTTTGTTATTGTCACACCCTGCAAGTGTATTTTTGCACCAAAAAATACACTTGCAGGGTGTGACAATAACAAAAAAGGGTGTGACAAAATCACTAGCCCATGAATAATATTAATAACATCCGCGAATATCAATTTTTTTTTTTGATATCGATGCACCTCTTATACATTATTTACCGTCCACACAGTGGTTGTCATTTTACTAAAATTAAAAATATGAACCACATTTTCTTTGTATCCCCTTCCAATCCTTACAAATTTGTTGTATCTTACACTCGTGCACCAAAATAATACACGAAAGATAGGTACACTACATAGTTACACTACATATTATATATGTAGGGTCCATTTTGGGTCTTAGAAAAATCTAAAAAAATACCAATAAATTTAAAATATTGTTGGTCTTGTAAAAAATCAGCTTCAACGAATATCGGTAAGTATCATTTTTAGATTTGTAGTGGCGAAACTGCGCAGTTGAGCAATTTCATACCTACGAACCAAGAAGTAATACTTAGGCTCCGTTCCAGAACAAAAATAAGAGCTTCTTTTTTGTTGAATAATAAGGGGTGTTCCTAAAAATAAGAAGCTGAGTACTTATTTTGGTAGAATTTGTATAGGTAAATACCGGCCGGCGGATGAAAATTGTACCGGCAGTCGCGCCGGGCCGTCTCCGGCCACCGGACGGCCGATCCGAACCGTCCAAAAATTCTATAAAAAAAAACCATGGGGGCCTACGCGGGAATCAACGGCATCCGAGGTGTGTAGGGTGCTTGATCCGAGCACTCCTTTTCCGTGTACTTATCAAATATCATATGTACACCGAAAAGGGGTGCTCGGATCAAGCACCCTACACACGTCGGATGCCGTTGATTCCCGCAAGGGCCCCCTTGTTTTTTTTTTTTAAGAATTTTTGGACGGCTCGGATCGGTCGTCCGGTGGCCGGAGACGGCCCGGCGCGACCGCCGGTACGATTTCCTTCCGCCGGTGCCAATTACCATACCAACAGTCTCATTTTTTTGTATAAGGCAACTTCAAGCTCAAAAATCATGTGTTTACGCAAATAATTTTCCTATCACTATGGATCTTGTTTGATAGATCTCATTGAGATCTTTAATACGGTGCAAAAAAAAATTTTTTTTTTTTTTTCATTTATGTTATATTTGAGTTTGAAAATGTGAAAGAAACTTTTTTGTTGGGAAAAATAAGAAGATGGTCCTTATTTTCGAAAAAGAAGTAGGTGAAATAAGTACTTATTTTTTAAGAAGGTTTCCGGAACGTAGCCTTACTGATTCGTTGTAGTTGATTTTTTACAGGACTCCCATAAAATAATATTTTAGAATTTATGAATATTTTTCTGAATTTTTGTGGGATCCGAAATGAGCTCCACATAAAATGTAGTGTAACTATGTAGTGTATGTAGCATTATATTGCTCGGACCCATCATCCTAAATCACATTTTCTATAGGGAAGTGATTTTGGCACTCCAAATTTAGCCAATGGCACTCCACTTTTAGTTTTATTTTCCCACATAATTAACACACAAAGTAGAGTACTAGTGATAAAAATTAAAGTGCCAAAATCAATTTCCTTTCTATATATACAAAATATCTCTCTCTCTGAGCTAGCTAATCATTTGCTTTGAATTTTGCAAACAACATGGTGAATCTGAAATGGGTATATGTTCGATCCATCAAACAGACACATCCATCCATCCATCCACTAAACCAAAGCAAAAGGGGGGCATCATATGCACCCTCTCAGAAAAGCTGATCCTAATTTGCAGAGTGAAAAGCCTATACTCCCGTCCCAACTTCTACATTTTCGAACAACCTACATAGTGAAAAGCCTATACTCCCATCCCAACTTCTACATTTTCGAACAACCTACATATTGTGTGCGCGCTTTTGCTGATCCGTTCGTTTTGAGATTTTAGATTTGAATTTATAGGCAATGAATGTTAAAAAAAAAAATAGAGTGATAATTGAAAATAAAAGTAATGATTGAAGAGAAATAGATAGAAAAATGTAAGAAATGATTAAAAAAATAAAATAATGATTAAAATCTAAAATTCAAAACCTAAAAACAAACAAGGCCAATATACCGATATCCCATCCCACAACTACACATTTTGGAACAACCTAGCTGTGGGGGGGTGAATTCCGCTTAAATCCTTGTTGAATGGTGTGGGGGCTCGCCGAGTCTGGAGAGATTTCTTCCGAGTAGTGGGAGGTGTTTTGCCGAGCTATGGTGAGAAGCTTACCGAGCTTGGCTACCGAGCCATGAGAGGTGTTTTGCCGAGGAGTGAGATGCCGAGCCGAGAAAGGTTGCCGAGCTTGGCTACCGAGCTTGGTACCTGCAAACCAGAGGGGGGTTCCTCCGGGTAGAGCCTCCGACGAGCTAGTTAGTACCCGGGGAAGATAAATCGAAACGTAAAGCAAGGAATATAAGACATGTTTAGAGAGAGGAGTGTTGTGTTGTGTACCTTAGGTGAGGGGGTGAGCTTGCTTATATAGAAAAAGTGGTGAAACTTAATGACGAAGTAACGGCTATTAGTAGAAAGTTTCTATAAATGGTAAGTTGCTATTAATAGCAAGCTTCTAGAAACTTCTAGAAGGTCGTGACTTGCCGTGTCCGTGTACCGAGAAATAGCAGAACGCTCCGAGCAATAGCGAGCGACCGTATATTTTACCGAACAATAAAGATGTTTACCGAGCTGTGAAGTATTCCGAGCAACATAAAGATCCTCCGAGCGATACAAAGAACTGCCGAACGAGACTAAAAACTGCCGAACGATACTAAGAACTGCCGAGCAAGCAATATAAGAACTCCTGCCGAACGATAATTAGAACTACCGAGCGATAGAAAGAACCCCCGAGCGTACTTAAGACAAATATTCGGCACTACTTGTAGGATTAATATTTGTTGAAATCGTTTCGGCCCTTTTAGACCTTATGAACTGAGGGAAATTTGGCCCTTTACACTAGCTACATACGTACGCTCTCAATACATGTGTGTGCTTTTGCCAAGAGAGAGAATCCTCATCAGCCAGCTCAATAGATTTTGATCAGCCCTATTGTACCTCAAAATGTACTACTACTACTATTCTATTTTGACCAGGCAACCTTTTCAATCCAGATTGCATCAAGCTCTTTATTTAACTACTACATTAATAAAAGGGAACCAAGGGAATTTACGTATTTCATAGCGACTCTAGAAGCACACCATGTTAGCCTCTCATCTACTTTTACTATATCTATGTGATTGTGTTTCCATTTTCCTTTTATGGATATCCACTCTTGTAGAGAGCCTAACGCGTACAGCTAAGTTAAGAGATAATTGAGCACGCCAAAATGTTGTTAGGACCGATCGAGAGTTTTTCTGCGTGCTAAACCAAACCAATTTCTTTAGCACGGTCACCAATCCGTCGTACAAGTCATCATTTCATAGTTTTACAAATGGTAACAATAACGGTATTTTCCTCCTCTCCTTATACCACCTCGAATCCTTTTTTTAAGCCTTTCTTTTCTTCATCGCGGGTTAATCTCATGCAAGGATGAGGCAAGGAATTGAAATTCGAGGGGAGCCAAGACTAGTTATAGATAAAAATATTATGATAAATATCTTATAACTACAATTTTGAAATTATTATGTAACTTAAGAAGAGTGATTCAACATTCTCGGAGGACTAATTATAGAATACAAAGAGAATAAAGAAATATTAAACTTTTTTTTTTGAAACAGCAAAAATAAGATTCATTACCTCATAACACAAAGTACAGAGATAATAAGGTCTTGGATACACCGGTCTGACCATCTAAAGACCCTCTTCTCCAAACCACACGGAGGAAACTGATTTAAGCCCAACAGGCTGAGAGCCCGAACCAGGATGAAAAACCCCTAAAACCCGTTAAGAGTTGGTAAGAAACCAACACACCCCAAACAAAAGAAATATTAAACTTAGGAGCCATTTCATTTATATCATGGGATACTTATCAAAACTTTCTGTCGATCAAATTTTTTTTTTATCAAAACCTCTAGGACTACTCTAGTGATTATCAAAAAGTTGAGGGGTAATTAACAATCTAAAAAACCCTATCGTATCCTCTATGAAAGTTGTAGGAAAATCCTACACTGTATTAATTTGAAAACACTCATGGGAATTGACAACTTTACTTTTCAGTTATGTTTGGAGATGCTCATAATGGAAATGCTTTTCACTTTACAAAGCATTTTTAGTTGTCTGAGTAATAGGTTTTCCCAATGTCGTTATCCACAAAGAAAATCTCTCTAATTTGCATGCTCAGATGTTTCATTCAATACCGGACCACTTTGCCCCCAACATGGCATTAATTTAAGGGCTTGTGTCTCCCATTTCCATTGCCTATATTGCCTTGTTTCTTAAAATCCTAGATGGGCACCAATGGCTTTGTACCGATGGAATTTTCTATTCATAATTACAAGAATCAAATAGTAATATAATAGATGTCAACTGGGATTTGCTATGAAAAATTTCTACAGGGGGAAAAAAAAAAAGATGATGGAAACATGTCTTCAATTATGAAGAAAAATGACCCAGCTTCAAATCTGCAGTTGCTTCTCATAGTCTATTTCAGCAAATCAATGATCTACCAAGAATCCCAAATTTTAACAAATATTGGTCCCGAAAAGAGCCTGCTCGTTTCGGTAAGAGTATTTCAACAAATTCAAACAATTTTTTACAGTCGAGATCATTTAGAAATATCTCTTCAGTCTAAGCCTAGAAGGCAGAGAGGTCGGATTCGAAGAAATATTCCCCATATTTTCTTTTCCATTGAGAAAACCCCTCCAGAAAATCTTTATTCAAAAAAAGCCTAACGGGAAAGTAAAGAAAAGGGACAGTCTTTTATTATGTGCTGAAAGCAAACTAAATTTTCTGAAACATTCATTAGTTAGGATGAACTTCTTTTCTGGATTCTACATTGCAAAGGAAAGACCACAAAGACAGAGAAAAGTGGCTCTCACAAGTATATTCATGCTTAAACTAGTCCTACTTTGAAAATCATAGGTACATAATAATCAGAATTGCTATGAACCCACAAAAAATACTCAGAAAAGTACTCAGAAAAATGAAGCACGCGACGTGAACCAAATTATTTTGGTGTGGCTCATAAGTCGTATCGCACCAAAGTTGGATCTAACCCCCATACACTTCGTTTCTGGTTCTTTTCTGGGTATTTTTCCGAGCAATTTATAGGATTTTTGGTTTATAATTCTCCTCATCCCATAGCTCTTGAAGTAAGTCATGAATATATTATCTAAAATACCCATATCTCCTCTTTATGATTGCATTGATTCATCATCATCTTGTTCTACTTCTGATGCTGGTTCATCCTCTTCCTCAAAACCTTCAATCCCATAAGCTGCATGGCCATGCCCAAAAGCCCTAATGTGGTCTTTTAGAGACCTCTTGTGCTTAAAATCAGACCCACAAATGCAGTACCAAAGTTTCCCACAATTCTTCTCATGGGTTCTCCAATCCCCCCTCACTGCAAATGCCTTTCCACATTTTCTACACATGAATGGCTTGATTCCATGCTTCCTCTTGTAGTGAGTTTGAAGGGTTCTGAAATCTTTAAGTGGTTTTGATCTTGGGTGATCAATATTGTTCCTGTCGATAAAAAAATGTGAGATACAGAAATTTGTGTCTTACTACAATTTACTGCATTAACCCATCTTGAGAATGTAAACAATAGTACTACGTCTCTCTCTAATAGGCCAAGTGGCCCAAGTCTTTAGATGAGTTGATAGTTAACAATCTGATATGGGTTGGCATCAAAGTAGACTATAGATTCTGCGTTTAAACCTCACCGCCTACAACCTACTAATGGTTAACATATTTGCACATATACAATCAGCTTATGGAGGAGAATGTGGCTACGATGCTACTATGCTACAATTGTCAATGATGTGAATAAAAAAATTTCATCCCTCCAAAACATCTTTTAGTTTTGAGATGAGCTTGTAGTTAAGAAGGTAGTAACCAAAGAGGAAAACCAAACCTTAACTACTTTCAACAGATCATAAATAAAGAGCATGTTGCAATTAAATTTGAGTAAGCCCGGTTAAGTTGTTGTTTTGAAAATCAGTTTTGCAGAATTTGCTTGATTGACTGGTTTCGAAGCTTGTCATTTTGATTTTTTTTGTTTGACAAAATATCGAAATGATTTTGAAATTAATAATGCTAAACTGATTAAAGACTAATACACACCTGCACCCTGGTGCACAACAATAGCAAGGAAGCCTGAGCATGCCTGTTGGTTGAGTTCCCCTTAAGGATTCTGGCCCTTTCCTATACTGTGATCCATGCCCCCACATATGCATCTACAAAAATGAATATTATAGTAACACCCATTTTCAAAAAGATAAACAAAACACAGTAGTATAACTATAGTTGTACTATTGTAGTCTAAGCAACAAGATTTAGATTTGAAGAAACGTATAAAAATTACCAGAAAATTACATTTTTCTTAACATTTCAATCACACACATCCAAGATGTAAGAAATTAATATATAAGAAACCCACAAAATAAACTTAAAGCAATAATATATTTGTTAGACAGTAAAGAATCAAAATGGAAGGATTTTTTACCCTGTGATTTGGGTTCTAATAAGGGGCATTGTAGTACTCCTTTTTGTCTTTATATTCAAGGTGAAGTGAGGGGTAAAAAAGAGGAGGTACACACTAGTAACACTACTAAAGAAAGGAAGGGTTATTTAATTGGAACAAACAAAAACAAGGGAGCTAGTTTGGTTATAAGAGATTTCTGGTGCCTGAACTTTTGCTTTCCTGGAGTAACAGTTTCTCCAGTTGGAAAAAGCTTACAAGAAAGTGGATTTGATTCAGAGATGGTAGGAATAACCATTGAGTTCTCTACTTCCCTTTGCTCTACCCCTATTTTTGGGGCAACTTGATTGAATATTACTTTAGGATTTTCGAGGTCGAGGTCATCATATATAGCACATATATACAAACGGGTGTTGTTTTTTTTGATCGGTAACAAAATTTTATTAGAAACTCGACAAATGGTATTGTATTAGGAAAACATTTTCAGAAGAAAGTTAAAACTTGAGGTGCGGATAAATTAATCCAAGGATCGACATTATAAAAAAAAATTGAAAGTTGAGTTTTAGAGTTAGTAGATTCTTTGAGAATGTATGGGACAGATGGGGTGAAAGAAATCTGATGAATGGGCTTTTCAAGTCAGTCTCAATTTGTTCCTCTTGATGGAAGAAAATCTGAGCACAGATTTCAAGTCTGTTGGAGTAGTAAAGGCTAGCATAAGGAACATTGCTTGTATTGTTCAATCACAATAAATGAAGGATTCTGACTTGAGGCTCTCAGTTGGATCTGATTGACAAATCTATTCACAATCCCAAAACCCCATATACCATGCAAGAAATATTAAAAAATTGGAAGCTGAAGAATATCGAAAAAGTTGTTTTATTTCAGAGAGTACAAGAACAAAAATGCCCATACAGTTAACTCACTTTCTTTCTTAATTACATATACAAAGGTCTCGTTAACTAAGAGAAATAAGTATTTATTTTTTAAATTAAAAGTGATCCTATTTTGTAAAACAAAAAATAAGTATTTAAAAAATAAAAACTTTAGAAGATAGAGGTCAAACTAATAAAATGCTTTGCGGAGCAGAATGAAGTACTCATGCGATCAAATTCAAAAAAAAAAAAAAAATCCAAGTAACCAATCATGAGGAGAAAAATAAAAAGACTGAGATCAAGCCATGTAAGAACTTCAATAGAATGGAAAAAGAACATTTAAGTTGTACTTTAAAACGAAAAAAATTTATCTATTTGAGAGATCAAAATAATTCTGGAGGTAAAATAATTCATGACTTTCCTCATAAATAAAGAAGTGGAAGAAAAAAAAATTCAATTTTGAGAAGGGACAAGATGGTAAAGAAAGGATTCAAATTTAGGCAACCTCCTCAGCCCTCAGGACCTCATGGTTTATGTGATTTAAAAAAAAAAAAACAGAAAAAAGAAAGATTTCCACAACAACAATAAAAAAATAACTAAAAAAATTACCTGCATGTTGTTGTATCTATTGAAGGTCTTGAAGCAAATAGGACAGGAGAACTGTGTAGGACCAATGAGAATCTGAGAAGGAGTAGGGATCCAATACTGCCCTTTGTTGAGTCTGTTCATAGGGTACCCATTAAAATCCTCTTTCTCTCTCTCTCCTCCAACACCTTTACTAACGACTTGATGATCATGATCAGTAGTACTAGTAGAATTAGGAGAAGAAGAAACCATAGAATAATTAGCCAGATCAGCAGAACTAGGGTTTGGCAGCCCTATGTGCAGTGCCACAGTGACACTTAAATCCTCATCTTCATCATAATAACAGGAAGAGGAGGGTTCTTGTTTTCTCTCATCTGCTTTTGATGGGCTCAAACTTAGGAGGGGGAGGGCTTCTCTGAGAGGAGGGGAAGGAGGTGGGGTGTGTTGGTGAATATTTGGGTTGTTGGGGTTGAAGAAGTGATGTGAGTAGAAGTTGTGGGTGGTGGTGTAAGGAGGAGGAGGAGGAGGGGGGTTTGGAGGAGGAAGAGAAGAGGAGAAGTGGTGGTTGTGGTGGAGGGAGTTGTATTTGAACCATTGGGAGTATAGATTTGAGGAGTAAGGGTCAGTCATGGTGGAAAAAAAGGTGTGGGAGAGGGAGAAAGGGTTGGTTGGATTGGCTTTGCTTTTATAGAGAGAGAGACAGAGAGAGGGAGAGAGAGAGAGTAGAAGATGACTGAAGGGGGTGGATGGATGGATGGAGGGAGTGGTGTGGAGAGAGTGGAGGCTAATGGCACTCATGACCAATTTAATAAAAAAAAGAAAGTAAAAAAGGAATTGGGTAGAAAGATAAAAGTCCACCCATGGCGAATTGAAGAAGAATCTACAATCTGAATTGGATAAGTAAATGGACATAAATTAAACGAAAATAATTAATCATGTAAAATGAAGAATCTGGCTCCGTTCTCTTGAATTTAACTTAAATTTAAAAATTGTCCTTATTTGATTTTTTTTTTTTGCATTTTGTAGTTTTATGCCTAATTTTTGTGGGTTATTAATTCGTCTCGACAAGAGGAATCGAAAAAGTAATATTTTTTACTTTTACCCAAATATTAAAAAATAACAATTTTTTATCCAAAAAAATCATTTTTTGGATTTGATCTTCGCTTTTTAGCCATTGAACATAGCCTAGCAGTGGGGGACTGACTAAAATACCCTTAAGCGTATCTTCACTTGGATTTGATCCGGGGTGCATTTGTTTGAAGATAAATGAGTACCTACAAGATATTTATCGGTATCTGGTTAATGTAATCATTTCACATGGTTAAAGTTCTCTTCAAATAAATGAACAGTTTCAATCATTAATGTATTACACCAGCACGCATGAGCTTACCAGAGTGCGATTTGCTTGAACCGAGACAAGAAGCCAGGAAACGGATATGTCAAGATCTAGTAACCCAAATTGCCCTGTGCTATTGTGCATATATTCTTATCTAAAAGTGAGTTTTTGTAAGAGCACCTTGAACAAAAAGTATCAACTTGATTTCTCCAACACCAAAAAAAAATAGGATAGGTTGTTTTTTATTTGAAGTGAAGCCCATTTTAAAATAGCAAAAGGTAGAAAATAGTGGAAATAAATATTATATTATTCAGAAATGCTAGGGGTACAACAGCCCAAGTAGCAGCCACGTATAGATTTGTTTTGTACCCGTATCGGGGTCAAATTCTGAAGCAAAATTGTATGATTCGTAAACGTCCTTACCGATATCGGATTGAGATGATTTTTTACAGAGACCTTAAACAATATATTTTGAACAAAATGAGCGACTCCGATCAACTTTGTGGAACTCGATACGGGCGCAAAATGAAACTGTATGCGACTGCTGTACTTGAGCTGCTATACCCCTAGCATTTCTCAATATTATTGGAGCCGTCGCTAATGGAATTACTACTAGTAATCTATCCCAGCAGTTCCTTTGGAATGCGGGCGGAAACCTGTCGGTTTGGCCCATGTTTTAGCAGATCACAAAACTGTCACTGTCCCCTTCCCACCTTCCATGAATTACATACACACATTCTCTCTCTCTCTCTCTCTCTCTCTCTCTCTCTCTCTCTCTCTCTCTCTCTCTCTCTCTCTCTCTATTTGCCAAATTATTGGATCCTCAATTAATTTTGTATTAACAGTATTACAACATTATTGGTGTAATAGGCTCTCTAGTTTGAGTGAATCGAATGAAGATTTTACCATTATTGGTGTTTGGAAGCTAGCCATTAGTGCGAAATGCATTCTCAAAATTATATTTCAGAGACGCAATAAGATAATCAGTTCGGAAGGAACTTTTGCATTTTGATTTTCTCCTACGGACGAAAAAACTTAACTAGCCTTAAATTTTTATTTATCGTTTATAGTATAATAAATTATCCAAGGCAGTATGATAAAAAAAAAAATCGATTCATAATCTATTTTGAGAATTATTCTTCCAAACGTACACTACCTTTTTCAATTACTCACACCACTTCCTCCGCTGCACCGCAGCATGCAGCTACATGGAATTATTATTATTTTTTTTATCGGCAAAAATGCATAAAAGGCATGCTGCTACATGATGAATCTACTTTACATTTACCTGGTAGTGAAAACTGCCTGCATCAGAAAGGTGTAAAAAGACAATAATACCCATGTAACAAAAGGTGCACATTTCCATGTGTAATATTCACAACAAATAAGGGGTAGATTAATTCGTTTCATTTTTTGATGTGACAAGCTCGTTTCACGCCAACTTTTACGTTGAACCATAGGTCTCGAGTCTTAAGATGGTAAGGGTATGTTTGGCCTACATATCATTTCTTGTGACATTAACTCAGTATTCCGCCAAATGAAGAAATGAGATCAATTTCATTGTCCACCAGAAATGACCCATTTATGATTGGATTGACGCAGGTAATAATATATAGCAAATTGCTGAGAGTCAAACCTCAACCTTGTTTAGAGTATGGTTGTTGGTAAGCAATTAAAAGAATTATGACACAAACCTTATGTCGGTGCCCATATTGTCCTGTTTTCTTACAACGTTTTTGGTGTGGCTGCGTAAAAGAAGTTGGCGTAAATTTTCTAGTTGGAATTAAGCTGCCCATAGGAAAGGCCTAGAATTGAGTAGTTGGGATCGATATGAGTCACATACAAATAAGTTTGGAGGTTCATAAATTGAACACTGAACCGGCATGCTGCAAAAAAAATGTTGGGTTTCTGAAGCCTGATTCGGCTTTGAATTATCATTTCGCTAACTATTGTGGGCTCTACCAACGCTTGGGGCCAGCGCGCGTTCTCCAAATTTAGATAGGGGGTAACGATGATCTAAACCTTAGGTTATATTTACTTCTTGTACCTACGTACGCAACCGATGTAGCCTTACACAATATTCATGTGCAAATCTTTGTGGCCTTTTTTGGCATTCGTAGTATTTATTATTCTTCGCGAATTATGTGTGTTATGACTTTTGGTTTGATCGACTGGTGTCTCAAGAAAAAGTAAATAGATAAGAAAAATTATTCGGTGGTCTTGGGGTACCGCCACGTGATGCCTCAGCACCCTTACCAACCACACATTTTTGTGGTGTCCAGTACTAAGTGCACTAATCCATAGGGTTGCACAATGGTGGTCACTTGATATCTAGGATCCTAAAAAAGCATTTGGTTAGGGTTTCGACTTCTATCTGGTTTATTAATGTATTTTTTTAGTTAGCCAGTTTATACGGGAGTTTGCTGAGGCTTTACTCAAAATCTCTGTTAACGAACGGAAAGATTCGTACTCCTAATCAATGAATTTAT
The DNA here is from genome assembly GCA_020567845.1 of Rhododendron henanense subsp. lingbaoense. Classification (NCBI taxonomy): domain Eukaryota; kingdom Viridiplantae; phylum Streptophyta; class Magnoliopsida; order Ericales; family Ericaceae; genus Rhododendron; species Rhododendron henanense. The sequence continues at coordinate 1,775,996 of CM036317.1, forward strand.
TAGACCGATCCAATACCGAATTCACAATGCTACGTACACTCTTACTGACCACTTTCTCACTGCTCCTCTCTCACATGTGTCCAACCCTACAATTAATGAGCCTCATACATATGTGAGAGAAAAGTGATCGGTAGGAGTACTGTTCCTAGAATTATAGAAGAGAGTAGTACTTCGCTACGTACATATATACACGTATATGTATTGTGTGTGCATGTCTTTGCATGACTTCCAATGAGCCTTGGAAATAATTAAGTGACATGAATTGTCAGTGAGTAAATCCGACATACAAGCACATTTTCAGCACATGGGGAACATAGATGGGTAAAGCACAATATACATAAGGATGTGTGCAAATGTTTGTTACTAATTATAATACACAACGTCAACAGGTTTGGAGCCCAATGACACTTCCTTATCTCTTCCACATGGAAAGTGAGAGTTTGATTCTCATCATGAACGTGAGTACTTGGTATGGTGGTTGACGCTCTTTGAGCTTGCCCCACCCGTATGTTGTTTAGCGGCACCCCTTTCCCATTCTCTTAGGAGTAGGTTAGATATCTATCGAGCGAAAAATAAAATAAAATACAGATCAGGTTTATTTTTAACAGATTGATCAGGTGGTGGTTGTAGACCCGAGTATTATGTGGAGATCTTTAACAAAAAGAAACATTTGAACAAATGTTCAAAATCTAATAGGAGTAATCAATAAGATCAAGAATCCATCCCAAGAAAAGAGCCTTGGGTTGACAAAAGCTCCCCCATTAATGCCCCTCTTTTTCTTTTGTGTTTTCAAGATTGCACGAGTGTGTGTTTTGTGTTGCAAGATTTTAAAAAAAAATTACAAAAAAAAAGAAAAGAAATGATACACACAACTTTGAATTTTGTTACCAACTCCTTCGTAATATATGGAGAACAAAAATAGAATGTGGGGAGAGAAGAGTCTCACTTCGAAGGGGTAAGGCCTCCGATTAGTTCAAATTGAGGAGAACCGGATCTCTTCTTCAAAATAGAAGACTTTTTATCAATATTCAACTAGCTCCCCTTTTATTGATAAGACATGTTGTTTCATTATATACAAGAACAGAAAAACAACTAGACCTAAAATTAAAGTAGGATAATTACTACTACATGACTCATGTAGCCGACCCCAAGTGATTAGGATATAAAGCTCGATTTGATTTGGTTTGACTCTAAGTGATACATAAACTCCACTAACTAATTATTAGTAAATTATAAAACAAAATCAAAAATTAAAATCGTAACAAGTTTCCGATGTATTATTAAACTTCCAAAACATGTACATCTACTCCAAGAGTTAGCCTTAAGTTAAAGCTCGTGTTGCGGCTGCTTAGAGGTCTCAAAAAAAAAAAATCTGAATTTTTAGGGGCTCACATACTTTTTTTTATTCCTTATAATAATCCAACAAAACGGTTCTATTTTTAATTTTTGCTTTAGACCCGAAAACTTTTCGGGCTAGTGGGCTATACCTTCAGCTAAAGCTATACTCTGACTTGGTCAGTTAATAGTCGCTCATTTAATCAGTCAAATTTGGATGAAGAAATCATTTACTCCAAACAACTCTCTCTAAAAATGAGAACATGAAAAACAACAAGAGTGCCCTGATTTCACTTCGAAAAAAACCAATGTATGAGAATGATTTTTTTCACCTCCTCCAAGTAGGGTGAGAATATGAGAAATTGATAGTACCTGCGGGTTTCGAACTTACGACCTTCAGGAGAACAAACTCCAGAGTCACAGATCCTAACTGTCAGGCCCTGTGACGTTAGTCATGTAATATGTTTATCCTTACCGTACCCGCATTTTAGGCATGCGGCGTAACAATGTTTTTTCTTCCTTTTTCTCATTCCGTGTTACCCACGGAGTTGAAAGTTAAGCGTTCTTTGCTGCGGAAATCGTTGGTGCTTTCAACATGACCATTTTTTTAAGGGTTTGGGCCCATCTTGATGTTGGAGGGCAAAGAGGTATCTGACTGATCGAATATTGTATACGAATGCAGTAATGCACCAGCTAGCTATCCCCACAGAGTACCATGACAGGGATGAAACATTGGAATGATAGGGAGTCACTGTTCGCATAAAGACTTGACATCACCAAATTTGTGTTCTTCTGTCTTAAATGCATAAGTGCATATCCACTCTTTATTTAGATTTTTACCCAAATTTGAGTAAAAATTTGGGTAAAAACTTGATTTGGTATGAAGTCTTCCACTCTTAAATTCATATTTTACTCAAATCTCATCCATTCACCACCCATCACCACCGCCGCTCCACCAAAATGCAGTCGCCTCCAAGTACGGAGCACCTCAGGTCTCTCTCTCTCTCTCTCTCTCCATGGCTTCAAATACACCCAGAACTCTAGATCAGTCTTGTTGCCCAGAACCTTGGTCTGCCAGAACCCAAAATGACCACCACTAGCAACTCCACGACCACCACCACTAACGCCAGCCACCACCACCTACATCGACCACCACTAGCAACCCCCATCTGCTACCAGTAGCAACCACCCTGAAAATTCGGTGAAGGATTTGGTTCAATACCAAATTTGGTGAAAAATTTGAGTAAAACCAAATTTGGTATGGGTTTGAGTAAGGAGTGGAGGTAGATTTTGGAAATTTTTTACTCAAATTTGAGTTTGAATAAGGAGTGGAAATGCTCTTATAACCCCTCTCTAGTCTTTTGTAGATTTATGGAAGGAATTGTAAGTTAAAATGGTGCAGGTAATTGTGTTTTAACCTTTTTCTTTGTAGTAATTCTCTACACAAAATTTTACCCTAGACGCAGCCTTGAGCAAACTAAATTCGCATTTCGGCAATACAAGTTGGAGAAATGTACATTTCATTATACTCGATGACGTCCTTCAATGCAGTGATTTCGGCAATCCAGAGTCTAGGATACAATAAAGGACCAAACTGAAAAGAGAAATGCTAAGTGCAAAGAAAATGAGCAAAGAAAAGACTCTTAAAATGTACATGAACGGCTCAGATTCACTGTCCATTTTCTTTGTCCCTAGCACAGATATCCGAAGTATCAAGTGTCAAAGATTAAAGTGTAATTTTTACCAGCAGATGTGCAGTAATGGATTCCTCAAACCGGAAAACACCTAGGGTTACAAAACCGGGGCTTCCTATATAATAACAATGCCATTCCCATTTGATGACAAAAGAAAACCTAGGGTTACAACACCATTAAATTCGAACGGTCATAATTAAATTCGAAAGAACAAAGCAAACATAGAGTCTCCAATCTCCATATACATCAGATCTCTAGTTTATGCATTAGGTCAAAACAACCGGTCCCCATCTTAACCGGCAAGCCAAGGCAGATCCTAGACGACGGGGTCTCCAAATCATCCGTCAACCCATGAGACGCTGCTTCGACGATGAACTTGGTTGCGGTTTCGAAAGACATTTTAAGGAAAGGGGATATAGACTCCGCTATCCCCCCAAATCGACTCATCGCACGGTACCCACCTGAATGCGTCATAAACTCTGCAATTAGGGACAAATGCCGGTAATCAATTTCCACACCGTAACTACTAAATCCGTGCTTAATCTCCCTAATGATGGTTTCCCTCGCAGCTTCCACTCCGTAAGTGATTAGCATAGCGTGGATGTTGTTAGAATATATGCGCTTGACGTCAAGGTCATCTTGCATTTCCCAAAGCGCCAAGAAATCCACTCCGGCCGTCTTCAGAGCCCACGGGCCTGCATTGCCATTCGTGTTTTTTGCTTTGCCGTTACTGCCTTCTTCCCAAAGAACTTGATCATTATTAGCAAACTTAACTGCTTGACACGTATTGATCTTCCCGGAGCTCTTGAGATAGACCTTCTTGGCAGTCTTCTGAGCAATCTACATTGTCAGCGTGAGAAGATGCTATAGTTTAGAAGGTAACTAGAACGATAAGAAGCTCAAGCTTAAAAAGAATTCCAAGTAAGATGGGGAAAATGGAAAGGAATACAGGTTACACTGTCACAGAATGCCTCCAAAAACAATAGTACAGAAAGCGAATCAAGAGGCCAAACAAGCCTAGTTCATGCAAAATAATACCACCAATTTCCAAATTCTGTTTCTGAAAAACAAACATATTCCATATAAGTCAGTTGATTCCAATCATGCCCTCATCGAGGTCAACGTGGCTAAGAGATGAAAATGCAACAAAGTTAAAGGTAGATGGTGGAGGATCCAATCAAAGCTAAGATGTTAATCCATACCCCATACTTATCACCATTTGTCCATGGGCAAAACGCCCCGCAAAATGAAGTAAAGCTGCCAAAAAGACGTACAAAAAACCAAGTTTGGAACCCCACTAAATAGGAGTTAAAAAGATCCACTTAATCCAAATATTGTGAGGCTGCATATCATCAATGCTAGAAGAAGCTGTTTATTTTCTTGCATAACGAAGTAGATGCATACTCACTTTAAATATATCTAAATGATTATCTGATAAGCAAAGGAGTAGATGCTTATATAACAAAGACAAAATAAAACATACCTGAAGCATCAAAATATGAGGCTCGTTGGTAAACCTGAAATGAACCTCAAATTCCAATCCGTTTGTAGCAACGAAGATTGATCTATCAGAGTCCTTTCTAACTAGCACGGCTTTCACCTTCTTTTTACCTATCGCTTTTGCTTTGGTCGTTTCGTCATGTGATTTACTAGGCTTGGAGGACAATGCCTGCTCATCTGGCATTTCAGAGGCTTCATCATCTTCATTATCATCTAGTGCTCCAATTTCACCTTCCTCTGTAACCTCCCCTTCGTTCTCCCCTTGATCTGTTTCTTTACCATCCAAAGTCTCCCCTTCATTGATTTCGTCTTCGGAACCATCCTCATAATCCATCTCATCTGTCGCTTGCTTTTTTCTTTTTTCTGCATCCAAACCCAGATCATCACCCCTTTCCTCATCAACGGCATCATCATCTTCATCATCTTCCTCCCGTTGGTTGTTGCTAGAAGGATCCTCATCTGTCCCATCCGACGCTGTTGATTGCAACTCTGGCACAAAGTTTTTTATGCCATTGATTCTGGAGAGTAAACCCAAATGATTTTGTATGGCGTCTTCCAGTTCTCTTAGAAACCAAACTTCTAGGGTTTCCTCATAGTCATCAGATGAAGACACTTTGGATTCAGAGAGCTTCATCCTAAGTTTATATATCCTAGATACATGGTGATGTTCAATGGGTACTGGCAAAAGACTTACTTCCATGCTCTCTATAATGTCCGCAACAGTGACCACCTTCACTTTTTTCACAAGGCGCTCGGCATCCTTCCTGCAAATAACAAATAAGACAAACCCATTGAGAGAGAGAGAGAGATGCAGGTATGCAAACAACGAAACAAGTTTCAGAGGTGCCATAATAAGAATGAGGAAAATTCATTCAAGATGGCAGCCAGTGTGAATTTCAATATCCAAAGAGGCATAGCTCCCTTCTTCCTACAGCAGTTTTAAGATAAATAAAATAAAAAAAAACCCCTCAAGAATGTAATATGCGTCAGGATTTCCGTCGTCAAAAGTATGATGCTCATATGGTCTTCTGGACCACATTAAGAGCCAAAGACGCATAAATCCTGCCACTTGAAGAAAAGATTATATAAACATCTTTGGAATGCTTTTTTACTTCAAAAAAGGTCTGCCCTTCAGAATTTGAAGGACAAAAGTCTAACTTCATAAACGCCATTTCCATCAGAATAAAAGGGACCAATCGCCAATCTTGCTTAGACGCTCTCAACAAATATAGTGATGACCTACGCAAGTTATAGTAGCCATAAGGTTTATAGAAGTGAAATGGTTAGTTGATTACAATAATTCAGGCTAAAAAAAAAACAGCACCATAGCGTATTACAAGGCTTTCCAGATTCCTTATGTTGGACTCTAGCGGCTTCATAATTTTCTTTCCAATATATAACCACACAAAAGCGTTCGGTTGCTAAAACCAAAGGATACTTAGCCCTCCCACCATGGCTCTGCTTATCAATTCTCTCCGTCTCTCTCAAACAACCCACACACACATTAAAATTAAAAGAAAAAAAAAAAGGCATAACAAATCAATAAAGGAGATGTAGAATCTTCTGCCAAGAACCCCTAGAACTTTGGAAGGACATATTGAAAACATAATTTCAGAACCAATGCCCACTTAATATACACAAGGTTAACAAAGAAAAATGACCCTCTTACACAAAACTGAAACAAAGTAAAGACATCTAAAGCTCATAAGATGTCATCCGTCTCTACATCCTCAAAGGTGATTCTTCTCCTCCATGTACAAGACATTGTGTAATTAATACTTGGGCTGATATTATTAACCGTGCATAAAGGCCCCACCGCCCTCACTTTTTCAATTATTTCCTCAAACAACCATCACTATTATTTTGGTTGTCTTACCATTTCTACCTTTTGCTTCTTACGTTTCTCCTAGGTAAGGAAGTTAATATTGCCTCATTTGCACCGTGGAGACATCAACATTCAACAATGAGGAACGAACTTCTACTCTCTGTGATAGTTTAAAGATTGGATGTAAGAAACTCACTTCAACTTATTCTGTAGCAATGGACATGTCATTATAGGAGTCTTGATATCACTTGATGCAGTCATCAAGATCTCCTGTAAACGTGGAATACCAAGTGTCACATTCATTTCTCCACGCCCAGCATGATGGAAGGTGTTTAGCCTGAAAATGTAAAATATTGACAACTGAGCTATAAGAACTACTAAAACCATAAAAACACCATGATGCGCTTAGTTGAGGGAAAAAAAAGGCACTAGAAAAACAAGTTGTTATGTAAGATTGCAGGAAATAGCTGCTAAATTTCTAAAGCCCATCTAGGGTACTACGGGAAATGGCTTTTGGTAACATGACAGAAAAAGACAAAAGGCAAATTATTTGCTGCAAAAGCGATGCAATCAAATCTAATAATAGATGTTCATGAGAGAGAAATCCCAAACTTCCAAAAATAGGAGAATACAAGGAGCAAAGCTTTCGAAATAACAATATCAACGATGCAATCAAATCTAATAATAGATGTTCATGAGAGAGAAATCCCAAACTTCCAAAGTAGGAGAATACAAGGAGCAAAGCTTTCGAAATTACAATATCAAAATGTAAAGCTTACTAAGAACCCTAATGCAGGAATAAATATGCCCCCTTTGTTGTATGCGGAACCTACATTTCTGGACTTTTCACATCAGTGTGTCCACATTGTCTAGTGTCTGTGTCCCATCCTTGAGTCTATAATAGGTAGGACAAAATTTGAAATCGTCTTCATTTTCAGTTTCAATTTCATGAAAACAGAAACGATTGGAACACTGATAAAAGAAATCCAAAAACTTAACCAATGGCAGTAAGAAAAATATAAGAAAAAATAAATTAATGCATCCAGGGGAACATCTTAAACGCCCTTTAAGAGGGGGGTTGACACCCAATATATAACACCAAACTGGAGGAGCGATCAATCTTTGAACATCTCAAGCATATAATCACGAAATGCATGACTATTAAGAATCATTTTTAGCTCGAAGACTGCACAATATCAGGAATAGAAGGCAGGAGAAATTCAGAAAGGTATCAAACAAAATGAATCTTACGTCATCTGGGTTGATGGTTCACCTACAGATTGAGCAGCAATTACACCGACTGGTTCCCCTGCGTGTGCAAGACTTGATATGTATTTTTGACTCACTAACTTCAGTAAGTCCTTGGGCTTTTTCAGCTCCGAAGGCATCTTGTTTTCCTCCAATTCCTTTATGTACTTTTTTGCTTCCTTCTTGAGACGTTTAGGCAACTTCGTAATGTAATTATTGAATTCAAGCTCATGATTAAATTTTTTCCCAAGGATTGGTTGATTCTGAAAGTAAATAAAAGATATATAAGTAACTAAATGCGCTTATAGTGTAGAAACGATAAAGGGAAAAAAAAAATGTTCATACCGCTGCCAGTGCTTTGAATTGAGAAATAAAACTGGTTTGGTGAACATCAACACCATCTTCTCCGTAAGTAAACTGAATGATAGAACCATCAGCATCACGGACTGTGTAGTCATAACAAACTTTCAGGCACTCTAGATTTTTTACCAGGCACCTTTGCAGGTATCCACTACGAGATGTTTTTACTGCTGTATCGACTAACCTATACAAAAGTAACAATTTGAAAAGGACCATAAAAAATGGTGAAGAACGTAGAACAAAATCAAAATGTAATTGGTTGTGCTGAGCATAAAGCAGTCATGACATTCAATAACATGTTGCGCATGCATCATGAACAATCTCTTACCCATTATCCCTGGATCTCCTATTTAATATCCACAGTTGACTTTAAACATTCTTTTTTTACCTTTTCTTTCACACTCCCAAGTCCACTGGGCTTCATATAGTTGTTCTTTGCAGTCCATGAAGAGAAAGGACACCTCACACAATATGATTCATCAGAAGACAGATTCGTGATATGAAACCAACCGAAGAGGCTAATGCCATTGCAACAAAAATGGAGAACATTATTGGCATGGTCGAAACACAGCCTTCAAGATTAGATTTCTACATCACATCTACCTCAGTTATTCCAATCATCTTCAACAGTTCTAATCAGTACGTTTATGATAATTAGGATTTCAGCAGCCATTGTGCATCTTAAAAACCAAATTCAAATGGGAAAATGCCCATAAAGGTGAATCCCCAGGGTCCCAGCATGATACTTACAAGAACATAACTGTTTCAACAAAAACTCTTAGATAGCCAGATCTCAACCACTTTACTATAATTAGTCATCAGACTCATTGCTAATGAACTCAAATGATGGTTTTATTATGGTCAAACGGCTTCACCAAGGAAATAGCTATCAAGTAAAAGAACAGAAAAAAAAATTCATGTCAATCCTCATGCTACTTTGGACAAAAGGTCAAACATTCATTAGAGAACGATTACAAGGGTTACTTTCTGTGATCTTGTTACTTACAAAGAGCAATGAGGAAGTGTTTGATCTTGCAAAATTGGTTAGTCTCAAATGATTTCGATAGCTTGGATGATTAGAAGTTTGGTAGGTTGTTTTCAGATGTTCCAGCAATATAAACAAATATGGGCCGATAAAAAAAATATAAACAAATAGGTGATCCAGGCCTTTGGGGGATAAAGGACAGGTACGCAGTGACCTATGTTACCTGGAATGCGGATCGTTCCTATATAATGAACGAGAACGGGAACGTGGTACGCGGATGTCCGAATTTTTGGAACGACGCGAGTAGGCTTCTATAGCTTACATTCTAAGAATCATCCAAAATAATAAAGTATTGTTTGCTTAACAATTCATGAAAAACAAATTTCTACAAGCGTTATGAGCAACTTTTCTTATATTTTGTCTTGCTAAAGCAATAATATCTCTTGTTTTCGTAGGAGAAATTTTGAGATCCCTTTGGATCGCTAAATTCATTGTATTGGAACGCAGGTGTACCATATTTCGGAATGATAGTTCCGAAACATAATTCGCTAGGGTATTAGCGTTTTCTGGTAACATAGAGATGCACACAAAAATGTCCCACAGAGACTCCAATCCTCCACCTCTCCTTCGGGATGTGGAAGTGGATAACTTCTAAATAGCTAACAGTCAAAACCAAACTGCACATATTCGTCTTCCCAAAAAAGATATGTCCATGTGCGTGGACGGGTGTAGGCGGGAGCCCGGGGGGGGGGGGGGGGGCGGGGCTGGGTGTTATACCAAACAAACTGAAGCTAGGTTTACACGAAGTTTACTTACCCTTCACGACCAGCCATGCAGTGGAAATAATATTCCTGAGGACGAAGACCAGTAAGGAAGCGATCAGAAATAAAACCTCCAGCTCGAGATGAAAAATCCCATGCTGGAAAGCAGGGTAGGGTTTTCCCAGAAACCATCCGAGGTACTCGTTTCCCTTCTAACTCTTGCTGGCCCAGACAAGATGATATTTGTTGGAAATTAACCTGTATGACGTGCAATCAGGAACAATCACCAAAAAGTACACCCAAAAAAGAATCAAATTAGATTTTAATAATTTCTTGTTTCAACTGGGTCTTCTTGAATGGAGAGATTGACTAAAGTTTACCATCTTCTGATGAGATCTAAGCACGTGCATCTAGTAATGGTCAAATATGTAACTTTATAGTGTACCTGTTTCTGTGAATTGCCAATGGTACAGTTCCAGTGACACAGATCTTTCCTATTACCCTAATTATGCTATAATACAAGGATTGCAACTCCTGATTAAAAAACATTAATACCACCAACGAAGTAGGGGAAAGGGGCTTATGATGATCATTAAAATAACTCCCAACAACTTACCGAACTTCCTTTAGCTCCACTAATGGTCATAAGCGAAATGCTGTTCTTCGGAAAAGGTTTTAATAATCCTTTAAGCAGTAGATCTTTGTGGATATTAGAAGTCTTGTCATGAAGCGTATTCTTCATCTTCAAATCCAAGGTTGTTACGACAGATTGTCCAATATTGTGGATTGCTTTCTCAATTTCCGTTTGCAGCTTCATGGAGCCTACACAACAAAAGTAATAATGTGAACCCAATCCATGCAAAAATCATGATCTGGATTAGATACCAAGGAGAACAACAAGAGACAAATCGCATATAAAAAGAACACAAGCAACTGTGCTTCTCAGATACAGAGATACTCAAACTTCTGAGGTACAAGGTTCGGAGGATCAACAAATCTTGATTTAGTTAAGAAGCAGAACCCAATAAGCTGCACCACCAATTAGAGTAGAAAAAACATACTGCAACATATTTGTTCAAAGAAGGAAAACAAATAACTACGTGGAAGTGTTCTCCTAGATGGAGGGAAAAGGATATAATGTATATGGAAATGTAACACGAAAAAAGGGGAGGGAAATAATCTATCGAGGCTCCACAACAGGTTAAGACATTGTCCATTCTAATACTTTCTCAAGTTAGTACAGTGATCAGCTTTTTAACTTCTTTTAGGAGCCATTGGTTTCATGCCAGCAGGGTTTCAACTTACATCCATGGGTAGTAAATATAGGTCTGGATCATCTTGCAATCAATTTTGATGGGTTGAGTGTCCAAGTTCTAATGTTCTTGTGCATTTACCACATAACTTGTTTTCTTTTTGCTAAGTATACCACGTACCAGCCAAAGGTAAAGGGGGTACGTAGGATATTGTAGTTGTTATTGAATGCATCATGTGAATACTCACTTTCGAGGGATAACTGCTCTTCTTCTCTCTTCTCGTTCATTTTTTTTTTTTGAACGGCAAAGAGAAATTTCATTAATCTTCGAAAAAGAAACAAAGACTTTCAGCAAATGCTTAGCACACAAATGAATGAGAAGAGAGGAGAAGAGCAGTTATACCACATTACTGTTTCTCTCTTCTCATTCATACTCTTTTATCCTTCACTCCAAAACGTTGCCTCCAAAACGTGGAAGAGAGCCTTCAGCAAATGCTTAAACAAACTCCCGTCCTTTCTTTTCTCTCCTTACAAGCCAGATAAGCGAGTGGAAATATCCAAATTAAAAAAGTCCCAGATAAGTGAATGGAAAGTTTCAAATAAAATCCCTTTTCCTTTTTCTCCCCTCCAAAAATAGAATAAATTCTTCCTTCCTCCTAATTAATCCACAATATAATAATCCTTTTCTAACCTAAACCCACCATCAATTGAAGCATAGGAAGCATAACCTTAACTGTTCAGAAACAGTTATGCACAGAGGACTAAAGGAGTAAGCATTCAGGTTCTGAATGCACCTCTAGTCTAAAGTTAGTTTGTATGGGAAAAAAAGCATTAAGAACGCTTCCCAGAGCAATGTAACATGGACGCTTCTGAATTTGTTGAAGTACTTGAGTCAACAAGACAACAACAGAGCAATAACAGTACTCAGTCATAAATGGTTATTACTTTAAATTCCATCAAAAGAATTGTAATTCACCAATCAGCATGAACACAAAATAAAATTTACTTACCTACCACTCATCATTTGAATATCTTAAGTACTTTTTCACCAAGTGATGGAAAGGAAAACAACAGATCATGAACTACATCACAAAAGCATACCTATGGTACCGGGCGTGAAATTAAAGAAATCACAGTGAACTTTTTCACCAATATCTTCACCCTCAAGTTCCTTCTTCCTTTGCTCGTCATTTCTTGGTAATATCAGAAGGTCATCCACCCCACAGGTGAACCCGTTAATCTGCGAAATATGTCAAACAATTTAGTACAAAAACATGACTAGACAAATAAGCCAAGAAATAGACTACAAAGATCTGGATAAAAGAAAACAAGTTTACCTGCAAAAACACTGTAAATAAGCGACTTAGAGCAGAAAGCAAAATGCCTGCAGTATTTGAGCCATAAAGCTCCTGCACAGTATGAACCAAACCATACTTGCCAAACTGAGCTTTGTCAATCACACCATGCACTAGCTCGTTCTTTCGAATTAACAACCTATGTTCCCCATTGTCTTCATTTTTGCCATCTTTGCTAGGTTGGCTTTGACCAGCCCGGCTGCCAAAATAGGATGATGGGATCTTCCCATCTTTTTCAACAGTAAATGGTGTGTAATCTCTCGTCAAATTATTAAGCAGTGCGGTAATGACCTAGAAAAGACAGGAAAAGAAGACATCAGAGTATCAAACCAAACGTCCATCCAACAACAAATTAACGCTGTACTCGTTTAGCAAATCAGACAAACGAGAGCTGAAGAAGCAATAAGTAATAACACAAGATACAATGGCCGAAAATTAAGAAGACAACCAAATCCTGTAGGTTAAAAATTTGTAAGACTTATAGAAGACAAGTATAGTGTTTGGAAGTCAGGGAAACTCAAGATCACATCTAGTCCTGGGCTAAAGGAAAATAAAATGTTTTTGCTTCAGCCTGATCCAACATTGTGGCGGGTGTAATACAAAACAGAGTAAGCTTTCTGCAAATGATTACCTGTTTCCCAGTCCAAAGGGGCTTTGGTTTCCATACAGCAGGCAAAACTGGCAGCATCAGATCTTCAGAATATATAGTAGAAATTTTTCGACTAGGTTTGGCAGAAGATGAACCGCATGCAGCACCAAACAAACCAGAACCATAGAGGAGTTGATTAAACTGGACTTGCGTAAGAAATGTATCTTTCATTGTGAGAAGCACAGCACTTACAATGTGATCCTGAAAACATTAATAAATAGTTTACCAACCAGAGATTACGAATTGGATGCCATTTTAAGAAGGATATGAATTCAGAAAATTTAATGGGCTCATATGGCCCTTGGCAGATCAGAATGGCCAAAAAATAGTAAAGAATTGAATTTACAGGTAAAAGAATTAAGAACTAACTGAAATACTGTTACCTGAATCAAGCCTCTGACAGTATCACCCCTTGTTGGGACAATATATTGATGATTAGCATTGACAATATTATAACCTTCAGCACGGGAAATTTCGTCTTGAGGTAGATGAACATTAATCTCATCACCATCAAAATCAGCATTATAGGAACTACAAGAAGAGCCAGGAAAACACAATAATTGTGAGCATAGATAGTTGAAGCATTTATTGGTTATAAAACTGCTAAAGGAGGACACTGAACTAACTTGCAATTAGCATAATGCATCCGAAGAGTTTTCTCCCCTTTCAATACACGAACTACATGTGCCATGATACTTGGCTTGTGAAGTGTTGGCTGCAATAAAAAATAGAAAATTAAGAGCACACCTTGCAAAAAAGACACATCACACTATATACCCACACTTGCCGTTAGTAAAAAAGAAATAGCAAAAGGAAGCAGCTGAACATTTTCATAAAAACACGTGGTAAGTAGTCAATAAGTAAAACAGAGCCCTGACAAACATTGACTACTGGTCTTCATCCCACCCACCCCCGACACACACACACACAAACAAACAAACAAAAATAGAGATAAAAGAAAGAAGAAAAAATATAAGTACATCAAATCACATGAAGAGCAAATCACAGATAAAACCACATGAAGAGAAAATCAGAATAACATCTCCCAACTGAGGCAATGATTCGACTCAAGCATCATTCTCTAGGATATACCTGCATACGCTTAGTCTTAGAGAAACAAATAAAAGCAGCAGAGACTCTCTGTTTGATTAGGGCGAGGAAAGAACAGAAGCATATTGCCTTCAATTGTCAGATGGTATTATAAAGGTATGATGATGAACTTATGCATTCTCTATCATGTGATCCAGGTAAAGCATCAAGACATTTTCTTATCCTTTTCATAACAAAAATCTCGAAGTAAAGCATGAAGGGCATTTTCTTATCCTTTTCATAACAAAAATCACGAAGTACCTGCCGATTGACCAGCACAACATCGCCGTCCCGCAGGTGCCGATATACAGTTTTCCCTTCAAATTCATAGTCACAACTCTTCCCATACTGTGTAACCACCCCTCTGGAAGAAGGTAATTTTCTTGAAATCGAGATACGTGTTTTCTTGCTTGGAGGTAGTTTGACAGTTGACAGTTTATCAACATAATGTGTAGCCCCAGGATGTATTTCAGAGCCATTAATAATTGCATCCCTCAAATTGCCAGCATTCCAGGGAGTCAATCTCTACAAGGAAATGCAAATAACCAAAAATGAATGGTGAAATCCACAATGGAAGAACAAAAAGGCAGTAAAACACACTGTCAAGGCCTGCCTGCCTTTGGTATCTAGAAATAAAGTCCACTCATTCATCAGGACACAAATTTTTATGATATTCCTAAGCATATATAGGTACAGATATAAATGTCTCGTATAACCAAATTAACAACACGGGGAAGCAGAAAAAATGTTTTAAGTTTTTCATTTCTGCTAAGTTGAAACGACAAAATGAAAAAGGCCATGCTACATGCATGGACTTTGAAACACTTCAGAGATTATTAAAAAAAGAAGCATAAAAAACATCTTAGCAGCAGGTCGGTATCGAAGATTGGTTTGAGGTTAGAAAAACAACTTAGTAGCAGTTCTTACTTCTTACCTATGTTACTCTTACATGTACAATCGAGGGACCAATTCCCTAAAGTGGATACCTTACAAGTCCTAAAACTGATCAATAGCCTCAAGCACATGTCTTCATGAGTATAAATAAAGGTATCATATTCAGTAGCACCACATTTCATTGTTTTTTTCGTTATGCAACACTATGCCCGTGATTTTTCCACTTCATCCAGAGACAAGGCCCCTGCCATGAAAGGAAATACCATTTGGGCAGGCATGTATACAGAACTTTGTGAATATAAATCAAAAGTTATCTACCCTTACCTCCGGATAGGTCAATCTTAAAGCAAAATATGGAGGAATTCCAATTTCGTTAACTGCCAAATAAGGATCTGGAGATATAACGGATCGGCAGGCAAAATTGACCCTCTTCCCCATCATTTTCTGGCGGAAGATTCCCTCCTTTTTCTCCAGCAATTGACATATTCCAGAAGCAAACTCTCTTTTAGCTTGACCTGCAATTAAGTACATAGAAAGCGACATGTACTACTTCAGTTAGCTAAACAAAACATTGAATGAGTTGTTTAATGCCCACTAAATGCAGTAGAAGAAACCAGAAGTTCATGTTAGATGGCAGAAGGCATCCCGTAATCCATCAAGGCAATAACAGCATATCAGACCAGGGTTGTCTATGGCCTTAGTAGAACTCTTAGAGCTATGGTTGCAGATAGTACTCACCAAGGGGCCCAGAAGTAGCCAAACATGACGTAAATGGTTGCACAATAACAATTTCCTGACACTCTTAGTTCCTTTCATCCAGAAGAAACATGATAAGATAGTGGAATACGGATTCCTCTATGAGAAGAATATATTTTTCGTTCCTAGGAGTACAATGTACCCAAATGGGCTTTTCTGAAATAAATTGGGAGATGAGCTAGATTTTGGGTTACAACTTCTGGACTCTTATTTTTTTTTTTTTTTGGAAGATGAGGGATTCGTAGATGTTGTATTCTAGTGACGACTGTTGGAGTTTGTCCCACACCGGTTAATTATCTCCTCCAAAACTAGTATATGAGCCTGAGCGGCCTTTCAATTCCTTGCCAATTGGTTTGGAGTTGGATGCTTTAACATGGTATCAGAGCTAGAGCAAGGCTTTCGGAGAATTTGTTCCCCCTTGTTTGTGTCATAAGTGCACCATTGTTTGTTGTGATCCAACTTCCAAGTGTTATGGATTGTTGGTTTACCTCTCCACGTGCGAGCCGGGGGTTGCACGTGCGGGGGAGTGTTGGAGTTTGTCCCACATCGGTTAATTATCTCCTCCAAAACTAGTATATGAGCCTGGGTGACATCTCCACTCCTTGCCAATTGGTTTGGAGTTGGATGCTTTAACAACGACTAGTGTGATATAAGTTCTCCTTGAAACCTACAGAAGTTGAGGGTAACAAAAGCACAAAATCTAATGGACCAACTACTGTAAACAAAAGTTAACTTGATGGCTTTTGAAGATAGTCCTTCAAAAGCTTTATACAAAGCAGGATGCTATGATAGAAGAGGGATAAGAAAGAAGGCTACAAAATACAGCAAGTGGAAAACAACTGAGTCCAAGAACTTAGAGAATCTCGGGGGCAAAACTACACAAATCAAACTCACCCGTGGCAGTCTTGCTATCAAATAATACATTCACAGACTGTTGAAGATCCATCCACCGGTTGACAATCTTTGAGCGTTCAAGGTTGTTAACATGAGAATTTCCCAAAGCAATGTTGGACTCCAGAACTTTGCCTAGTAGAACAGTTTGGGGATGCTCCATGATCTGAAGAAACACAAAAGTGGGATCTGTTACCGGCACTATTAGCTTAAGCGAACCCTGAACACATTACACCCCGCTAAACTGAAAAAGAATGGGATAAATTACTGCCCCATCCAACACACACAAATGAAGAGGAAAATAAATTTGGTCCAAAACGGGAAAACAACCAAAAAAAAAAGAAGAAGAAGTACAAGAAGAGATAAGTTGAACAGCACAGAATGAAGTAACCGCTTTGACAAGATGTTAACATGGACGTTTTCTTGCAGAAGTACCAGTACGTCCTTACAAAGGGCTAGAAGCAGACGATGTCAAATTTCCACCAAAGAACCTGCTTTCTATTGGAAACTTCAGATAGTCTGTATTCATGCATTCATAAATTGCTAGAACAAGACAGTCTCTAGAGAGAGAGAGAGAGAGTCTGTGTGCGTGTGTGTGTAATTTGACAACACCAACACCCCATGATTTAGGATGAGAAAGAAGTAGTGGTTTTCTGTACATGGAACATAATGGTCTGTCAAACCTTATGACTAAACAATATTATGTCAAACAATTTAGGATTACTTAGTTAGGGTAAGTTACATTGGGAAATCATTGAAGGATTTCTGGATGGAAACAGAAGGGAAGGGATTCCACTTCATTATCCTACCCCAAATCTTAAATCTCTCCCATTGCTCGGCACTTACCAACACCACCCATATATACTAATACTGTAAAGTCTATAATACATGTGTGACATTCATCACAACTTCCTATGATTGCTTTCACCACCGCATGTGTGACATTCATCACAACTTCCTATGATTGCTTTCACCACCACATTGAGACAGACTCATCTTTTTTCTCTCAGTCGCACATCTATGTATCTATTAGTTATTGACCCAGTCAAATATATACATAAAACTGTTGGATCCCAATCCTTGATAACATATCTCTGTCCATCTTTTTCTTATCAGCAATGCACCTCTATCTATGTAGGACATGTCTGTTTGCGTTCCTAATGTACGCTTTCAACACCATTGTCATGGCTGCCACCACCACCTTTATTTAGTCAGACTCACAAACCATCATTTCTGTCTTTCCATTGTACAAATGCACATTGAATATATGAAACAGTAACTTTATAGCCATGCAATTACAAACCCATCTCTACTGTTGTCTCTTTCAGTGTGCGTATATACATAAATAAGTCATCTATTCACCCATCAATACATAACAAGAGCACATAGTGTACATAAGAATTTTAATGTGTATATAGTTTGATAGTGGCAACTATCGGGGTTAGTTTAATTTTTTGGATAAGCGCACTTCAAAGATGCAAGTTAGAAACAAATCAAGTTAACTTTAGCGAGACTACAGAGAGTCGTAATGGCAGTGTGTAACATATAGGAAAGTAGGTGACATAAGAGGGCCTTTTTTCACATCTTTCATATTTACCTGGATCATTAGCCCAGAAGGTTTTCTCACTTCAATTTGCAACACGAAGTTTGTTAATTTTCTTATATTGAAGAGCATGGTTTCTATTAATTTTCCCACTAACAACAGGAGAAAAGGAATTCAAACGAGAAAAAGGAAAGCTTCTCATCTTCTTGTACTAAAAAAGGTGAGATAGTATAGCTCTATAAACTCCAATATCGCAACTTCCCACAACATTGAATAGTACAAAAATTGTTGATCTCTTTCTTTATCCAGATTAGAGATCATTCCACAAAAGAAAAGAATCTAAAGTTTATAAGAAAAATTTATCATGACCAAACTGTAAGTTCTTTCATAACAAAACAACAAAAGCTTCATCACATGAATAAATAAAACAATAATAGTGTAGCCACTGCCAACATTAGAGAGCACAAAGTTTAACAACTTCATTTAAGGGATAAACTTTCCATAAGGCCATGAGTTGAAGTACAGGATAAAAAGGAGACTGTCCAGTCTCTAAAGTAGCAAGATGACCACTCATAAATAAAGCACTTACATTATCACCACCCTTGGTTGCAGGGCGGAACTTGGTTGGGGGAACAAGAAGGGCCTCTATGAAGAACATAGTGTAACCAGATCTGCTTCCAAATGTACTGAATCGCTGATGCTCAATATCACAGATAAAAGAGCAGAGGTGTGCCTCATTCTCCCAAAGCCTCTTTACAATGTCTCTAACCTGGGAATAATAAAGAAAAGAGATTTCTCAATCCAATCACATGCAGTACAACAGTATAAATCAATTAGCCCACTTCCCATGCTGCCATTAACACTAAGTTAGCCTCTGCTGTTATGTAAAAAGTATTCCCATTTCCCCATTTTTTTGATAAGTAAACAATTTATATAGATAAAACTCATAAAAGAGTAGCATACATAAATAAAAGAGGCATGCCTCAGGGAGATACAAAAACAACCTATAAAGCTAACCACAAAGCAGAACTTCTAAGAGAACGGTGTACAGGTGTCTCTACTAAAACTGAGCTAGTAATGGCCAATACCTCACCTCCAAAACAAATGGGAGTTCAAAAAGAGGCATTCTCTTGGCCTGTCAAGAGCATACCAAATAAAGGCTCGGAAAAAAGAGCACCCCACTCCCCCTAAAATATGAAATAACCCCATGTCCCGAATGACCATAACCAAATCACACTAGAAGCCTATAATGAACAGGAGAAGGCTGAGACATGCTATATCCGAAGTCTCCAAGATTTGTACCCTTGCTGACAAAATAAAGGAGCAAGCAGATATTGATGGCCACCCAATCAGTCAACTAGAAAGAAATCACCAATCTGAAGAGATCCACCCCGACTATCAAATCGAGAGGGAAGGCAGAAAGGCTTCTTCCAAAGTTGCCCAAGTTTTGACCCCTTGTTCGGGAAAAATGAGAGCCAAGCAAGCACCGACGCTCCAAGCAAAGGTCCGCTCACGCATCACTGATCATCCTCCCCCAACAAACACCCTCCCCATCACCCTCCCAATCCCCCTCCATCCACACAACCCTCTGTAAAACATTTTTCCTGCAAAACATATTTCAGCAAATACTTACAATCATTTCTTCTCTCTCTTCCTCCCACCACTGACCACCCCCTCCCCCCTCCCTCCCTCTCTCTCTCTACATGTATCTATGTATGTGTGTTTGTATACAGCGAGCCAGGTTCAATTTATATTCCCCAATTTAGTTCCTCCTCCCACCAATTCTTATACCTACTTAGCCAAAAAATATATATATATATATATAAATACAAATATATATAACCATATACGCCTAACTTAAGTATGTGTATATATTTCTATCTCAAAAGAGAAAAGAATGGAGGACGATTACTAACTCCAAAACCGAGGCTCCTTGGTTCCCATCGCAAGGCAATGTCAGCATGTAATCAACTACAAAGCATATCTCATGGTAAAAAGAATATTTTTAGGTTTGCAGCCCACCAAATAAAAATGTGGGAATTATCTTACACATACTATTTATGAAGATGTGTTTTGCATTTAATATTTTACATTGAAACAAGAGCCTTAATGCTAATAAAATGCATACCTCAGATGGTAAGAGAGGCCCCGAAATTGAATTCTTCTGCTTAATAAGTGCACGAGGCACGTGCTCCCGTTTACTTTTTCCAGGCTTTTCTTGCTTAGAACCTTCGGCTACATTAGTGATGTCCATAAATGAATCACTTTCAGCATCATCAGCATTTACAACCTCAGAAGAAGGAATCTCCTCAGTTACACCACTGAGTGTGCCACCAAACTTGTGACCCCCAATGATGTTTGCTCTCTCGTTCTCATCAGATAAAGCCATCTAATGGGGTGCATTTAAAACAGAAAAAAGAAACTATTACAGAAGTACATGTGATCCTGTGAATGTTTTGGGTAAGGAAAGCAAGTGTGAACAAGCATGAATGCGCCATTTAGAAGAAAACATAGCAAGTTAACAGCAGAAAATAAGTATAAATACAAAAAGCATTCTCGGTGGTGGTCTTACTAGTTGAAGGCACTGTGAGAGGCATGATCGCTGCCAAGTGCCATATCTACAAAGTGCAAGCTCTCATCCTAAAATTTACAATCTCATACGGCATACTATGTAGCACGGACACGCATACGGATACGGACACAGACACGGGACACGGCAATTCCAAAAAAATGGGGATACGGACACGGCAGGGGACACGCCACGTGTATAAATAAATAAAAAATAAACATATGTACATATATATAAAAAAAATTATGAACCATTATATATGAATAATTTCACAAATTGTATAAATTTTTTTCAAAGGAAAAATTACAGTTTAACCCAAATGTTTTGAATAATTTCATATTAACTCCCAAAAATTTTAAAAATATTACATTTTGACCCCTAGCCGTGTCCCCGGCGTGTCCCAGCCGTGTCCCCGCTCAAAAAATAATAAAAACTATTGGACACGCCACGTGGCGTGTCCAATATGTATTTGGGCGTGTCCCCGCCGTGTCCCCGTGTCCAATACGTGGACACGGCGCCCTTTTGGAGTGTCGGTGCTACATAGACGGCATACGCAGCATCTTGTACTGTTGACATACTATCCCTAACGAAGGACACATATTGCAAGGCATGAATTTAGTGAGGCCAAAGGTGATTGTCAACCTTGGTCCTCGGTTGATGCAAAGTGAGCTGGAGAGTAGTGAAGAATTGACTTGGCGGTAGAGTCATGGAAATCAAGCACTTTCTTCCATATTTTGGACCTTAGCCGAAAGACTAATTTTGAATATATATTTCGGAAAACTTAAGTTTTGTGCTTACTGGTCTACCCTCGGAAACCATTACTCTCAATACCCTTATCCCTTACGAGGGCATGTTTCTTTAGTTAGCGATATGAGTTGTTTAGTTCAAGGAAATCATATCTTGCTTATCATTCCAGATTATGTCTTCCTTAGCCATCCTTTTTTTCAGTGCAACTTCAGTATAAATCAAATAACTTCCAATGCCATTGCCATAAGTCAGGTTTACCATGTTATTCCTTACCACTTGACACAGTAACCATACAAGTTAGACAACTCGAATATGTGAGCTACAGAAAATCTTTAGTTTAGAAAGGATTTTATGACCACATAACACTTGGAGAACACATCCTCCAAATAATCCGTTTACCTCTATGTTTATAAGCCACTAATACATGATCACCCTTGAGGCCATAATAACAGAGACTACCAGATATCAAGAATGATGATTCTTGAGAATCTGTTGACCATCACATTTTTTTTGTCCATCAAAAGCATGCCTTGTTTTCTATACAACATACACAAGGAAGTTCCTTAATTGTGACAAGTACGTTTCAAGTCATGCATGCAAAGAAACCCAATATCAAAAAGAAACAAGAGAAATTGGGCCATGTTTCCCGCAACAAAGCTATTATACAATTTATACTTATCATCTGTCAAACAACTTACATGACCTAGTTTATCTACATTCAATTACAACTCTCTCAAAAGCTAGGTCACCAGTTTACTATATGTTCCGGCCATTCTTAGTCAAAAGCGTATAAACTGTAGTATAAGAACTTATTTTGTTTCGATAAGCATGACCAAAAAAATTACTTGATCCCAATATTGCAACAGATGAAACCAAAAGAAACAAATTACTGTCAATAAGCATGAAGCATTCCTAAGAAATATAGGAACAACAGCATTCCAGCACAAGAATAGCTGGTAAAAAAAATAATTCAATGGCCAAGCTACGAATAACAGAGGGGTGTCAAAGATTACCATATGAAACCAGCCAAAAGTAGGTTTAGTGATCTTAGGATTTTTGGCCTTGCAGTTCTTGCACTCTTTTGTTTTTAGCTTTAGAAGTTTATTCAATACTAACATTGCTTCAGTAAACTGGAGAGAGGTCCAGCCTTGATTCCAATCCTCAGAGTTGTCAGTCTCTGCGCCAGAATGAACAGTAGTACAAGATACATGGCTCCCATCACTATCCTCTGGATCGATTGATTCACTTGGTGAGACTGAATCCAACCTTTTGGCTCCAACAATGTCACCCTTTGCAATTAGTTCCAATTGCGAAGCACATTTTCGAACCTTGATTGGGAACAAAATATTCAACCCAAGCATAACTAGAAAGGGTCATTAAACTGAACAAAATGATAACCACTAAGTACTAGGAGTAACTAACCAAGGGAAGTTAAAAATCCTATGACTTAAGGCTTAGCAACATGACAAAAACCAAATAAGGTCAAACTACCTGACTTCTGCTTGCCCTAAAATGTAAGCAATAGAAACAAGTACTTTGTAGAAGATTATGGAGCATGTGGAATAGCAACGGATTGTAGACTGGTAGGATAAGGTCAATATGACCACAATGACCTGGGCAATGAAATGCACGTTGTCCACATGATTTACAGCTGCACATTCAGAGAATACATATCAATCACATGTGACAAGATCATCAAATTATTTCCAACAAACCAGAAGCCATTTGTACCCAATCTTCCACTAATAAAGGGCAAAACAGTATCGCAGTAATGCCACCAAAGATAAGGCATCTGAAAAAAAAGAAATGGAAGAACAGGTATATAGAAATGAAAGAACAGGTATGCAGAACCAGTACAGTCACTAGAAAACATAGGGTTTGACTCTCATGCAGCAGCATGCTATTAATAGTCCTACAAGTTGAAAAGACTCTACACATTACCAGACACATATCCCCCATCCTATCCAAGTATCAAGTGTCCTACCCCAGTATTCGATCTAATTCGAAGAGTCCATGTACTCTATTCACCAACAAGCCATGCTTGACAAAGCCAACCAAAATAGTGTTACTCCCTCGTAGTATTGTCAAGTTCAATTGCAATATGGTGAGATTCTCTTGCAGCAGCATGCTTTTCAAAGGTCCTAAAAGTTGAAATGACGCAAAGATATGGATGGGTACATCATATGTTCAGACTTACGGTGATTGGTCATTTATTGGCCCCATTGCCGGATCATACAGACCTCCTGGGACAGGCCTCTCCACGCGGTCGAGTAAAATGGGGTTTGTAATCTTCACAACACTGTGCTTCCTCACCTCCTCGTCCGTAAGGAAACTGAACCTAACCGCCTCCACACTCTCTGACACACCCTGCAATTAAATTGAGAGTGAGCATAGCACTAAATACTGAAAAAGTTAAGCCACGGGTAAAGAAATTTGCTCTAAAATTAAAGAACCACCAAAGAAGCTCAATTCTCTTTTTTTTTTTTTAGCCAAAGATGTTAGCGACTTAAATTACTACAAGGTGACTCACTTCATCAGCTCGAACCAGAAGAACCTCATAGTCGCACAACCATTGGACCAATTCCCCAGATTTAAAAAAAAACATAATTTATAAATCAGGAAAAAATTATGATTTAATCAATTTTTCTTGTAGTAATACGATCAACATCAGACTGGACACGTGGGAAATTAATAAACTTTCTCAATAGGGGGATGAACAAGTAAAACAAAAATACTACTTTTCGACCCAAAACTATTGTCCGGTACCCAATTGAGAACTTAAAAAAATGCATAAGTTACTAGTTACCGCAGACTACTTTAATTTTCGGAAAAAGTTTGAACTTTCATCGATGAGAATACATTCTTCTAATTTCTCGTTTTACTGACTGGACAATCTTTTTTGGGGGGGTAAATAACTGGAAAATCTTTTTTTTAGGACGCATAGAGTAACTCTACACAAATTTATACAAAATAAGCACAGTAGTATCCAAGAATTTGAAGTTAATGAGGTCTGTACGTATACACAAACACACACAAAAAGAATCAAACGAGCAGGTAATATTCAAGTAATACTAACACGAAACAAAGAGAGGGAAGAAAGTACCTCAGTTGCATGAGCCATGTTCGACACCCAAGTTACTACAGCGAAATCCAAAGATAATATGTATTTGTGTGTATATGTATATATGTATGTGAGTGTCTATGAGAGAGAGAGAGAGAGAGAGAGAGAGAGAGAGAGAGGGGTTCTGCAAGGGTTTTGTGTATTCGCCTATTCGGCAAGGGTTTAGCCGTTTTAGGGCTTCTTCGTTCGTGGGATTTTTAGTAAATGATTTTTTTTTTTTTCTTTTGATCGGCTTGCAAATTATCATTGCCACCGTCACTTTGACTAAATTACATTATCGTCCTCTAAATGACTAATCTTGAGATTTCATAAGTAGCCCAAAACTTTTGACAATCACAGTTGGCCACAAATTGAGACATACTGTTATAATATTCGAATCTCAAAACTGTACATTAATGGTGAAGGGTTTATATTTCCCACACTTGTGCTTGAGGTTGCTCCCATAGCTTACCGCATGTAATTACCTTGTACGCGTGGGACGGGAGGGTGCATGTGTCTAAGAAATAAATCGAAAGTAAATATCGCCAGTAAAGTTAATAAATATATTCCAGCCTAGTTAACACAGATATGCAAATTCTTGACTCGAATTCAAATTCGAGAGAAAAATCTCCAATTCCTCTCAAAGCCTTTGGTCAAGCTCGTATCAAAGTGAATTTTACTTCTTCTCCTTTAGCTCAAATTATTTTTGGTCGACTATTTTTAAGACTTGTATTTTTCATGTTCAAACTTACCACTGTGTGATTAACAAAAGTTCTGTTTTAAATTAATGCTAAATTTTTTATTTATCTATTGAAGTTCAATAAAAAAAATTCCTGTAAA
The DNA here is from genome assembly GCA_020567845.1 of Rhododendron henanense subsp. lingbaoense. Lineage (NCBI taxonomy): Eukaryota > Viridiplantae > Streptophyta > Magnoliopsida > Ericales > Ericaceae > Rhododendron > Rhododendron henanense. Next base: position 1,801,389 of record CM036317.1, read on the forward strand.
ATTTCTCAGTTTAGCTACGAGATTCCTTTTGGACCGGATATGACCTTTCATGTTCAAATAAAGCCCCATTTCCTAACTGTCCATATGAATTTACCTTATTTATCCCAAATTTTAGCTAATTAATGGTGACGGGTGGGAACTCGGACCAACTCGACTTTAGTTAATGAAAGTTAACTGTTCAAATAAAACGTCATAGGAAAATGATATGTACAAGAAAAAGAGAACTTCCCATCTCCTAGGGGAGGGGATTGTTTGGTAGTCAAGGTTTGAGACGTAAGAATTTGCTCCCTCTTAAAATTTCAGGTTCAAAACCTCTCCTGTGCTATTAACTCATTTGGGCTGGAAAAGGCTTTGCTCTGACTTTAAATGGAACTCGTGCAAGTTGACAGTGGGATTGGTTTCACAAGATTACTCAATGTGCGCAGAGCTTGCCTGGACTCTTTTTTTTTTTGGGTAAATAGCCTGGACTCTTGGTTATAAATAAAAGAAAGAAAATAATTTCCCTTTAACCTCTTGAGTTTTAGGTAGATATTTCATCAAATTTTGATGCTTGAATGATACTGAAACCAAGAAAAACCTCAGTAGAATCATGCAATCATTTGGTGTTATTTTACGTATATACATCTCTTGGCTTGTTTTCTTTTTAAAGTTTATTTTGCATCCCAGTAAACTGTTTATCTTCATCGTGAATGAAATTCTTACGCTTTCTCAATAAAAGAAAAAATAATTCGTTTCAAACTCAAGATCCAAACATAGCATTGCAAGGAATAACGGGCAAAGAGATTAGTACACAACAGCAATTTTAGCCTAGTTGAACAGCAATCAATGAATTGATACATATGCAATCTTCGTGATGGTACAAAAAATAGAAAAAAGCCACTGGAAAAATACACCACTTGGGGACTTCGCCATTTTTTTCACAAATACATGACTAATATGGAAAAAAAAGACAAAGATCAATTTACTGTGGTTTAACTTGTGGTGTTCCTGAAGGCTCTCCTTGGTTCTTAGGCTTTGCTGGGACCACCTTGGCGGGGGTTGAGCGCTCTGACTGAGAGAATTGGATCAAGACCTGCATAAGAACTGTAACAATGGCCAACACAACTGCTGAAAATGCAATACCCTTCCATGAGGATAGGAGTGAAGTCCACTGCAAGAATTTCAAGGCCCCAAAAACTAGCAGACACACCCAAGCGATAACCACCTGTTTATTGACAAAAAAACATGTTATAAAAATATATATGTTGCATCTGTATATTTATACATGTGTGTGTGTGCATTATCTGTGTGTACACATACATGTATACAATAAGTATGGACCAAGGGTATTTTGGTAATTGTATTGTTTGTAAATCTGGTGTGAGCCCGAATCCGTCTCTTCTTCCTACAAATGTGTGTGCTTGTGGTTTGTTGCTACATATACTGTGTGTACGTATACACATAATACAAACACATGCAAATCGGATCTGTGTGCCAGCCTTGCACAATGAAAACTGTGAGTGTTGGTTTTGAGGTATGGCTCATTCAACGGGGCGGTTATCTTACCACAATAGACTTCATACGCCGACTAGCATCCTGTTCTTGGTCACCAAAAGTGTCCTCAGCATTATGTTTATCCAATAAATTATCCTGGTTAGAAAAATCCAAACAGCGAAAGTTAGCAACCGGATAGTTCATCATAACTACAATGAATCCGGCTAAATCTACGTAATTAGAAACACATGAACATGTATACGTGTGTGCGTGTGCTCATAGCTTTGCAACCATCACACACGTAAATATGTATAGCAGTATAGTCATGTCTTGTGTCCATGTTTTCATATTAGCTTCTGGTTTAAGAGAGTTTTTCAATAACAATACACATATATACCCAAGAAAAGTCAAGGGGTCGCTGCACAAGGTGAATCATAAACATCCACATAAATAAATTTAAGAAATATGGGTGCACCTTGGCTACAAAAATATCTCTGCACCACTTTGCAACATCATCGTCTGATTCAGGCAATTCCTTCATCAAATGCCTCTTGACGTGCACATGGACCTGCAACAAATGGAATTGTTAACAATGGATTAAGGATATATAAACATGCCACCTTCATATTTACATGAAGCCTCAAACATAGGCTCCGTTTGTTTTGATGTAAAATGTTTTTTCAGAAAATAAACTTCAAACTTTTATTTTCTGGTGTTTGGTTGGCACTTGAAAAATATTTTCAGAAATCGACAAAATAGTGTAGAGAGACAGAGAGGGGGCTTAAATGGTGGAGAATCTGAAAATATTGGAGTTGAACGTGGGTCAGGACTACTGATCGAGAAAACTGAGCAGTGAGAATTGTAGTAGAAGGCAGCAGGTTCATTTCGGAAAATAACTTACGGAAGATTTAATGGTAAGTCATTTTCATTCAATTAATGGAAAATGTTTTACATGTAAAATGTTTTCCTCATTATTTACATAACCAAACACCGGAAAATAGGTACAACATTTTACCGGAAAACATTTTACGCCCAAACAAACGGAGCTATAAAGTTATCAGAACATTCAAGATATATGGCTACATAGGGTTCTTTCTTTCTAAACATGTCTTTTCCCACCAAGTTCACCTACCCAGGAGTGATCATTCAGTGCTTCTCGAGCACCACCACTCCACGGCCCATACCGTTATGTGGCGGGGAAGGGCCTAGAGCACCACACGGTAGTGCTCCAGGAGCATTTAATTAACAATTTCCTCTACCAAGATCATGGACCGTTGCATTATGTGCAATGGGATGGGAAGTAGAACACCACATTTTCCTATATATCACATTGTTCAAACGGTAAACATTCATTAAAAAATTGGCCGTCAATTTTCACAATTAATTAAACATTTTTTTTCTATCAAAAGAGCGTAAGTACATTTTTCTTACATTTTGCCCTTGACAAAAGTGCAAAACTCCTGCATCTCTACATTTTAGCTTATAAAATTCAAAAAATATCAAAATCTCGCAATCACTTTCGGGTCAATAAAATCATTTTGGCAAGAAGCTAAATTTTCAAACGAAAGACAATTCGGTAACATGGTGATCTACAAATAGACCAATGTGGAACTTAACATTCTAGGTCTTCTTCGTCGGTCAGCCCCCCAGCCATCCCCCTCCCCGTATAAAGCCCGGGGTAACATTAATGCCAAGGGGGGCAATATTCTTTGACTAATTTGATGCGATTCCCTCCTAACTTTCCAGGTTATCTAGATGGAGTATCAGTTCAAAGAGAAACAAAGTCGATTGATCTGAATAAAATTTGAAGTATTTCCACGCATCATGAAAGAGCCAAATAGCACTGGAACCACAAGTAGGACAGGCAAATAAAGTTCAAATGATATACTAAAGTGCTACAATCACCATGTACAAAAATTTAAGGGTGAATTCACTGGCACCCACTAAGGTTTTCCTTAATGATGGATACTCCCTCAAGAATTAGATAAGACAACGAAACCCCTGTGGTTTCTTGGTGAGTTTCACCAATGCCCCAAATCGACACTTGTCGATTCAAACACGTGATGGAATGAGCCAAAAGTAACTTATATCCAAGAATTCATCCTTTTTGATAATAAAAATAATAACAAACTTGCTGATCAAAAAAAATAATAACAACAAACTATCAACTCCCACTTATTTTGAATCCAAATGACGTTTTTTCCACATTATTTGATCGAAAAGACTAAAATTCACCAATAGTCCCTTATAATTCAGTCGTTCAAAGAACCATTTTGGTCAGAAAGGACAACTTTATTACTTTTGGGTAATTGGGTAAAAAAACTCAGAATTGAGTGCTTTTTATTATTTTTCATTATCGAGAAGGGTGAATTTGTCAATATAAACCACTTTTGGCTGATGTGTTGGCGAAATGAACATTGAAACGTAGGGTTTGTAGTTATTTCTCATAGGTGAATGGAGTGTCCATCATTCAGGAAAACCCCAGTGGGTGTTGGTGAAATTTTACTCAAATTTTTTTCCTTATTGCAACTTTACAAGACCCAGCTTCCAAATGCTTACCACAGAAGGCTGCCCCCTAAAGAGTCTAAGCATCGTCGGTGGAGGTGAACTTTTAGGAATAGCTACTGTAAAATCATAAACGGCTGGAACAAATGGGCGCATGTTACTGACGGCTGAAACAAAACCCTGACAACATAAAAGTAGATTCTTTAGTCCGAACCCAAACAAAGAGTAAATCTCATTCTTGCGCCAAGGGAAAAAAGGAAATATGCAGTGAAATACCATAAAATCAAAATCGGCAACTACAGAAAATTCAAGCTGGGACAAAGCCACGGAAGAGTACATTAGATACTTGCATACAGTATCGTCTTACTACAAGCAAACTTCTAAATCCTACAACAGGTTTGCATACGGGGGACAAGTGAAGAGAGGACCCAAGAAAAGCTTATAACAACTATATTTGTGAATACACTACAACGACCACTTGACGTCTCAAAATCTCCAAAATGCATCATTAATGGTGGGGGAAACCTGGCCGGCCAACCAAAATTGACAACCAAAAACAGCCCATGCATTTCGCCCATATACTCGGACGGCAGCGGATCTGCATATCTCCTCAGTTTGGACAGGTTTTATCGTTCAACCTAACCAAACCACTATATAACCAAATTAATTCTGCTATAAATGTTCTGTATTAAACTCATTGGGGAATGAGACGGCACCCTCATCACTTAACCAACAGTCCACAGAACCATATCAGTCAATCATTTTAGAAGTCCTCGCTCTTCGTGATCAAAAACTTCAAAGTTCAAACCTCAATCCATACCCCACCCTTCCATAATCTCCTGAATCAAAACTCAAAAAAAATACGATATGTGATGGCATTGACATGCCTGTTTTTATTATTGCTTTGAGTTGGCTTTTAGTACACCAGGACATATCCTTGATCCATTGAAGAAAGAAATTGACTCTTGATGGTGCGACAATTTCATATTTACAGTTAGAAAGGAGTTCTGCTGCTTTCCAAACTCGAGGGGCTGGTGCATTTTGGTGCATATGTAGGCTATAAGGTTGCATGTAAGCCAAGAGCACAGGTTTGTTCTCCTTTTTACAGCCGGAACTCTCTCTTGATTAAGTTCTTAATAGAGCCTTTACTTATCCCAAACAAAAAGCATCTTATGATCCCGACAGCATACAAACTTGCTGAGTTACCTTGTAAAAGTCCTAAGAGAAAACTAGAAGGCATATATCAAGCAAACGATCCCAACTACCAAAACACGCCATGAATATACAAATTTCAGGTACTTTCCTTTCACTAAAATGGTCTTAGAAAGCCAAAATGTGTTCCCGAATACCCATTAATTCTGCTGCCCGCAATGTTCAGTCGTGTCTCCATTTGAACTTTCATCAAGTAATTTTAATTGAAGATAAATGTAAATACAAAGAAATCAAATGCGCAATTATTGTCTTTGTCGCATTAGGCCAAAGAAATGAACTCAATCTGCAACAGTAGCAAATGGGACAGAGACAATACACATTTTGACAACAGGGTGTGTGTAGGCGAAGGAAATGGGTATGTGCTCTCAGAGAGAATGATTAAGTTGATAAGTGCTTGCATAGCATTACTACCTGTTCTATTGTCATAAACAGTGAGTCAATGGGTTTTACCAAGGCGCAATTATACAAAGAGGAAGTTTAAAAAAGGCAGCTCTACAGTTAACTGAACTAGAAACTGGATGTTCACATGCGTTCTTCCAGGAAAGGTATTCTAGAATGACCAACCAATTACTTTGATAATAAAAGGAATGGAAATTCAACTGTAACATAGAAAAAACTTGTTTGAGAAGGCTTATGCATCCAAATTGAGTAGCACAAAGTCAGAATGCACAAGTTCCGCACATGATAAACAGGTACTTAGATACTGACAAACAACTCAATGCCTAAAGTCATACACAAACTGGCCAGAAAGCAAGTAAATACAATGAAGGGAGGGGAAGAGAACATCTCTTAACCTTAGTGCGAGGAATCAAAACATTCCTTGGTACAGGCAACCCAGTTGAAGCTGCATACTCTTGAGCTGCTAAAAGCTTTGCCTGCGTAAAGCGAGTACCTTCTACAAAAAGTGCCAACCAAAATGGCTGAGGGTAATCTCTTAGCCGTTGTAGACCTGACTGCATGCAGTCAACAGGATTTAAAAAGATGGATTAGGTCAACTTAAAAGAAAGCCTAAAAACACACCCACGCATAAATGCATTTTACAAAACTCATTGAACACAACCATACCTTTAATGTGGTTTCATCCTTAGCCCAACTTCTTTCAAGAAAGAGATACTCAGAAAACCACATTGACCAGCCAATGACCTGTATATATTTGGAAAAGTTTATCCTACAAGTTTACAATATAAATCCTTGAACGACATGGAGTTTCAAAAGCAAGGGAACTGAAGATGGTGAGGGAAAGGCAGAAAGACAGAATAAAGAACAGAGTGGGAAGATAATAGTAGGAATCAGACATGTGATGGGTCCACTGGATGTGGAAAAATAAGTACGTCATTGAATGTAAGGATTTGTGGTTCATGGCCCAGCCTCAAGATTCCTCTTGGACAGCTAGAAATGTACTTAAGCTTAGGCTTTAGGTAAACCATTAACCAAGCATATTATTGCCAAAGGAGAGGAAACTTATCTATGGATTGAAAATTGGCATTCTTTTCTCTCTCTATGTCAGGTGTTGGAGATAGAGAAGACTGCGGAGAGTAAGCTGAGAAGGGCTTTGTAAGCAAAGGTGTGAGGCCCCATTTAGTCCCACATCGGCGGGTAAGATTGAAATGAATTGATATATAATGAAACGCGAACAACTACTGTATAACCCGAGATTAACCTTTTGAGCCATGTGTTAGGGTAAGGTTACCAGGTGAGTTGGCGCGGGTCGTTGTAGTTGGTATGAGACCACAATCCTAGTCTACATGGTGGGAGCCACATCTAGAATTTGGTACGAGCCCGATGATGTGTTGTACAGAGCTAAGTGCCACACCATGACCACCAGGGAAAGGTTGTTGGGCCAATGCAATGAGAACGTTGCATCATAAGATGGGGAGATTGTGAGGCCCCATTTAGTCCTACATCGGTGGGTAAGATTGAAATGAACTGATATATAACGAAACGCGAACAGCTACTGTATAACTCGACGTTAACCTTTTGAGCCACGTGTTAGGCTAAGGGTTAGCATGTCAGTTTGCGCGGATCATTACAAAAGGTCTCCACCATATATCAGATGGGAGCTGGAAACGGCCAGGGCTGAAAAAATAGATATTAAACATATCGCTGGGAGTATCCCTACTAATGTAGTCCCTCATGCAAAGTGCAGTGATAGTGTCGTTTGGCTTCCCCACTCCAAATGGCCAATTTTCTATGAATTCAGCTTGGAAGGCTATCAGGATTCCTTGAAATAATGTTCAATGGCCTACTATTGTTTAGTGCAAACAAAATGTTCCTAACTGCACAGTTGTCTTGTGGATTTGATGCTTGAGGAAGCTAGCTATTAAGGATAGACTGCTGAAGTGGGGAACGAATGTGGAATTGACCTATGTTCTGCAATCTGGAAAGCCCATCAATAACTGTTCTTTGGCAGTGCTTATACCAAGTGTCTTCGGGAAAAAGTGCTGGAGAGATGTAATACAAGGAAAAGGCCTATGCTATAGCCTGGGGAAGCGTCTTTGGCTACTCAGTATGCTTCAAATAAAATTTTCTGGGCCTCCATTCTGGTCTATCATATATGGCATGATTGAAACGGAAAATTTGTCAGCAACAAAGCTAAAGAGCAGGTAGCTTTGTTCAATAGTATTGAGAAGGACCTAAGGGATAGAGTTAGGTCCTGGATTCCTGGAACAACGCAGAAAACTCTTAAGAGTGACTGGTCGCTTAACATGGCTTGGAAATATCCACAAGGATCCTAAATGCAGATCTGTAGGTTCCCAGTGAGGTTTCTTTCAATTGTTAAGCTGTGTAGTTTGGTTCTGTTCTTTACGAACTTTAATCTGTTTGCCTCTGATAGTCGTCTCTAATGGTTTGCTATCAAATGAAAGCTTAACTTACCCAAAGATAAAACTTGGCAGAAATTAAGCAAACTAGTTACTATTGTCATTGGATAAAATTTTATATCATCGAGTTTGAGGCAATTCTACCGTTGCCCCCCACTTACATTAGACAATGGTCACTGCTAGTGCTAGGGATGGTGAATGTTAAATCCAGGCCCTTAAATTCCATTGGGTTAGCAAATCCACCAATTAACAATACAAATCTTAGAAGAGACAAAAGGCCACTGCATTAAGAACTAAACAATCTGAATTGAACTGTTTTAACTTGAAATGCTCCACCTCAATAGCTCTTAGAAACCATATGTAGTCGAAATTCTTACCGGAAGGAACTTAGATGACTTCTTCATTACAGCCAATGAGCTACCAAGACAACCAAATCGCTGTTACAATTAAATCTGACAATAGTCAGTGTGGAGAATAATTTGAAGCACATATGTCAATAACACCAAATCTAAATTTGAACTGTGTGATTAACATGAAGATAAATGCATAAATTGCTCATACAAATGTGCACCTCTATACCTATCAATGTAACTAAAATGCTTCCACATGAGCAGCTATGGTCTATTATATTTGGCAAGAGTGGAAAAGAGGAAATTTTTAAGGGTGTCAGTGAAATCTAACCTCTGGCTTCATCTTCTAAACATAATATTTGCATCAAATCTCCACACATAGAGCCTCCTAAATCTACCAGTCCCCACTTGCAATGATTGCTTTATTTTTATTTTTATTTTTGACTTCTTCTCCTTGTATTGGAAGGATTTTGGGCCTCTATGGTACTCATATTCTTTCTTTTCAATATAACACACTACCCAAACAAACAGAAAATCAAGTGCACAAGGGCATATGCATGAATGTGCTAGCGCATGCACATACATCAAGGGAAAACATGTCAAATAGGCACCTGAGCCAAAACCCATCCAACCAGCCAATCAATGTCACTTTTGTGATTAGATATGACAAGGGCATGTTCTTTACCTGGAAAATACACCAATACATACGAGAAGATAAGCTACTAGCAGTTTCTAGAGTAAGAAAAACTTCTGTTCTCAAATAAAGGGAGCATCATGTGCACTTAACAGATAAGAAGTTTAGCCTTACCCATTATTTGAAAACTTTCCGTATCTGCGAACAGTTTAATCTGCAGCAAGAAATAACACAATTATGAATTACCGAACAGATTTTTGGGCTCACTGGTTAAATCGCAAGACTAATGTCTCCACTGTCACTAGATACATTTCCTACCAAAACATAAAGTTACAGCTCCAAATAACCAAAAAGAACTAATGATTCCAAGCTTCCTTGAATTTGTTGCTCAACACATTTATGACATGGAATCACCATCCCACTAAATGAAAGCAAAATGAGATTGTTACGTTGCGTGCAAATTTGTTCGCATAACCCACCTCTCAAATCCTACATTCCTGGGCATTTCAAGGATAAATGTAACAGTTGATTCCACCATTTTGAAACAAGTCATTTTATATACTTGGCTGAAAAAACAAATTAGTGGTTCCTGGTAATGAGTTCAGTAATTGTCTTTATCCCTTTCCAGCTACCCATATATATTCTAAATGACATCTCAAAATAAGACATGACAAGAGAAGAAGGATGGTGTAAACAATACAAAAAAACAAGAACAGAACATAAAATTTAAAAACCCTCAAACTCAGTGTTCTTCACCCTAGGCTTCACTGTTGCAATAAAATAATGATTTAAGCTGACCATAGTGGAAATTTGATTTAGTGCTCCCTATGGCGCCTTTGTTGAAGCTCACCTTGGTTGGAGTTTAGAGGCTTTCCCCATTCAAAATTACGAAAGTTTACAATGATGCAGCAAAATAACTCCGAGCAAATTCGGACAATACGACTTCTACACACACTGCACATTGAACTTTTGACCAGACAAACATTGGGACTTGCTAAGATTTTCCGATCATGAACTTCCTAAAAAGAAAAGATGTAGCACGAAGCGGAAGCGGGGGAGCAGAGGGCACCTAGAAGCTCCTAAAGTTGGGAGCGCCTAAGGAGCGTATATAGATTACATATAGATACGTACATAAAATATTTTAAAACAACCATTGTAGGAAAAAGTGATACTTAGTGAGAATTTTTTCCCAATATTAAAGGTAATGATTGAAAGTTGGATACTTTCAATTTGCGAAACTTCTTGACTGATATGATTTTCATATTCTTATTCCACAATGGCATAACTCTCTTAAAAGTAAGAGAATAACTTCCTTGACGGCCTGATAAGCTTCCATCTCAGTTAGGAGTGAGCTTCTGTCTCGAGGGCAGCAAGCTCCCATCTTGGGAGCGCTGATTAGAGTGCGCACCCATTTTAGAAGGATCTTGCCACTAAGGATGGAGCAACAACACTCTTATCTTTACTAGTGTCAGTAGTGTGTGAGGCAAGAAGGTTCTGCTCAACGTGAAGTTGACTATTTTTGTAGCATCTAGAAAACACCATTGCTATTGACAAAAAAAACACGTACAAGGAAATCCCACAACAAAACCAAAACGAGAAAAAAAAAATGACATCTCTTGCAAACAGTCAGCTTGTCAGAATTATTTTCACGCAGCTTTATAATCACCTGAACCCCTGCCCACCAGTCAATAAGCCATACAAGCTCCAGCCACAACAATTCTGCGACCACTCTGTTAATCCTTCTGTATAAACTCTTTGACAATGGCCGAACAAGGACAAAGCAAATAGCCTGAACAAAGATAGTTGCAATCCATTACTTGCGGGGCAATCCACATCGATGTAACGAGAGTAACAAAAGGAAATAATGATTCAGACACAAATGAACAATGGTAAACAAAGCCTAAGAGCACTGTTGCCTCCCCTGAAATAACAGCCACTGCATTTTAGGAGATTTCCTGTAGATTTTTATTCCCCAATTAAATCCTCAACATAAATCCCAAACTACATTTGAAAAGCCGTGTCAGCAAAGCACCCCAAAGAACGTAATAAACTCGCTATGACTTTTGGTATAGTGAGAAATGACTCTTCAAAATGCCACGTCATAAAATAAAGCAACTTTGATTGATGAACTAATTAATTTCTCTTAGCGAAATGGGTTCCTTTAAAACAAAGGAGTAACTAAAAAAATATGTACTTTGAAGAGTCCCTTATAGTGCACTTGTTGTTGCAAGTGACTCTTCAACTTGTCACACAAGTCACCGTAAAGATTTGCTAGCTCCCTTCAGATGCTCTTCGAGCGCCTCCAACTTTTTCATTTCTCTCAATTCATTCTCACTCAAAACCACCACCATTGCTTTAGCCCTGCCCTCTCACTACTTCGATTTCGTTACTTCTTTGATATACTAAAATAAGATGCAATATAGTGTATGGATAGAGGTAATATTATGCCTCAGAACACATGCAACTTCAGCAATCAACGCCATTCCCCACAGAATTCAACTTATTGACAAACGTAAACAACATTCAACAAAAACCCCAATCGCAGAGCACCACCACTCTACTCCACGAACCCTAAAAAAAGAAACCAAAATGAGGAATGTACGACCTCAAATCAGAGCAAAAGCTCGACAATTAGGCGCAGAGTTGGCACAGTTGGAGTCAAATCTGTACATGTAATGAAGTAGTATACCGAAGTCAAGACGTGTGTGATTAACCTACCTGGATGAAATTGACGACGAGACCCGAGAGGAAAAAGAGCACGCCTAGCGGGACTATAACAACTGCCGCTGCAATCGCCATGAGAGAGAGAGCGAGCGAGAGAGAGAGAGAGAAGATTTCAAGATTTACTCTCTGAATAGAGAGAGAGAGAGAGAGATAGATGTGAGTATTAAATACAACGGTACATATGTCTATGAGTGTGTGTATGTTTTCGTGAATTTATGAGTTTATCGATGACGAAGATGGAGAAGAGATGCAACAGAGATAGAATTGCTTCCGTTTCTCATTTTCCAAGGACAAACAGATAACGAAGGCTATTGGGTCGGGCTTCGGATTGGAATAGGTAAATCCCCTTGTGAAAAAACTAGGGTTAGATAAATAGGCGAAAGCCTAGCCAATTTTATACGTACGAGCTTCAATCGATTTAACGGCGGACCGATCTCGAGTAATTTGAAACATCATAAGTCAAATGAGCTAAGCAACAACTTATGTGAAAATTTACCGAGCTTTAAAAGTACGATCAAACTTTGTTTGTTTGTAGAATTTGTCAACACTTCATTGGTTAAAAAAATAAATTGATTGGTTATCGGAATGATTAGATAATATATTATTTTTTTTAGAAAAAACTACAATTATTATGATTAAGAGAATGACACTGTAAAACATATCATTCTCAATTAAATGATTATAAATGTCTAATTAATTAAATTATTTTTCTATATATTTTATTTGTCGTTTTCTAAAAGAAAAGCTTGTCGTTGATGTGTGGTTTGATTTTTTCATTAGAAGGGGATTATATTTAATGTTGTAAAAGTAGTTGTATCTGTCTTCTTGATCAACAACAACAAAAAATTAAAGAAGAAGAAGAAGAGGAGGAGGAGGAGGGGGAGGAGTGCCCCACGGATTTGGTTACACAATATCACTCCCTACGACCACTCTAAAAATGAACTTGCGGGTGCGATGTCGAACGTCATAAAAGACTTAATTGAAGTCATCGCTAACACCAATTGATTTTAGGAGAGATGGTGGAAAAACGATCCAACAATACCTATTTTTTTGAAAAAGAGTAGTATTTTGTGTGTTTGTTTTATCTTGTGCAAGGCCATTTAAGACCGGATACAACATGACTTGTCGAGATAGGTGCACCATTCATTGAATTTTGAGGCTCCCGAAGTTCGATTGCAGAATTATCTTCAAGCCTGCATGCACCTTTCTATGCAATATGTACTCTTTTACTTGAAGCAAAATTGTAGAAATGACCGTGATGCTTCTGCTCTCAAACTACAATAAATATAGTCAACTACGACTTACGACGTACGATAACTACGTTTGCAGAATGATACAAATTGACTGACACAAAAGTCATCTCTTATATTTAAAATTATTGTTTGTTAATGCTCCCGTTATTTGTGACTTTAGTTAATTAAACGCAACATGTAAATAACAAGTATATAAACAATTTTGGTTGATAATTTGATGAAGTTCTAATGGTGTCATGGGCGAACATACTGCCATACTGCCCTTACGATTTATGAAGTCTTAATTCTTAAATACAAGTACAATATTTCCTTTTTGTGATAGGAAAAAAATGGTTAATATTGTCAAAGGTAGCTTTGTACCTAGTAATGCAAGCACCCCACGTTTACAAGTGCACGCATGTGAGCATGTGGCCGCCCTTTCAATGCTTTCATTATCCCTAGCTTGTTGAAAAGTTGGATGTAAAATACCAAAATATAGTATATCAAATGTACTTGAGAGAAATCACTTGTCCCTATATGCCTCAGATCGTACTTAATCTTTTGTATTTTGGTACGTGAAATATTTTGACACTCTAACATTGACTTAGTGAAAATCTTACATTGTGTTTGGGTGTCTAAAAAATCATTCGTCCCAAATACTTTTTATCTCTAGTAGAAAAAATCTCTAGTCAATATTCTTTAAATTTTTCGAATTGACTCGAATAGAATAATTAGGAAAGGACAAAATTTCTGATCGATCCAATGAACAAAGTTTCACTTTTGGACAATATATTCATAAAATTTGGATTTCATTATTTGAGTATGTTTTTGTTTTTAGTGAACATCAACCAAAAAAAGTTTTCAAGTTTTCAAACAACTTCGATTTTTTGTTGGATTTTTCTTTCTTCTCTCCTCGTTTTTAATAAAAATTTTGCCTATCAAAAAAAAAAAAACTTCGACATTTTAGGCATCTGAAACATAGTCTAAAAAATAATTTTGTATTTCAAAGAGGATCGATCAGTTTAATGTTAATTTTTAATGATATATAATCACATGAAGTATATTTGCATGTAAACCCCAAAATCACAAGAGGTTTGGCTAGGTAGTTGTAAGAAAGCAATAAGTGTTCTTTCATGACATCACAGGTTTCATTCCCACACGGAGGCCAAACATTCCAAACCTTAGGACCACTGGGGGTTATGCCCGGTCGTTACCTTCAGAGCTCTGAATTAGTCGAGGTGCGCGCAAACTGGCCTGAACATCCGGTTATTTTTAGAGGAAAAAAAAAGTATATATGCATGATCATATGTTTAATTGCTTTCCTAAGTTGGTCAACCATCCCTAGCTTAGTTCACCTACGAGGGGCATTACTTCAATCTTGTGGTTAGTCAGTGCAACCGAACTAGTCATTGAAACTCAACTACCCCAACAGCACTTATTCAAGAGAGACATAAATATACAAGTCAGATAGGGACCACTATACATAAACATATATTCAATTCGATCCACGGTCTTTTCTCATGGGAGATGATTTGGTAAGATAGATCACCCGTTTTCAATTGAAGAAAAAGTACACAAGACATTCGTGCTCGGAATGTAGCTAGAACCGGCCGATGTACGTACATGAATCCCACAACATAAAACTAAGTATTTAACGAGTATCGGTTCGAATACAGAAGTTTAATTATTTCCATGAAATTATGCATAAATGTTGTGTCAATAATGCAAGTTAGATAGGGACCACTACTCATAAACATATATTCATTGGGGGTTTGATTTAATTCAACTCGATCCACAGTCTTTTCTCATGGGATGATTCAGTAGGGTTGAATTTCGGTAGGGTAGATCACCCGTTTTCAATAATTGAAGAAAGTCACAGACTTTTGTGAACTGAATGTAGCCAGAATTGGCCTATGTACATGAATCCCACAACATAATAAGTATTTCACGAGTATCGATGGAATGGTTTCGAACGCAGATGTTAACTATTTGCATGAAAATCTGTGCGAGTAGCATTGTTGTGTCAATAATGCTAAGCACATGATGGACACATTTGCATGAAAACAAAAGGGCTATAACCACACATGCACACAATGCGCACATTTATATGCGTGTGTATTTTTTCAACACAAAATCATGTGTGGTGGATGTGTGTGTATTTTGCTCATGATTTTAGACTTGCTGCACCATTTTATAGTTTGAAACATTGATTGGACAAGAGGACACGGTGAATTGTTTGAGATTTGTTGGATTTATGTGACAGTTAATTTTGTGTGATTTTGCTTTGGTTAAACTTTAAGAACAAGTAAATTTTTATGTAGCATGTAATGAAACCACCAAAAAACACTCACTTTGATTGCAACATTTTTTCAATCCATTAAAACATATTGGCATCGACATTTAGCAAAATAAATTGTGTGTTTATATTCGTGTTTTCTTTTTTTGCTTTGGCTGGTAAGGAGATTCAAAACTTTGTTCAAACCAATCCTTCGATAAAAGTAGTATCTCCCTCCCACATTTATTTGTTCATAAAAGGAAAATATAATTGTTTCATAAACTTTCTAAGAACCCAATTTGTTAATTCTTCTATTTATTTTTTCTAGAACCCAAATAAACAAAAATATCCATGAAAGTTGTATTCACTATTCAGGAAACTTGTGGTCAATGCCTGGTTCACCCAAGCCCAATAATGTCGATGGGCTTAATTAAACCCTCACGGGTAGCCCAAGCCCAGCAGTCAAGGCTAAAGTCAGATAGCATTCTTAGGACCTCAGACCAAAACAAATGCATTCTTAGGATCACAACCAAAAAGTAAAGAGGCCTTCTTGTGGGTTATGGTCAGAAAAAATGCTATGGAAACATACAAATGTGTAGAAATCCAGACGCGGTGTGTCCAGAATTGTCTGATATGGATGGATTATGTGCATAAGAAAGTTTCATATGTGCCGAAATTTGTGCATGTTGGTCTGTATCTGTAGCATTATTGCCTGTTAGAAAAATGACGCTCAGTAAAAAAGGAAGCCTTTTGATCACAATCTCAACCTCCCTCTGTGTTATATATGAACTTCCATTTCTACCGGTGTTGATTTCTATTGAATAATTCTAATTTTGATATAATGTATTCTTTTTGAAATTGAATAATTCTAATTTTGACATTAGGTCAAAACTGACGCATTTGGCACATAATGTGTGTGTTTTGGAATTGTAAGATTTGAGAATCTCTCCTTGTTCCATCCTCAATCACATAATACCAGTGCTTGAGTGAGAGGGCGACCATAAAAGCATCTTTTAAAAACTTTCCTAACTACTAAAATTTGTAAGCAAAGAATGATATTGAAAACGATCTATTAGGTAAATGAGTTTCACTAACATAACGACAAATCCAATTAACTTAGAATTTGCACGAATCACCTATTCAACGAGACGGAGAAATCCAACAGTTCAAATAAAATATTCAACCTTGGATGAGAATGATACTGCCTACACATCACGCGTGCTATATCATAGCCCCCTATCCCCGTAACTGGGGTGGGAAGTGGATATTTCTTCTTTCTTTCTCTATTGTTGTGAATCTTAAAAAATCAAACATTCATCTTATTGCCTTCTCAAATGCAAAGGAGTATAACACAAAAATAAAAAAACACAACTGGCATTCACGTAAGTTGATAAGTTCACGAACATTATTATTACAATCCAGATGACAAACATTACTAAAGATATAGTTTGCAAAATATATATCCAAGAAGCAACATGATCACAAAAGTTCATAAAACAAGCGAATATGAAAGACAAACAAGTTTCCCCAACAACCCGAACGCACCCGTAACTTCTAGCGCAAACTACTGATGAAAGGAGCAAAAGTAAAACACAACATTAGGTTTCCTGTTGTATATATATTATACTTGTGCAAGATGCCTGGATGTTGCACGAAATATATTGACAGTAATTATCGAAGAAATTATAAGCCATGACACTTATTAGGACATAATGAAAGCAGAAAACAGCTTTGTGGGAAGGGAAATTTTATAAATAAGACTATAAATTATTGCAACGATTTTATACTACGAATGTAGACATGGAGAGTTGGAATTGTTCTCGGAACTTCTTAAGCATGTCCTACTATACTAATCATATGAATAGGTTGTTTGAACTGATTTGCTCTTTGGGGAGGAGAAGCGGTATTATTTAATTTTTAGCTACTTCTTTTTTAGCTTTTCATCATAATTTAGTACCTTAGATCTTTTGTCATGACGAGAGGAATAAGAAAAATATAGAAATTTAGACTCATATTGAAAAAATTCATCTAAGACGGCGCTAATTAAATACACAAAAGATTGTATCTTTTGTCATTTTTCGATCTTTTTTCTTCTTTAGTGAACTTTTTTCGATTTTGATTCATACTTTTACCTTTCCCGATTACTTCCATCTAGACGAATGATTAATCCAAAAATTTGACCCAAATCCAAAGAAAATTAAGAGAAATAATCCAGGAAGACTCGATTAAAAAAATCAAAAAAATCAAGTTAGAGGCCGTATCGTTAATATTACTCCATACGTTCCATATTGAGGTACCATTTCAACTTTTTTATGTTATTTTTATCTTTTAATTTATAATATTTTTTTTATAATTTTTAAATTTTTGTATAATAAAACTAATTGAGTTCTATTAAATAAGATCCATAAATTAGATATGTTTAGCATATAAATTAAAAGATATAAAAAATTTCTTAAAATGTTTGGAATAGTAACATGGACACTCAATATGGAACAGATGGAGTATAATAATTCTTTAATAACAGCAAGTGACATGATTGTGTTTGGGCTGAGGCTGTTAGAGAAGAAAGAAAAATAGCAGAATAGTAACCAAACTTTCACCACACATTCATATGGGGTCCATACACTAAGTGATAGACCCCACAAAAATGTATGGTTATAAAGTGATCTGGAGTACCGCGGTACTCCCGCACTATTGTATTATTTTATTGTATATATGTAGCCTTACCATCATCATGATCTTCAGCCTTGTTCACCATTATGGTCATTTTCTTTGCCACTTGGCCCACTTGTACCACATTCCTAATCCAAACAAAGTGGAAAACTAAGAAGCTAAAATAAAATAATCCAAATTTTGAAGCATCAGTTGAATAATTAACGATAAATATTACCAGAAAAGTGTTTATTAAAAGTACACAAGAACAAGATAGAAATACTGATCTCCATGGATATTGTAGGGGTTCGATTAATCGGGACCTTGACTGTGGTGTCTGGCTAGGTTCCTTCCTCCGCTGCTCCGCTCGTCCGTCGCCTGACCTGCAACAAGTCACTAGGGCTTTGGATGCCCAGTGACCCTCCGACGATCAAGTTAGATCTCAGGGAAGGTGTTTAGGTCTAGGGTTAGGATTGTATTGCGTCCCTCTTTCAGGTGTGTATCACTTTGTATTTATAGACCTAGGTTTGCTTGGTCTCCAAGCTAGCGCGTGGAGAGTACGCTCGGGTAACCGCCTCGGGTGACGTCACATATGACGAGGGGGGCGAGGTGGTTACGGAGCACATGGGACAGATCTCAATGATTGTGCCAGCTGCATGGGGAGCATGATCCCCATAGGTCCCACTCACAATAACCGTTATCTCCTAGAAGCCTTTGGAAGTACTGGAGCATGCAGACAACCGATGCTCCGAAGTCGATAACAACCGAAGTCCGGGCAACGACCGAGGTACCTCCCGAAGAGAGCTAGTCAGAAGATCCTGGCCCGAACCCTAGCTGCTGGTTTAGGGTTTGTACCCCGGTTACCGAGCCGATAACCGAGGGCCCTACAGATAACTTTTTCGTAGGTGTCTCTAAATCTTCATCAAGTTCTGCACCATTATGGTCATTTCCTTTGCCACTTGTGCTACATTCCTAATCCAAAGAAACTAGAAAACTTAGAAGCTACCTCAAAAAAAAAAAATCAAAAAAAAAAAATTCGAAGCATCAGAGAAACGTTCTATTCTGAGGGTGTCTTTGATGTACAGATTTAAGGCTTTGGGGGGTTATTATGTTGTGCTGACTTTTCCATCTGTAGAAGCGATGATGTCTATGATTGAGGGCCCTGAGGTCAATTGGTTGGGAAACTTCTTTGAGGAGTTTCAACCTTGGAGTCCTGACTTCAAGATTGAAGACACTTTTTTCAGCATTGGAAGGAGCTGGGGAGAGCCAATTACTCTTGATGATTTATACCTCAGACCAAAAGAAAGGCATTCTTAGGATCACAACCGAAAAGTAAATAGGTCTTCTTGTGGGTTATAGTCAGAAAAATGCAACGGAAACAGACAAATGTGCAGAAATCCAGACATAGTGTGTCCAGAATCGTCTGATATGGATGGGTCACATGCATAAGAAAGTTTCGAATGCATATGTGTCTGAATCTGTGTACATTGGTCTGTGTCCGTAGCATTGTCTATTAGAAAAATGAGGCTGAGTAAAAAAGAAAGAAAGAAGGAAACCTTTTAATCACAATCTTAACCTCCCTCTGTGTTACATATGAACTTCCATTTCTGCCGGTGTTGATTTAAATTGAATAATTTTGATTTTGATATAATATATTCTTTTTGAAATTGTAAGCTGCAGGCGCATTAGCTCAAAATTGATGCATGCATTAGGCACATAAGGTGTATGTTTAGGAATTGTAAGATTTGAGAATCTCTTACTCCTCACCTTGTTCCATCCTCAATCACATAATACCTGTGCCAGAGTGTCACGCCCTCGATTTCCAACATAATAATAATAACTTTGAAAGGAAAATCCACTGCGATATACTCATATATACCCAAAAGACTTTCTCATGATCGTTTGTTAAATAATATCAAGTTCAAAAGATTGCAACAACGGCACTCCGGCCCCCAAATTGATATAGTTTAATCAAAAGATAAGTTATGTGATTACAATATTCCCGAATAGAAAGATTTGAACGAAGGTTACAATCACAACTTCCCAAAAGAAGGTTTATAAGAAAAGTGTCTGAGGAACTCTCCAATGTTAACTTTCAAAGGAGTTGCATGCACGACAAACACTCCATGCTAATATCCTCGAGTTGTACCTGAAAGAAAGATAGGGTTGAGCAAACACGTGCCCAGTAGGAAAGTCTCTACAAACCTTGTATGTAAATGAAAAGATTTTGGGCATAAAAGAATAGAGTATGAGGCAACAAAAGTACACGCAATGAATGTTAACAAGACTCAAGACTTAAAGAGTTCTTCACTTGACATTAATCGATCTAATCACTCTATGGTCCTCTTTTACCGTTTCTCCTTTTATCCAATGCTTCATTCATACACTTCCACGCTAAAAGACTTACATTCCGGGTCTTAAGGACCCCGTACATCTCCATTATGAGCTCAAGTAGCTATTCCTTCATTAACATACTAAACAGTAAGCTTAAGACATTTTCCGGGTTTTAGGGCCCCATATACCCACACTGCATTTCCGGGTACTCATGACCCCGTATGTCCATTTCACATTCCGGGTACTCATGACCCCGTACATCCAATTCAAGTTCCGGGTACAAGACCCCGTATGCCGATTACCACTCCTTTTGCATTTCATTCCATCAGATGTGTTTCTAAGGCTCTGATTACTCTATTGCAGATAAAGATAGAGATTTCTATTAAGTGAACGGTCCACATGTCAATTCATACCTCTTCTTTTCTTTGTTTCCAAACTTGTTATCTCAACTCACTCCTCGTACTACCTGGCCTCAAGTGTCAAGTCCTCGTATTACGTTTTACGATTCGTCCATCCTCCTATCTACGTTCAACATAACCAACACCTATATTTAACTATAACGAGTTCACTCCGTCTATCTTACTATCTCACAATATCACTCATAGTTGGACGAAAACACCAACGAAGTATTAGGACGATAATTCATTCCATATGAGGTTTGAGTTCAACGCAACGAGAACCGACGAGTGAGGATGACCAAGGAATCGTTGGAGTACAAACAACCATGTTTGGAAGTGATTTAGAATAGCTAGAAGTGATCGGAAACCAAAACAGTGAAAAATGAAACAAAACAGTGAAAGCTGGAGATAAGCAACAGGTATCGATACCTAACACAAAGGTATCGATACCATTAGACCAAAAAGCATTCCAGACGAAAGGGTATCGATACCTTGAAGGATGGTATCGATACCAGAGTGTTACCTGGGATTTTAAACACAATGGTATCGATACCTTGAGGAATGGTATCGATACCAGCTCATTTCGAGCAGATTTTCTGCAGATTTTTCTCAAATCAAACCCAACTCAAACGACAATCCAAGGCACGAATCTTGAACAAAACCAATTCAAGAACATATAAAGAGAGAGAGAAATCCCTACCTCAAACTTGGTGAATGAGCTCCAAACGAGAGATCGGGCCTCGGCCTCCAAAATCAACCCCGAGCCGAATACGAACCACCGAGCTCCTACGAACGCGATACGAGCCCCAATACACGAAGAGGTGAAGGTTTGGAGGTTGATTGATGAAGGGTTGAAGTTGTATTGGTGGGTTTTTGGGTGAGAGAGATATAGAGAGAGAACCGAGAGAGAGGGTGCCGAGAGAGGGAGAGGCCGGGAGATGAGAGAGAGTGAGCCTTGGGATCTTTTATCCCCTACACTCCCACACACCTATTTATACTAGCACACACATTAATTACGCTTACAACCCTCTGCTAACAATCTTTCCACATTAACCCCAAATCATATAAACTCAACAAATTTCTTATTTTCCTCATTTACAATGTCGAATAAACCTTTTAATAATTTCTGAAATTACGGGTCCTTACACAGAGTGAAAGGGCGACCGTAAAAGCATCTTTCGAAAACATCTCTAACTACTAAAATTCATAAGCGAAGAATGATATTGAAAATGATATATTGGTAAATGTGTGTCATACAGATCCAATTAACTTAGAATTTGCATGAATCACCTATTCAATGAGACTGAGAAATCAAACTATTCAAATAAAATATTCAACCTTGTATGGCAATGATATTGACTACACATCACGCATGTTATACCATAGCCCCCCATCCCCTAACTAGGGTGTCAACGAGACTGAGAAATCAATCAGTTCAATTAAAATATTCAACCTTGTATGGAAATGATTTTGACTACACATCACGCATGCTACATCATAGCCCCTATCCCTTAACTGGATGCGAAGTGGATATTTCTTCTTTCTTTCTCTATTGTTGTGAATCTTAAAAAATCAAACATTCATCTTATTGCCTTCTCAAATGCAAAGGAGTATAACACAAGCATAAAAAAGCACAACTGACATTTGGGTAAGTCCATAAGTTCACGAACGTTATTATTACAATCATAGATCTCATCCGACATTTATTATTACAATCTAGATCACAAACATTATTACAGATATAGTTTGCAAAATAGTTGTCCAAGAAGCAACCTCACAAAAGTTCATAAACATGTGAGAATACGAAGGACAAACAAGTTTCCAATGCGAGGTCGAGCTCAACTTGAAAACTATAAAAGCGATTGTAGTTTAAAACACAAACTTGGAAACTAGAAAATTCTCCATCATCAGATGCGTGTTCAACTTATTAAATGGAACAACAAATTTTGCACTTGGATGCAGGAGGCTACTCCATCGCATTCTTGTGATCTCTCCAGCAACCCGAATGCCCCCGTAACTTCCCACACAAACTACTGATGATAGAGGCAAAAGTAAAAACACATTGTAGACACCCCAATTTGGCCCTATTAATTATCCTTAATTTGTGGCCTTGAGGCTCCCCGATGATGAAACGGAATCAAAACAGGCCTTGGCTAAAGCTTGAACGATGCCTCTCGGACTTTTTCAAAACCAAAACTCTTTTTTTCCCGACACCCTGAGGGTAAAAATTGGCACACATTTTAGCATATAAAATATATTTGAATGAAACCAATTGGGTTAGAAAGAGAACTTAACGAGCTTTCCAACGCTTCAAAAAACACCCAAAACCGAGTTCGGGAGTGTCCGTGGCGCCCTTCTGAAGTTGGGCAGCCACTCCTGAGCACTCGGGACCACTCTAGAGCGCTCGGGAGTGCTGACAGGCCAATGCATGTTGAGCTTGACCTTTGACCACGGTTTTTCAGACTTTTCAGCCCTGCAGTTCAAACCTGAGCATGCCAGAGGCCTGCCTGAGCCATCAGGAATCTCATCATCCCATTTTTCCCCCCAAAAACTATTTTCCATTGAATTTCCTTTTAATTTTCAAAATTCAAACATATTTTTCCCTCCCCTATAAATACTCCTCCCATTCAACACTCAATGGGCACGAAATTGCTCTCACTCTCTCCCCTGTTTTCTGAAAATCTCAGTCTCTAAACCTCCCTCAAACATTTTTCAAAATTTGAGTTTTCAAAAGAAAAGGTTCAAACAATCTTCAAACCTCAAATCTATAGTCCATCTAGAACTCCATTTTCCTACTGTTTTCTACCCATTTTCAAGCATCCAAATCAGTCCAAGAAGCAAAATTCAAGTCAAGCAATGGTATAAACACCTTCATAATCTACTGTTTTCAAACTTCTGAGGGGGATCAAGGGCCCATACCAGTTCCTCATACTGGTTGTGAGCTCATTTGATCTTAGTTTAGCAACAAAAGCAAGAGGAACACAAAGAAGCAAAACATTTTTTTTGGGCACTATGGTCACTCCCGAGCGCTCGGGACCATTCCTGAGCGCTTAGGAGTGCTGCTGCTCACCAAAATCCTGTTTTGTCATCAAATGCTGCATTTTCTGTTCTTAGTAGACACTGGGCGTGCACTGGTCTTTCTAGAGCCCAGTTAGGTTTATTTATAGTTGCAAGGAAGCAAGATTTGAATGGTTAAGACCAGTTCTTAGCTGTTTAAGTCTCTGGCTGAGCATGTCGGTACTTTGATTTCTTTGTGATTTTGCTAGCAGTACTAGCATGTGATTATGTCTAACCAAATTTGCAAAATGGCTTGACAGCATTCCTGAGCGCTCAGGACCACTCCCAAGCGCTCGAGAGTGATTCCAGTGAGAGTTCATTTTGTTTACTTGCTTCATCATTCTATCGCACCTTGTACATCTTGAACATGCATGCACTGTTATCTTTTGGCATTTGTACATACTTGCTAGTTGGTTTAATGAAACAGAATACTTTTTAATGAAAATCCCACAAACATTTAGTAGAGACCGATCTCATATCGGGCAAGGGGGGTGCCGTAAAACCCTTCCCCCCTCGTAACATGGCTTCCGAACCCTCAAACGAATCTCTGGTTTTAAATTCAATCAATCATTTTCAATCAAAACGGTTTCTCGGGTGGCGAACCATAAATCCGGGTGGCGACTCTTCAATTCTTCAAATTCAAAACAAAACTTCATTTTTCGGGCCGCCGCGATCCACCCAGGGCTGTGGTAGCCCACACACATTATTAGGTTTCTTGTTGTATATTATACTCGTGCAAGATATCGATGCCTGGAGGTTGCACAAAATATATTGATTGTAATTATCTAAGAAACTATAGCCATGATATTCATTAGAACATAATAGAAGCAGAAAACAGCTTTGTGGGAAGGAAAATTTTAGAAACATGAAGACTATATATAGTCTACTCTAGCCCATTGCAGACTATAAATCAATGCAACTATTTTATACTACTACGAATTATGTAGAGATGGACAGTTGAATTTTTCTCGAAACTTCTTAAGCATGCATGTCCTACTACATTGATCATAGGAATAGGTTGTTTGAACTAATTTACTTTTTGGGGAGGACAAGCGGTATTGTTTAATGTTTAGCTACTTCTCTTTTAACTTTTCGTCATAATTTAGTACCTTATATCTTTTGTCATGACGGGAGGAATAAGAAAAATATTGAAATTTAGACTCATATTGAAAAAAGTTTATATAATACGGCGCTAAATACACAAAAGTTTTCGATTTTGGTTCATACTTTTACCTTTTCCGATAACTTCCTTCTAGACGAATGAAGAATCCAAAAATTTGACCCGAATCCAATGAAAATTAAGAAAAAGGGAAATGCTAGGGACACATTAATGTGTCACACCCCAACCACTAGGGAATTTCACAATGTATGCTAGGGACCTGATAGAGACCCACATATATGTGAAAAGGGTGTGGTTGAGATGTGACAAATTGATGTGCCCTTAGATGGTCACCATTATGGTCATTTTCTTTGCCACTTGGCCCATTTGTACCACATTCCTAATCCAAACAAATTGGAAAACTAAGAAGCTAAAATAAAATAATCCAAATTGAAGCATCAGTTGAATAATTAACGATAAATATTCCTAGAAAAGTGTTTACTAAGTACACAAGAACAAGATAAAAATAATGACCTTCATGGATACCTCTTTCGTAGGAGTATCTAAATTTTCATCAAGTTCTTCACCATTACGGTCATTTTCTTTGCCACTTGTGCTACATTCCTAATCCAAATAAATTGGAAAACTTAGAAGCTACGTCAACAAAAAGAATTCAAAAATTTGAAGCATCAGTTGAATAATTTCTAATAAATATTCACAAACAATTAATTGTTTATTAAGTGACACAAGAACAATTTAAAAATCCTAACCTCCATGGATACAGGGCCAGCTCATAACTTTTGAAAGTCGGAAGCAAACCTCTTGAATGAGGCTTTCCCGTATTTTCCATATAAAAGTTGGTCTACAAAGAGTTTCATAAAAAAACCATTACAAAAGATTTACCATGACAAAATATAAACATAAAGTTATCCCAAAAAAATTCAACGATTACAATATCTTAAAAGGGTTTCTCCGTTTGCATGACCACCGCTTCTCAGCCTTCGGTACAACCCTGCCTCCGACGACTCATAATCACTCCAAACAGAACACTCCTACTAAAAGAACACTAACAACCTAAATCCCACAACACATTAATTACATTTTTATGCCAAACTGAGATGATAGAATGAGAGAGCCCCCTTTTGCATATTTATTTGTACACTTATTTACAGAGAGGTCCAATCACCCACTCAGAAGATAGAATCAGGGCATTAGTTATTCCTTCGTCGGCCAAACTCAAGAAGGCCACCATATGTACGGTCCCACAGTCCAATAGCGGCACCCACTCCAAAATTGTCACACACT
Organism: Rhododendron henanense subsp. lingbaoense; assembly: GCA_020567845.1. Lineage (NCBI taxonomy): Eukaryota > Viridiplantae > Streptophyta > Magnoliopsida > Ericales > Ericaceae > Rhododendron > Rhododendron henanense. The sequence goes on from CM036317.1 coordinate 1,827,458, forward strand.
CCAATAAAGAGCGATTCCGTGTCAGGACTGAAAGACATGCCAGATATCTCGCCAAAGAAATCGATCTCTTGTTCCTTCTCATACCCACTTTTGGCATCGAAAACATGGACGAAATCGGCGGGCTCTGCCATTGCCATGAAACGACCATCAGATGAGTAGCGAATCGATTGGATGGCTCCGAAATTCCCCTTCAAAGCCGCCGCTGACTTGGATAGGTTTCGGGCATCCCAAATCCGGCAGGTTTTGTCCCGATTCCCAGTAGCAAAAGTGAGGCCATCAGGGTGCCATGCTGATGCAAGTGAGAATTCTGAGTGACCAACCAAAGACGCGACCGTCTGCAAAAGTATAAAAATTCAAATTATACCAACTTTACAGGCTACACTACTTACTAAAAATACTTCAGAAGAGGGAGAGGGTGAAAGCAATAACAGACAAATTACCTTCCCAGTTCCGGAGTCCACCAACATACCCTCTGGGTTATCTCCAACAATTATACGAAGTTTACCATCAGGACTCATAGAAGTGTGCTGCAATAAATAAATAAAAACATTACAAATTCCAAACGACCACTTCAATGCGGACTTATTACCATTATCAACAGCAATGAAGCAAGATACAAGCAGTTGCCTAGTAATGCCAGGATTCCGACCCCCACACCAGAAGTCAAAATAAAAAGTGATGATCCTAGTGTTGTTTTAGATACACCTTTAGCTGCAAAACCTTAAACATAAAATCACTTATTTTGATACCAAATTCTCCTCTTACATCTTCAACTCAGTCCCATAGGAAAGACTCATCTTGGGGAGGAGGGGGACAAAAAAAGAAGACACAAATCCATCTTGTTCTTCCCATACCTAAAACTATCCCACCTTGGACATATAAGCTGTGACACGACTGTAAACTCAAAGTTCAAATAAACAGGATAATCACATGACAATATTTGCAAACGGCAGTTCAGATGGTCGTAATTCAAACATAAATCACTACGAACAAGTGATGGAAAATACTGCCACCAAAAAGATGGGAACTTTTTAACCTGTCTAAACTCTACCAAGAGAAAGATAGAGGGAGGAGGGAGGAGGAGAGAGGGAGAGGGGGCTTACATTCACTGGCCAAGGAAAGCTGAAATGTTTAGAAAGCTGAAATTGTTCCATATCAAAGTCTCTAACTCCACAATCATTGTTGGCAACTGTGAAATGAACTGCACCACTGTTGGGAGTTGGGGGGGGGGGGGGGGGGGGAGGAAGTACCATAATTCCATAAGATTCAACCTCAATAAGTGAATAGATCCCAACACCAACACGAGGGCAAAAGAGAATACCTCTGAGTGCTGTAGATCTCTACTGCATTAGTAACTGCGTTATCATCGTATGTCGTCTTCGTGCAGAAGCAAACTCCAGGTCTATCTAAATTCTGTGGCAAAAAAGGAGTGATTCGTCAATGCCCGTATTCAGATTAACACAAAACTCAAAGCAACAGAAGACAACTTCTAAAAAAGGTATAGCACCGAAGCATTCTTCCATCTAGATATACATTTCCCTGCACCATTCTGAAAAAGTTCCATCGTCTAATGTAACGTGGCAGTTACTTTCACGATACTTCATACAGTTCACAAGTTTTTACAGCAAATACTTATCAGGGCTGCGAGCAGGCGAGTTCAAAGTACAAAAAACAATACAGTAAAGCAACAAATCAACTTAATCACATTAGGTTAAACATTTTAAAGAGAACATGCATCAGGTTAGTGTGAGGCGAAAGATTTAAGTACGAAAAACTAGAAGTGAAGTTGAAAATTCTCATACATACACGGAAACCAAACTTCTGTCTTGGACATCAAAAGTGGGAATGCAAGCAACAAACCAAGGCTAACCAATTTCTGAACTCTCACACTTTCAGTAATTGTCACACAAGAAAACTCAACCAAGTTACCTTGCAAATGAGTTCTCCCTTAAGCCCCCCAGCAACAAGCAACCTATCTTTTACTGCAAGTGTGCTAAATTTAGTCTCGGTAAGCCCTTCCAGTAGACTTCCTAGATGTTCCTATATGGAGCAAAGACATCAAATTAATTCGTAAAAGACCAAAAATACAGAAATACAAGTTTTTCTCGTTTTAAGACACGCACACAACACAGAGAGATCAGATAGAAACGGGAAGCAAGCCAAAATAGAGGGAATCATGAGAATCACCTCACATGGTGTGACATGACCAGAAACATTAAGAACCTCAGTCTTGTTCCAAGTTAATGCAGACCAATGAGTAACAGAAAAATGTGACATAAAGTAAACATCATGCTTTGATGTAGCCCAAACCAAGTTCCTCAACTGTAACACCAAGCACAAAATTTCTGTCAGTCAACTATGCTAAAAATCAATGAAGTAGCTAACTCTAGAAAACTAAAAAATATTCTCATGTAGGTAATGGTGTTATGCCATAAACTTACAGTATCATTTAACCTAAGTCCATCACCAACATGATTTAAGGGTTTGGGTATGTCAAATGCAGCACATAATATCAATAAACAAGAATGACAAAGTTAGTGTAAGAACAAGCATAACTGACATGCATGGGAAACTCTTATCTTGAAATGTCCAAAACAACGCAATACAATTTACAGATATGGTCATTCGCGTATACGGTATTAATAAATTTCTAAAGTTATGGGCTTCTCAATTCCAATGATCACCCTCCCTCACCTTTTATGAAACTAAGGTCTTGGAATTCGTGGCATAATTCGTCATATCTTTCTCCATATTGTACTAATCATTCTCTTCTACAATTGGAGTACACAGTTTGAGTGTAAACCAACATTCGTCCCATATCTCTTACAACTTCTACAAAGCCGGCATATGATTGGTGGTATGCGCCTATGCGGCACATACACATCACTTTCCAGGGCATTGCGGATAGCATTCAACTAATTTTTACAATTCATGCTTACTTCTCCAAGAAACTCAAATGTCATTCAGCATTTATGTAAATCAACATAGAGGTTAACCAGAAAAAGAAAACGTAAGGGTAGATACCCCCCTAAACACAAGGGATACGGGGGCAGGTATTGGTTTGCACAGAAACCAATTCAAAAAAAGCGGACAACCAAAGCTTTGGCACATTGCGCAGATTGCACCTAAAGCTAGGGAGCTATTCGTCATTTAAATACCATTGCAGGTCACATTCCAAATGTGATGAACGTTTTGCAACTCTAAAATAGAAGAATAGTTCGAAATAGCATTATGGAACCTTATAGTCGGAGAGAAAATAATATAATACAAACAAATAATACTGTAGCTGAGACCAAAACTGAAAAAGAGAATGTCATTCAACCTTGCCATGAAGTATCGTTGATTTCACAGATCTTGAATTATGCCTGAACTCATAATACATACCCCCTTTCATTGTGACTTTGCAATCCTATTCACAACAGAAACATGAGGCGTTAATGAGTTTACATTGTCATGGAAACAAAACATTAAAAGCATTGCAACAGCAGCTGAGAAAAGGACCAATGGTCTTACTTTCTCTGACATCTCGCCAGATTGAGGGATGTTATCATAATTCTTGTACAGTTCTAACTTAGTTTGCCTATACTCATCCCTTGTGATGATATTACGCCTCCCCCAAGGAATTTTTTGGATATCTTTGCCTTTCCTAGCTTGAGCAGCAGAAGTGTCGGCCATTTTGTTGTTCTAAACAGTACCCAAAAAATTAGTCATTCTTATATCCAAAGCTTGACTTAAAATACATCTGAACATTACTCCAAACAGAGCCACCAGTAAAGAGGAAATAACGAACACTCGGAGGTAAAATTTGCAGTTGTCAAGTGTACAAAAACTAGTTCCAGTGCTCAACAGTCATCCAAAACTACTGAGTTCCAGTGCCTGAAGGCACGGCGCAACGCGATTTGAAAACAATTAAAATGAATTACAAAACTATTGACCACCCCGCCAACGAAGCTAATTTATACGGGAAGATTTTTTCTTAAAATAGGTACAAACAGAGTTCTTCCTGTATTTGTGAACAAAGTATAAACCTATTCATATAACGCCAAGTGGTTGCTTAGTTTTATGTAACACCAACACTTTTAAAGATCACCGTATCGGTGTCAAACACTTCGGAGACACGTGACACGACGGGGACACTTAGCAAGACCCTGAATAATATGAGCACAATATCAACGTGCTTATGTTACCTAGAAGCAAAGCTAACAATAAAAATTATCCACTTTTGAAGCAAATTTCTTCTTCTGATGAAAGCCCCTGACAATCATATGTATTAGCTATCATGGTAGTGGTTACAATTAAAAATTTTAGCAAATTCATTAGACCAACAAAAAGTTGAACATTAAAAAAAATCAAAACAAAGCCTATGGTGGTCTCACATGTAAGGATTACGAAAGGGTAAACCTACATATAAAAAAGGGTTCGAGTATGGGAAGAATAAAAATTTTCAAACCCTCAAACACGGAAAAAATTTCAGTGCCGAGCGGGTACCACGTGGTGTCCGCTCGGCCATCCGAGCCGTCCATTTTGTTTTTTAACGGTTCAGATTTGGAGAGAGAAAAGGAGAGAGAAAGTGTTTGGGAGAGAGGAGAGAGAGTGTTTTAATATGAGCCATCCAAAAGTGTATCGGACGGCTCGGATTCGCCGAGCGGGTGCCACGTGGGCAATACCCGCTCGGCACTGAAGTGTTTCTCCTCAAACACAAATCAGCAACCCCACCACAGCTTTTCTCCAAAAAAAAATTTGACGAAAAAAAAAAGAGAGAAAAGAAACAGATTGCAAACTATTTTCAATGGCACTAACACGTTGTATCGCCTTACCTTTATGGGAACCTTTGTTGCTTGTAGAGAGAGAGCAGCGTTGGATAAGTGTGTGAGAGAGAGAGAGATGACTTTCATTCTTTCTAAATATATTTATAGCCCTAGGATAAGTGTGAGAGATGACTCTTTGGTCTCCACCGTAGGATTTATGGGATAATTTTGAACCATCAAATTTATGTAGACATAAGTTTCAAAAACCATCCTAGCATATTATATAGATACTAGTGTTTGTCCGTGCCTACGGCACTACGCACCCCAATTGAAATTGCCTGTGCCTAAAAATAAACGTGAAAGGGGATGGCAGTTGTGTGATTTAGGTGAAATCATGGGCACTTAACCGGAAAGTGGGAGGATGAACTACAGCTTTTGGATCAAATGAATTTGAGCTATTCCAACAACTTATCCCCACACTCTTGTGTTTTATAATAGAGATAGATAGATGGATAATTATCCCAAAAAAATGCAACCATTACAATATCTCAAAATCCATCTTTTGAAAATTATCTTCTCAATTTCATTCCACTGTCTAATCCATTCTATCAAACCAAATGTACCCTAATGGGTTAAGGCCTATGGGAGCTGATAATCAGTGTATTTCACTGTTGGGTCTATTTTGTGCCTCCTAAATTTCAATGAGGCCTATTTTATGTAAAGGAGACTTAGAGCTTTTTTTTTTCTTTTTTTCTTTTTATTTTTTTTTGGGTTGGGGGGGGGGGGGGGGGGGGGGGGGGGGGGGGGGGGGGGTTTGCCATATACACATACATATATATAGGGGTCCTAGAATTTTTTGGGCCCTCATTTTTAGTCTTTTTTGGGGGGCCCGAAGCACGTGCTTCTTCTCTCGCCTATTCTCTAAGCCGGCCCTGGGAGTCTCTAAATCTTCATCAAGTTCTTCACCATTAGGGTCTTTTTCTTTGCCACTTATGCTACATTCCTAATCCAAAAAAACTGGAAAACTTAGAAACTAAAAAAAAATATTCAAAAATTTGAAGTATCAGTTGAATAACAGGGGTCTTGCTTTCCACCTCTGATACATTCTATAGGATCAAGCGCTTATCATCTTACCAAAACCTGTAGGTAATGGTAAAGGCGCAACTCTATTTCCTTATAGCAAAGCATAGCAGGCCCCAAGTGCCACTGTTCGACCTACGTGGGCAGGATGTTGGCCCGCGACCAACAATCTCTCTCCCCTCCCCCCCCCCCAACACCTGCCGGCAAGCAGCATGCCATCCAGAGGAGTCGAACCAGCGACCTTGGCTCTGATACCACTTGTAGGATCAAGAGCTTACCATCTTACCAAAACCCGCAAGTAGTGGTAAAGGCGCAACTCTATTTCCTTATATCAAAGCATAACAGACTCCAAGAGCCACGATTCGACCGCATGGGCAGGATGTTGGCCCGCAACCAACAATCTTGGTATTAGCCCCAAGTTTCTTGATTCTGATGATAACACGACCAAATTAGAATTACATTAGTCAATTGAGCTTCATTGAAGTATTATATTCTTATTGGGCTAATTACATTATTGCTTGATTTTGAAGGGATTTAGAAGCAATTCTCTCTTGTCTAAAAGCTTCAAAGGTGTTCTTTCACAGGGAATCATTTTCCTAACCTAGTCTTCTACGTTGAAAAGAAAAAAGAGGCGATGTAAACAAGAAGAAAGAGGGGATGCAAGAAACAGGGGTTTGGGTCTATCACAAATTGAGGGATTCTCTTCTTAACAATTCCTATCTCCAATAGGAAAGTAAATTGAAGAAGGAGAGAGATAAGGACAATCTCTTCCTAATTTCTATTGTCTGGAAAAGTTTCATAAGGAAAGAAGACATATAATTGCTGGAGAATATAGAGATTGAAGGAAGGAGCAAATAAGGTAAGGGCTGATTTTTTGCAACGGTTAGAAGAAATCCTTCAACGTTCAATTGGGTTTTCAAGAATATAAAGCAGAGAAGAACAAGTGTAGAAAACTACTCCAACTGTTGAAGAAAATTCCAATGAGCTTTTACTTGAAAAATCAATCAGCCATCTCTACGCTTACATCTTGAATATCTACACTAGTTTGAGTGTTGGTCTATGAACCTTATTGTAAAAGGGATTTCACACCCTTGTTTGAGATTATCTTTTTATGAGTGGTTTTGGAGAAAAAATCACTTAAAGAATTAGGTGTTACTAGCACCGGAGTCAAAACTAGTAGGGGTTAGGTGTGACTAGCACCGGAGTCAAAATTAGTCAAAGCGATTGGGGATGGATTGCTCGTCATAAAGGTTGTCTAGCACCCGCAAAGCGAGAAGATTGTAACTATTGGAGATAGTGCAGCAAATCTCGAGTTGGACACTTGGGGAGTGGACTAGACCATGAAGTTGCGGACCGAACCTTTATAAATCCTTGCATTTGATTCTCTCTTCCCTACTCTCTTCATTTTCAGTTTTGCATATCAATATTGCATGAGTAGAATAGTATATCATTGAAATTGGAATTGTGGTTGAATAGATTGCAATTAGTTTTTAAAATTCCACGTTATATTTGAGATACCCAATTCACCCCCCTATTGGGTTGCTATTTGGACCAACACATTCCTTTGGACTGATAATTGGCACCCCTTAGGTGTGTTATACCAACAATTTGGGGAGGCTGTGGTGACTAACAGGGGTCTTGCTTTGTGTGCTAAAGTTGCTTCTATTATTGATCAAGGAAAATGGGAGTGGCCATGGATAAGGAACAGAGCTGTATTGAACATTATACAGAATACTCCTGAAATTTTTTTGCCTTCCACCTCTGATTGTGATAAGGTTGTGTGGACCCTAACTGTTGATGGCTCTGAAATCTGCTTGGGAGGCGTGTCGAAAGCACAATCCCATCCAACATTGGTATAGCTTGGTCTGGTTTAGTCAAGGGTGCCTCGTTGGAGTTTTATAGAATGGCTTGCCATTATAGGCTGGTTATCCACTAGAGACGGGTTGTTTAGTTGGGGTGTAGCCGTGAGCCTTCAGTGTGTGCTATGCATGGATGGTGTGGAGACCCATGATCACCTCTTTTTTGTGTGACACTTCTCTTCTAACATTTGGAAGCCAATTCTAACCCGTAATGGTATACACAGGGCTGTTTTGCCTTTATCTCAAGAGATTGCTTGGGCTATGCAGAGTTACGCAGGTAAAGGGTTTAGAAATACCATTTACAAGCTGTCATTGGCTACTTTTGTTTACTTATAGGGGGAACCTAATGCCAGGATATTTCAGGGCAGGTCCAGGAGTGCTCCAGAGGTTACTAATGCAATTTTTTATGCTATTCGTGCCAAGCTCAGTTCTTCGAACACGGTGACGTTCCATGCCCAAAATAGGGGGTTGTGTGAAGATTGGCTTTTTGATTCTCGAATTTTTGGGATAGATAACTGTAGATAGAGAGCTTTTGTTTCTTTTCTTTTTTTATTGGTTTTGGTGTATAATGGGCCAGGGATATGCCCCTGTGAGATTTTTTTAGCTTCTTGCGCGGTTTTTGGTGAAATAAAAAAAATATTCTGATAAATATTTAGAGACAATTATTTATTAAGTGACACAAGAACAATTTAAAAATCTAACCTCCATGGATACCTCTTTCGTATAAGTCCCGTCTCGCAAAATCTCTGAATCTTCATCGAGATCTATTTCCTCCAACACTGGGAATGCATTCTGCAGCAACATTGATGTTATCCACTTCACCATTTGTCAACAGATTACAAGATAATGGATATATTGTACCCCACGATAAAGCCATTCGCTATGTTATATGGTCGTGGACAAATACAAACCTATAGGAGAAAAAATAACCTCGTGGAGTTATTATAACCACGAAATTGTAATTGTCAAATTATTAAATTGTTAACCATCAACTCATCAAAAAGTTTAAGCTGTTAGAGAGAGGGACAATTTTTATTATTTAAACCTTTAACACAGACTGTTCTCCACATCTCTCATAAACCCAATTTGTGAGTTAGAGAGCTTTAATTAAGTTTTTTTATGGCATTCGATATCTTACCAGCTTGTACGTTTTTAGAGCGATCGTAGGGAGTGTGCATCATGCAAATCACTCCATGGGGCTAGGCACTCTGGGCCCAACAATCCCTCTGTCACAATAACGCCCCCACGATTCGAACCCATGACTTTCAGGCTCTAATGCCACTCATGGGACTTTCAGGCTCAAATAATTGGTGTTAAGGAGGTTTTCAATTAAGTTTTTTTATAGCATTCGACATCGTGCCTAAAAATCTTTTTTTTTTAAGTGATCGCAGAGAGTGACATTGTGTAACCAAATTCACGAGGGAACTCCATGCCCATCAGTAAAAATCATTTCAAGTAGGGGTGAGAAACAAGTGAAACAAGCGAGTAGGTAGTTTATGGTTTTAAAAGTTAACGAACTTCAAAAATATGTTCAAGCTCAGTTAAGTTATGAGACAAGTCGATCTCAAACGAGTTTTAATCAAGCCAAATATGAGCCGATCTCGAATAGTTTAAATTTTTTTATACATAATTAGACAAACGAAACAAGTAATAGCGTGTTCAAGCTTTGTTTGAAACCTAAGCGACTTTCAAAAAAATGTCAAGCTTGATTTGTTTATGTAACAATCCAATCTTGAACAAGCTAGCTTGTAACAAATGAACACGAACTCAAACTCCAACTCAAGTTGATTGGTTTCTTTAGCGGTCCTAATTACCTGAAACTTTATTAATCCAGTTAAGAATTTTTGACATTCTGTTGGTTTACCTTTTACGTATGGTGGAATTGGTCTATGATAACCATAGGACTACTTTTCAAAATTGTAAAAATAATCCATACCAAATAGAAATGTAGAGACAATGTAGAAATTATTAAATTGGGCTCTACTGATTCATTGACTCGGGAAAATTTCCATAGATAGTTTCGGGAATTTGTTAATTACTAAACGATAAACTAATTTGCCTAAATTTGGGAATCTCAATTGCGGATAAAGTACTTTTTTCCCAATGAAACTACAGGACTATATACATGCATGTGTGCCCACTTAATTAATTAAGTAAAAAGGGTAAAGACTTTAATTTGTACCTTGTTGGAGAAGAAGAGTTGCGTTTCACTACATATGAAACTTTTGAGATTAGGCAAACCCCAAAGTTCCAGGGTCTTTAACTGAGGGAACCGAATGGTATCATTGTTGTTGGTGGCTTCTTTTTCCTTCGGGTTGTTTGAGATTATGATCACCTCCATCTTCCTACAATCCCGTATCAAGAGTTCTCGAAGATTCTTTAACAGAGGAAGCATATAGAAGGGCAATACATACTCCAGTTGGTTACAACCATCAACTTTAATCACCATAAGTTCGCAGAAGGATTTAGCTTCTTTTTCTGGTTCTGAGAGTGGTTGGTTATCCCAAATCCTTGTTATCTTATCTAAATTTATAAAATGTAAACGTTCCAGGACAGGAAAAGCAACCTGCAAAGTTGTGTACAAAACATTCATTAGTGATCGAAATGAATAATAATGAGGTCCAATCAAGCTCTAGCTAAAACCCATCTCTGCTCATAAGCACGAAATTCGAGTCTCAAAACTTGGAGCGGTATGGTAGACGTATTGACTCAATCCGATCACCTTTCTCATTCTTCTAAATTCCTATTTTTGTAAGAGGTCTTGGAATCGGCTACTCCAGGCACACCATGCCATATTTAATTTGTTGCACTTAATTTCCATTGCATTTGGTAAATTCACACTACGGAGTACTATTTTAACGTATAAAATTAATCATTTATGAAATCAAAGCGGTATAAACTAATAATATTTTACATTGCCCTTTTATTATCATGTATGTATGTATGTATCCTACCATATTAAGATTCAATCAAAAGTTTTCGAACTTAAACATTGAATAAGCTGTATAAACATTCCATACACAATAATAAATAATCAAGTTTTTCAAATATGTACTAAATAATATAAATTTTCAATTAAGTCTTTTTTTTTTTTCTAGACCCGTACAATTAGAAATCACTGATGGCCTAACAATCATTTACAAAATAACAAATTTGTAAAATATACCAAAATTAGAATTTTACTTCGCATGTAAAACCAAAAAAAGTACAAACTGATAAAATCATAAAAAGAGAAAATATTAATAATTGATAAATTTACCGAAATTAAATTATGCATGTAAATACTTGAAACTCCCCTGTCCTTGGGATAAAATTGTATAGTCCTAGCCCCTACCCAAGGATAGATCAAAAGAATAATTGTATAGTTCTAGCCCCTGCGGAACTTGAAAACTATCGATCACAGCAATCACTTGGCAAATGAAAATAGTGCCTATGAAATAGAAACACAAAAGACACATAGATATACGTGGCCGGAAAACCTCAACGCGAGAAAAATCATGGGAGTCACACCGGTGCACTATAATCGGAGAAACAATTGAGTGCACGTCTTCTCTCTTTTTCTTCGCCGATTAAAAAAAAGTCTTCTTTCTTCTCTCCTCGTCTCTATTTTTTTTGAAAAACGAATTAACCCTAATCACATAGCTATTGAGTATTAATCAAGCCAAACACGAGATGATCTTGAGTAGCTTATATTTTTTTTATACATAATTAGACGACCGAAACAAGTAGTACCTTGTTCAAGCGCATGGTTTGAAACCTTAACGACTTTCGAAAAAAAGTTCAAGCTTGATTTGTTACATAACCAAACCATTCTTGAATAAGTTTTTAACAAACGAACACGAGTTCACACTCGAGTAGTTTGGTTTCTTTAGCAGTTCTAATTTCCGGAAACTTTAATATTCCAGTTCAGAATTTTTGACATTCTGCTGCTGGTTTTGGTGGTTTATACGTACGATGGAATTGTTCTGTGATAACCGTTGGACTACTTTTCAAAATTGTAGAAATAATCCAGACCAAATAGCAATGTAGAGACAAATGTAGTTATTAAAATTGGTCTACGGATTCATTGACTCGGAAAAATTTCCGTAGATAGTTTTGGGCCGTCTGTTAAGTTTACACGATAAACTAATTTGCCTAATTAATTTGGTAATCTCAATTAATTTCGGATCAACTACTCTTTTTCTAATTGCGATGAAACTACAGGATTAAGTGAAAAGGGTAAAGACCTTAATTTGTACCTTGTTGGAGAAGATGGATTGCGTTTCATCACTACATATGAAACTTTTGAGATTAGGCAAAGCCACGAGTTCCAGGGTCTTTAACTGAGCGAACCGAATGGTATCATTGTTGTTGGTGGCTTCTTTGCCCTTCGGGTTGTTTGAAATAATCACCTCCACCTTCGTACAACTCTGTATACTGAGTTTTTGCAGATTCTTTAACTGAGGAAGCATATAGGAGGGCAATACATACTCCAATTGGTTACAGTCATGAACACTAATGTCCTCCGGTTCGGAGAAGGATTTGGCTACTTTTTCTGGTTCTGAGAGTGGTTGGTCGTCCCAAATCCTTGTTATCTTATCTAAACTCCTAAAATTCAAACTTCCCAGGACAGGAAAAGCAACCTGCAAAGTTGTGTACAAAACATTCATTAGTGATCGAATGAATAACAATGAGGTCCAATCAAGCTAGCTCTAAAACCCATCTATGCTCATAATTAAGCACGAGATTCGAGTCTCAAAACTTGGAGAGCTATGGAAGAGATATTGACTCAATCCAATTACCTTCCATTCTTCTAAATTCCAATTTTCGTAAGAGCTCTAGGAATTGGACATTCAAACACACCATGCCATATTTGTTGCACTTAATTTCCATTGCATTTGGTAAATTCACATTAAGGAGTACTATTTTAACGTATAAAATTAATCATTTATGAAATCAGAGCCGTATAAACTAATAATATTTTACATTGCCCTTTTATTATCATGTATGTATGTACGTATGTATCCTACCATATTAAGATTCAATCAAAAGTTTTCGAACTTAAACATTGAATAAGTATAAACATTCCATACACAATAATTACTTAAATAATCAAGTTTTTCAAATATGTACTAAATAATACAAATTTTCAATGAAGTCTTTTTTTTTTTTTTGAAAAACGAATTAACCCTAATCACATAGCTATTGAGTATTAATCAAGCCAAACACGAGATGATCTTGAGTAGCTTATATTTTTTTTATACATAATTAGACGACCGAAACAAGTAGTACCTTGTTCAAGCGCATGGTTTGAAACCTTAACGACTTTCGAAAAAAAGTTCAAGCTTGATTTGTTACATAACCAAACCATTCTTGAATAAGTTTTTAACAAACGAACACGAGTTCACACTCGAGTAGTTTGGTTTCTTTAGCAGTTCTAATTTCCGGAAACTTTAATATTCCAGTTCAGAATTTTTGACATTCTGCTGCTGGTTTTGGTGGTTTATACGTACGATGGAATTGTTCTGTGATAACCGTTGGACTACTTTTCAAAATTGTAGAAATAATCCAGACCAAATAGCAATGTAGAGACAAATGTAGTTATTAAAATTGGTCTACGGATTCATTGACTCGGAAAAATTTCCGTAGATAGTTTTGGGCCGTCTGTTAAGTTTACACGATAAACTAATTTGCCTAATTAATTTGGTAATCTCAATTAATTTCGGATCAACTACTCTTTTTCTAATTGCGATGAAACTACAGGATTAAGTGAAAAGGGTAAAGACCTTAATTTGTACCTTGTTGGAGAAGATGGATTGCGTTTCATCACTACATATGAAACTTTTGAGATTAGGCAAAGCCACGAGTTCCAGGGTCTTTAACTGAGCGAACCGAATGGTATCATTGTTGTTGGTGGCTTCTTTGCCCTTCGGGTTGTTTGAAATAATCACCTCCACCTTCGTACAACTCTGTATACTGAGTTTTTGCAGATTCTTTAACTGAGGAAGCATATAGGAGGGCAATACATACTCCAATTGGTTACAGTCATGAACACTAATGTCCTCCGGTTCGGAGAAGGATTTGGCTACTTTTTCTGGTTCTGAGAGTGGTTGGTCGTCCCAAATCCTTGTTATCTTATCTAAACTCCTAAAATTCAAACTTCCCAGGACAGGAAAAGCAACCTGCAAAGTTGTGTACAAAACATTCATTAGTGATCGAATGAATAACAATGAGGTCCAATCAAGCTAGCTCTAAAACCCATCTATGCTCATAATTAAGCACGAGATTCGAGTCTCAAAACTTGGAGAGCTATGGAAGAGATATTGACTCAATCCAATTACCTTCCATTCTTCTAAATTCCAATTTTCGTAAGAGCTCTAGGAATTGGACATTCAAACACACCATGCCATATTTGTTGCACTTAATTTCCATTGCATTTGGTAAATTCACATTAAGGAGTACTATTTTAACGTATAAAATTAATCATTTATGAAATCAGAGCCGTATAAACTAATAATATTTTACATTGCCCTTTTATTATCATGTATGTATGTACGTATGTATCCTACCATATTAAGATTCAATCAAAAGTTTTCGAACTTAAACATTGAATAAGTATAAACATTCCATACACAATAATTACTTAAATAATCAAGTTTTTCAAATATGTACTAAATAATACAAATTTTCAATGAAGTCTTTTTTTTTTTTTTGAAAAACGAATTAACCCTAATCACATAGCTATTGAGTATTAATCAAGCCAAACACGAGATGATCTTGAGTAGCTTATATTTTTTTTATACATAATTAGACGACCGAAACAAGTAGTACCTTGTTCAAGCGCATGGTTTGAAACCTTAACGACTTTCGAAAAAAAGTTCAAGCTTGATTTGTTACATAACCAAACCATTCTTGAATAAGTTTTTAACAAACGAACACGAGCTCACACTCGAGTAGTTTGGTTTCTTTAGCAGTTCTAATTTCCGGAAACTTTAATATTCCAGTTCAGAATTTTTGACATTCTGCTGCTGGTTTTGGTGGTTTATACGTATGGTGGAATTGTTCTGTGATAACCGTTGGACTACTTTTCAAAATTGTAGAAATAATCCAGACCAAATAGCAATGTAGAGACAAATGTAGTTATTAAAATTGGTCTACAGATTCATTGACTCGGAAAAATTTCCGATCCGTAGATAGTTTTGGGCCGTCTGTTAAGTTTACACGATAAACTAATTTGCCTAATTAATTTGGTAATCTCAATTAATTTCGGATCAACTACTCTTTTTCTAATTGCGATGAAACTACGGGATTAAGTGAAAAGGGTAAAGACCTTAATTTGTACCTTGTTGGAGAAGATGGATTGCGTTTCATCACTACATATGAAACTTTTGAGATTAGGCAAAGCCACGAGTTCCAGGGTCTTTAACTGAGCGAACCGAATGGTATCATTGTTGTTGGTGGCTTCTTTGCCCTTCGGGTTGTTTGAAATAATCACCTCCACCTTCGTACAACTCTGTATACTGAGTTTTTGCAGATTCTTTAACTGAGGAAGCATATAGGAGGGCAATACATACTCCAATTGGTTACAGTCACGAACACTAATGTCCTCCGGTTCGGAGAAGGATTTGGCTTCTTTTTCTGGTTCTGAGAGTGGTTGGTCGTCCCAAATCCTTGTTATCTTATCTAAACTCCAAAAATTCATACTTCCCAGGACAGGAAAAGCAACCTGCAAAGTTGTGTACAAAACATTCATTAGTGATCGAATGAATAACAATGAGGTCCAATCAAGCTAGCTCTAAAACCCATCTATGCTCATAATTAAGCACGAGATTCGAGTCTCAAAACTTGGAGAGCTATGGAAGAGATATTGACTCAATCCAATTACCTTTCATTCTTCTAAATTCCAATTTTCGTAAGAGCTCTAGGAATTGGACATTCAAACACACCATGCCATATTTGTTGCACTTAATTTCCATTGCATTTGGTAAATTCACATTAAGGAGTACTATTTTAACGTATAAAATTAATCATTTATGAAATCAGAGCCGTATAAATTAACTAATAATATTTTACATTGCCCTTTTATTATCATGTATGTATGTACGTATGTATCCTACCATATTAAGATTCAATCAAAAGTTTTCGAACTTAAACATTGAATAAGTATAAACATTCCATACACAATAATTACTTAAATAATCAAGTTTTTCAAATATGTACTAAATAATACAAATTTTCAATGAAGTCTTTTTTTTTTTTTTGAAAAACGAATTAACCCTAATCACATAGCTATTGAGTATTAATCAAGCCAAACACGAGATGATCTTGAGTAGCTTATATTTTTTTTATACATAATTAGACGACCGAAACAAGTAGTACCTTGTTTAAGCGCATGGTTTGAAACCTTAACGACTTTCGAAAAAAGTTCAAGCTTGATTTGTTACATAACCAAACCATTCTTGAATAAGTTTTTAACAAACGAACACGAGCTCACACTCGAGTAGTTTGGTTTCTTTAGCAGTTCTAATTTCCGGAAACTTTAATATTCCAGTTCAGAATTTTTGACATTCTGCTGCTGGTTTTGGTGGTTTATACGTATGGTGGAATTGTTCTGTGATAACCGTTGGACTACTTTTCAAAATTGTAGAAATAATCCAGACCAAATAGCAATGTAGAGACAAATGTAGTTATTAAAATTGGTCTACGGATTCATTGACTCGGAAAAATTTCCGATCCGTAGATAGTTTTGGGCCGTCTGTTAAGTTTACACGATAAACTAATTTGCCTAATTAATTTGGTAATCTCAATTAATTTCGGATCAACTACTCTTTTTCTAATTGCGATGAAACTACGGGATTAAGTGAAAAGGGTAAAGACCTTAATTTGTACCTTGTTGGAGAAGATGGATTGCGTTTCATCACTACATATGAAACTTTTGAGATTAGGCAAAGCCACGAGTTCCAGGGTCTTTAACTGAGCGAACCGAATGGTATCATTGTTGTTGGTGGCTTCTTTGCCCTTCGGGTTGTTTGAAATAATCACCTCCACCTTCGTACAACTCTGTATACTGAGTTTTTGCAGATTCTTTAACTGAGGAAGCATATAGGAGGGCAATACATACTCCAATTGGTTACAGCCATAAACACTAATGTCCTCCGGTTCGGAGAAGGATTTGGCTTCTTTTTCTGGTTCTGAGAGTGGTTGGTCGTCCCAAATCCTTGTTATCTTATCTAAACTCCTAAAATTCATACTTCCCAGGACAGGAAAAGCAACCTGCAAAGTTGTGTACAAAACATTCATTAGTGATCGAATGAATAACAATGAGGTCCAATCAAGCTAGCTCTAAAACCCATCTATGCTCATAATTAAGCACGAGATTCGAGTCTCAAAACTTGGAGAGCTATGGAAGAGATATTGACTCAATCCAATTACCTTTCATTCTTCTAAATTCCAATTTTCGTAAGAGCTCTAGGAATTGGACATTCAAACACACCATGCCATATTTGTTGCACTTAATTTCCATTGCATTTGGTAAATTCACATTAAGGAGTACTATTTTAACGTATAAAATTAATCATTTATGAAATCAGAGCCGTATAAACTAATAATATTTTACATTGCCCTTTTATTATCATGTATGTATGTACGTATGTATCCTACCATATTAAGATTCAATCAAAAGTTTTCGAACTTAAACATTGAATAAGTATAAACATTCCATACACAATAATTACTTAAATAATCAAGTTTTTCAAATATGTACTAAATAATACAAATTTTCAATGAAGTCTTTTTTTTTTTTTTGAAAAACGAATTAACCCTAATCACATAGCTATTGAGTATTAATCAAGCCAAACACGAGATGATCTTGAGTAGCTTATATTTTTTTTATACATAATTAGACGACCGAAACAAGTAGTACCTTGTTTAAGCGCATGGTTTGAAACCTTAACGACTTTCGAAAAAAAGTTCAAGCTTGATTTGTTACATAACCAAACCATTCTTGAATAAGTTTTTAACAAACGAACACGAGCTCACACTCGAGTAGTTTGGTTTCTTTAGCAGTTCTAATTTCCGGAAACTTTAATATTCCAGTTCAGAATTTTTGACATTCTGCTGCTGGTTTTGGTGGTTTATACGTATGGTGGAATTGTTCTGTGATAACCGTTGGACTACTTTTCAAAATTGTAGAAATAATCCAGACCAAATAGCAATGTAGAGACAAATGTAGTTATTAAAATTGGTCTACAGATTCATTGACTCGGAAAAATTTCCGATCCGTAGATAGTTTTGGGCCGTCTGTTAAGTTTACACGATAAACTAATTTGCCTAATTAATTTGGTAATCTCAATTAATTTCGGATCAACTACTCTTTTTCTAATTGCGATGAAACTACGGGATTAAGTGAAAAGGGTAAAGACCTTAATTTGTACCTTGTTGGAGAAGATGGATTGCGTTTCATCACTACATATGAAACTTTTGAGATTAGGCAAAAACGCGAGTTCCAGGGTCTTTAAGTGAGCGAACCGAATGGTATCATTGTTGTTGGTGGTTTCTTTGCCCTTCGGGTTGTTTGAAATAATCACCTCCACCTTCGTACAACTCTTTATACTGAGTTTTTGCAGATTCTTTAACTGAGGAAGCATATAGGAGGGCAATACATACTCCAATTGGTTACAGTCATGAACACTAATGTCCTCCGGTTCGGAGAAGGATTTGGCTTCTTTTTCTGGTTCTGAGAGTGGTTGGTCGTCCCAAATCCTTGTTATCTTATCTAAACTCCAAAAATTCATACTTCCCAGGACAGGAAAAGCAACCTGCAAAGTTGTGTACAAAACATTCATTAGTGATCGAATGAATAACAATGAGGTCCAATCAAGCTAGCTCTAAAACCCATCTATGCTCATAATTAAGCACGAGATTCGAGTCTCAAAACTTGGAGAGCTATGGAAGAGATATTGACTCAATCCAATTACCTTTCATTCTTCTAAATTCCAATTTTCGTAAGAGCTCTAGGAATTGGACATTCAAACACACCATGCCATATTTGTTGCACTTAATTTCCATTGCATTTGGTAAATTCACATTAAGGAGTACTATTTTAACGTATAAAATTAATCATTTATGAAATCAGAGCCGTATAAACTAATAATATTTTACATTGCCCTTTTATTATCATGTATGTATGTACGTATGTATCCTACCATATTAAGATTCAATCAAAAGTTTTCGAACTTAAACATTGAATAAGTATAAACATTCCATACACAATAATTACTTAAATAATCAAGTTTTTCAAATATGTACTAAATAATACAAATTTTCAATGAAGTCTTTTTTTTTTTTTTGAAAAACGAATTAACCCTAATCACATAGCTATTGAGTATTAATCAAGCCAAACACGAGATGATCTTGAGTAGCTTATATTTTTTTTTATACATAATTAGACGACCGAAACAAGTAGTACCTTGTTTAAGCGCATGGTTTGAAACCTTAACGACTTTCGAAAAAAAGTTCAAGCTTGATTTGTTACATAACCAAACCATTCTTGAATAAGTTTTTAACAAACGAACACGAGCTCACACTCGAGTAGTTTGGTTTCTTTAGCAGTTCTAATTTCCGGAAACTTTAATATTCCAGTTCAGAATTTTTGACATTCTGCTGCTGGTTTTGGTGGTTTATACGTATGGTGGAATTGTTCTGTGATAACCGTTGGACTACTTTTCAAAATTGTAGAAATAATCCAGACCAAATAGCAATGTAGAGACAAATGTAGTTATTAAAATTGGTCTACAGATTCATTGACTCGGAAAAATTTCCGATCCGTAGATAGTTTTGGGCCGTCTGTTAAGTTTACACGATAAACTAATTTGCCTAATTAATTTGGTAATCTCAATTAATTTCGGATCAACTACTCTTTTTCTAATTGCGATGAAACTACGGGATTAAGTGAAAAGGGTAAAGACCTTAATTTGTACCTTGTTGGAGAAGATGGATTGCGTTTCATCACTACATATGAAACTTTTGAGATTAGGCAAATCCACGAGTTCCAGGGTCTTTAACTGAGCGAACCGAATGGTATCATTGTTGTTGGTGGCTTCTTTGCCCTTCGGGTTGTTTGAAATAATCACCTCCACCTTCGTACAACTCTGTATCCTGAGTTTTTGCAGATTTTTTAACTGAGGAAGCATATAGGAAGGCAATACATACTCCAATTGGTCACAGCCATAAACACTAATGTCCTCCGGTTCGGAGAAGGATTTGGCTTCTTTTTCTGGTTCTGAGAGTGGTTGGTCGTCCCAAATCCTTGTTATCTTATCTAAATTCCAAAAATTCAAACTTCCCAGGACAGGAAAAGCAACCTGCAAAGTTGTGTACAAAACATTCATTAGTGATCGAATGAATAACAATGAGGTCCAATCAAGCTAGCTCTAAAACCCATCTATGCTCATAATTAAGCACGAGATTCGAGTCTCAAAACTTGGAGAGCTATGGAAGAGATATTGACTCAATCCAATTACCTTTCATTCTTCTAAATTCCAATTTTCGTAAGAGCTCTAGGAATTGGACATTCAAACACACCATGCCATATTTGTTGCACTTAATTTCCATTGCATTTGGTAAATTCACATTAAGGAGTACTATTTTAACGTATAAAATTAATCATTTATGAAATCAGAGCCGTATAAACTAATAATATTTTACATTGCCCTTTTATTATCATGTATGTATGTACGTATGTATCCTACCATATTAAGATTCAATCAGAAGTTTTCGAACTTAAACATTGAATAATGAATAAGTATAAACATTCCATACACAATAATTACTTAAATAATCAAGTTTTTCAAATATGTACTAAATAATACAAATTTTCAATGAAGTCTTTTTTTTTTTTTTGAAAAACGAATTAACCCTAATCACATAGCTATTGAGTATTAATCAAGCCAAACACGAGATGATCTTGAGTAGCTTATATTTTTTTATACATAATTAGACGACCGAAACAAGTAGTACCTTGTTCAAGCGCATGGTTTGAAACCTTAACGACTTTCGAAAAAAAGTTCAAGCTTGATTTGTTACATAACCAAACCATTCTTGAATAAGTTTTTAACAAACGAACACGAGCTCACACTCGAGTAGTTTGGTTTCTTTAGCAGTTCTAATTTCCGGAAACTTTAATATTCCAGTTCAGAATTTTTGACATTCTGCTGCTGGTTTTGGTGGTTTATACGTATGGTGGAATTGTTCTGTGATAACCGTTGGACTACTTTTCAAAATTGTAGAAATAATCCAGACCAAATAGCAATGTAGAGACAAATGTAGTTATTAAAATTGGTCTACGGATTCATTGACTCGGAAAAATTTCCGTAGATAGTTTTGGGCCGTCTGTTAAGTTTACACGATAAACTAATTTGCCTAATTAATTTGGTAATCTCAATTAATTTCGGATCAACTACTCTTTTTCTAATTGCGATGAAACTACGGGATTAAGTGAAAAGGGTAAAGACCTTAATTTGTACCTTGTTGGAGAAGATGGATTGCGTTTCATCACTACATATGAAACTTTTGAGATTAGGCAAAAACGCGAGTTCCAGGGTCTTTAACTGAGCGAACCGAATGGTATCATTGTTGTTGGTGGTTTCTTTGCCCTTCGGGTTGTTTGAAATAATCACCTCCACCTTCGTACAACTCTTTATACTGAGTTTTTGCAGATTCTTTAACTGAGGAAGCATATAGGAGGGCAATACATACTCCAATTGGTTACAGTCATGAACACTAATGTCCTCCGGTTCGGAGAAGGATTTGGCTTCTTTTTCTGGTTCTGAGAGTGGTTGGTCGTCCCAAATCCTTGTTATCTTATCTAAACTCCAAAAATTCATACTTCCCAGGACAGGAAAAGCAACCTGCAAAGTTGTGTACAAAACATTCATTAGTGATCGAATGAATAACAATGAGGTCCAATCAAGCTAGCTCTAAAACCCATCTATGCTCATAATTAAGCACGAGATTCGAGTCTCAAAACTTGGAGAGCTATGGAAGAGATATTGACTCAATCCAATTACCTTTCATTCTTCTAAATTCCAATTTTCGTAAGAGCTCTAGGAATTGGACATTCAAACACACCATGCCATATTTGTTGCACTTAATTTCCATTGCATTTGGTAAATTCACATTAAGGAGTACTATTTTAACGTATAAAATTAATCATTAATTTATGAAATCAAAGCCGTATAAACTAATTAATATATGTATGTATGTATCCTACCATATAAGGATTCATTCAAAAGTATTCAAACTTAAACATTAAATAAGTATAACTTACCTATTCCATACACAATAATTATTTAAATAATCAAGTGAAAAAATATCATTCGACTACTGTATTACTGTATATAATGCCAATGCCCAAAGCAAAGCAATGCAAATATGACTACACCTCAACCAATTCTCTCTCTCTCCTGCTGGTGCTAATTCCTTCCATTCTGTTTCTTCTCCGTCTGTCCAGTGGTCAATCACTCAAGAGCTGCGGCTTTGATCGGATTTATCAACTCGGGTCCCTACTACTCCTATCTCTGGTGTGATAATACTTTTGCTTTGGCCCTTGCTTCTAATCCTGTTTTTCATGCTCGCTCAAAACATATAGAAGTTGATTGTCATTATGTTCGTGACCGAGTTGCAGCTAAAGCCCTTGCCCTTCACTATGTGCCTACCTCAGATCAAATAGCAGATGTGTTTACAAAAGCTTTATCCATTGCTCGATTTCAGTTTCTTAAGGGTAAACTTCTGGTGATTTCATCTCCCATTCGTTTGAGGGGGGATGATAAGAGTATTCAGTCTCAACAGCAGCAGGTGCACCATGAAGTTCGTGTATCTCACTCACACCAGAACACTCCTTCACTAAACAGAGTTGAAGTCGGTTAGAGAAGTTAGTGGTTCAGTTAGTTAGCATTAAGTGTTGTAGTCTAACTGATTAGTGGAATGGTAGCTATGACAGCTGTACGTTAGCTTGAGATGTAAGCAGTTAGGACTTGTATATAAATCCTCTCTCTTATAATTCTTCTTCAGTTATGACGGGGGACAACGTAAAATAAGTAATTTTTAGAATGCCGTGCATTTTCAAAATAGTTATATATGCACCATTGTTTAGGCCCAAGTGTGCATTTGAAACTTAAACATTAAATAAGTATAACTTAACTATTCCATACACAATAATTATTTAAATAATCAAGTTTTTCAAAGCTGTACTAAATAATATAAATTTTCAATGAAGTCATTTTTTTTTCTAGAACCGTACCATCAGAAATCACTGATGGCCTAACAATCATTCACATAATAACAATTTTGAAAAATATACCAAAATTAGAATTTTACTTCGCATGTAAAACCAAAAAATGTACAAACTGATAAAATCATAAAAAGAGAAAATATTAATAAATGTAATGTACTTGCCAAAAATCAAAATTGATAAATTTACCGAAATTAAATTATGCATGTAAAAATTTGAATAAGTCAGCTAGTTGTTTGAGATCAAAACCATAACATGCACTGTCCTCCAAGTAAGAACCTTTCATTTTTTGGGAAATACTGAGGTACCGCCACGTTATGGGTGTGTCCAGATTAAAAAAAGTTATACTTTTAAATGGCGTTCTTCAACATTAATGATGTAGTTATGAGCATTGGGGGAGGATGGACTATCAACGATAGAAATAGTTGATTTGGGCAGACCAAAGACTCCGATTGGCATAGCACTAGTAGCTCCAAATTTAGGTGAAATTCCATGGCATTCAATTTTTTTAGTATGTCATCCAAGTAGGACTTATCGCCCATTCCAATTAATAAAAATTAGATACGCAATGAATATCGATCAATGAGATTTTTTAATGCATATTCAGACAAGAACCAACCATTTTAACGTGATCAGTACCGTAATAGATCGCATTTCATGCCTGCGTTTGTAAGGCCAAAGGGCGACTATCTAGTCCTCTGTGGACTGAAGAGAAATTTATTACCACATGAAATAAAAAATTACTCAAAAGAAGCCATTTTTTTTTGAAACGGCAAAAATATTATTAGGGAAAACTTGACAATGAGTACATCAAGTCGGGAGAGAGGGGATGGGGAACCAACCAAAAGTTGGGGGGGGGGGGGGGGGGGGGGGGGGGAAATGACACCTAGAGGGCCGAAGCCCACTTGAAAAGGAGAAAAACAATCACGGAAGGGGCTCCGATAACATAAGACATTAATTAAAAGTACTAAAAGAAGAAGAACGAAGCCTACCACCAGTCACAGTGTTCCCTATGAGTTTGTAAGGACTATTCTAAGAGAGATCAATCTATACTGTATAGAAATATTGTTAGTGTGGGAAAGAAAATACCGGGATTGAAAGAGAGGAAAAAATTATTGACAGAAAAAAATTGAATGTATTTTTTTTTCAACCAATACCAAAAATAAGCCTATTATAAGATAAAAACAAGAAAGAATGAAAAGCCTATTAAGGGAAGAGTACTCACACACAAGTAGGAAAATTTGAACTCCTGACCTTCTATTGAGATATAAGAGTTCTGGCCAACTAATTAAGATAACCCCAGTTGGTTAAAAAAAAATTAAATGTATACTACATGCTTTTTCAAATGGTTTCAATATTCAAATAGGAAGCTAATTTGTGACGATAAGTATCTAAATTAACACATGGGGATGATATACTTTTCACAACCCGAAAATGGCGTTCTTCAATATTAATGATGTTGTCAGGAGATCTTTTGGGATTTATTGGATACTTGCTACATTATGATGCTGCCTTTGAGATTAAAATATACATAAGGAGGTGTTCATATATGGTGTCGAATGATGCGGATATGTTGATCATGATCTGTCCTGAGAGGAGTCTGTCGAAGAATTTTTTTTTTTAACTGGTTCTAGCCTCACAAATTAGTTTCCAATCAATCCACTGATTACCCCACCCCACCTGCTGCCAGCTCAAATTGAAGAATGGGATGAAGATGCAGATACATGGGAGGAATACTGGTGTCATGTTTTTGAATGGATGTTCTTTTGTTGCTGGCATCGGTAGTTTGGCGTATGTTTCTTCTCAACTCATTGTTGGAAGTTTCCCTCCCCTCTCCCCCCTTCTCTTTGCTCTTTCTTTCCCCTTTTCTTTTCTCCTCTTCTTTTTCCCTCCATGTACGCATTGTCTAGTTTATCCTTAATAAAAAATTTTGCTGTTTCCAAAAAATTGATGTTGTTAGGAGCATTGGGGGAGGATGGACTTCAACGATAGAAGTAGTTGATTTGGGCGATCGGCAGCGACCGAAGACTCCGATTGGCATAGCACTAGTAGCTCCAAATTTATTGAGCTTATTGGAAATGCTCCTAGCTATTTGTTTAATCACCGCTCACAAAATTCCATGACATTCAATTTTTTTAGTATGTCTTCCAACTAATACTTGTTGCCCCTTTCGTTTAGTAAAAATTAGAAACGCAATAAATATCGATCAACGGGGTTTTTTGATGCATACTAAGACAAGAACCAGTTTAATGTGATCACCGTTCGCAAGGGGACTATATAGTCCACAGCCTACTGGCCGGGAACCATTCATTACATCTGGGGTGTGGCCTCTATACATGTGTGTGTAAGAGAGAGGATATCTAATGATAATTTTTAAAGCAAAAAAGCATAATATAAGAAGGATAATGATAAAGCAAATGTACCTTTCCGTTGAATAAAGGTAGTGCATGGATAGTAGAGTTGCCTTCAGTTGTGCCCGCCTTCCCCAATTTTGTAAAGAAGCTTTCAAGGTTTGGTAGACTGGACATCTCCAAGGAACTCAATTCGCTAAAACATACCTCATTTCTGAGTCCATCTTCATCCATCTCTCCCTCAAATTCAACTATTCCCTCCATGGTTGGACAATCATTCACGCGTAGCACTTTCAGATTCTTCAACGGTGAATGCATTTTGGAAGGAAACACATGCATCAGTTTCTCGCATTCGGAGACATCCAAATCCGTTAGTTGGCAGAAAGACCCTTGTTCTTCTAAGATTGCTATTGATTGCTTGTCCCAAATCTCAATTATTTTATGCGCCTTTCGAATGCTCAATTTCTTCAACACGGGGAAAATAACCTAAAAAGTAGTTTAACATAGGAATCATTAGGGACTAGTACTCCATGGAAAGGTTACTCGCCAAACATTATCAAACAATGTTACACTGCAAAATGAATAAATCAGCTCATTTTATTATTGTTATTATTTTGATAAGGAAATCAGTTACACACAATTTCTTTGTAGCGAATGTTATGATGAGGGACAACGTAAAATAAGCGATTGATCAAATTCTGTTTTTCTAATTGCAATTAATGAAACTATATAAACTTTAGTAAAAAGGGTAAAGAGCTTAATTTGTACCTTGTTGGAGAAGAAAAGTTGTGTTTCACTACATATGAAACTTTTGAGATTAGGCAAATCCCAAAGCTCCACTTCCTTTAACTGAGGAAGTAAATAGAGAAATATTTTTTTAATGAGATTAGTAAATAGAGAAATAGGATAGTTTAACATATTGGGTTGATCACCACAAAAAGTGATCATGTTGCTAAAAGTATTATACATGCCGAATTGAGAAATTTCTCAAATTTGAAATCAGAGAAAATTGGTAAATTGTCGTATTGGATATTATACATTTGTCCAAATTGATAAATTTACTAGGCATGGAAAAATGAAAAAGCGCATACTGTTAAAATCGTAACAGTGATAAATATTGCTAAATGCAATATACCTACCAATATGAAATTTTGTTTAGACTAGTAAACATGAGAAATAATAAATTAACCTATGCGGAGATGATATACTTATCATAGCCCGAAAATGGCGTTCTTCAACATTGATGATGTTGTTTAGGTGCATTGGGGGAGAGGATGGACTGTCAACGATAGAAATAGTTGATTTGGGCAGTCGGCAGCGATCGAAGACTCCAATTGACATAGCACTAGTAGCTCCAAATTTAGGTGAAGCACGTTGCCTCACCAACTCACGCACCCCAATCACCAATTTGCCAAAATCCTATGATGGAATTGGAAGGGAAATACCAGCACTGAAGTGACCCACTTTCTAAACGCAACACCATCATTAAGGCCTGGTTTGGCTTAATAAGCCATTTGCCTTTTTTAAAATTTTCCCCTTTATTAATTTCTTTTCCATTTGTTAGTTTTGCGACAAATTTTTGTGGATTATTAATTTATCTCGATGAGAGGAATCGAAAAGTAAAAAATTGTGATTCAAACTCGATTGTTTTTTGAAAAAGTAAAAAAAAAACTGTCTTTTGAAGATCTTGACTAATATTAAGATCTTAAAGTTAACCATTGAATAAATCTCTAGAGACCCCAATTTTTTTTATACTAGCGATGAAATTTTTTGACCAATTAAAGAATCGTTACTCGACTAGACTCACTCTGTTTTTTTATTGTAAGTCACCATCCAATATGAATGACTGGGCCATTTTAGCACATAAAAAACACCTAAACCAAGGCCCACAACAAAAAACGCTCTTCACCACATTTGAAACTCAATCCACCCACAGTTTGGTAACCCCCACCCCGTAACAACCCAATTTTTCGACCCAATTTTTTTTTATTAGATTTGTAAATTTTATTCCGGTAAGATTATTTTTAGTAAATTAGTTATAAAGATTTCTTTTAGTACAGGTTCCATGTGTGCCACATACACCATAGAATTTTTTCCAAACCAATTTTTTCTCTCCCAGCCGTGTATGCCTCTCCCTCTCTGCCGTCCCCCTCTCTCTCTCCACAACATTAATTCTCTCCCTTGTCCTCTCCTATTCCTTGGTCACCACTTCTCCTCCCACCTTATAAATACCACCCCATCTCAGTTACAAACGAATCAGAGAGAAAAAAAAAAAAAGAAAAGAAAAGAAAGAAAGCTCGGAAATTCCGTTCATGGAGGAAACTGGTGGGTTTCCCGGATTTTGTCTCACACCCATCACCAAACCGAGCTACGCACCTCCTAGAATGTTCCTCGGCATCACCGGCCCATCCCCCACTCACCCAGAATAGTCCCTAAAGTTCCCAGCCGCTGTAACCCTTTCCGTGAGTCCGGAACCGTTCGGAAACCGTATTTCGCGTCTCGGCCAAATTTGAGGTAGGATAATCCATTCTCTACCTTCTCCTAAGTATATTGAGTGATTATGTGTAGATTATTAAGTTCCAGAATGAGAGAAATCGATTCCGATGTTGCGTAATCAAACCGGACGATTTCCCCTGTATTCCGAAACTCACTGTTCACTGTCATAGACGTGAACACTGTTCACGTTTTTGGCAACTGTTCATACCCGCTGGAAGTTTTAAAAATGGCACAACAATTGCACTTTTTCCCCTTCTCTTTTTGAATGTAATGTTTCAGCCCAGATATTAATTATAAGTGGTTATCCGATTGCAGTTAAGCCCTAAAGTCATTAAAGCTTATAGTTAGGCCCAATGAAATGTTTTATTTGATTATTGAACAAAGGTTTTATATTAGTATTTATAAATGATAAACATGTTATGATAATGTCACCGTACTAAGTACAATAGATCATTTATTTTTTTTACAAATTCTTTTAATGAGGATTTCCGCTAATCAAAATTTACTTCTTGGTCATGCAAGATTAAGAGCAACGGCTCATCCATAAAAAGTTACGTGATTTGTTTCGTTCTTTATTTATTGTAAATATTACCCCTGATTGCCTGTTTATTATTTCAACTTCTGATTGATATGCTAGATTGGATCCTAGAGACATGGGATGGTATGCGAATAGATTTCACATAGACGATGCTGAGTTTATGGAAAAATGGTGAAGTGTTGGAATTGTGATTTGGGCCATAGCTATGGCATGGGTGACCTGTTGGGCCCTGGTGGATTGAAGACATTGTGGTGACCCTAACGTATGGTATGCCATGGGAAGTTCCAAAGGGTAATCGTGCCTTGCAAGCGGTCATAGTTAGTGGCTTAGGAATGGTGCGACCCTAATGTATGGTACGCCATGGGAAGTTCCAAAGGGTAATCGTGCCCCCTGCTATGGTTGTAAATGAATTCATACGAAGTACATAACTTAGGTGAATTCATTTAGGACCCCGTGTGCAGGACAAGCAAGGGAGGGGGAGATTTTCCATGACACATTTATAGTTAGTGGTTATGGGAGGAAAGGATCTCGTGGATGAGATCTTAGATTTCACGTAGGGTTAATGGTTAGTAATAAACTGGGTTGTGTGAAAACTCTCTGTTTTACTTCCTTGCATCATTATTATATTGTTTGCTTGCTAGCTGTAAAGTAAGAGGGGTGGTTGGGTTGGATTATTCTACTGGGTGATTTATCACTCACGGATACGTTTGTATCCTGGTAAATCGATTGCTTCGGCGATCAATTTGCCAGAGGGCACAGGATTCAATGGAGGGGATTCAATGATGGTGCAGTTCGACACGAGAAGAATATCAGGAATAGAGATCAAGTATGCTTGGGATTCGTATCAACCCTAGAGTCAGCTCTGAAGATAATGTATTTTGAATCAGTAAATTTATTTTGAGATTGTAATAGCCAAACTTTATTTTGGAAAATCATATTTGTTTAGCAAATTTTCTTAAGAAATCATTTTATTTTGCTTCCGAAAGTGTAACGCCTCGATTTTCGGGAACAAAATATAATAATTCTTTAATAGAATTTTGCTAAATAAATAGAATTTTCCAAAATAAAGGTTAAGCTATTACAATCTCAAGATAAATTTACTGATTCAAAGTACATTAACTTCAGAGCTGACTCTAGACTTGATACGGATCCCAAGCATAATCGATCTTCGTTCCTGATATTCTTTCTGTGTCGAACTGCACCATCATTGAATCATCTCCGTTGAATCCTACGCCCTCTGGCAAATTGATCGCCGAAGCAATCGATTTACCAGGATACAGACGTATCTGTGAGTGATAAATCACCCAGTAGAATAATCTAATCCAACCACCCCTCTTACTTTACAGCTAGCAAGCAATAAGATAATAATAATAATGTGAAAAGTAAAACATAGATTTTCCACATAAACCAGTTTATTACTATCCATTAACCCTACGTGAAATCTAAGATCTCATCCACGAGATCCTTTCCTCCCATAACCACTAACTATGACCGTGTCATGGAAAATCCCCCCTTGCTTGTCCTGCACACGGGGTCCTAAATGAATTCACCTAAGTTATGTACTTCGTATGAATTCATTTACAACCATAGCAGGGGGCACGATTACCCTTTGGAACATCCCATGGCGTACCATACGATAGGGTCGCACAATTCCTAAGCCACTAACTATGACAGTGTCATGGAACAATCCCCCTTGCTGGTCTTGCAAGGCACGATTACCCTTTGGAACTTCCCATGGCGTACCATACGTTAGGGTCACCACAATAGCATCACCGGGCCCCGCAGGTAACCCATTTCAATCCAGGGCCCAATAGGTCACCCTTGCCATAGCCAAATCATAATCCACAATCTCACACTTCATCACTTTACCATTTTCCTTTAATTTAGGATCGTCTAAGTGAACTCTATTCGCATACCATCCCATGTCTTTAGGGTCCAATCTAACATATCAATCCAAAGGTTGGAATAATAAATAAGCAATCAGAATAATAATTGAAATAAACAATAAGTATAAAAATCACGTAACCTTTTATGAATGGGCCGTTGCCCTTAGTTTTGTATGGCCAAGATGCGATTAAATAAACAAGAAACTTTTATCAAATAAAAGTTTTTAATTAAATAAAAATAAATAAATAAATCTCGGCTTGTATAAATTTTATTTAAGAAAATAGATTGATTAATGACCATAATATATACGATAAATAAATAATAACACTAGATTAAGTAGCATGGTTCTAAAAGGAGTCCTACGGTCCTACGTAACATGTTCGAGTATCAAAAAGTGGGTCCGGAGAGTCGCGGAATCATTCTTAAAATAAAATGATTTTTAAACTTGTCAAAAGTAAAATAAATGGATAATAAATAATTTAATAAATAAAATATGTTGAGATTAACAACATATCATCTTTGGAATGTAAAGAATCTAAAAAGAATAGTCTGGGAATTAATAAAATGGTATATAAGGTTGCAAGGATTTTTTTTTGTTTGCAATCTTTTACAAGAAATCAAATAAATAAATAATAAATAGATAATAAAATAAAAAAAATATGACATTAACAAGTTATGATCTTTGAGGTGTTAGAAGTCTAGGAAAAATAGATCGGGGGTCGAAAATCAAGTTCCGGAGGTCGCAAAATGAATTCGGAACAAAACTGTTCAAAACGCAAGGTTTGACTTCGTTGACCTTGCGGCCCGCAAGGTTGGAAGACTGGTTCTTGCGGTGGCATAACCCGAAAATTGCGGCCGCAAGGTCTCTGCCCAGATTCGTTTTTTTTGGTTCTTTTGCTATGGTTTCGATGCATGGGACCATTTAGGCTATTGGGTTGAGAATAAAAACACCAAATATACTTAGAGAAGTGGTTGGAAGGGATTATAATACCTCGATTGGATCGAATTGATTCTCAAACCGAAACTTGAATTTTTGGGAAGATGACTTCGAGTTCTTTGATCGTGGGACCTTGGGACCGAATTGGACGATTCTTGGTGATGGTAGGAGTTGTAGAAGGTGTTTGGAACGATTGAATTGGATTTCGGTTGGGTCTTGGTACTAAACCCACTTTTCTCTCTCTCACTTTCTCTCTCTAGAACTCCATGGATTGGAGCTTCGTTTCCTACGAATTTCCTCTCTCTCTTGGACTGGTGGGGTGTGAGGAATTGCGTGGTGTGCCCTAGGGTCGGAGTTATGGGGTATATATAGGAGAAATTTCGATGAGGGTGATAAAATCGTGTTCGAAAAGGTTTCTAACTCTTGGGTTTTGAGATGGGTGAGATGAGGACGAAAATACGATAGGGAGGAAGTAGAGACCGAGTAGGAGTAGGAGAGGAAGAGATGGAAGGAGTGTACGCATGCATGCAATTTTAAAAAAATAAAAGAGATAAATAAGATAAGATAATTATTTTTTTGTATTTATCTATTAAGGAAAAGAATTTAATTATTACGAATATTACTTTTTAAATGATTATATAAAAAAAAATTGAGTCGAAAATCCGGGTCGTTACAGAAAAATCGGGGCCCCACCCCCACCCACGCACCCAACCACCACCACCCCCCACCACTCTCTCTCTCTCTCCCCAATGGCAACAATCAACCTCTCATCATCACCTCCTCCTCTCTGTGCTTACCCAAAACCCTAACTGAACCACACCTTTCGAACTTGGGTTGGTCGATCAAAGGAGGTGGTGTGGCTCCATTATGTTGGGTACGTCAGGCTACAGGTGGTAGTGCCTTTCAGTTACGCATCAAGTCTTTATCCAATTTCAACCAAACTACAGGATCATAGATGTGTGGCCACTTTTATGTGCTTTTCATGGCCATGCATGATCAAGTAAAAAAGGGTAAGGACGTCCTTTGTACCTTATGGGAGAAGAAGCCTTGCGTTTCAGTATAGAAACTTTTGAGCTCAGGCAATCCGCAAAGGCTCACATCCTTTAACTGAGGGAACACAATGATGTCATCGTTGTTCACAGGTCTGCACAAGGATTCAACTTCTTTTCTGGGTTCTGGGAGTGGTTGTTTGTCCTGAATCTCTGTTACTCCAACCATCTCTAAATGTTCTCGGGCAGGGGAAGCAACCTGCAAAGTTGTTTACAACACATTCAATAATGATCGAATAACAATGAGGTCCAATTAATCAATCTCTAAAATCAATTAAAATGAGGATTCATTCTAGTATGTTATAAATGCTTCTTAGAGCAACTAACTCCAACCATGCTCAATATCTTCCATTGAGATTGAATAACAATGAGGTCCAATTATGAAGCTCTCAAATCCATCCCGGCTTAGAAGCACAAGATTCGAGTCTCAAAATATGGAGAGCTGTGGAAGACATATTGATTAATTCGATCACCTTTCAATCTTCTAATATCCAGACACATCATATTAATTTGTTGTAATTTCCAATTTTCCATTTTATTTGATAAACTACTAGAACTCAGAACCCTATTAGTACTGCAAATATATTGAGCTTGCCTAGAGGCTTGAAGACTAATTAATACTTAAATGGTTCTATTGGAAAAAATTATCATATAGAACTCGACAAAGAGTACATCAAGGCGAGACCAAATATAGATCATAGAGATTGAGGTGTCATAAGAGGCCCACAAAAAGAAAGGAAAAAAAGAAAAAATACATTCAATGAAAATTGAATGAGCCTGACTACAAACCGCCCACAACTGAATGGTTCTATATGATAATTGGTTGCAACTCAGTAATCTTTCTTTTCATAACCGTAGTCCCTTATCACCCTCTAGTTGCATTTGATAAAAGATTTTCATTCAAATTTGTGTCTGAAGTTGTAAACTACGATTAGATTAAATCGAAAAGGATATTTTAACTTCTCTTTTTTTGCGGTAAAAAAACATAAAATAAATCAAGGTTTCAGCAAACACAACATTTCTAGTTACTCTAATTCCTTAACTAATATTTATCCAGAGTCAAATAAGGAAATTAAAACCAAAAAATGTTTTAACCACATTGCAATGGTCCGTCATCAACATCCGAATATGACGAGTGCCGCATTGGATTGTATGAGACTTTGGACATAGTTAGAGAAAACGAACCAGTTGATAATATCAAAGCCTCAAATAAGGAAATTAAAACCAAAAAATGTTTTAACCACATTGCAATGGTCCGTCATCAACATCCGAATATGACGAGTGCCGCATTGGATTGTATGAGACTTTGGACATAGTTAGAGAAAACGAACCAGTTGATAATATCAAAGCACATTTGATCGACGAACATGGTCTCTACATGGACTGGCTCATGCTATTGATTGGGTCTTTTCCCGCCCATATTTTCCCTAAGTCCAAGTGCAAAATCTAATTGCTATGTAGCAGTGACATGCCTAACCAACCCCCATAGCCATGTTGGACACGCCGGAGATACATACACTAATTTAAGTAAACTTAAGCTAGGGATACTGAGGAATAGCTTATGTGTTTCTTTCATGTCACTAACTCATATTACCCAATTTCAATTTTTGGCGGTTAAATAGCCAAGCAAAAAAAAAAAATTTTGGCGGTTAAATATCATACAACAATAGCTTATCCAATTTAGTCACAAAAACTTGTTTACTAGAGTACTTATGTTAAAGAGAAAAAAAAAAGTTTAATAATATATGACCCTGCCTTCTTTTCTTCCCCTTCTAACGGATATATATTACGACAGATTTAGACAAATTCGGAAAGAAGATTGACAGTCACTACATAGAGGAAGTTGCAAAATTGAGGTTGCTCAGAAATAAGTAACAAGAATTAGGCTTCACCCACGTACACTTAGTTTACCGCATTGTCCACTATTCAACTTCACTAGCCACCAGGCGTTTATCAACAATCAAGTCTTTTTTTACTTATTTTTTTGGGATGGATTCAATCATCGCATCACATAATTTCGTAATATTCAAATCTTTTTGTATGTTATCCAACTAATAATTGCCAGACCATTCCGTTGAAGAACAAATTAGATAGGCAATGACTATCGATCAACTAGATATTTTCATGCAAACTCGGACAAGATCGAAACAATTTGACATGATCAGCATAATATCAAGTCCTCCGTGGATTGAAAAGAAATTCCTAACTGCAAAAAAAAAAGGGACTTGAAAGACGTCATTCCACTTGGAAAGGAGGAAAATGTTGGCGGAAGGAACTCGCGCGGATAACATCAGAGAGAAAGGGTACTAGAAGAAGAAGAAGAACAGAGCATACTATAATGGGTCATAGAACAATTAAGTACCATTCATTATATTTGTCTGGTTTCCGGGGATGTTTGCATATGTATGTGAGTGTGTGTTTGATAGCGTGAGAGAGGGGCCTAACTACCAGTGATAAATGTTACCCTATGCATATGTAAAGCATGGTCTAAGAACCAACAGGAAAATATTCAAAGTAAGATAGAAGGATAATGATAAAGCAAATATCATAGATTCATAGACTTAACAATATCAAAGTTCTCAATTTGCTGAAACATACCTCATTTCTAAGTCCATCTTCATCTATTTCTCCCTCAAATTCAACTATTCCCTTCATGGTTTCACACTCTTTTACTTCTAGCCTTTCTAGATTCTTTAACTGTGGATGCATATTGGACGGAAACACATGCATCAGTTTACTGCAATGTTCGACCTCCAAAATCCTCAGTTGGGAGAAAGACCCTTGTTCTTCCAAAACAGCTATTGATTGCTTGTCCCAAATCTTTATTATGTTACCTAGCCCATCAATGTTCAACCACTCCAAGACAGGGAAAATAACCTACAAAGTAGTTTGATAGATGAATCATTAGGGACTTCTCCATGTAAAGGTTGCTCGCCAACCATTATCAAACAACTGCTACACAAGGAATAAGTCAGCTAGTTGTTTGAGATCAAAACCATAACATGCACTGTCATCCAAATAAGAACCTTTCATTTTTGGGAAATACTAATTAAGTACCCCCACGTTATGGGAGTGCCCAAATTAAAAAATGTTTTGCTTTTTCATGGTTAATTGTATACCATTTCTGGTGAATGTTATGATGGGGGACAACATAAAATGAGTTATTTTGAAAATGCTATGCCATTCTGAAAAATATTATGCATCATGATTTGCAGAAATGGTATGCATTCTTTTGATAAATGTTACACCATTTTATGAAAATAATCTTGTTATGAAATTTGTGCTTATTGTTACGTCATTTATGTTTTTCTTGCTACGCCCTCGTGTGGTTAACTTTATGCATTCATATGGTGAAAGTCAAAGGGGTACTGAATCACCAGACAAAGTTGGGGATACATACTTAATTAAGCATTTCCCCTCTTTTTTTTTTGAAATTAGAAGCCCACGTTTGTTTTACATGAACTTTTAAACTAGTGTTTGTGGGATTGGTAGTGGCGTAGTAAAAAATCTTTATAAGTGGGAGCACCTTTTAAACACATTTCTACCAACAAGTATTTGAATAAGCAGCGGTAGAATAACAATAAAAAAAATTTGTGCTAAAAATAAAATTCCTAAGATATTATTAAGAAAGTAACTTAGATAAATAAAAAAAATGAAATTGCTTGAATTGTTTCAACGGATCAAGTCTAAGAAAAATTCACTACACAATATTAGCAATCTTGCTCCAATTGCTAATAAATGTTAAAAGTATAAAACGCATAGCCTTTGTTTAAGGCACATTTGAATAGTAAGTGGAGGCCATTTTTTACATTAGACATCATTTTTCTATATGTGAAACTAAAAGTTAAGAATGGAATGATATTCAAAATGCCTTAAGGTGACTAAGAATAAAATTATGAAGTACAAATAAAAAGACAAAATGCAAGAAATGAACTTAAAACATAAAATTTGCTACAATATATCGATAACAAGTCTTTATGGAAAAACAAATACGCAAAAGAGAACTTTTTTTTTTTGAAACTTGACGAAGACAATAGGGATGTAATCTATAAGAAAAGAAAATGTGAAAATTTTGTAATACAAATTGTCATGACCTTTATAATTTGGAATAAAATTAGAATTATAAAAAATTATAGTGGTGATCCCTCTGTCCCTTCCCCACTGGGGATTGGATTGCCGTCAATGGGGCACTAAAGCCGACTACTTAAGTCATTGCACAATCTAAAAGGACAATGATAAAGCTTCAATTACCTGTTCATTGAAAAGAGGTTGGGCACGAGCAAAAAAGCTTCTCATGGTTGTTCCCATCTCCTCCTTTTTGGCAAAAAAGCTTACGAGGTTCGGGAGACTTGTCAATTTCAGTTTCTTTAGTTTACTAAACTTCACCTCGCCTGTGATTTCATTTTCATCTTTTTGTTCTTCAAATCCAACCATTCCCTCCATGATCTCACAGGAGGTTACTTCTAGTACTTCCAGGTGTACAAGTCCTCTTGCGGTGGTCGGGGAGAAGAGATACTTT
This sequence comes from Rhododendron henanense subsp. lingbaoense, assembly GCA_020567845.1. Classification (NCBI taxonomy): domain Eukaryota; kingdom Viridiplantae; phylum Streptophyta; class Magnoliopsida; order Ericales; family Ericaceae; genus Rhododendron; species Rhododendron henanense. The sequence goes on from CM036317.1 coordinate 1,864,190, forward strand.
AACTTAAAATGTTCAATAATTAACACAGTTAACTTATTGAACAACTGTAACGGATGCACGGATGATTTTGGCTTGAGGACTAGCACTTCAGCTTTGTCCACCAAAGGGATGAATTCATTTCTTAACTGAATCCCTTCTAGTTTCAACATGCATGTTCGAGAAATTAAATCTTCAGGATACTTGAATTTTGAACCCACTGATATCTTAAATCCCTTTAGGTCCGCAAATTTTAGATCCTCCTTGGGTAGTAACTTGACATTAGGTACATGGATATGTAAAGTGGTTAATTGAGCATTAGCCAATGACTCCCTTAGCTCCTCGAGGCTCGCATTATCTTTGCTACTGGTGTCTTGTAACTCGTCTGTTGTGGCCCCCCATTTGTCAAAGTTTTTTGGAAAGTACAATTCCTCCAGGCTAGTCAAATTGGAGATGACACCTCGTGGAATCACCTTGCATCTATAACAATCTCTGAGATCTAACACCCGTAGACCAGTCAATTGTCCGATCTCTGGTGGCAACGCCTCGATATTAGAACCTCTAAGACTAAGCACTTCAAGGGTACTCTTTAGGTCCTTAAGTATAGCAATATCTTCCAACTTACATCTATTCAAATATAGCATCCGAAGGTTTGTCAATTTTGCAAGTGATGAAGGGAGTCGCCGCATACGCATTCGAGTAAAAGTCAACACTGTAAGTTGCTTCATCCCATTGAAAAAATTGTCTGGAACCTCGAGATTGAAAAGTTCCCTATTGTCAACCATTAAGGTTTCCAGTTGTGGATATACCAACCCATCTGGAAGCCCTTTAATATTTTTGAAACTTAATGACATTGCTTTGTACGATGGCCCATTTGTGGGATTCCGTGGCCATCGAAGGGTACCATGATCTACCAGAAATGCTTCTTCCTCGCGTGCAATTGAGATACCAACATCTCTTATGACATCATGCATTTTGACAACAGTTTCATGACCGCCAGTTGTCAACAAAGAAGCTGATTTTAGGGTACCAACCACTGTACGCACGGCATCTCGTGCTTTATCGAGTGTACTCGGGTTTTGCTCAAGCAAATTCCTAGCAACGCAAAGTCTCATCAATTCATCAATGGGAATCTCTGCATCCTCAGCGAACAAACAGCATAGCAAGAAACATGATTTTGCGTCTGCAGAGTGTAGCATATCAAAACTCACCCTTAATGTGGCCAATACACTTGGGTCAATGTCCTCAATTTTTGTGAGCATGTACTTCTCCAGCTTATCGAGTGCTGTCTTCCACGCATGTTCTTCCTTACCTTTCAATGCTTCACCAAGTGCATTTATGGCAATTGGCAAACCGTTACATTTTTTGCACACTTTGTATGCTAAAGAACAGAGTTCTGGTTGAGACTCAATAGAATCTCCCACCTTCTTCTTGAATAGAGTCCATGCCTCTTGCTCCTGTAGTACTTCAATTGGAAAAGGCTTATCGACATTCATCCGACTCACCAACAAATCTTTCTTCCGAGAAGTTAGCACAACTTTGCAGCCTGTCGTCGACCCCTTTATGAGAGGAATACCAATAGCTGTAATGTCCACTTCTTCCCAAATATCGTCCAATATGACGAGAAATCTCTCCCCATTGGTGAATTTATGCCACAACTGTTTTGCTCTTCCTTTTTCATCTAAAGTGGCATCCAATTTAAAATCCAATCTGTCAGCTAATTTTGATTGTATTTCCTTCACATTGAGATCATTAGAGACAACTGCTAGCGTGACTTGCTTAAAAGTTCCATCGTGTCGCATTTTCTTGCCGACCTCCTCGACTAACGTGGTCTTACCGACGCCTCCAAGCCCGTGTACACCAATAACGTTAACACTGGGATCTTTTAGTGCATCCACGATGCGCTCGAAGACCGGTGTTCTAGAATCCAAGTTAACATACTTCACGTCGGATGGGAATTCAAGTTCTGGAGGAGGCGGCCTAGGGTATGAAATTTCATTTTCATTAAAACGGCTTTCTTCAATGAGATTCTTGACACCCGCTATCTTTTCTTTTGCTTCTTTGCTCAGTTGGTAACGCCGCTTGATATTAGGACATGACCATTTTAAGCAACTCATGTTTCCCGTATCACTGCTCTGTCCCACAAGTCGTTCCTGAACATCACGTGTAACCCCGTCCGCTTCTGTTTGTCCCACAAGTTGTTCCTGAACATCACGTATAACACCGTCCGCTTCCGTTTGCCCCACAAGTTGTTCCTCAACATCAGGTGTCATCCTGTCCGCTTCGGTTTGCCCCACAAGTTGTTGAACGCGAACATCACGTGTCATCGTGTCCACGTTCTTCAGCCAATCCGAAACAGCAGTATAAACCGATTTACCGTCATCTTTGGCCTCACGAACTTTTCTTTGGATTATTTCTCTACGACCTTCGAGCTTTCTTATTTCATCATCCAGTTCCTTGAGGTTTGTCGTGTAGTCTTTAACATATTTCCCTGCTTTGATTGCTGCTTTGACCGCTTCATCAAAGACCAGACATCCCACCTTCTCAATTATGCATTGAGGAGTACACATTCTCAAATCAGTCTTTTTTTTCCTCCTCTCTGTAATTGTGTTTTGTGATGCGATTCTTGGACAAAATAAAGCTCTATGAAGTCTGTATCTGCAGGAGAGAGATGAAAAGGAAGATAATTAATCCACAAAGAGAAGTACTATAGTCCCCTTCTGATTTTTTTGAAATATAGTATTATATGCCCCTCCGTATTTTCTCTATAGTAATGTACAACACTGCACCTATTATTATTGTTAAATTTGTCCAATTGGTTTAATAAAATCTTCAATTTCGCCATTTGCGACTAATCTTTTTAGTGCAGAATGGGATCATATTATTAAATCATTTTTCTCGGTCTTCTTTCTTTGAATTTTTTTATAATTTTCTTTTTTGGCCAATTAGAACTACTTTTATGCTTTCATTGTATAGCGCCTTTCTAAATAATGAAATAGTAAATAACACAGTGATATTAGGAAGAAAGAAAAAATTGAACATGCATATCAGGCATAGAAAGCTAAGTATTTAAATAGTAATACTAACATGTTTGACACTCTCTATCCTTTTGTCTACTGTCTAGTACTCCTTTCGACCCTTTTTAAGTGTTCAGCTTTGTAACTCTAACTTATTAAGAAAATATCATCATTGTATCTTTCACATCAACTTTTATCTCCACTTTCCCTACTTACCCTCTATAAAGACGTCATCATTACAATTTTACTTACCCCGTTGCAGTTTCAAAAAATACTTTTTAAAAAAAACGTAATTTCAAACTCAAAAATCATGTGTTTACGCAAATAATTTATCTACCAATATAAATCTTATTTGATAGATTTCATTGAGATCTTTTCGTGCAAAAAAAATAAAAAAAGTATTTTCTATTTTCATTATATTTGAGCTTGAAATTACTTTCTTTTTGAAAAAGAAGGTTTAAAAAGAAAGCTGAACGGCACCTTACTAACTTTTCAAAATACAATATACTTTTAAGGGGAAAATGGACAATATATCAACTTTTATCCACTAATTTTACAAAATGGACACTTATTAAAGAATAGGCCAAAATAAAATATTGGATCCTAAAAAATAGACGGAGGGAGTAGTTAAGATAGTACTCCTTCCGTCCCCTTTTTAAAGTCCATTATTCCATTTTTTACTGTCCTTTAATAAGTGTTTATTTTGTAAAATTAGTACGTAAAAGTTGGTACATTTTTTATTTTGCTCTTAAAAGTATATTCCATTTTAAAAAGTTATTGAGTAAAAGTGTAATGATGATATCTCCATAAAGGGTAAATAGAAAAAGTAAAGGTAAAAATTAATATGAAAGGTGTAATGATAATATTTTCTAAATATGTTGGAGTTAAAAAACGGGAAATTTAAAAAGAGACGGAAGGAGTATCTTCTTTTGTGAATCTTTCTAGGGCTACAGAAGTAGTCAGAAAAAGCAACTTTTTTGAAAGACTTCACAGAAATATTGATGACACATCACATCAATCAAGGTACAAAAATGTTACTCACATAATAATTTAAACACAATTTTTTACATACATGTGGGATCCACACATAATTGTATGTATGGATCTACATGTATATGAGAGGTTGTGTAAGAGATTGTATTTGAATTATTGTGTAAGTATCATTTTTAATAGGAGAATGCTAACAGGTGCCCAGAGGAAAACGTTAGTGTCATTCACGCGCATCACAATGACAGCCTGACATTGTTCTCTAATTTGATTTCTGATTGAAAAGTCACCTTTTCTGTTGAAACAATCAATGCTTTTGGCAAATGACGAAACTAACCTCCTACTTTTCTAACACTATAGCTATAGAAGAATAGAACGAGAAATTTTTCAGTGCCGGGTACCACATAACCCGTCTGACGTGGTACCCAAGCAATACATCCGGGCCGTCCAAAATTATATTGGATGGTTCAGATTAAAATACTCTCTCTTCTCTTATCTCCACTTCTTCTCTCATTTTTTTCTCTTCTGAGCAGTCCAAAATCGAAATGGACGGTTCAAATGCACCGAGCGGGCACCACGTGGTAGCCGCTCAGCACTGAAAAAATTCTCAAATAGAACACATGTTTACGCAACACAACATTACTTTAATTTACAGAGGGTTCCGTACATAAAATTTTATAGAGCTGATCGCAGCCGTCCAAAAGTGTTTTGGACGGTCCGAATTAAAAATAAATTATTACTGGTCAGAAATATTTAAAATCGGTCAAAATTTAAAAATGTATCTCAACTATTGATTGCTAAAATAGACAGGTGAGATTTTGCGGCTCCGTAAATAGCCTATTTTGCAGCGACTCTGTGAATAAGTCTATCTTCAGAATTTAGGCTAAATTCTAAAGCAAAATTGGATAATTCGTAAACGCCTTTACCGATATTGGATTGAAATTATTTTTTAGAAAGACCCTAAAAAAAGTACTGTAAAAAAAATTTTGACTTTTTTTAATTTAAAAGTGGTTATTTCTCAAAATATTTTGATAAAAGTAAAAAAATTTACTTTTTCGATTTATCTTGTCGAGATGAATCAATAATCTATAAAAGTTTGGCACAAAATCAACAAACACAAAAAAAAAATGGAATAAGGACAAAACGTAAACTTTTTCTAAAAATTTTAAAAGTGTTAGTGGGATGAGCCTAAAAATAGGAGTAAGGCGCCGTTCCCAAACGCCAAATAAGTGTTTATTATTTAAGAAGGCAATTTCAAGCTCAAAAATGATGGGCTTATTGAAATCTAAAAATATGCAATATGATTTTTGTTTGAAAAATCTCATTGAAATCTTTAATACGGTGCCAAAAAAAATGAAATATTAATTTTTATTTAAATTATTTTTAAGTTCAAAAATATGAAATAAGTACTTATTTTTTCAAAAAATGTTCTGAAACGGACTCTAACTCAGTGTTGGCTATGTAGCCATGCCGGATAATATTACTTGCAACGTTTAAGAAGTGGCAAAGGTTAGAATTGCCATTTTTAAAAAAATAAATAAATGTTAGAGTTAACACTATAATGATGTACCTAAGGGTCCGTTTGGATGCAGTAAAAGAAGGGGGGATAAGTAATATCGCTCATTTTAGACCTGGGGCCCATCTCTTGCCCTCGTTTGGGAAGGCAACTCGCAGGGGTATTCCATAATCCGGCACCTTCGGTAAGACCGGAGAAGAGGGGAAACGCCGGTCTTATTTTCGGACAGGGTTGGAGGAGTTATTAAGTTATCCCCCCAATACCCCACAAATTGGACAATTTTAACCCTCCTTATCCCCCTCCCCCAACCCCCAACTCGCCTGAGTTTTTGAGATGAACAACAAAACAAGAACAGGAAGAAAAAAAAGAACAGTAGATTGGAGAGATGGAGGTGTTCACCAGGAATTGGAGAGTGGGAGTGTGTCAAGCTGTTCTCTCTTCTTCTTCTTCTTCTTCTTTTTCTCCTCCTCCTTCTGCTGTTGCTCTGTTGCGGCTGCTGCCGCCGTTCTTTCTCTCTCTCTCTCTTGGCGATAAGAACAAAGAAAGGACAAGATTAATTAAAATGAAAGTGTCTGTTTCTTTTTTAAGGAAAGTGCCTGTTTAATTAATCTTGATTAAAAAACGAAATGTTATATAAAATAAATTATTCAACTTTTATTATTTTTTTCACACATGATTAAAAAACGAAATGTTAATATTTTATTTATTTTATATAATTATTATATTAGTTAAATAATTTTTGATTAATCATGTGTGGAAAAAAAATAAAAGTTGAATTTCATAATTACAGTATATATTTAATTTAATGAATAATCTAACTTAACACTGCAAAAGGGCAAAAGGGTCATTTGACAGCTTTTTACATCATCCACCCTTCTTTATACCCCTATTAATCCTTCATCCAAACGACATATTATTTAATCAGTAATGCTACACATACAGCAAAAATGCACAGATTTTGCATACAGATTTTGTGTGGGGCCCACTACGGGTCCCACACAAATGATCCGAGCCGTTCATTAAATGTAAAACAGTTTTTCAAGGGCCCCCGTGAAAAATCAGTTCAATCCGATACTTATAGATGCTCAATCCAATCATCTAACTTTTGATTTTGATTCCCGGATAATGAAACATTCTATAATTGGATTGAGCATCTATAAGTATCGGATTGAACTGATTTTTCGCGGGGGCCCTTGAAAAACTGTTTTACATTTAATGAACGGTTCGGATCATTTGTGTGGGACCCGTAGTGGGCCCCACACAAAATCTGTATGCAAAATCTGTGCATTTTTGCTGTATGTGTAGCATTACTGTTATTTAATCCCCCTTCTCTAATACCTCATCCAAACAACTTACTCCCTCCGTTCCTTTTTAAATGTCCTGCTTCGTAACTCCAACTTATTAAAAATACATCATCATTATACCTTTCACATCAACTTTTTCCTCCACTTTCCCTACTTACCCATCATTATTACACTTTTACTCACTAACTTTTCAAAATGGAATCTACTTTTAGGGACAAAATAGGCAATTCACCAACTTTTACCCACTAACTTTACAAAATGGACACTTATTAAGGGACAGCCCAAAATGGAATACTGGACTATAATAAAGGGACGGATGGAGTACTATTTAATCCCCCCTCCATAAACATCACATCAATATGGGCCCTCCCTTATTAACTAATACCCCCTACTATCTTATCCCCCTTATTAACTAATACCCCCAATTTTTTCCCCGCATCCAAACGGACCCAAGGACAACCAATGTCAGAGTACCAGAGCTCTCTCCGGCTGCAGCAAAAGATTAAAATATACGGAGCTCTCATTCTTAAGGTACGCCTATTGGGTTAACGTTAGCGGGACCGTTTTTAATAAGGTACTCCGTAACATGTCCGATAACTTTTTCCCTGGCAGTAAAAAGCTTAATTTGGACACGTGTTCGACTTGTCTTTGCAACGTGTCCAAGGCTTCTTTGTTCGTTGAGGAGTTTTGAGGGAGGATCCGGGGACGGTGCCGCTCGGCAGGGGTGCCAAGAGGTCAATCCGGCCGTTCATCTCGGAATTAATGGTCCGGATTGAAACATTTTTTTTCTTTTCTTTTTCTTTTTTCTTAAATCCGTTTGGTACTTTTGCATTCGGACCGTCCAAAACACTTTTGGACGGCCGAGATGTGCTCGGCACCCCTGTCAAGCACCCCTGCTTGGCAGGGTCTCCCGGTCGGTTTTTAGAGTAATGAGTGGAGAGACATAGATAGAGAAATTTTATTTAAGACCGTGCCAACTAACGTAACACAGTTGATTAAATGTGAGAAATTGAAGAAACATACTCCCTCCATCTCTTTTTTAGAGTCTAATATTTTATTTTGGATTGTCTCTTAACAAGTGTCCATTTTATAAAATTAGTAGATAAAAGCGGATACTTTTTCTATTTTTTTCCTAAAATATATTACTCCTATATTTTAAACAAGTTAGTGAGTAAAAATGTAATTATGATGTCTGCATAGATGGTAAGTAAGGAAAGATATAGTATTTTTTAGAGTGTAACGATGATGTCTCAAAAAAAAGAATTTACGAAATGAGACTCTTAAAAAAGGACGGATGGAGGGAGGGAGATAATTTTATTCTTTGTGCAAAACTTCTTATTTTTGTACATTTGGAGGTGCCGATCAATCGATATAATATGTTATTTCTATTTAGCTACATATTTTCTACACTACATATGGAGTGTTTCTAGGAAGGTTTGCAGGTTAGCCCCCCAATACATTCCTCCGTTCCCGAAAAAACCAAACCAAAACTAATTGACAGTGAGTTGAGAGGCCGCTCAATTTCATAAATTAGTTTTGGAGGTGATAGTTAACCAATGGTTTTTTGATCGGCAAAAAAATATTAATTTAACTAATGTTGGGACAAGCTCTAACACTACCTTGAACGTGCGACTCTTCATTCGCACGTGGAGAGATAAACAAAGGATTCATTACATATAGATCATACCGAAATAAGATGCACTTAGGCACAAACAATGAAGCAATAATTCAAGAGAATCTTGTCCAGAAACTTCTAAAAGCCTAGCTCTAATAACATATTAAAGCATACAATTTGATATTTTGATAGTGATTGCAGATGCCACCCAAACTCATAACAAGCTTTGGAGGTGATAATATACCCGTGTGTGTACAAGCTAACAATACTGAATAGGCGAATATAGAATTTGCTTACCCTTGTGCAAAGTTGAAGAGGCAATAGAATTGGTGGATGTATTCTGATATTCTGAATGCCACAATGTCTATTTGATTAGTTGATGCAACTCAATTTTCAGAAGAGAAAGCTCTCTATATCTGCAATAAAAAGAAAAATATAGTAAACAGAAAAATAACATGAGAACATTGCACAACGTTCCATTAACCCCCAAAAAAAAAAAAAATTCCCCCTACAATTTTATTTTTGTTTTTTTAAATAATATTCTCCCAACATTACCTCGTATTTTACTTCGTTTATCTCAACCAATAGAAATTCAATATAATTGGAGAAACCACTGTTCTTTTTAATGATCAGAAGACAAAAAGAACAATTTTTTGAGTAATTAAGATTTTATACCAGAAAACAACACTGTTACAATGGGACTAGAGGGGAACACTCCTAAATTACAATCTCAAAGAGACCAAAACACAAAAGCAAAATCTCAATAATCTCGAAGCATCCTTTTAGGTTGGCGGCTGTTTTTTTGGTGCAGGTGGCTGTTTCGAGTGAATTTGAGGGTTTGGAGTTTGGGCTTGGCTCACTTTAATTTGTTGGACTCTAGTTAACATTTTGGGTTTCGGGTAGCCTTAGGTTGGTTATTTTTTCTTCGGATGCCCTTGTCCTTTTAATCTTCGTATTTTTCAGAGATTTATAAAATTCTTTTGTTGAGGAAAATAAAAAAAAGGGGGACACAGCTATAAGGGACACAGCTATAAGGGACACAGCAAAGCATCAAACACCAAAGAGACCATCCACTACTCCTAGGAAACAAAAGGATTTTATGAGAGATGTCCAGAGAGTTGACCATTTGCAGAGAGGGGCAACCACCATCAAAAAAATCCCAAATTAAATCAGTTCCTCCCTCATTCAGGAGTATTGAATATAAAATCTTGATAAATGCGTAAATTGTCTACCCATTTTATATCTCCAATTTGAATTAACCCCTTTTTCATGGTAATTCTATTTTTCCTCAACCAAATTCCACAAATTAACCCATCGTATATATCTGCATATTCACGTAAAATAAAAAGTGGCTATCTAATGATTAATTTCTTTTATTTGTATATGTATGTTTTGCCTAGTATGAATAGAAAATTACTATGTTTTTTTTTTTTTTTAATAATGCTCCTAGCTCCATTGTGCGGGACAGGGGCCTGACTTGAGGGTGTCGTCCGACTAATTATAAGTGGCGTCGTTCGCTCAAGGCTGCGAGGACTAACTGACTTAGTCGGAGATTTCTCATGCCAAGAGCAGGCCGGTGATATGCTTTGGGAAAACAATTCAGTGGTCTTGAACATTGCATCAGTGCTTCATGCCTATTGGTTCGAGTTGGGTTCCCGTTGGTCGTTGGGTTCTCTACTGCAAAATTGATGATGGACCCTATGCCGGTCCACAGGGCCAGCCCGATGTTTCGGTTGCCCAACCCCTACAAGACAATATGCTTTGTTGCCCACTACCAAATCATACAAAACAAAAAAAAAACATACAAGTACAAAAAAAAAAAATCGAAGTTACATTATTCTTTTAGTTTGAATAACATCCAAAAAATCAACATCAAAATGGAACCCTGGTTATAATGTTTTAAGATTATCGTGATTTGCTTCAAAGAAAACTTCTCTTTGCATTTTTTAAAGCAAATTCTTCAATTGAGTAGTCGTACTTTACTTATCCAAGAACTCGGGGTCCGTCCCGCTAATTTGTGATTTTTTGGCTTTTTAGTTGATATATGTGAGGAGAATGACCTATCTCAAAAAGCATAAAAAGTAAAAATGATAATAATAATAATAATAACCCAAAAATGCTCTTAGTGGAACTCCATTTATTTTAGCTAATATATTGAAAGAGTTTATTTTTTCAAGAACATAAGAAAGTTTGCCTACTACTTTAACTATGATTTGTGTGAAACAAATAATAAACAATGTTAGCTCGCTCGATTTATTTTAATGAGTTCTTTTTATAATAAAATGTAAGAACATATCACTTGCATGTTACTGTTTTGTTTGTTAAAAATAGAGAAGCTAAGTAAAATTAGAGAAGTAAAGAAAATAGCAGTGAGTCAGTGACTGTCAAAAAAAGAAAAGAAAAAGAAATAGCAACCTAAAAGGGCATACTGGGATTCGAACTCAGTTCCCACGGTGCCAAGCACTACTCTACATGTGGTACTTAACAAACATTTTTATATTTATATCTAACATACATTTTTTTTTTGGTTGCCCCCAACTCGGGGTGTTGCCCAAGCCCAGAGGCTTATGGGGCTTACCCCGGGGCCGACCCTGATGCCGAAACCTCCTGCTGATCTGATCCGACAGTACGTATTGTAAAGCCTGTTAGCCTAAGTGTATGCTTTTGTACAGTTACTCGTGTCTTAGATTTTTGTGATTTTGGTTCACTCTTGATTATTGGGATGTAATCTTTACCTTCGGGCATTTGAAATATAATGAAATTTGCCGTTGATAAATAATAAAAAAAAAAAGTGACTATAGCTTGAAATATAATGAAATTTGCCGCGTTGATAAAAAAAAAAAAAAGAAATGATCGTACACAAGCTAATTTCACTATTTTTTCCTTAGAAGAAAAGGGAAATCGTATGTTGAACCATTCTTCGTAGGTCTACAGTTTGACAAATTTTTAACTTTGAACTACTACTTTAAAGTGTTCCGCTTTCGCCTCTTAAAAAATAAGTACTTATTTGCAATTTTTAAACTTAAAAAATAATAGGTTTACTAAAATAAAAAAAATTATGCAATATGGATCTTGTTTGATAGATCTCATCGGAATCTATCAAACTCTGCAAAAAAATTAAAAAATTATTTTTGGAAGCTCATTATTTTTAAATTTAAAAATATGTCCTTATTTTTTAATTACTTTTTGGAGAAAGTAAAACGTGTAATACTTTCAAGAACTCCATGGTTGATTAATTAATAGAAGTCACCAATTAGAAGGCAAGTAACTCCTCCATAGATATCCACCAATCTTTAATTTAGCATATTAATGTTGGGATCTGAAAGCCAAATACTTTATATTATCCCAACTCATGATAACACACCATCATCCCAACATTAATATAGAATTGTGTCAATGAGATATGTACATCGAACACTATAATCAACACCAAAAGAGTGTAAAAGTGATAAGGGCAGGTAGCATACCTGAATAAATTAGGCACACTCTTTTTTTCAACTTTGAACTCCTACTTTAATGCTTTCAAGAATTAACTCCATGCTATAAAGAACAAAGCAAAGCATCAAACACCAAAGAGACTATCCACTACTCCTAGGAAACAAAAGGATTTTATGAGAGATGTCCAGAGAGAGTTGATTAATTTGGTTGGAGGAAAAATCATCGACCACTTGAAGAGAGGGGCCACCAACATCAAAAAAAATCCCAAATCAGTTCCTCCCTCATTCAGGAGTATTGAATATTAATCTTGATAAATGCGTAAATTGTCTACCCATTTTATATCTCCAATTTGAATTAACCCCTCTTTCATGGTAATTCTATTTTTTCTGAACCAAATTCCACAAATAAACCCATCGTATATATCTGCATATTCACGTAAAATAAAAAGTGGCTATCCCTAATAATTCAACTGGGGGGGGGTGCTGTCCTGGCTGAGGGGGCCCCGCTCCGGTCTCGGTCCGACGATTGGAAACGTTCACTTCGTAGAGCTCGTCGAGTTGAACAAGTATATGAAGAATCAGCTCGATTGGATATCACTAAGTGCCTAATCGAAACCTTTTTGTCTTGAAAAGAATGGATCCGAAACACTGGATCAAATCTACTAGAACCCATTATTGGCAAGTTATATGTGTTCCGATCAGGCACTTAAAAGATATCTGATCGAACTAATTTTTTTCATACTTGTTCAACTTGACGAGCTCTACGAAGTGAACGTTTCCGATCGTCGGACCAAGACCGGAGCGGGGCCCCCTCGGCCGGGACAGCACGCTGCTGTCCCTCAGCCCCCCCCCCCCCCCCCCCCCCCCCCCCCCCCCCTTCTTTTATTTGTATATGTATGTGTTTGCCTAGTATGAATAGAAAATTACTATTTTTATTATTTTTTTGAAATAACGCTCCTAGCTCCATTGTGCGGGACAGGGGCCTGACTTGAGGGTGTCGTCCGACTAATTATAAGTGGCGTCGTTCCCTCAAGGCTGCGAGGACTAACTGACTCAGTCGGAGATTTCTCACGCCAAAGGCAGGTCGGCGATGCACTTTACGAAAACAGATTTGTGGTCTTGAACATTGCATCGGTGCTTCATGCCTATTGGTTTGAGTTGGGTTCCCGTTGGTTGTTGGGATATCCCTACTGCAAAATTGATGATGAACCTTATGCCGGAACCTCGTGCTGGTCTGATCCGGCAGTACGCATTGTAGAGCCTGTTAGCCTAAGTGTATGCTTTTGTACAGTTGCTCGTGTCTTAGATTTTGGTGGTTTTGATTCACTCCTAATTATTGTGATATAATCTTTACCTTCGGGCGTTTGAAATATAATGAAATTTGCCGTTAATCAAAAAAAGTGGCTGTAGCTTGAAATATAATGAAATTTGCCGTTGCTGAAAAAAAGTGACCGTAGACAAGCTAATTTCAGTATTTTCCTTAGAAGAAAAAGGAAATCGTATGTTGAACAATTCTTCGTAGGTCTTTACAGTTTGACAAATATATTAACAAACTAAATTAACTTTGAACTACTATAGAAAGTGTTCATCTTTCGCCCCATAAAAAATAAGTACTTACTTGCAATTTTCAAGCTTAAAAATAATAACTTACTGAAATTAAAATGCAATGTGGATCTTATTTGATAGATCTCATCAAATCTATCAAACCCTGCACAAAAAATTATTTTTGTAAGCTCATTATTTTTAAACTTGAAAATAGATCCTCATTTTTTAAGTTTTTTTTTTTTTTTTGAGAAAGTGGAATGGGTAATACTTTCAAGAACTCCATGGTTGATTAATTAATAGAAGTCACCAATGAGAAGGCAAGTAACTCCTTCATCGATATCCACCAATCTTTAATTAACTAGCATATTAATGTTGGGATCTGAAAGCCAAATACTTTATATTATCCCAACTCATGATAAAACACCATCATCCCAACATTAATATAGAATTGTGTCAATGAGATATGTATATCGAACACTATAATAAAAACCAAAAGAGTGTAAAAGTTATAAGGGCAGGCAGCATACCTGAATATATTAGCCAGGCACACTCTTTTTTTCAACTTTGAACTCCTACTTTAATGCTTTCAAGAACTCCATGGTTGATTGATTAATCTATATCAATCAATCTTTAAGCATATTGGTGGGATCTGAAATTAAGCCAATAGTAATCACTGTTAATATTCCACTGCTTATATAAACACACTCATCCCAACAATGTAGGATGATTTCAATGAGCTATTTTATATATCTATCTAACAGTATAATCAACACCACAAGATCAGTAAAGTTTATGGCATACCTGAATAAATTATAAAGTGTGAAGAAGAAAGAGATAGAGCCAGAACACAGGAAATAGCAACATCAAGATTGAGGGGCAGAGATAGAGATAGAGATAGAGATAGAGATAGAGTAAATGGATTGACTGAGCAGGTGGAACCATGAAGACCTTAAAAGTCTACTTTGGGCAAATTCCAATGAGCTCTCCTGAAGATTTTTATAATTACGGAAATCTCCCCTCAAGTTTCAAAATTGAAAATGCGCTCCACCAAAGAGGGAGTGGTTCCTCGTGAACCAATTTCATTTCCACACACACTTGGTACATAGGATCTCATTCCCCAATAAATCCTATGCTTCATGAGTTTGAACTAACTTAACTTTTTTTAATCAATGATTTTGTTAATGAATTTTTTTAGTTATTATTCGACATGTTTAACTTTCAAATTTTTCTGAAAATGACAAAATATATGAAGAAATTTTTTTGAAATTAAAATCGTAAGCTCCAAAAAGTCAAGCACCCTTTTGATTGGCAATCCACACATTAAGCTTGGCAATCCAAAAAGTCGAGGCAAAAATTATGATATAAAAAATTGATTGTAAAGATTAAGAGAAAATAGCCGAAAATATTGTGAAACCCATTTAGGAAGTCTCACGTCGGTGGGAGTAATGAAATGTAAATGATATATAATAAAGTGTGACCATCAACTGTACAACCTAAGATTAGCTATTTGGGCTGCATGGTTAGGCTAAGGATAAGCATATCAGCTAGCATGAGTCGTTAGAAATATTGTGCCAAATAGCCGTAGTAAAAGGTTGTCCAAAGAGGCCTTTAGTCCAACATGTGTGATGGGAGAGTCATTGTGATCATTCTAAAAACTTGGGGAAGATATGTGGTTTTTGAAAAACCTAAGGAGAGGTCTCTGTAATATTCCCTCCTTTTACTTTTCTTCCACTGTTTCATCCCGATTTGGGGATCCTGCACCACTACACTAGGGGGTGTAGCGTGGCCTTAATGTTGTCCATCTCCAAAATTAATGGTGCGAATTTTGAAAAGAACTCTTCGCGTGAAGACTCTATTCTTCTCACGAAGAGCTTTATTTTTAAATTTGAACCAATAAAAATAGTTTTGGATGGTTGTAATACCGCACTACAGGGTCCCCGGAGCCATCTCCATCTCATCTCCAATTGTGAATTAGAAAATGTTAATAGAATCGTGGATTTAAATCACATAACGCAGCGATCGGTGCCTTATATTATTTAGCAAATTCAATACTTTAAAGTTGTAATTCTGTTCTAGTTCAAATGCCATGACCACATGCAATCATGTGTGCATTTTGCAGATTTAAGAAGCATAATTTTTATTTGATAATTGACAGTGTCTGAGTTACTTTACGCATATATATGAGACATTAATCTCAACATTGATCATCGGGAGTTTAATAAGAGTCTAAGAATGGCCCCGTTTAGATGGAAGAAGGGGAGGGGATAGTGCAACTGTTGTAGATTATGTAATGCGATCGATCTGACTGCATAGTGTACCCGCCGCACTACAGCACCCCGGCTCTGACAAAAACTTACCAACCAGCATTATTGCAAGAAACCATCAATGTCTCTCTCTCTCTCCCTCTCCCTCTCCCTCACTTTTAATTGCACTTTCCACCTCATCAATGTCTTTTCCCTCAGTAATAAATATGGAAAACGACTACTCTGAGGGAAATGGTCCCTCTCGACTGAGGAGAAGGACCGCCCACTTGGAAATGAGCTGCAAAAATATTACTCACCGTGTCAGTAGTTGTTGGTTCATTTTTAATGATTATGTCACGTTTAAATTTTTTATATCTTCCGATTGAGGTGTTCTTCTAAATAAGCCATTTGGCTTTCCCGCCAAATTTTTTTTGTCCTTATTCAATTTTTTTTTGCATTTTGTGGCTTATTGTCAATTTTTTGGGGATTATTGCTTCCTTATGATGAGAGGAATCTAAAAAGTAAAAAATTTCGATCGAAATCCAATTTTTTTTGAATTTTGACGAAAATTGGCGGGAAAGCCACTTATTTCGTCTTTATTCAAAAAAATTTGGATTTCGACCAAATTTTTTTACTTTTTAAATTCCTCTCGTCATAAGGAAGCAATAATCTCCAAAAAATTGACAATAAGCCACGAAATGCAAAAAAAATTGAATAAAGACAAAAAAAAATTGGCGGGAAAGCCAAATGACTTATTTAGAAGAACACCCCCTTAGGTTTATTCTAACATCCTTTCAAATGGGTAGCATAATAGATAAAAAGGTATATTGATATCTGAAAAAAATGTATTAATATTTGTGAAAGTATATAACATTTGTGAGATATGCATTAATATCCAAATTTGTTTGAAATTATGTGTACATTATCCTCCGCCCATTAGCAAAACCGTCCAATTTATATTGGGTTTCATGATTTTAAAAAAATTTGTATGATAAAACTGATTAAGATCTATCAAATAAGATCTAATAATTTGCATATATTTAGAGATAAAAGATATATACTATCTCATTTCCAAATTATTTGTCCGGTCCGTAAAACGGAGACTAAAAAATAATGCATTTCTCTGAAGTAAAAATTCAAACTTTTTTCATAAATTAAAAGAATTCATCGATATTTAGTGAATTGTTAAAAAAAATTGAGTTTCTCTTGCTAAAATTGTATTATTTTACGTCCTTATTTTACGGACCGGATAAACATCGCAAGACAGTATAATTTTGTAGGAGTATGGAATGACCGAATGGTGGAGGTGGTCTTCCACAAAAGTCTTTCTTCCTCAAAGCAGTGGCCGACACTACTACAATAAACCATAAAGATCACAGTTATTGGCCGTGATTGTAAGTTTTTCATCACGCTTTTGCTGGATTTGGGTGTGATTGTAAGTCACTTTCTTTTATCACGGTTATAAACCGTGATTGAAAGAAAGAAACAATCATTGCAAAAAAACGTGATCGTTTCTCTTTTATCACAGTTATAAGCCGTGATTGTTTCTCTTAGGCGTGATCGTTTCTCTTTTTAGGTGTGATTGTATGTCACTTTAGATCACGGTCTATTACCGTGATGGAAAGTTCAAAATAATCACACCATAAATTGAGATGAAAAATCATTGCGCGTGATCTTTTCTTTGTATCTATTAGACCTTCTTTTCTTGTCATTACCAAGTTTCGAACTCATGCACCCTTGGTTGATTTCTCAAGCCCTTACCACTAAGCTAGCCAAGAACTTCTGTTACAATAAGAAAACAAAAATATTTATACTTACTTCTTCAAGTGAGAAAACTTTTTTTTTTCCCTTAAAATTTGCTAAATTTTTGGAAATGCAATTAACATGATATAGACAAACTTTATGAAAATTATCACAACCTGTAGATTGTAATATTATGGACAAACTTTACATTTTTTTTTATAAACTAACCATTTCACATGAATTTTGTGTTTATATTGAATTTCAATTTCAATTTCAATGGTGGCTTCCCAATTAGATTTTAATCATTTTCAGACAAGCCTAAGCCATAATAATATAATTATTTTTTTACCTAATGTGTCAAACACTTGAAAGACATCCGAAATAACTAAATTTTACTACTACAACAAACCATAAAGATCATAACTCGCCTACGTGAAAATCTAATGGAATAGTCTGCCTGTTGTTTTAAGAAACAAGTGGGCACTGATGGAACCTAGTCATGGAATTTGCCATCTATCTCTCTCTCTCTCTCTCTCTCTCTCTCTCTCTCTTTTGGCGTGAAGATGAAGATGAAACGTAAAGATCTTTAGGAGTGAGTGTAATTAGGGCTTATCTTCTTACCTTTTGTAAAAAAAAAGAAAAGAACTTTTCAAAGTCCATAAACGACATCGTTTTCATTACATAACTTTTCAAAGCCCGCTTAAATGAGTACTAGCCCGCCCACGTGAAAATTCAGACCGCGCGCCTAAAATAGGTAGGCTTTTTATCTCGCCGCAAGAGTGAGATCATTTATCTCGCTTTTTTCCGCGCTAAAGTTTTTTATCACGCTACAAGGGTGAGGTCTTTTCTTTTTTATCTCGGCACAAGAGCGAGATCTTTTATCTCATTCTTTTCCGACCTAAAATCTTTTATCACCTCACAAGGGTGAGGTCTTTTCTCTTTTTTATCACGCCATAAGGGTGAGATCGATCTTTTCTCTTTTATCTCGCCACAAGAGCGAGATCTTTTATCTCATTTTTTTTCGCCCTAAAATCTTTTATCACACCGCAAGGGTGAGGTTGTTTTTCTTTTATCTCGCCGGAAGAGCGAGGTCTTTATTCCGCGCTAAAACTCACTTTTTATCTCAGTTTTGGACTTAAACTGCGATAAAAAATTTTAAACACCACTTTTTATCACGCTTTCACTAAAAACCGTGATCTTTGTGAATCTCCTTAGTGGCATATCTATTATTGTAGTGGTGCGACAAAGCTTAATGATGCTTCATATCAACAGCCCCACACGAAAAGCTCCAAACAAGTCCTTGACACTTTTACTTGTTCTAGCATCTAACTCTCAATTTCACTTCCCCTCATACTTATTTTACTTGTACTTATTTTTTAAGAATACAATTTTAAGATAAAAAATTATGTATTTGTGCAAATAAATTTTTTATTAATATGAATCTTATTTTATAGATCTCATTGAGATCTTTTATACAGTGCAAAAAAAATTGAAAAATTATTTTTCATTTATATTATTTTTAAGTTTAAAAATATGAAATAAATACTTATTTTTTAAAAAGGTATTCTGGAATGGAGCCAGCTATGTTCGTTTGGCAAACTTGGCTGTGTTTGCCAAAATATCCAAAACTCACACTTATTATTTAGTTTGAAATTTGAATTTTAAACTGAGGTAACTGCTATCTGAACTCTCTCTTTCAAATGAATGAGATAGACCAAAAAGTACCTAGGGGGAAAAGAGTAGGGGATCACGTGGCTGGGTGGTGTGTGGGGGTCCAGGGGTTAGAAGAAAGATTGGGTAAATTTAATTCCCTAACATCTCTTGAGGTTCCTGACACAAAGAGAGACCTCCCTGAAATACCACTGACCTCCCTTATCAAGATTCCCCCATCCAATTAAATGAGAATAAACGGCGTTAGTCTTGAAGAGAAAAAGACTTAAATGCCCTCTATGGTCAGCACCTCATTTGCCTTGTTTGTGTATTTCTATTCCTCCCCTCTATCCATTGCTTCCACTATAAACTGTTAATGGAAGACCACGCTATTCTATATTCTCCATCACAGCCCAATTGAATCAATTGCCTCAAACTTGTTGCAATAAATTTCTGCATATGTACGATCAAAAAATCATAATTTTTTGCATACACCATGCTAAGTATCCTAGTTTTACCCTAGTTCCATCCCCAATTTCAAATTCCACATACGGGAGGTTTGGCTTAATAACCCTTTTGGATGATTTTTCGTTTATTCAAATTTTTTTTCACCTTTCATTAGTTTTGCGTTAATTTTTTAAATTATAGGTTCCTCTCATCAAGACGAACTAACAATCCACATAAAATTAACGCAAAGTTGACAAAAGAAAAAAAAAAATTGAACAAAGACAAAAAAAAATCATAGCTAATAAAAAAAAAAGCGACACTCATTAATAATTATCTAGCAATTTTCAAATTGCTATTTTTTGAATAAGAAAATGGCTATGTTCGGTTTTCTTCTCAAAGAACCTTTTTTTTAATATCATTGATTGCTTCCTAATTGCATTCTTTTTTTTTAAATTGTTTTATAATTTTGTCAATTTCTTTTCACTTTTTGGCTATACCTAAAGCAGTTCAATCTAACAAGTAATTTTTATTTTTTTTTGAAAATTCTAAACAAATTCACTAGAATGAAAGGGATACTATAAACAATCGACATGGCAAGTCAAAATTGGCTCCTCTTTTCTTTTTCAGTTAAGTTTTTGTAATTCTTTTACTTTTTAAATATGTTTAGACTTAATGTACCCAAAAATTAAAAAGAGAGAGAGGCAAAATTTGAAAAACAAGTTGATTAAAGACAAAAAAAAAGAAAAAAAAAGAAGAAGTATGAAACTCTATATAATTTTTCCCTCTCAGAAATGAAAACATAACCAACCATATCCTTATGTGTGTTATTTTTCAGTTCGATTATGTGCCAGACATGGTGTGCACAGATTGTACACAATGACTTGTGGGGCCCCATTTCGGAGTCCCACACAAATAATCCTTCCTGTTCATAAAATTAAATTAATTTTTCACGTAGCCCTACAATAAATCAGCTCAATTGGATTATTATAATTTTTTAAATCTAATTTTCTAACTTTTTCATTTAGAATCAGGATCATTTTTCATTCTGAATTCAGGTATGAAAATAGATCTAAATGGCATCGCAGGAACTGCAAGTCGAACCTGTCTTTCCCACCCCACAAGCTTAGAGTTTATAGAAATCGAAATAATAGAAGCTTTTTACATTACGCTATGTGCTGACTGGATGTGTACTCGCGTGATCAATCGATGGACGGGGGAATTGCGTGAATGACGAGCTTCCAGTGACCGATGAATCTGTTGTCGGAATAAGCGTAAGCACAGCAAGAGAATTCGCTGCTTTTGTGCCAACCTTCTCGCCTAGAAGCTAGAAGGAATCAGTCTTAAAGGGGGTGAAGTGACGGATGAAATTCCTTTTTTATTTGAGTGACTACCCTAAGAAATCATGTGCCTTCTAGAACCAGGGGTCTTCGAGCCTGCTGCGTACGATTAGCCAGCCTTGCGGCAGCAAAAGGATTAGACGTCCCCCATGCTACGGTGAGCTGATTAAAAAGAGGGAAGCGAAACTAGTTTGGAACAGGTTCCCTGACACCATTTAACACAAACTCAAAGCAGAACATTCCGCATGAAAAGAAAGCCGATGAGGTATTCTCCCTTGCGGATCAAAAAAAAAGGTATTCTCCCTTTTTTCGGAGTTATATGTCTAGAATCGAATTGGACAGAAAGATGGATCAGAGCATGCCTAACCGGACTGACTTGGGGAAGGGTCAATCCATCCGGAAAAATTGTAAATTTTTTACAGTCATTCGATTTTTGATTGAGCAAGTTTTTTACAACTACTTGTAGGTGGAGAAAAATAGATAGTACCTAAAACAGTACTGAATCTCCCTGCTTCACGTGCTGCCCAATCGGAACCCTAATACCTTCGCCTGAACCCTAACCTGTAAAACAGACAAGGGGTGAGCGCACCTTTGCCTCTCGTGGCAAAGGCCCTCCGATGCCTAAATTAGTATCACGTACTGTCTCAAAACCCTAAAAATCAATAGGAAGTGTGGAATGAATGCAACTTCTTGCGTACCTTTTTCCTCTAGGTTTACCTCGTATTTATAGATATGAGCATGCTTGCTTTCCAAGTATCCTTCTCGTCCCAGGCCTCCTGTCTCGTACAGGAAACCTGGCTCTTCTGGGAATCTCTTACCCAATCAACTGAGATCCCTTCCTCATAGGGTCTCTTCTCTCCATAGAACTCATCCCTTAGTAGGACTGTCTCTTG
This sequence comes from Rhododendron henanense subsp. lingbaoense, assembly GCA_020567845.1. Lineage (NCBI taxonomy): Eukaryota > Viridiplantae > Streptophyta > Magnoliopsida > Ericales > Ericaceae > Rhododendron > Rhododendron henanense. The sequence continues at coordinate 1,885,900 of CM036317.1, forward strand.
ACTTATCTTTGCTGTATATCGGGTCTGTCTTACAGGACACCCCTATTGCCTTATCTCTTAAGACAATGTCTCATCAAGTAACTCCATCTGTTCGGCATATGCCCCTACCGAACATACTATACAAGTAAATGACTTCTCATGCCACTGGCTCATCTAGGCCGAACAGAATGTATCAACTAATGACTTCTTATGTCACCGGCTTATTTAAGCCGAACAGATCGTCTAATCCGGTGCCTCCTCATAGCACTGGACCTTACCGCCGCCGTTCATCTTATATGGGGTCCCATATCACTTTCCTCATTACACGGATCTAGAACACCACGTGTTCGGCAACTAATTGCATCTGTTCGGTAACACCTCCCTACAATTGCTCCCCAGCTTTCGCTCATTATCACTGCTCGAAGATGATGAGTAAAGCTCAAAAGTGAACTCAGAACCGAACAGACCAGATCCCGCGTAGATACAGTCATTGGGCTTCCATTGATGCCTTTTGGCGGTTTAGTCATTATACCATCTCGAGGTAATAAATCCACGTGGCGTACCTCGTACACTACGCATTTAATTCGAACTGACGTTCCGTGTAACGGCGTTTAGAACGTTGTCTTCGTTGATTCCCTTTCCGTTACTTCTCATGTAACGGACGTGAAGGGAGACGGTTCGAATCCGTCTCTTTCCCTTAAACCCAGAAAAGGGGTCTTTTGGGTTTTCACACCAAAAATTCTTTTTTAAAGATTCCGTCATCTTCCCTCTGTGAAACCAGGCGAAACTGTTGATCCACCATCGCCGCCGTCTGCTAATCTTGATCTCAACCTAGGAAATCTTTTCCACATTCCTGTAAGACCTCTTATTCTTATCTCTATTTTTATTTCGTCTCGAGACTTCGTTCTCAGTCTCCTCTTTGTCTAGGGTTTCGATCCCATTTCCAGATTTCATTTCTGTCATAGTTTTCTGTGATTCATCCATGGCGGATGAAGCTGATAGTGGCGTTAAGCCAGGAAAATTCCGAAAACTTTGCGAGACACCCACTGCAATGGCGGCGTTTAGGACTAAATACAATATTCCAGAAACCGTTGGTTTAGAACTCGCCCCTCTGGGTGCGACTAGAAACGCCTGTAAATGGGATAGAACATGTATTCCAATCGTGGCAATTGTCGAGGGTGGAGTTCGTTTCCCCCTCGATCCACTACTTCGTCGTGTTCTTAATTGGTATCGACTCAACCCTATGCAAGTATCCACCAATTTTTTTAGATTGGTTATGGGAGTCGTAGCTTTGAACAGAATCTTGGGGACCAATATAGGAATCTGGGAAATCCAGTGGTGGTATAGCATTGTATTGAATCGAGAATACAATACTTACTACCTTAAAGTGAGAAAGGCAGAGAAGCGTTTCGTGCTTAACCTGCCAGACTCTGCTCGGGACCACGAGATGGACTTCCTCTATGTTACTGGAGCTTTCGAGCCCATGGGGGAAGATGGCCAGGTGGTGGGTGTCCACGTCCCCCACGAATGGGGCTTCCCACGTATGCCTCTTCTTTTTTAAGTTTAGTCACTTATCCCTCTTATGTCGAAGTTTTCCCTCTTAAAGCTTCATTTGTTTTGTTGTTTCAGCTGAAAATGCTAATATACGCCCAAGAAGGGAACCAAGCTATATCCGAGAAGGGGAGATAAACACCGTTCTAAAGTACAAAGGGGTTCCAGGTACACGTACTGCTGGACGGGGACGTGACGCCAACGTTTTACTGGGATACGATCCTGCCTACAGAGGCTTTATTGACAGAAGACTTGCTCATCCGAGCACCAGTGGTGCTTCTACATCCGCCACTCCTCAACCAAGAAGTTCGAGATCTAGTGCTGATGTGACGGTTGCCGGGCAACAAGACGAAGTACCAGTATCTGAGGGCATCCCATTGCCTCGTTTGATACTTAGGAGATCGTCACGAAGGCAAGCCACCATAACCCAACAACAGCCCGAGCAACCATCAACCGAACGTGATACCAGCCAGTCATCCTCTCGCGGGTATTCCCCTTCTCCTCCTAATTTAGGCATAATGTCTCAACAGCCTTTAAACTTGGCTTCCCTCCTTACTGTTTCTTCCCGTGGACGTGGCTCTACGGGTCGTGCTTCGTCCACGGGAAATGCTCCCCCTCCTCCCAGACGTATGCGAGGTCGTGGGAGTAGTCTATCTCCTCGGGAATCCGAGTCTGGCTTGGAGGCCGGGGATGCTCATAGGGACAAACGCTCCAGAGACCAATCCACAGGAGATGGGGCGGCACAGGTCACTGGGGCAGACGAACAAGCCCCTACCCCGAACATTCAGCCACCTCCTCCATCCTGGGCCCCTCAACTTATCAGAGGTGACCGGCCGGTGACCGTGGGAGACAGCGCCAGCTCGTCTGAGACTGCTTTGGCCCTCTCCCAAGCGTTGCTACTGCCCGTAGATATGCAAAAAGAGGCCACCTCTTCATCTGATCGGCTGATATCGACCGGGCTAGTGAGTGGGATCAAGGTAAAGTACTTTCGTTACTTCATTAATACCTTGACATATAAGATCCTTTATTGAATCTTACTCACTTTATCATTGAATCTCACCAGTTTATTCAAAAGATGGTCACTCTTGGCCATAAGCTACAAGAGGTTGAGCCTGAAAGAAACAGACTTCTGAGGGACAACACTAGACAGCTCCAAACCATCACGAGGCTTGAGAGGGAGAGAGACAAAGCTAAATTGGAAGCCGATGAGATGAAGTTGAAGATGGAAGCTGCTGAAGATAACCTCAGACAAGCTTTGGCAGAAATCGATGCAACAAAAAAGGCTGCTTATGATGATGGACACCAGAAGGGTTTTGATGCTGCAACAGCCAGCTACGTGGAACAGATGCCGGGCATTCAAGATCACATATGGGCTGCTGGGTGGGAGGCATGCTTGATTAAGATCAAAGCTCCTGATGATTGCACCCTCTGGGTCGACAACGATCTGCCTAGCAAACGTGTCCAACCCTCTCAAAGCTCCGTGGAGCCTGCTCTTGATGACATTGAAGAGCAGGCTGATGACTTTGCTGAAGTAGATGAGGAGATGGAGATGGAGACTCAGGCAGCCCAGCCTGGATCCCAAGAAGCCCATGATGAGCAGCCAAACACGGAGGGAGCAGCTACGGAGACCGTCATTCTGGAAGAAGATCCAATTGGAGACAGCACTGCTGCTGTTGTTCCAAGCGATACCCCTGAGGTCCAGAACTTGGACTAATTTGGTAAGTTCTAATTCAGTCCCCTGAACTTTTTAAGAACATTTTGCTGGTCCTGCGTGACCGTAGTCTTCAGCCTTGCGCGGCTTCAGTACACTTGAATACTTTTAACATAGGTATTTGGCCCTTCGTGGCACTACATTGGTTTGTTCGGCCCTTCGTGGCTTTGATTTTGCAGGGGCCCGTCGTGGCCAAGTGTTTTTATGCCAAGTCTTTCATACTTAGTCATTTGACATGCCTATCAAGTGTGTTCATACTTGATCATCGATCTAAGTGTGCATCCTAGTTTTTTCTTACTTAGGAGTGTGTCTGAGTTTGTTCTGCATATCCGCGTATGTTCCCCAAGTTTTACGTACTTGGACAGATTACTAAGTGTACTCATACTTAGCTATTACTTCTAAGTCTTCTCATACTTAGGAGAAAAATAGGGAATTTTAAGTTTTCGTACTTAAAAGATTGGTTAAGTTTCTCGTACTTAAAAGATTGGTTAAGTTTCTCGTACTTATTCTAGTTTTTCGTACTAGGATATTTTAATGTAAACATGTATCTCGTACTTTTAAGTTTCTCGTACTCAGCCGTCCTGTTAAGTTTTTATCGTACTTAGCAGTGCAAACAAGTATTTCATACTCTGTTTAAGTTTCTCGTACTTTAACAATTCGTGCAAACAAGTATTTCATACTCAAATAATCTAACTTTTTATACAGATATATTTATCACGTATTTTCGTGCGTTCTAAGGCGTTCATGCCAATTACCTGCTCCCCAATACGAAGGATGGTTAACTTGATCGTTATTCGTATTCATAAGTCAAGAAAGGACGGATATACTTAGAAGAAACAAATTTTCACAAAAATTATTTCTTTTATTTCTCAAACTTAAGGAGTCGTTACGCGTACTCCTTACAACTAATAAACAGAGGAATTTTCTTCGTAATTCCCACACAATAACATAATCCTAAAACAGAATTTTAAAAAACAAAGGAATTGTCTTCGTAATTCCCACACAATAACATAATCCTAAAACAGAATTTAAAAAACAAAGGAATTGTCTTCGTAATTCCCACACAATAACATAATCCTAAAACAGAATTTAAAAAACAAAGGAATTGTCTTCGTAATTCCCACACAATAACATAATCCTAAAACAGAATTTAAAAAACAAAGGAATTGTCTTCGTAATTCCCACACAATAACATAATCCTAAAACAGAATTTAAAAACAAAGGGATTTTCTTCGTAATCCCCTCATAATAACGAAATCCTAAAACAGAATTTTAAAAACAAATCAAGTTCTTTAAACAAAGAACTTTCTCAAATTGTGGACATTCCATGGTCTTGGCACCGGGTTCCCATCCAGGTCTGCCAACCTATAAGCTCCAATGCCCACAATTTCAGTCACTCGATACGGACCTTCCCAGTTAGCTCCAAGCTTTCCCTCATTAGCCACTTTGGTGTTGCCAAGTACTTTTCGAAGCACAAGGTCTCCAACGCCAAATTCTCGAGGGTGGACATGTTTGTTGTAGCCTCTCATTAGCTGTTCTTGGTATGAGGCCAGGTGGACCAAAGCCCTTTCCCTCCTCTCTTCGGCCAGATCGAGCGCAATTTCGAGAGCCCTGTCATTACCCCCACTTTCGACCAATGCAGTCCTATTGGTTGGAAGTCCAACTTCCAGGGGTATGACTGCTTCTGTACCATATGCCAATGAATAGGGGGTCTCTCCCGTAGATCTCCTAGGTGTTGTTCGGTGGGCCCACAGGACCAGGGGCAGTTCATCAGGCCACTTGCCTTTTGCCTTGTCCAATCTTTTCTTGATTCCATCAAGAATTGTTTTATTGGAAGCTTCTGCTTGCCCATTGCTCTGAGGGTAAGCAGGGGTTGAGTAATAGTTCCTTATCCCATACTGGGAACAGAATGCCTTGAACTTTTTCTGGAACTGTGCCCCATTATCTGTGATCAAAGAATAAGGGACCCCAAATCGAGTGATAATGCTCTTCCACACAAACCTTTCTATCATAGGTTCAGTGATTTTGGCCAAAGGTTCTGCCTCAATCCATTTGGTGAAGTAATCAGTGGCTACTAACAAGAACTTTCGATTTCCTGTTGCTTTATGCAGTGGACCCACGATGTCCATTCCCCACTGGGCAAATGGCCAAGGGCTAGTTAATGGTACCAGATCTTCGGCTGGTGTCTTTATCATGGGTGAGAACTTCTGACACTTCTCACAAATTTTAACATAGACCTTGGCATCTTCCTGCATATGTGGCCACCAATACCCTTGGGAGATTGCTCGGTGGGCAATGGATCTGCCCCCAGCATGGCTTCCACATGTTCCTTCGTGGATTTCATGAAGGAATTTTTGGACCATCTCAGGGTGCACACAAAGCAAATATGGCCCAGTGAAGGACTTCTTATATAGCTTTCCGTCGGGGGATAGCCAAAACCTTGCAGACTTGGTTTTTATCTTGTGTGCCTCCTTTTTGTCCGTAGGGAGAGTTTCATCTCGTAAGAACTCTACAATTGGATCCATCCAGCTTGGTCCTTGGTTCACGTCCAGGATCAAGTCCATACTTCTTCCGATGCTCGGCTCGGCCAAGTAGCCAACTGCTACCTTTCGCTTGAGCTCAGTTGGGACAGCTGCAGCCAGCCAAGCCAAGGAATCTGCATGAGAATTCTGTCCGGAGCTTATCTGTTCTATACACACCCTTTCGAAGGTATTAAGTAGATTTTTGGCTGCCTCCACGTAGGCTGCCATCTTCTCATTTCGAGCTTCATACTCGCCGGACAGTTGGTTTACGACCAATTGTGAATCACAATAAACTCTGATTCTTTTAACCTTCAGAGTTTTTGCACTGTTCAATCCTACCAGGAGAGCCTCGTACTCTGCTACATTATTCGATGCACTGAATCCTAGCCGAACAGATTGCTCAATCATAACCCCTCCGGGAGGGAACAAAACAATTCCAATGCCTGAACCAGTGTTACAGGCAGATCCATCAACAAATAGTTTCCATTCCAAAGGGTCCTGTTCGGCAGGTGCCTTACCCTTTCTTCTTGAAGGTTCGACCTTTTGCTCCTGTCTCGTAGGAGGCTGAGGTGCTACAGTTGGTGAAAATTCTGCCACAAAATCAGCCAACACCTGGCCTTTGATTGCAGTGCGCGGCTGATAGTCAATATCATATTGACTTAACTCAACAGACCAAGTTGAGATCCGTCCAGAGAAATCTGCCTTTCGTAGCAGTGATCTTAAGGGAAACTCAGTATAAACCACAACTTTGTGGCTTTGGAAATAATGGGGCAGCTTTCGTGTTGCTGTCCTTAACGCAAGGACTAGTTTCTCAAGGGGCAGATACCTCGTTTCTGCGTCTAGAAGTGTTTTACTAACATAATAAACTGGGATCTGTTCGGGTCCCTTGTCCCTTAACAGAACTGCACTTACAGCATGTTCAGAAACTGCTAGATACAAAACCAAAATCTCACCTGGGTCAGGAGTTGACAAGAGGGGAGCTTGAGCCAAATACTTTTTCAAGTCTTGGAATGCCTGCTCACATTCTGCTCCCCATTCGAATCCCTCTCTTTTCTTGAGCAACTGGAAGAAAGGCCTACACTTGTCACTTGAACGGCTGATGAACCTGTTTAGGGCCGCAGCCATCCCTGTCAGCCTTTGGACTTCTTTCGTAGTTTTAGGGCTTTGGAGCTTTTGTAAGGCCGTTATCTGATCAGGATTTGCCTCGATTCCTCTCAGAGTCACTAGATGGCCCAGGAATTTCCCAGAGCCAACTCCAAACGCACATTTCGAGGCGTTGAGTTTCAATTTGTACTTCCTCAGAATTCCAAAGGCTTCTTTCAAGTCCAGAATATGCCCTTGCCTGGTCCTGCTTTTGACCACCATATCGTCTATGTATACCTCCATAGTCTGGCCAAGAAGTTTCCTAAACATGATTGTAGCCAGCCTTTGGTAAGTTGCTCCTGCGTTTCGTAGCCCAAAAGGCATAACGCTGTAGCAGTACAATCCTCGTGGTGTAATGAAAGAAGTCTTCTCCTGATCAGGCCCAAACATGGCAATCTGATGGTATCCTCGATATGCGTCGAGGAAACTCATTCGCTCATACCCAGCAGTGGCATCAACCAATTGATCAATCCTTGGGAGAGGGAAGCTATCTTTAGGACAAGCTTTATTCAAGTCTGTGAAGTCTACACAGACACGCCACTTCCCATTCTTCTTTTTTACAACCACTGTATTGGACAGCCATTCTGGGTAATACACCTCTCGTATTGCTTTAGCCTCTAGCAAACGGTCCACCTCTTCAATAACAGCATCAACATGCTGTACTGCTGCCCTTCTTTTCTTCTGAATAACGGGCTTGTGCTGCGGGTCGACATTTAGGTGGTGACAGATCACATCTGCATCTACTCCAGGCATCTCCTCTGGTACCCATGCAAACACATCAACATGTTCTTTCAAGAAATCTATCAATTCGGACTCTTCTTCATCCGGTAGTGACTCTCCAATCAGAAAATACCTTTCGGGATCAGTTTCGTTGATCTGTATTTTCTTCAGGCCCTCCACCACTTTGTCTGTTGGATTTCTTCCAACATCTTCAACAGTTGGTTGATCTGCCTCTACTGTATGGACTTGATGGGCCTTCGAAACTTTCTTGATGATTGAAATCAAGCACTGTTGTGCTGATTTTTGGTTCCCTTTTATCTTTTCGATCCCGTGGGATCCTGGGAATTTCACCATCTGGTGATAAGTGGAGGAAACAGCCCTCATCTTGTGTAGCCAAGTCCTCCCTATGATTGCATTATAGGAGGATGGTACATCTACAACTAAAAAATCCGTTCTTAGGACCACTGTTCCTGCCCGAACGGGCACTGTCACCTTTCCAAGGGGCCATACTGCACTCGCACCAAATCCAACCAAAGGCGTAATAGACTGTTCCAAATCTGTCTGCTTCAGCCCCAACTTTTTGAATGCATCGTAATACAATACCTCTGTACAGCTCCCCGAATCTACCAGGATTCTCTCAATGTCATATTCCCCAATTCGTAGGGTTATGACTAATGCATCGTTGTGGGGTACCTGGACCTCTTTCAGATCTTCATCTGTAAAGACTATAGCTTCATTGGGCATATCATTCTCTCGCCCCCTTTTGTTTCCTACTCGCATTACATACTGATCATGTTTGACCTGCCTCTGCATCAATCTCACCTCATTTCTCGTATAAGGTGTGGCCAATCCATGTATCATATGGATTACCCCCCTAGGATTCTGCTCGTAATCCAATTCCATTGCTTTCCCTTTATCTTTGGGATCGTCCTGAATAAATTCCTTAAGATAACCACGAGAGACCAAATCATCGAGATGTTTCTTGTACATCTCACAATCCTCTGTCATATGACCCCAATCCTTGTGGTAACTGCAGTGCTGATTCGTAGCACGTTTTGCTTCTTTATCTCCACCTAGACTCGGGGGCCATTTGAAGAAAGGCTGATTCTTTATTCGATAAAGAATCCTATAGATTGGCTCTTTCCAAACAGTGGTTATCGAAAAGAATGACTTAGGATCAGGCGCCTGCTTTTCCTTGTAAGGCTCTTTCTTAGCCTGCCCATACTCTTTCCTATAGGTCTTGGGCTCTGGCTTATCAAACTTCTTTGCTGGAGTTTTTGGCTGTTCGGCAATAACTCTGCCCTCCTCCCGGAGTATGTCATCCTCCATCCTTGCGTGTTGTTCGATACACTCCATTAGCCTGGCCAACGATGCCACAGGATGCTTATTCAATGACCGGCGTAACTCTCCCCAAACAGGCAAGCCAGTTTTGAAGGTTGCAATAGCATACTCCTCACTGCAACTGTCTATCTCGTTAAAGGTCTCCCAGTATTTCTTTGCATAATCTCTGATCGGCTCGCCATCCTCCTGCTTCATCATTGAGAGACTTTCGAACGTCTTGGGAGCCTTTCTGCTGGTTAAGAACCGAGCAGTGAACTCTTCTGCTAACTGTGTCCACCCTCTTATGGAATGTGGTTCCAACTTATGAAACCATGATAAAGCCACCTTTCCCAAGCTTGAAGGGAACATCTTGCACATGATGGCATCATCTCCATCATGCATGAACATTGCCTGTTGGTAATGTTGCACATGAGCAACGGGATCTGCATTTGTCTCGTAAAGCACGAACGACCCGTGCTTCACTCTGCTCGGCAGACGCGCATCCTGTAGTCTTCTTGAAAAAGGTGATGCTGCTATATTACTTAGGGCCCGCCTTGCTGCTTCTCGTGCAGTCATTGACCCATCTTCTCGCTTCTTGGATTCGTGGGTTACTGCCCTGTTCCAATCACTAGCAGGTCTCTCATACCTGTCTCTGGGGTGTTTTCTTATACCCTCCTCGAGTGAGGAGCTTCTGCTCCTGCTTCTGTAACGTGGGGGAGTCCTTTGCTTGCTTGGACTCCTGCTTCTTCTTTTTCGTGAAGAAGCTCTCTTTTTGGGAGGAGTGGGGGTTCTGGATCTGCTCCTCCTTCTTCGTGAAGGAGCCTTTGTGTACCGCACCATGACCAACCCATCTCCCTTGGACCCCCTTTCTGCTAACCCAGAATCCTCGGGATGTTCACGGATCTGCTCTAACTCTCGGATCTCGTGTTCCCTCTTCCGTATTAGTCGAGCATATTCCTCGACTTCCTGCCTCTTTTTATCGAGGATATCCTCGTTGCTGTGCACACTTTTCGAATGTGCAACCGATTCTTCTCTGTGATGGGATTTGCTCCTTCGCGTGGAGGTTGTGGCCGTTTTGCCCTCCTTGTTCTTGGAGTTGTCATGGATGGCAAGAGGATCCCTGCTCGTGGTCCTCTTATCATGTCCGCTAGTTGGCTTTCTCGGAGCACCTGGTGGGGACTTATCCCCTCCGCCACCAGCCTGGTTTTTATCATTGATCGGTGTGACTGGATCTACCTCCACCATGGTCGTATTTCAAAAGGGAACTCTTTCGTTTCCCACAGACGGCGCCAATTGTAGGTGGAGAAAAATAGATAGTACCTAAAACAGTACTGAATCTCCCTGCTTCACGTGCTGCCCAATCGGAACCCTAATACCTTCGCCTGAACCCTAACCTGTAAAACAGACAAGGGGTGAGCGCACCTTTGCCTCTCGTGGCAAAGGCCCTCCGATGCCTAAATTAGTATCACGTACTGTCTCAAAACCCTAAAAATCAATAGGAAGTGTGGAATGAATGCAACTTCTTGCGTACCTTTTTCCTCTAGGTTTACCTCGTATTTATAGATATGAGCATGCTTGCTTTCCAAGTATCCTTCTCGTCCCAGGCCTCCTGTCTCGTACAGGAAACCTGGCTCTTCTGGGAATCTCTTACCCAATCAACTGAGATCCCTTCCTCATAGGGTCTCTTCTCTCCATAGAACTCATCCCTTAGTAGGACTGTCTCTTGACTTATCTTTGCTGTATATCGGGTCTGTCTTACAGGACACCCCTATTGCCTTATCTCTTAAGACAATGTCTCATCAAGTAACTCCATCTGTTCGGCATATGCCCCTACCGAACATACTATACAAGTAAATGACTTCTCATGCCACTGGCTCATCTAGGCCGAACAGAATGTATCAACTAATGACTTCTTATGTCACCGGCTTATTTAAGCCGAACAGATCGTCTAATCCGGTGCCTCCTCATAGCACTGGACCTTACCGCCGCCGTTCATCTTATATGGGGTCCCATATCACTTTCCTCATTACACGGATCTAGAACACCACGTGTTCGGCAACTAATTGCATCTGTTCGGTAACACCTCCCTACACTACTCGAAAAATTGTAAATTTAATGAACGTTCAGATTATTTGAGTGGAATCTCGAAGTGGACCCCACAAGTCGTCTATGCACGCCATGTTTGTACCCGTAGTGTTTTTCACATGCAATTCCTTTTTTGATATCCACACTCTCTTTTTTATTTTTTATTGTTGAAAGTGTATTTATTTTTTTTGCTAAAAGAAAAAAAAGGGTGTGTGGATATAAAAAGGAGAGTGTAAAAATCAATTGTCATAATATATACAATGTATAAACAAATAGTTCTATACTATGTGGGTATATATTTGATATAATTATCCAACATACGTATGTATCACATAACATCTATCAACATTAGTGAATGATTTGTAAAAATATTCTTTAGAATAATTTGTGAATAGTTTGAATTATCAGGTTCTATTTACTTTTCAAAATCATATTGAGCGGCGGTGAATATCGGAATTGGTATGGAGGAAAAGCATTGGCTGTTTGGCCACGGTATCAAGGGTGATTGGGGGATTTAGGCTTGTAAAATGTGCTGACATCATAATTTTCCGGCAAAAACTTAACGGTGACTTCACAAATGGGGAATCTTGATAATTGTTTCAAAAGTAGAGGAAGTCAACGGCATTTCAAAAACCTCGAGGGAGGTTTCTGTCTGTGTCAGAAACCTCAGAGGAGGTCAGAGAAATTTATCCAAGAAGATCTGAGCGTGAGATTCACAATAATGTGAGCGGGGTGTGGGGTGAAGTGGGTGTTTCGGTTTCTGAAAAAATGAACTTTTAGGAAAGAAATGTAATTATTTCAAACTCAAAAAATCATGTGTTTATACAAATAATTTTTCTACCAATATGGATCTTGTTTGATAGATCTCATTAATATCTTTTATACAGTGCAAAAAATATTTAAAAAATATTTTTCATTTTAATTATATTTGAGCTTAAAATTACCTTCTTTTTGAAAAGGAAGGTTTAGAAAGAAAGCGGAAGGCCCCCGAAGTCAGATGGAGTCCCTGCTAACCACACATACATCTGTGCACATATTTTATTGTGGGGCCCTCTACGGGTTCCACACAAATAATTCAAGCCGTTCATTAAATATAAAATAGTTTTTCAAGGGTCCTCGTAAAAAATCAGCTCAATCTAATACCTATAGGTGCTCAATCCAATCATTTAAATTTTCATTCAGATATCCGGGTAATGAAAAATTAGATGATTAGATCAAGCACCTATAGGTATTGGATTGAGCTGATTTTTTACGGGGACCCTTGAAAAATTGTTTTACATTTAATGAACGGCTCAGATCGTTTGTGTGAGACCTATGGTGGGCCCCACAACAAAATCTGTGCACAGATTATCTGTGTGGACAGATTTATCGATTCGTCAAAGAAGTCGGAGCGAGTAGTTGAAAGAGTTTAAAGACAGGAGTCGGTGCACACAGCTGTAGAGAATCTTTAGTTGACCCCACCCTTGGCCCCCTTGTGCCTGGTAGCAAGAAACGGCAAAAAAGAAAAAAGAAGAAGGAAATACTCAAACGATCAAAGAATTTGAAAATGATTTCAAACTAAATTAAGGAAAAAAGTTAAACGAACAAAGCTCTTGTTTTTAACCTTCGATCTCGTAAATTTTAGTAATTTAAGATGTTTTTGAAATACGTTTTTTTAGCTCCCGCTATTGCTTTAACTCTTACTTATAAACGAACATTATGTGACTTGAACAGGTAACCCAGTTGTGAAATCTTTCTTGAGAGGGATTAAGAGTACAATTTTTTATTTTTATCTCCAATATGTCATGCCTTGTCGTTACGACTTACGAACATGCAAGATATGTAATTAGCCTTCCCAATCTACATGATCTAGGTCTTTAAATTTCTCTCTCCTCCTCCATCTCCTCTCCTCGTCTTCGTTGTTCATCTCCTTGTGTCACCATGTGCACTCTTGCCTAACATGTACATGTTCCAAAACCCACTCATGTAATGAAGGTCGTAACCAAAAGAACTTCGAAATTGACTTGTATGGTTCTGTTGTTTCCCCATACCAATTCTTCCTTGTGGTCATGCCGAGGATTAAAACCTCTATTGTTTGATTGCACAAGACAGACTCTTATTCTTGCATACATCCAAATTCATTTAAATCATTCAAACACATTTGGGCTTGATTGAAGAAAGAGAATATAATAAGGAATAGAGCTCGGAGGTGTAACCTTATTAACTCGATATTTGCATATCACATTATGTACATATTTGTATAACCTGAGATTAACCTTTTGAGCCGCGCGATTAAACTAAGAGTAAAAAGGTCAGCTGACGTGAGTCGTTACAAATATCGTGCCAAAAAGCCCCGTAAAAGTTTGTGCAAAGAGAAAACCAGGAGAGGTCTCTGTAATATTCCCCTATTTACTTTTCTCCCACTTGGGGATCTTGTAGTACAATAGTGCACTATAGGATTGTAGCGTGATCTTACAGCCGTCCATCTCAATAATCAATGATTCAGATTTGAAAAAAAACTCTTCGCGTGAAGAGTCTATTCTTTCTGCAAAGAGTTTTATTTAAAATTTAGACCATTGAAAACACTTTTTGGACGGTTGTGATGTCACATTACACCCCCTGTAGTGCACTGCAGTGTCCCCGAATCCGTCTCACCCCCGCAAATGTAAATCAAAAAATGTTAATAGAACCGTTGATTTAAATTGCATAATGCAGCGGCTAGTGCGTTACATTATTTAGCAAATTCGATACTTCAGAGTCGTATTTGTGTTCTGGTTTGATAAAAAAAAAAAAAACTGGAAAAGTGTGATCGGATGGTGGGCCATAGGAGCCAATTTCCAATTTTTCACATTTACCTCTCTTACTTTTACAACAGTCACCTCTTCCATTCCATTGTACGGAGTAATAACTTTCACCTTTACTCTTTCATCTACCCCTGTTGTCTTCCTCCTTTTCTACGGAAAACACAGAAAACAGCTGTAAAACAGCCCTACGATCTCCTTCTCTCTCTCTCTGCGAATCTCCTCAAGAGACAGCTCTCTCCGCGAATCTCACAGCTCTCTCTCTCTCTCTCTCCGAATCTGTCAGTCCTATTTCCTTCCCATCTCAGCTTACGTTGGAAATTAGAGAAGGTATTGATGTACGAGTTGCCTAACCTCAAACCAGTTTATATCTCATTTCTTCTCCTACGAAATGCACAGGTGGATGAGGCAAAAAACAAACCATGGGCAAACTCTTCACCCACAACGGAGATTCGGGGAAATTTTACCAAAAATTTCACCTCGTCGGTGTTTGTTGCCTTGTTGGTTAATTTTTGACATTTGTGTTATGTTTTAAATTTTTTAATTTATAATGGGTTTCATAATTTTAAAAAATTTATATAATAGAACTGATTGAAATCTATCTAATAAAATACATATAGCATATTTTTAAAAATTCACATTACAAGACATGTAAAATTTTATGAGAGTATGAAATAGTGGTGGTGGACAAACAGTCTTCCACAAAGTCTTTCTTTCTCAACAGCCCCACACGAAAAGCTCCAAACAAGTCCTTGTCACTTTTATTTCTAGTAGCATCAGCATCTAGAGTAATTCTCAATTTCACTCCTCGTCTTATACTCTCGTTTTTAATTTTTCATCTCATGAATTTTACTCCAAGTTAAGTTGTTTTGAAAATACGGTTTTTTTTAGCTCGTGCTATCGCTCTCATTCTTATTACTTATATAAACGCACATTGTGTGACTTGGACAAGTATCATCACAATCGTGAAATTTTTCTTGAGAGGGATTACGAGGACAATTTTATTTTATCTCCGATGTGCCATGCCTTGTTGTTATGAACATGCAAGATAATTAACTTTCCAAATATACCTCTAGGTCTGGAAATCTCTCTCCCCCTCTATCTCCTATCTCCTCTCGGTCTTCATTGTTCATCTCCTACTCCTAGTGTCACCGTGTGCACTCTTGCCTATCATGTAGATGTTCCAAAACCCACTTATATGTATTAAAGGACGTTCCCAAAAGAATTTCAAAATTGACTTGTGGTTATGTTGTTTCCTCATACCAATTCTTCCTTGTGTTCTTTTTTTTGGTAATGTAAGGTGTTTCGGGTTAGCTTACGCATATTTCGGACTAATTCCTACAACCTCCTCTCCCACAGCCATTTCACACGCTTACACATGAGAATGAGATGGCTCTAAAAATTGTTGACAAGGAGAATCGAACATGAAACCTTAAGATAAAACAAATACCTAAATCTCAGGTTAAGACCACTTGACCAACCCATGGAGTTTTCTTCTTCCTTGTGCTTTGCTTGTGCTCATGCCTAGAATTAAAAACTTCTATTGTTTGAATGCACAAGATAGACTCTTATTCTGACATACATCCAATTTCATTTTGAATGACTTCTTCTGGGTTCTAAGAATCACGGTCAAAAAGTAAAAGACCCTTCTTTTGGGTTCTCGGACACAAATTTTTTTAATTTCATTCATTCATCAAATCCAGTAGCAAAAGGAGAGAAGAAAATCCCCATTCTCTCAAACTTAACTTAAATATGAGAGTTTTGTCCGTATTTAATTTTTTTTTCGCATTTGTTAATTTTGCGCTAAACTTTTGTAAGTTATTGATTCATCACGACAAGAGAAATCGGAAAAGTATTTTTTTTTTACTTTTACCCAAATATTTTCAGAAATAATCACTTTTTAGCAAAAAAAAATAGGAGTAGAATGCATCCACAAAATTTCTACCAATAGACCATCACCAACTTCAGTGAAAAGCAAAAAAATGAAGTTACGAAAGATAAAAGCAAAAAAAAAAAAACATATCTACGGAGAAGTTAGACATGCAAGCAACTGGTTACATATTTGTCGTACTTCTGGCGAAGTATCCGACGAAGATAATATACTTGAAAGTACTATTCTCGCATCCAGCAGTCCTCCCGCGATACTTTCCAAAATAGCAGCTTCACTAGCCATTAGAGATGCCATTAGCTTTGCACCTGCCACTTTTTCCTGCTCAACAATGGAAAACCAATTACACAAAAGCTCGCGATTTATAAACTCAAATAACGAAATACGTAGTAGATTAACAGTTAATGACGCATGGTAATACAACATCTACATGATGTCCCTTTTTCTATGCCAAGGAAATATTTGTTCGACAAGAGTATCTGGTAAAGGGATAACTAATCACAAAAGATACGTAATCCCATTCGACTAATATTTGATGGGAGCAATAGTACTGTCTCCCCAGGAACAAATTACTGGATCCACATCTATCTTCACATTTTCTTCCCTTTAAGCCGAGTAGAATAATCTCTATTATATTCTTGTAATTGCTTCACTCATTACGTATGGTGCAAATTTGACTATCAAGACTTGGTCCCAAATTAGCAAGCAGTTGAAGAAGAGAAATACCAATTGAAGTGTACGTAAAGCTTAATTGCTATTGAGGTGCCAAGGTTTGCTCCAGAACCTAGCTCTCACTACCATATAGCAAGAACATCTCTCCTTTACAAAGAGCGAGAGGTCAAATCAGAAACACTTCACGCAAAAATGACATTGGGTGCTTAACCAGAAAACCACAAAGGAAGTACTAAAGTCATTATCAGATTAGACTATCAGATTGGAATAACACCAAAATAATGTGCTCACAGCTCGTAATTAACAAACGTAGTTGAGAACAACATCAAGCATCATCTGAAGCTGCACGCAATGTCAGTATACATTATCAGATTAGACTATCACTAGCAACAATCACGACTGGGACGGCATACCAGGATTTTAGAGAGAGGGAGACCAAAATCATCATTCTGATATTTAGTATGAAGAACCTTTTTGAATGTTGAAGAAAAGGACTTCAGAAGAAAGGAGCAAATCAATAATGTTGAATTTCTTTGAGAAGTCAAGAACAACAAAAAATTATTAACCAACTTAAAGCATTAATAAGCTTGTTCTCTCGTAAAATGAGATACAATATTCCTACTATCGAGAATAATTGGAGAAGATAATGACCAAATGAAGATAATCTCTATCGCATCCCCGCAATTGTGAATTAGAAAATGTTAATAGAATCGTGGATTTAAATCACATAAAGCATCGACTGGTGCCTTACATTATTTAGCAAACTCAATACTTTATAGTTGTAATTCTGTTCAGGTTCAAATGCCATGACCTCATGCAATCATGTGTGCATTTTGTAGATTTAAGAAGCATAATTTCTATTCGATAATTGAGAGTGTCTAAGTTACTTTACGCATATCCCAATTGATCTATGAGACATTGATCTCAGCATTGATCATCGAGAGTTTGATAAGAGTCTAAGAATGGCCCTGTTTAGATGGAAGAAGGGGCCGCTATAGTGCAATTGTCGTATTACACCGTATAATGCGATCGATCTAACTGTGTATTGCGCCCCCCGCATCACAGCACCCTCGGATCCGTTTACACTGATCTGACAAAAAATTGATAACCAACCAGCATTATTGCAAGACACCATGACCCCACTCCCTCTCTCTCTCTCCCACCTTTTTTTCCCTTCCCGGTCCACGTTATCGAAACGACTACACGAAGGTCTTTCACAAAAAGTCTTTCACAAAAGTAAAGCAGTGGCCGACAATTCATATCAGCTGTCCCACACGAAAACCTCCAAACACGTCCTACTCACTTTTAATTGGACTTTGCTACGGCCACCGACCGTGGACGTGAAGCTCACTCCGGATCCCACACGGATGATTCGAGTCATTCAAAAATTTTATAAAAAATTCCGAGTGGGCCCGTGAAAGCTCATCTCCATCCGATGTATGTAGGTGTTCGATCCAATCATCTCATTTTTCAAGAATTAGAATGAGCACCCAAAAATAGAATGATTGGATCGAGCACTTACATACATAGGATGGATCTGAGCTCTCGCGAGCCCACTCGGAATTTTTTTTTGAACGGCTAGGACCATCCTTGGGGGGCCCATAGTGGGCCCTGTGTGCCATCTGTGGCTGTGGTCGGTGGCCATGGTCGGTGTCTTTAGCATTATCGCTTCTATTTCTAGCAGTCGCATCTAAATTCTCAATTTCACTACTCTGTCTTATTATACTCTCTTTTAATCTTCTTGCGAATTTTATTAATTTGAGACGTTTATGAAATACGTTTTCTTAGCTCGCACTATCACTCTTATTCTTACTTATTATGAACGCACATTATGTGACGTAGACGTGTATCTCATAGCCGTGAAATCTTTCTTGAGAGGGATTAGGAGTACAATTTTATTTTATCTCCAATATGCCACGCCAATGTCGTTACGACTTACAAACAAGCAAGATAATTAACCTTCCCAATCTACATGATCTAGGTTTGGAAATTTCTCTCTCCCCCTCCATCTCCTCTCCTCGTCTTCATTGTTCATCTCCTTGGGTCTTCAATGTGCACTCTTGCCTAACATGTATAGATGTTCCAAAACCCACTTATGTATTCAAGGTCGTTCCCAAAAGAACTTCGAAATTGACTTGTATGGTTCTGTTGTTTCCCCATACCAATTCTTCCTTGTGCTTTGCTTGTGCTCATGCCTACGATTAAAACTTCTATTGTCTGAATGCACAAGACAGACTCTTATTCTTGCATACATCCAAATTCATTTAATTCAATCAAACAAATTTAGGCTTGATTGTAACCTTATTAACTCGATATTTGCGTATCACATTATGTACATATTTGTATTTGCATATGCCTACACATGTTTTGCAAATTCGTCCATTACAATTCCATGTTTAAATTTGTTTAGGCTTATTTGACTAGAATTTCTATTCCGATTGGTGTTGACTTATTTTTGATTCATTTTTATAAATATGGACCTTGAGAATTCCTAGTTTTTGTCTCTTTTAGGTCCATTAAGGGGAGGCTCCTTAATTTGAGTACAATTAAGGAGAGGCTTCTTTGGGTAAAATTGGGGAGTTCTTTTTTCCGTTTATTGTTGGGGCTTGATATTTGGGTTTTGATCAGTTGTCCAGCTCTTTGGGTTACACCTAAGGTTTGTGATCCATTTGAGTTCCACCAGAGATTTGCCCCTGAATATCCTCTCAACCATAACTTGAACAAGAGAAACCGGTTAATATAAGCCAAATTCTCTCTCATGCATCCAATTGGTGTGGTTCTTGGTTCTATGTAGTTCAATGCTATTTGAAGTTAATACTCTTAGAGAAATTGTGAAAACAAGAAAAGGGACGAAGTTGCTCTTCGCACGTGGAAACGTTCTTGTTTTGTGTTTGAGCGGAACCACGTAAATTTGTGTGTCCTTGTTTTGAAAGCTTGTTGGTTTATTTATTCTCTACTTCGTGATTGTTACAACATCTATGATACATGCACCCGTGTATAAATGTGTAATGTCTGTAAACAATCCAAAAAAACACAAGTCGAAGTGCAGATAAATAGTCCAAATAAAAACTCATACTCCTCATAGCAGTCACCACCAGAAGATTTCGACAAATGTAAAATTAAGAGTAGAATGCATACACAAAATTTCTACCAATAGACTTGCCGTCAATCATGGTAAAGGAACAATTAGCTTCTTTTTTTTTTTATAGGCAACAAAATTTTATTAGGAAAAGGAACAATTAGCTTATACATACAAAAAGGTACACACATACTTATATACACACTGGAATCAGAAGTTGCATAATTTTGATTTAAGTACCTCACATTTCCACAAAAAAAGGAAATTACGAAAAATAAAAGCAAAAACAAACATATCTACGGAGAAGTTAGACATGCAAGCAACTGGTTGCATACTTGTCGTACTTCTGGCGAAGTATCCAACGAAGATAATATACTTGAAAGTATTGTTCTCGCATCCAGCAGTCCTCCCGCGATACTTTCCAAAATAGCAGCTTAAAAATAAAAGCAAAAACAAACATATCTACGGAGAAGTTAGACATGCAAGCAACTGGTTGCATACTTGTCGTACTTCTGGCGAAGTATCCAACGAAGATAATATACTTGAAAGTATTGTTCTCGCATCCAGCAGTCCTCCCGCGATACTTTCCAAAATAGCAGCTTCACTAGCCATTAGAGATGCCATTAGCTTTGCACCTGCCACTTTTTCCTGCTCAACAATGGAAAGCCATTTACACAAAAGCTCGCAATTTATAGACTCAAATAACGGAATACATAGCACTAGCAGATTAACAGTTCATGACGCATGACAATACAACATCTACATGATGTCCCTTTTTCTATGCCAAGGAAATATTTGTTCGACTAGAGTATCTGGTAAAGGGATAACTAATCACAAATGATACGTAATCCCATTCGACTAATATTTGATGGGAACAATAGTACTGTCTCCCAGGGAACAGATTAATGGATCCACATCTATCTTCACCTCTTCTTCCCTTTAAGCTGAGTAGAATAATCTCTATTCTTGTAATTGCTTCATTCATTACGTATGGTGCAAATTTGACTATCAAGACTCAGTCCCAAATTAGCAAGCAGTTCAAGAAGAAAAACACCAATTGAAGTGCAAAGCTTAATTGCTATTGAGGTGCCAATGTTTGCTCCAGAACCTAGCTCTCACTACCATATAGAAAGAACATCTCTCCTTTACAAAGAGCAAGAGGTCAAATCAGAAAAACTTTACGCAAAAATGACATTGGGTGCTCAACCAGAAAACCACAAAGGAAGTACTGAAGTCATTAATTGTGTATAATTACTGCATTCTTACCTTATCTGATCCATCTGTAAGAGATTTCAAAGAGACTTTGAGAAGATTGGATGCGTAGGGAAGAACTGCAGACTTCAGATGATATACAGCTGAGAAGAAAACTTGGACAAATGCAGCTCTAATCTCTGATTCCATAATCATCTGTGGACACCAGCAACATGAGAGAGAGAGAGAGAGAGAGAGAGAGAGAGAGAGAGAGAGAGAGAGAGAGAGAGAGAGAAATGGTAGCATTAAAAAAGTATGCCCTTAAGTACGAGTATGATGGAACCCAAAAAATGTCATTTTTTTGGTTAAAGAACCCAAATAAATGTCAACTTGATTAGGAACATACCTCCACAAACTGAATGAGATGTGGAAGAACTTTCCGAGCAAAGGGTTTCTTGCCAGAATTTGGCATCTTTTGACAAGCACTGATAAGGACATTAGCCATGCACATGCGAAATGAGAGAGACATTGGTGACTCATATGAGCAGCCCTCATTGCCCCTTTTGGCAGAGGAAACTTGAATCTTATCGTTTGTTAACTGATTGATCACACAACTAAGTACTGAATTTCTCATCGCAGCATCCCCTGCATTTAGCACCACAGAGATCAGTTAAATAGTAAGGAGCACAAAACAAAAAGCAGGAGAGTGAGATACTGACGAGACCAGCTGGGAGTTCTGACAAGACTTGATTTCTTTGTGGTCAAATCCCTGAATAATTCGGGATCTTGCAGTTCAGTACATATCATCAACGCAAGGCAATCAATGCACCCATGTTGGGCTTTGGAAACTGAAATGGAGAAAGATATTTGCTGCTGTCAGGTTTAGGAGCAACGAGGGGATCAGCAAATTTTGGAAAGCAAACTAATTGCACCCTCTGTCCCATAATCTTCCTCCCTTTCAGGCGTTTCAGCTTCTTTAGGAGACATTTAACAATAACATTAGGTATTTCGAAGGCATTACTTAAATGGATCACCCCTTTTCACTTTAGAGAATATCAAAAGCCATTTTGTAACTGATAGTTTTGGATACTAAAACTTCTATTCCCTGACTTTGGAAAGAGGACTAACAATCAGAGGGACAGAGGGAGTACCTTCATCTCCATCGAGTGAAGGCCACAACAGGATAGTTTCTATAGTGTTCCTAATTTCAAGCATAGCTGGATGCACAATTGAATCCCTGCCTCTAATCTGTATACCAGAAGAAACTGCTAAACTTTGAATGCCATGTAACTGATGCCAGATATAAGAAACTAAATTCCCAAGTGGGACTGAAAATCATGACAACTGGAGGTTAATGACCGAGATTACCACAAATGATGTGCATAATGCAAACAAACAAGCTTTTATTTTTAGTATTTCACGATCATTTGCTGCATCTTCCAACTGCGAGGCAATAATTGGAAATAGTACCTGCAAAAATCACAAAATGTAGGAAGGTTAGATGGCAAAGATGGAAATAAAAATGACAAGGAATACATGACACTCCAGAAGTCATGGAAGTTTTGCAGAACAGAGTTAGAAAGGAACATCCTTGGCTTAACAGAATAGCAGAGTGAAGACTACGGATCAGTTTGTGAAAATAAAAAACAACCAGGAGCCTCACCAGGCATGTGCCTAGCACACGATCACTTGGACCAAACCCTAGAAAGGGACACAGTTACTTTCCACCAAAGAGCTCTATATTTTCCTTCTCTTTTTGAGTAGTTGTGTTGAGACTTTGCCATTCAAGTGCATTCTGGGCACTAACTGGTCGTTGATCTTGCAAGCTAGGTTGGTCTCAAGTTATCAAGGTAAAACAAAGTGTATGCACCACGGGTTGGCACAGTTGGTCACCTGGCAACCAGGAGCCTTTGGTCTAGGGTTTGACTCCCAGTATCCCACCAGCGTGATATTAATTCCTCTGTCAGGCTAGTGAATACGAAGCTTTCCCTGGATTTAATGGGGCCCCTCACTTGTGAATGGTGGGGATTGGTTCCCAAGATTAGTTGGTCCATTAGGCTGGATACAAAGTTATACAAAAGAAGGTGCATAACACCACCACACCAGTTTACTGTACTCCTAAGAAGCACATGTGCAGGTACAAGTACAGGTATCGAAAACGTTGATACGACGAAACCAAATAAATGCATTGTATGGGTATGGCTGGGTTACCAACTATAACAGGTGAGTTTTTTATTATGTTGAACAAAGTATTATGTAATCGTTACACTTCAGAAAAGGGGTAAGTGTGAAAAAGGCTTGATGATTGTTTTGGTAGTGAAGCAACCTGTTTAGAAGGATTCCAGCAACACATTCAGGATCATTTATGTCAAAATATCCTGTATTAGGATTTCCAAAAAACAAAAGAAAAGTTAGCAAAAAAGCTAGGAAAGGCGTCATGAGTCATGAGATGTCCGTGAACCAAAGCCACATAAATCCCATAGCGTCAAACGAAAATTATGATCAGCTATGTCATTAATGACCTATATGAGAAATAGCAGAAGAACGAAATGATCACACCCAATGCCCCCGTCCTGTTTAGCTTGTGCATATTTTTTTCATTTTCAGACGTCCAAAAATGCACCAACCTTGAAAAAGTCAAAGCGTAAGACTTTTTACTTCTCAAGTTTATGCATGAAGTGAGGCATTATGATTTGCATCCAAATTAAATGGCCATACACAAACACCTTACATCCTGCAAATTAAATGGCCATACACAAACACCTTACATGCCACCTTTCAAGCCAGCCGATACTCTGACAGGCACCACGTGTCCGTGAGCTCACTCAAAAACAACTATGAATCAAAACCAAGAAGAACTTATATTTACTAACATAACATCAATTATAATCACATCCATAGAAAATAGCACAGCTTCGTGAGATGTGAATGAGGCTGTCTTAAGTTGACCACTCTCAAGCACTGATACGAATAAGAAAATACTCCCTACTGCTGAAAACATGAATATTAAGCCGGCAGATGAAAAGTGCACCAGAAATCTGAGGTCAACAATGGGGCTGAGACAAATTCCACAAGTGTCACGAACTAAAAATAGCAGACAGGGATCTGGACTTGCAAAGAAAGACGAAGAAACCAAAACAAAAGAAAAGAAAAGAGAGGAACAAAGAACTATCTGAGGCATACACATCAAGCACCATACCTTGGTCTGGAAGAACACCATACATCAATGAAGAGTTGAGATTATTAAAAACCCTCAGCGGAAGCAGCCTGATAATAAGTAAAGGGCAGAGGCGATCAAAGAGAGAATGCGCCAGTTTCACAGGATTGTCGATTTCAGAGTCATGACTTTTCCATCTGTAGAAGATGATTCCATCAATCACACTTAAAAGAAACAGTAATGGTGATCATCATGAGGGAGTCGAAAACGCCTTTTTCTTAATTGATCAGTAACTATACTCATTAGGATAACTAATGTAATCAATTGTGACGTAATGAAATGATTCACATATGTATAAGAAAAATCCACCAGGGTGCAGTTCTTAAACAAGGAAAATAGTATAAACGAGCAACCGAATAGTCAAACTGAATATGCAACATTCATTAACCATGGTTTTTCCCACCTCTCCAGCTTCAGTAGGGCAGGTAAGGGCTAGGAAGGAGAGGACAAACAAAGGAAGATGAATACGAAAACAGCACCATCAGAGCATCCATGATTTGTATTCCATCAAAAATTAGAACATGTAGTAAATCATGATTGAAAAAAATAATAGAAAGCGTCCTTGTATCTTGTAGCATATTGATAGCCAATCCATCGGCTTCTCTTCAGCACAAAAATATGCTCCCAGAATTTTTTTTTTTAAAGTAAACTATTTCCTTCCTTTTGCATTCAGAAGTTCTTCGGAAAGAATATTCAATCTTGTCAGAGCTTGTCCCATAGCGGTTAATTATACCCTCCAAAACTCGTACATGAACCTGGGCGGGGGGCCTCTCATCAAGTTACCAATTGCTTTTGTTAGATTGTATAGGCTATCATGTAATGTGACATGTCTCAGTAGGTTAGATGGTTTTAGCTAGGGTGCTATTTGTTAGATTCTTTGTACAAAAGGGTTCTTTTGTCATTTGTATTGTAGGGTTGTATATATTCCCCTTTTCTCTGTTAATGAAATCAGATGAGATATTTCTCACGCTCAATTCTCTCTCTCTAAATTCGTTCATGGTATCAAAGCATCACGATCTAGGGCACCAGATTTTTTCCCACCTGGACTCTTGCCGACTACCAACGACCTCCGGCGAACTTCGGCGAACCCAGGTTGTTCCCGTTTGAGGTCTTTCTACCTCCGGTTGGACTCGTTTTGAGTGTTTTCTGGTGCCGATTGGGTATTTTTTCTGCTGCCTATTGCTTCCAAGATCTGGTATGTGCTTGTTTTTTATGTTTGTTGCTGTTGATCATCTCTGTAAGCTTCCGCTACCGCCTCTTTGCTTCTGAAAGTGACTGGGCCTGGTTATCCGAGGTCCTTTTTCATGTGTTTCGAAGCCTGTGGTTAGTTACTCGTAACCCACTATTTAGAGGGCGTTTGCTGTACTTGAACAGTGATTTGGGTTTGTATTGTTCAGTTGTGCAACTTCTGTTCTTTTTTCGGCAGTCCACTGTTTTTTGAGTCTTCAATATGTCAGAGGATAATCCATTTTCAAATGAAGGAACTGGTAAGTCTAGTTCAAACAGTGGAATGGGTTATAGTCCTTTTCTTGACAACACTCCGATGGATATCTGCCGCGTCAAGTTAGATGGTTCCAATTATCTACTTTGGTCGCGTGCGTTTACACTGGCTATCACCACTAAGGGTCTCCTACACTACCTTACTGAGAATGTGGTGAAACCCACGGAGGGACCAGATCTCACAAAATGGACCAATCATAATGCCTTGGTCTTGACATGGCTGTTTAATTCGATGTCTTCTACTATTCAGAATAGCTTTATGTATCTTGATACGCCAAAGCAGGTTTGGGATGCTGTGGCAGAGACTTATTCTCAAAAAGGGAATGACGCCCAAATTTTTGAGTTGAGGAAGAAACTCAAGGCCGTTGTGCAAAACAATCGACCAGTTGCTGACTATTATGCAGAGATAATGGGGCTCTGGCAGGCACTTGATTTTTATCAAAGTTATCGGCCTGTTTGTGCTACTGATGCAGCTGCTTTCCAACAAATGGTTGGGAAAGATCGTGTTTATGACTTTATGGCAGGTCTTGATGTGGATTATGATCAGCACCGTGGGCATGTGCTGAGTCGTACCCCTCTTCCCTCTCTTGGAGAGGCTTATGCAAGTATCCAGCAAGAGGAGACTCGGAGAAATTCTATGGCTCCTCCCTTGATGGCATCCACTCCAGATCACTCAGCCTTGGTATCTATTCCTTTTCCACGGGATGGTAAAACAGGACAGAGCCAGTTGAAAGCCAAAGGTGTTTCGGTTGATCGAGCCTCACTCCATTGTGACTATTGTGATAAAAATGGTCATACCAGGGAATACTGTTGGAAGTTACATGGTAAACCTAACTCATGGGGACACCGAGGTGGTCGTAGTGGTGGTTCTGTGCGCTCTTATGCCAATGCCACAGAGTCTGCTGGTGACTCCATATCTGATACTTGTAATTCTTTTTCTCCCGAAGAGATGCAAGTTCTCAGGCGGCTAATGAGTAACCAAGGTCCTCCATCCTCTATGGCTTCTAATTCCACTACTTCCTCCCACTCTGCCAACTCAGGTATACAAGCTCATATTTCTCCAGCTTCTATCTCTATTCCTTGGATAATCGATTCTGGTGCCACGGACCATATGACAGGTTGCTCATCCTTTTTTGATTCCTACTCTACTTGCTCCGGTAAGGACAAAGTACGAGTAGCTGATGGATCCCTATCTGCTATTTCGGGGAAAGGTTCCATTCGCTGCTCACCTACCTTACCTCTTTCTTCCGTTCTCCATGTTCCAAATTTTACTACTAATCTTATATCTGTTAGTAGTCTCACACAATCTTTGAATTGTTCAGTGACATTTTTTCCCACTCATTGTGTCTTTCAGGAACTGGGAACTGGAAAGACGATTGGTACCGGTAGAACTCAGGATGGCCTGTATTTTTTGGAGTCTGTGCCTTGTCCTTCTTTTACACCCTTATCATTGGGTCATGCCCTTGAGGCGGATACGGGTTCAGCTCTTCCTCTATTGCATCAGTGGCACCGTAGACTTGGCCACCCCTCTTTTGGTATTTTAGAGAAACTTTTCCCTACTTTAACTAAACGATGTTCTAGAAGTAGGTTCTTTTGTGAAGCTTGTGAACTTGCAAAACATAGACGTTCCTTTTATGCTCCTGTTCATCAGAGAAGTGCTTCTCCTTTTATGGTTGTCCACACTGATGTCTGGGGTCCTTCTCCCATTACCTCTAATTCTGGTTATCGCTATTTTGTTACCTTTATTGATTGTCATTCTCGTATAACTTGGGTGTATCTACTTCGAGCAAAAAGTGAAGTTTTCTCATGCTTCCAGTCATTTCATAAGATGGTGCACACACAATTTGATACCAACATCAAGATACTTCGTTGTGACAATGGGACTGAATATATGAACGGTCCCTTCAAGTCATATCTTGATGGCCATGGTATTCTTTTCCAAACCACTTGTGTAGATACGCCGCAGCAAAATGGAGTTGCGGAAAGGAAGAACCGGCATCTGGCTGAGGTGGCTCGCTCTCTTATGTTTACTATGAATGTTCCTAAACATTTTTGGGGCGAGGCTATCCTTACAGCCTCTTATCTTATTAATCGAATGCCATCCAGTGTTCTTCAATTCCGGACTCCCTTGGATTTCCTTCCTGGTAACTTTCGGGTCTCTACTCTTCCTCCTAAGATTTTTGGTTGTGTTTGTTATGTGCATGCTCCTCACCACCCCGGTGGAAAGTTAGATCCTAAAGCTCGTAAATGCGTTTTTCTTGGCTACTCCCCCACTCAAAAGGGGTATCATTGCTATGACCCTCTTTCTCGAAAGAAATTTGTTTCAATGGATGTCACATTTTGGGAACACCAACCCTTTTACCCTCTCTCGTCCCCATCTCTTCAGGGGGAGAGTTCTAGAGGGGAAGAGATGTTGACATCTTGTGGTTTTGATTTGTGGTCATTTCCCCCAACTGTTGGTGAGGGGGAGAATGTTGGTACAGGGGAGAACATTGGTGAGGGGGAGGAGGCTTCTCCTAGCCTTAGTAATCCTGAAGGGGAGAGAGAGGAACCTGAATCTGGAGAAAGAATAATGCCAGATGCAAGAGAAAGATTGGACAGACCTGAGTTAAAAACTTTCACTCGCAAGAAAAAGGGCCAACCTGGTGCATTACCACAGTACCAATCATCACCACCAGTTCCAGTTCCTGACGCTTCAGCTGAGTCTTCTGGTAAATCTCCTTCCTCTATATCCCTTCCTTTTGATGATCTTGATATGCCTATTGCTCATAGAAAGCCAGTTCGAACACATAAAGTGCCGGCTCGATTATGTACCCAACATTTCATTTCGCAATTTGTTTCATATTCTCGTCTGTCACCTTCGTACTCTACCTTTCTTTCTTCTCTTTCTTCTATACCTATTCCACAGGGTTGGAAGGAAGCTTTTGCAATTCCTAAGTGGAATGAAGCTATGGTAGAGGAGATGAAGGCCTTGAAGAAAAATGGCACCTGGGAGTTAGTGTCTCTTCCTCGGGGAAAGAATGCAGTGGGATGTAAATGGGTGTTCACGGTTAAGCATAAAGCTGATGGCACTGTTGAGAGGTACAAGGCAAGATTGGTTGCCAAAGGCTATACTCAGACATATGGCATTGACTATGAGGAAACCTTTGCTCCAGTGGCCAAGATGAACTCTATTCGCACCTTGTTGTCCTGTGCTGCTACTCTAAACTGGCCACTTCAACAGTTTGATGTGAAGAATGCTTTTCTTCATGGTGATTTGGAAGAAGAGGTGTATATGGATATACCACCTGGTTTTTCTTCCCCTGCCACTGAGGGCAAGGTGTGTAGGTTGAAGAAGGCCCTCTATGGTTTGAAACAATCACCAAGAGCGTGGTTTGACAGATTTCTCAAGGCCATGTTGAGACTTGGATACACGCAGAGTCATGCTGATCATACTATGTTCACCAAGAGGAGTGATGGTAAGATTGCCATCCTTATAGTTTATGTGGATGACATAATTATGACAGGTGATGATGTGAATGAGCTTCAGATGCTTAAAGTTCTTCTTGCCAAGGAATTTGAAATTAAGGAGTTGGGGGCGATGCAATATTTCCTTGGCATGGAGGTGGCTAGATCTGAGAAAGGGATCTTCATTTCCCAAAGGAAATATATTCTTGACCTCTTGGAGGAGACAGGGATGCTGGGGTGCAAGCCCGCTGACACTCCTATTGAGGTCAATCATCATCTTGGCAGCGTGGGAAAGCATGCGGATAAGGAAAGATATCAGAGACTTGTGGGTCGTCTGATATACTTATCTCACACACGTCCAGATATTTCTTATGCGGTGGGAGTTGTTAGTCAATTTATGCATGACCCTCGTTCTTCTCACCTTGATGCTGTTTATCGTATCTTGAGGTACCTAAAATCCTCTCCAGGCAAAGGTATTTTGTTTTCAAACCATGGTCATTTGAGGTTGGAATCCTTCACTGATGCAGACTGGGCAGGATCAATTGATGATAGACGTTCTACCTCTGGCTATTGCACTTTCCTTGGTGGGAATTTAGTTACGTGGAGAAGCAAAAAGCAATCTGTGGTAGCGAGGTCAAGTGCAGAAGCTGAGTATAGAGCCATGGCACATGGTGTTTGTGAGCTTTTATGGCTTCAAACCTTTTTGCATGATTTGGGAATTGCTGATCACAGTTCTATGAAGCTGTACTGTGATAACAAGGCTGCTATCAATATCGCTCATAACCCTGTTCAACATGATCGGACAAAGCATATAGAGATTGATAGACACTTTATCAAAGAGAAGCTGAACAGTGGTGTAATATGCATGCCTTATGTGAAATCCGAGGACCAATTAGCTGATGTGTTTACTAAAGGTCTTAGTAGTAAGGTGTTTCATCGTATCCTCTCCAAGTTGGGCATGATTAATATCTATGCACCAACTTGAGGGGGAGTGTTAGATTGTATAGGCTATCATGTAATGTGACATGTCTCAGTAGGTTAGATGGTTTTAGCTAGGGTGCTATTTGTTAGATTCTTTGTACAAAAGGGTTCTTTTGTCATTTGTATTGTAGGGTTGTATATATTCCCCTTTTCTCTGTTAATGAAATCAGATGAGATATTTCTCACGCTCAATTCTCTCTCTCTAAATTCGTTCAGCTTTTAAGTTGGATGCTTATCTATTATTTGGTAGCTTTCTCATAGTTGCATATCTTGTTGCATGAAAAAAAGATAACACCATAATACCGAGGGAGACGAGAGAACTTTGATGTCCTAGGCTTATATTCTAGCATCTGTCCATTTAAGGTAGGCCTTCATAAGTTAAAAAGAGCCATGTTGCAATCCCAAGGGGTAAGAGAGCACACCAAGTGGAGGTCTTCTGTTCAACTACTTTAGTCCACCGGCAACGTGACAATAATGGTTCTCATGAGTCTTAGCTTTGCCCAATCTGCGAATGCAGTACTACGTACATAGACCCCAGGAGTTACACTGCAAGTGGTTTCTCATCAGTAAAGAGAAAAGGGGAAAAAAAAAAAAAAGGAGAATGTTGCATATCCAAAGATAACCAGATTGCTCCTTGATATTTCCTAACCATTTTCTGCAGAAACTATCAATCATCAACTGTGTGTGGAAATGTTGCAGGAAATAGCATTTCATCAAGTTCAGATCCAGGCACCTTCTCTAATACATTGTGTCATCAGGTTCTAAACACATTCATGACGTGGAGTCTGAAACAAATAGCTTGTTGACAAAAGTCACATTTCTCTCAAGCCTACACTTGAGAGTAATTGGTTCGTAACATCGGGGCCATTTTGAGGGATCTGAAAACTCACTCATGCCGAATATTGCTTCACAACAGGGGTGGGGGGAAAGGAAAGACGCTGATGACTTTGCTAGTAGTTGGGCTTGTTTATGAAGGCACAATTCCAGAAATCTAACTTAGTTACAATAACCCCTATGAAGTATTCTTTACCAACTCTAGAAAACCGCATATAGGAAGTCTGCATTTCATGTTCATGGAAATTTTTTAATGCACCATTACATCTAACAGTAGTATATGAATTTGATTACAGGATTTAAACCAGCAAGATTACGGATGGGATTTACATGAGAATCATTTGATATTAACAGTCAAGAGTTTCAGATGCAATAAAATAAAGAGAATTTACTCACTCATCCAGCTGTCTTGTATGCAACAGAATCCGGTGAAAGACTACATCTGCAGCATCTGCCAACTGTTCACTAATATAACTTAGGAACTTAACAATTATGGCATTTGATGGCTCCGCAAATAACTTGTCAATCAAGGGTTCAACCAACAAGTTCCACTCTTCAACCTACAGCATTGCAGCTATTCAAAACTCTAGTCAAAAACAAAATGGAAGCTCTTGAAAAGATTAACCGCAATTGCAATCAAGGACGTACAGAGTCAAACAAATTTTAAGGATGGTTAGCCTTGAGTCAATTCATTACCCATACACATGCATGAGACAACTGCAAGAGATTGGCACAGCTATAGACTAAAAAGCTCAAACAGACAATTTGGTATGATACACATATCCACAAACAAATGTATATAACATATTAATAAACATTTACAATGTCCTAAACACTATTAGATTTCACGTAAACGAAACAGCAAAACATCTTTTTCCACTCAGGTTCTAGTTATTGGAAAAGAATTGTGGAGACAAGCCCCAACCTAGGGCACCAAAATTCCGAAGCTCAAGATTGGAGCTGAGGGGGGCAAAGAATGTATATCATCTTGCATGTGGAGATAAAATCACCCAAGCATATACATACACATATGTCTATCTATATGAATGTCTATGCGAAGGGGGAATAATGCCGACAGATCAACTACAGCAAAAGACCTCCCCTGAGATCCTGATTACCATGTAGGGATTAGTTGCAGTTACGAAAGAGGCCAAACAACGTAAATGTTGTTCAGCACTCATATCTATTTTCCAAAGACCTATGCACCAACAAACTAATTTTTTACGCTTAAGAGTTCCTCAAAATTAAATACTAAAAGAGAATATATGTCATATGCACAAACTATGTTAATGAACTCCAGTACGAATATCAAGTGCAGATGTCTGCCCAACGTAAAATCTCCCTAAACCCTTAAGCGGAGGATACATGGATATGCTTCCAAATATTGGATACGGCCTGAACATGAAATGAACATCTAATACTTACACATTGCATAATGTTCTGCTATTATAGAATGCTCAATTATCGATGTACTTGAAATTAATTAGATTTAGGTAAAAGTGATTTCTAGCGTTCAGTAAAAATATTCGTTGTCTACCAATGTGAACTTCTTCCTCAATCATTGTTCTGCTAGTAAAGGATCCAAACGTCCATTTGGGTACAATTTACGAATGTCAAACACATATCTCATAGACCAACCCACGTCATACCCAATGGCACAGGTATTCTAGGGGATTTGAAGAATCCAAGAACAGTGTGTACATATCTACAATCTACTGGCTCTAATCTATCTCTTCCAAGTCATTGGATTCATAGTAAATGCAGAGAGTGGAATCTTCATTCCAGGCTGTGAGACCGGAGGCGGATTGGGGAAGAGATAGAAGAGAGAGTGCGGGGCGGGGCCGGGGGGTGTGGGGGGCGTGGGTGTTCGTGTAAAGTGGGAAAGCTCTCTATCTGTTGGAGGGGATGGTAACGAGGGCCTTGCCTACCAACACAGTGTCACATCAACTTAGTTAAGGTAAAACTTGTTATAGGATTCAAGTCAGTGTGACCTCTCTCCTAGCCATGCTGAATCTAGATAATGCACGTACCGGAGGCTGCATTACCAGGCTCTCTAACCTAAAAGCCACAGATGCACAAAGGTTCTCGCGGTGTCAATCTTTAGCTGAGCTGACTCTTTTACTTGGGATATTTCTGTGTGTGAGCTCATTGATTTGTACCGTGGTGATGCTAAGGTTGATTCGTTGACACCCTGCGGAGTTCTCTTGGATGCTTTGTGATGGATATCTAGACGCCGGCTACCATTGGAATGGTCTGTCGTTATGGAGGTCGACATGGCACAAGTTATTATGAGCATTCCGCCTTAGAAGGATGCAACCACACGCATGTTGGTTATTATGAGCCACAAGCATGTAAGTACTTGTAGTGGACCCAATATGCTAGTTCGGCCACAGTCACTACGTTCGGCTGAAGGCCCAGTTAAACCCTCGATTCTGTTTGATCCAATCAAGGCATTGACCGGGTTGCTAGGTTCGATCGGCTTGGTTCAGCACAAACTGCGTTCGGACAAGCAGATCCGAATGGCCAACTCATTCTAAGGATTGACCCTCTCTTTGGTTCAGACATTATGGTTCGGCCAACTCATATTGAGGTCGAGGCTCCTCTCTATGGTTCGGACATTATGGTTCGGCCAACTCATACCGAGGTCGACGCTCCTCTCTGTGGTTCGGACATGGTGTTCGGCCAACTCATACGTGCCAGCTCGCCCACGTGTGTTTAACTGCCTTATCCAGTAAGTCAGGTGTGACGTCAAGCAGAACGGTTATGGCACGAGCTGGGCACGAGCACACATGGGTGACAGCT
Source organism: Rhododendron henanense subsp. lingbaoense (assembly GCA_020567845.1). Lineage (NCBI taxonomy): Eukaryota > Viridiplantae > Streptophyta > Magnoliopsida > Ericales > Ericaceae > Rhododendron > Rhododendron henanense. The sequence continues at coordinate 1,919,322 of CM036317.1, forward strand.
CGCGCACATTCCCGATAACTACCTTATCCAAAACGTTAGGTGTGACATAGGCCTAAGGCAGTTACCGGGCGTAGTTACCAGGCGTGCTTGGCATGCGTTGGCTAGGAGAGCAAGCCAAGGATGAAACCCTACAATGGTACGCACTCTTCACCTCTCTAAACCCTAGTGCTTTCATCTTCCTCCTACAACTTTCTGACTAGACCGGCGGAGGTCCTTTTCGGTTTCCAACCGGTCTGGGCAAACCCAGTCGCTAAACCAGCAGGCTCAAGAGAGGTTAACCGATCTTGATCGACAACCCCACAGTATTCATGGACATTCCACATGAGTATAGAAACAAAGAACTCTGGCGATAAGGAGATGAGCAAAGACAGCACAATAAAGGACTCCATAGCCATGAAACAACCAAGTCACCTCGAAAATGTTACTTATCACCAAAACAAATTAAAAATTGGATTATTCTAACCTCCGCCCAAAAGGTGTAGGATAATAGGTAAAAGATGCATTGATATCCGAAAAAGGTGTATTGATATTTGTGAAAGTGTATAAATATCGGTGAAATATGCATTGATATCCGAACTTGTTTGGAATTATTGGCATATTATCCTCAGCCTAGTGGGCAAAGGTTTGCTAGACCGTTAAAAATTTACTAAATAACAAAGCATACACTGTCTGACCACTGTGGAATCAGCTTGAGCACGATGTCAGCATCCAACTTTGACCCTCCTACAAGGTGGCAAAGTAAAAACATCTAAATTATGCGCAAAGAAGGTGAAACCTAAATTAAGGAACAAAAAGATAACATAGAAAAATAGTTCAATATAAGGTATCTTAAAAACCATATCCTATGAACTACCAATTGATTGCAAAAGTGCTTTCATATTGTTGAAAGCATTTGGTACGGGGAATGGATGTTCTGAGATTTCAATCATCACATATCAATGTACAAATGCTTATATCTCTACGGAAGTACATTTTGTGACTAAATCTAATATTTACGATCGAGATGAGTAATTGCATCTCAACAATCCACATTCCTCAGGTCCATTATCTTGGATTTGCCATGGAGTAGCTGCTGGAGCAGATAGTAATCCAGCATTTATACTTGCCATTTGGTGAGCCAAATTTCACAAAGACTTTATGCACGATTGCCGAAGAATAAGGTCAATCATGAGGGGTAAAAAAGTACGTGGCTTCAACAGAATTTTTGGGCTATATGCATGTCGATCAAAAAGTTTGATTGTTACCAAAATAATGCTAGTAAAAACATTTTCTACTTAAGTATGGTAGTAAAGTACATACATGGGAGATGGTATTCCCCAAAAATAAGTCAGAGGCAGCCAAGAAAAGGGTTTATGGATAATAATATCTGTTACTGGATTTTTGGATGTTTTATAGTACTTTCACAATAAAATAACTTCTCTCGGACAATTTTCCTAAAATTGTTAACAAATTTGTACGAACAAAGATGCTACAGCATGTCCTGAACAATTCCAAGATTAAAACAGGAAAGATATAGCTTTTGCTACATCACCTGAAGCTTCTGGAAGATCTGGGTTTTGACAGAGGTCGCTGCAAAAAGTATAACTATAGGTTACACAAGTACTGTTGCATATGTATTAAACTTCAGAACCAAAACAGCTAGCACTACTCCAAAGTTCCCAGAAACAAGGCATGTACAAACAAAATTGACCCTTTGAAGTTTTCTAAGCCCAATAACGGTAGTGTGAGGGTTCAAGAAAACCCAAAACAAATATGAAGAAAGAACTAAAAGGTGAACTAGAATATACCTAAGACAGTTGAACAACATACATAAAACTTCAAAGCTTTTATTATGATATTTGAGCACGGCGACAAATGTGTTACTAGCAGATGACTGCAATACTTCGTCTGATGAATAAAGAAGACCGACTAAAGCAGGCAAAACCAGGGAAGGGTCTGCAAGAAGAAACAAAAAATCCATTTACAAAAAGTACCATGGTCAAAAGAGTCAATCTGTGCAAAAAAAAAAAAAATCCAAAAAAAAATCCTTACAATTCCTTTCTCCCTAGACTGAACAAAATAAAAATCTGCCCAGTGTGCACACAATTAGTTACCGAAGTGCAATATTATGTATTTTAGTACTTCCAGATTAGCTTCTTTTTAAGTTAAGCTTAAAATATGAGTCTTGGTAAGTTTAAATTATGAGTCGTTTAGGTTTACTACAGATCCTAGTTTCCTATTTTATTCGGGTTTGTTTAAGGTTGTGGCCCTTCTCTGCTTCCACATTAGAGCGTACCTCTACAAATTACAGTAAATTTAAGTATATCAGAAAACAAACTGAAAAGCAATATATGCCTGAACTTGACCTGCATTTGTTAACATAGCAACAGTAAGTTTGTTTATAGCTGGAAAGGAATAAAGCTGAGTATGGCTAATCACACCACAATCACAAGCTCAATAACACAAACTTGATTTTGTGACAGAGACTAGCTAGAATAATGACTTTCTGCTGCTGCAAATGTGGAAATCCTATTTAACCCAAAAGCGAAGACTAGATGCTCAGCATCTTAACATCACGAATTGAAGGACCCAAGTCTACGTAAATCCCCATTGGGAACATCCCAGGGATTTGTAAATGATCACCCAGTGCTCATGGGACAAGGGAGCTATGCATGCCCGGGAAGAATAAGAGAAGTCCATTGTTAGTTTCATCTGTTTTTTGGGGGATACAATCAATATAGCATTCATGGTCACCCACAAAGAAGCAGATTATTACCACTTAGTATATTGGGATCACTTACCATGGAACAAGTGAGAAGATAAGGTAAATTCCTCATATTTGCCTTTCTCCAGCCAAATCAAACAGTTTAAGAACATTTTGGTGCTTGTTTATGTAGGAGAAATCACCTTCGACACCATATTGTTATGCCATATTTGACTAAGTCTGACACTTCGTGTTTTACACAACCACTTGTCATAGAGCCGAAACTAAAATTGCATGCTTCTGTGACAATAATAGTGGCAATAGGAGAACTATTAATATTCTTTTCATTTTGCATAAAACTACTCTCCCACTCTAAGAAGCATAGATACGGACACAAGACACAGATACGCTTGACACGCACACGCGACTATGTTATTTCCCGATGATGTAGGACACGGTCCCGTTCAGGATACGTTCAATCATATATGTACAAATATATTGTTATGTACGATAATTTATAGAATAGATAAGTTCTAGTTGACATGGGACTCAAGAAATCCTTCAATAAAGTAAGCTAAGTTATAGAATAGATAAGTATGATAAATTGTAAGAATTACTACTTTTCCAACTTTGTATATCACAGTAATGTGTCAAATTACGATATCTTTGATAGTCACATGTTAGCAAGTGTCAAAATAGTGTTGATCACATATTTATTTCTAAGTGTCACAACATCCCCTTCTTTTAAGTGTCCGTGCATCTTAGATCTTGTCACGCCCTCGATTTTCAATATAAATATAAGGGGTTTCCATAAATAAAACCTCACAATATTCTATTCAATACCTGAAAGATTTCCATTTCCATAACTATACTTCCAAGTCCACAAGGTTCCAGAATTATTACAACATCGGCTCAACGGCCCCAAATTAAAATAAGTATCAAATTTCAAAAAAAGATTAAGGATTACAATATTCCAAGTCAAAAGAATTACGGTTTTAGTTACAAATGCATCCTTTAAAAGAGGTTTACAAAAATGAATGAGTAACTCCTTTGGTTAGCTTTCAAAAGTAATGTCCACACTCCAAGCGTTCCAATCATGCAAGCTAAAGTCACTACAAGAAAAATTGCATTAGGTGACGAATGAAAATCGTCATAAATTGCATGTTTTTCGTCACAAATAGAATAGGTGACGAAAAAAAAATTGTCGACTAAAGGTTGTCGAGGATTCCTCCCTGGTGACGAAATCCGTTTTTCGTCACCCATAGTGCCTTTTGATGACGAAAAAATTCGTCACGGAAAAATCGCTTGGTGACGAAAAAAATTCGTCACTAATTGTGCTTTTTGATGACGAAATATTTCGTCACCATTGCCATAATTATTTGTCACCCATTTTCAATTTTGTCACCGATTGTTGCAGGTAATTTATCAAGTTAAGCACATAGGTGACAAAAAAAATTCGTCACCTAAGGATTTAATTAAAAAAAAATAAAGGTGATGAAAGATTGTCGATCACCTACACTCTTCTTACAATACAATATTTTCCTATTCATTTCAATACTCAGACAAACAAATAAATTATACATTACCCCATATGTAATAACCAACACATCTTCATAAACCAATATAATCATGTCCAAATTAGAAATCCATTAACCACGAGAACTATGTACGCTACACCAAAATTTCCATCCGCACCCATAGGGTCTAAAGCATCAATGACCCCATGACAAAAACATAAAAGGTAGCATCAATACCATATATGTTCATCATAGTTCGGTAGCATCATTAAAAAAAAAAAAGAAAAAAAAGAAGACTCGGAACCTTAACCAAAAAGGAGTCTTCATAGAAGCATATATCTAGAAAAGAAGACTTGGAACTTCATCCAAAAATAAAGTCTTCATAGTAGAGCGTATATATACCATCTTCCCCGCTTCCAAACTTATGCATATTCAATCTGCACACATGAAAAGTAGGATAAAGTATATTTCGGTTATGATGTTAATAGAACTCAAAACATTATGTAAACTTAACAATATATAAATGAAACATGTGAGGACCTAACTCAAAATACAACACCAGTACCACGACCTTAAGCAAGGAAAAGTTCACCGCATGGGAAGATTTACCATGCCTGTTTGAAAAATTAAGGCCCATACTTATAGTCCTACTAAATTTAAATGCAGAATGTAGAATAATAAAAGGATTGTTGTGTTAAGCTACAAGCTTTTATATATACACCTAAGGAGTTGTGTGTCCCCATATATGTCGTGTCCCCACGTGTGCATGTCGTGTCCCCGTCGTAAAGGAGGTGGAAACCTCTCTGTTTTGGGACACGACGGATCAGCAGACCCCCAAACCACATATCAGTAACAAATGAAAAAGTCCCATGATTAGCACTAACAACTACATCAGATCTCTATAGATGAAGTATACCACTGCAGTAATAGCATAGCAAAACCAGAGCAATAAGAGTCTAAAACCAGAGCAATAATAGCCCAGAAACTCCATGATTATCAGCTACAACAGAAACCAAGCTGGATAGTGTCAAACATTAGGTCTCTTGAAGAAAAACCACAGCAACAAACAGCATAGCAAGAGGAATACTACATAACCTTTTTGTTTCTTGATTGACTATTTTTGTCTATCACAGACTCATAGGATGTGGAGATAGTTAACATCAAACCAGAGAACATAAAAACTTTCATAATCTCTATAAATAGAAAATAAATGCTCAAAAAGGGCACAAAAAAGGCAGAAAACCAAACCAACAAAAATATATAGCCCACTCCAGCCCAATTTTCTCATGATGAATGTAAATAGGGAAAGCATGATGTACTAACCAGCAAATCATTAACCGATGTCACCACTCGTTCATATTAATACTATCCAAGATGAGTTTCAAACTTCTCAAGAGTACCACAAGTTTACTACAAATGGCATAAGACTTACCTTAATAGCAGGTTCAACAAGGTTGACAAGCTCAATGCAAATCAATCGAAAAAACCCTTCTTACCTGCAAAACATCATCATCAATTAGTAGGAGTCTTGGACACCTATCCAATAAGGACACCGGTAATTTATCATTAGTAAATAAGTTCCAACCACAAATGAAAACAAACCAACCAAAAAACAAAACAAACAATGACAAAAAGCATAGCTAAAGCGCGTAAAAGGGAAAAAAGTGCTAGATGAATCAAAGATGCATCAATATGCTTCGGTCAGTTTGTGCAAGCCTTTTACCCATTGTGCTACACGAGGCCATTAAGAAAGAGTTAAACTGGGAAGAAAAAAGTTCAGACCATTAGCTCCAAACAAGCAGTCACAATCTTTGCATTACAATAACCAAATACTTGAAGTTAGAATTTAATCTTTTCCATTTCCTAGCACAAAGTAAAAACATTACAAGAAACTCCCATGTACAGTCACAATCCATCCACACACTACAACAAAAAACGCCTTTCACAGCGTGCAAAAAACGCTATAGTAGGTAATAGACAGCGTTCCAGAGAACGTTGTATTAGCCCATGTTATTAAAAGTCTTAACTTTCTATAGCGTTCATTGCCCGCTGTTAAAAACTTTCTATAGCGTTTATTGATTGCTATGATGGACAATTGTTGGCAAAATCTAAGTCCTCCACATATCAAAATCTGATCAAGCCAACATGCACTGATGTTGAGTAAAAAATGTGATTGTGAACATCATAATCTAATGCAGATGAAACAAATGTGATTGCAAGTCCTTTGGTACCAAACCTAACAGCTCTTCCTACCTGCAAAAAAAGTGAAATAAAAGCAGAGCAAGAAAGATGGCTCAGGGAGCACACAAGTAAGATAACCTGGTCTTAAGTAAAAAACAAAGCTGAAAAAAGAAATAAACTGAACCTACCCTATGCAGATAAGTATCTGCAGAATCTGGCATGTCATAGTTGAAGACGATGTTAACTCGTTCAATGTCAATTCCCTTACCCACCAAATCTGTTGCATCAAGTATCCTCTTGTGTCCTTCCTTGAAGCTCTTATAGCGTGTCAACCTGATGCCAATTAGGAAATGAGTATAAGATAAACAGAACCAAGAACAATCTCAGAGGCAGACATACCATGACCAATTAATGTGTAGAAGCTAAGGTAGGACCAGCAAGAAACAAAGGGTAGGGACAATTGACCAATAGGATTAGCAACAGAGAGACGAACCAAAAAAACCACAGCAGATGAACTCATAAAGAAGCTATTGATCAACCGGCAGTAGATCGATCTCCATCCATCTTCAACAGTGAGAGTAACGGAACTTCTTTCGTTTTCAAGTCATAGACCTGCAGAGGAAGAAAGTCTTTGACTTACAATGGCAAATATCATCTAACACATAAAGAGTGAACAAAACATTGTCCTTTTTTTAGACGTATGAATGATGAAAAATACATTACCTTGTGTGGAGTCCATATCCTCTTCTCTCATCTAAGGGAAAATTGTTTCTTTCAATCATTCTTGACCACACGATCTGGAAGAATGGCAATAGTATGAAAACTCTATTGTCCAAGCCATAGCCACTAAGTGTTCCACAAAAGAAGCTTCACTAACATCACTAAAAAAGTAAGAACTGATACACCTTTCCATCCAGCTCATGTATTCTCTCAGAGGCAAAGGGGCAAACTTTTCCTTCGTCAATATCATTCCATGTATACTACAAGCGTAACAAATTGAATTAAGATATGAAATGGGACAAATTTCCACTTGTGTTAGCCAAACTAAGGTATGCTAGATCTCTCAGAGAAGTAACAAAATTACTAACAAGACTAGAAACATAAAAGATAGAAAACAGTAACAACTAGGTAGTAGAGCATCCTTCACTTAGTAGAAGACTGGTTTTTACGTACTCAAGCAGCAAAGGATGTGCACTAAGTCATAGTATCACAAATAAATTAACAAAAATAAACCTAATGTTCAATGCTGTCATGATTAAGATAGATAATAATAAAAATTAGCTAGACTAACAAAGATATTCCAATCATATGATGTGGTGACCTCGTAGGCTGCCATGATTATACAATCTCATGGGCTCCTGGCTATCACCTCAATAACTAGAAATGGTTCAATGAATGTGGTGGCTCGCATGCCTGAACAGTAAGAAACAAAAGAAAATGTATCAATTATGCATAAGGAAAATTAGTATCACAACATCTTCAATTGACTGAATCAAAACTAAATGGACAAAACAAATTCATGTTCAATACTTAGTCAAAACCTCATCTCTATAGGTTTTATACTCTGTTAGAAACCGCACCACAGGCGCGAACCATCTCCAAGAGGTTCTGAACTCTTGTGGGTATTGAAACCAAGACAATGCAAAAACGCTACAACATCAAATAAAGACTACTTAAAATTTGAATCTGCAGAGATCAACCTTAGGGCTGCAAGCTCTTAAGTGCTTGTAGGCCATTCTCAACAATTGCATAGTGAATCTAATCCAAGTGTATAATCAAGCAATCTCATCGAATATGGTTTGATAAGTAAATAATTTCTCCCGTCATACATTAGTTGTTTGGCTGATAGATTTGAGAAACAAATTTCATTCAAGCATATATAATCAAACAGTTGGTGGGGGAAAGTTATTTACAAAGGCAAGTCAATTTCAATAACAACAGAACTAAACTAGAAATTGTAGAACTAGCTAGAATGCTATATATCTAAGGAGAAGGGCTAAAAACATACCGCTTTGAAGAGACGATGGGTCCCTCCGTGACGTGATTAGTTCTTCCTAATTAACACTCAAAAGGGTGGACAGATCGAGCTCCAACCATTGTTGCCGCATCGCGAGAACTGAACACACTCCCAAATCGATTGAGATGCAGGACCAACCTAATGAGATATTCAGAACAATAACTTCAATTCCAAATGCACTTCAAATTGAAAATCTTATACCTTTGGAGAAGTATTTGGGGTTTGAACTTTGGGTGGTCACATTAAAAAATCAACATTACATGCTTGGAACACGTTTTGCTGCTCAAGTCATCCAAATGACAGTAGCATCCATATTAGAGGCCATGAAAAAATCGATTGGTATATATATATTGAAACATGTATGCGTTATAATGCGTACCTAGGTATGGAGAGAGAGAGAGAGTAGCACCAGCAAGAAATACCCAATTTTTTAGGGTTCGACAAGTTGATGGGCCAGAAATTGAAGGAAAGAGATGAAGTTGGGTGGTATCAACAAGCAACAAGGGAAGAGAGCTCTCGCGAGGTGGTGGACGGAGGAGGAGAACGAGCTTACACAATAGAGGTGGAGGGAGATGTCTGCAGTTGGTGTAGGGATGAAGCTTTGAAATTGGCGCGACGAGATCTGTCAAAAACAGTCGGAGTATGGACTCGGCTGCCACGGAGACGACGTCGGCTTTAAAGTCGTCGGATGAAATGTCCGGAGTCGGAGGAGATGGCCGACCGTGGAGCGAAGGAGCAAGAGAGAGCACCTCCAAAGAGGAACACAGAGAGAGGGAGGGAGGGGGGAAGAGGTGAGATCGATTAAAGTAATTTAGGGCTTTTTTGTTGACAAACATAGGGGTACAAAACGACGTAGTTTTAATTGTGCCCAAAAAATTTCCTCTTCAATGGACGACAAAAAAGAATTCCTCACCCAAAGTCTTTCCTTTTGTGACGAAGTATTTCGTCACGTAATGGTTGCAAGTAGTTGTGCAACGTATGGAGGAAACGGATCAGCGACGAAACTTATTTTTTTGTCACCTTATATTTTTTTGTCTACACTTTTGCTGACGAAATTTATTTTTTCGTCACTAATTAGATATTTTTGGTGACAAAATAAAATTTCCTCACCTTAAATTTGTCTACCTTCTTAATTGGTGACGAAAAAATATTTTCCTCACAAAATAGGCATATTTGGAGACGAAATTTACTTTCCTCACCAGCATTTCGTCACATATTCTAATTTTTCTTGTAGTGAGTTCCGGATTAGCACCTGAAAATAACAATAGGCTTGAGCTACACTAGCCCAGTAGAAAAGTCTACGCAAACTCTATATGCAAATGAGGTGAATCAAGCACCATGAATGAGTGAACATGGACAGATACGCTCAATGCACAAGTGACTACTATTAAGCTGCAAGCTATAGTCTAAGGTTCCTTGACTTCACCTAAATGTCACTAATCGTTTGCTTCTTTAACTAAACACGTTAATAAACTCACGTTGTTCCACATTTGTCTATAACCAATTCAAAACATCTTATTATTCTTCGTACGGTACTACAATCTTTCTTGTGTCCATGTTGATCATCATCAAATCCCTTTATGACAAAACCTTCCCTTTCTTTTAATCAGTTGTTTCCCCTCAATCATCACTTGGGTCACCTCGGGTCTATTTCCCTCGAGCGTAGGGTCACCCCGAGTCTATTCCCTCTATAATAATCATCACTTGGGTCACCTTGGGTCTAGTTCCCTCGTGCGTAGGGTCACCCCGAGTCTATTCCCTCAATAGTCATAATCACTTGGGTCACCTCGGGTCTAGTTCCCTCGAGCGCAGGGTCACCCCGAGTCTATTCCCTCAATAGTCATAATCACTTGGGTCACCTCGGGTCTAGTTCCCTCGAGCGCAGGGTCACCCCGAGTCTATTCCCTCAATAACGATCACTTGGGTCACCTCTCACACTTTTCATAATCGTCCTCATTTCATAATTAACTTTATCATCAATCTATCGGTTGTACCACAATTCTTCCATCCACCATTACATAACTTTTCAGACTGTCAAGCATATCAAGATTCCGACTAATAAATTAATACACGCCATTCCTTTTAAACATATCACAATACCGCACATCCTCACCGTACCTATAATTACACCCCGTACATTCACATACCACATATCAAGCATAAGGAAAATGTCTTATGCATCCACGCCTAGCATTGTTTAACTCAAAGGAATGTTTTACTTGTTCGTTTTTCACATCACATGCCAACACATACAACCTTCGCCCATCTATATTTCTCATGTTCTCTAAATCCTCGTTTCGGTGTCAAAGGACTCATACGGAACTCATCGACCACTACAAAGCCTAGTATATCCCTAGCTTCGTCAAACCATTCAATTAAGTACTCAAGAGAGAGCCTAAGAACATCCGTGTCTCACCCACACGATTCTAAGGAAAAGGATTATCCGACGTTTACGAACACATCTATCTTATTTTGGCTACCAAACCTTATCGATTAAGAATTAGGAGATGAGACCACCACCATTGGAAAGTAGATCTCCAGTACATGAATTTCGATATAAAATTTGTCCAAAACGGAGTTCGGATGAAAAAGTTATGCTTGTTCGAAATTTTTCCAAAAAAGCTGATTTTTCAATGTCTACCGGTAGAAGACCAAAATTTCACAAACGATGACAGATTTTTGAATACCTACCGGTAGAGATTAATCTCCTACCGGTAGAAGACCAAAATTTCACAAAAGTGACACTACTGGACAGCGTTTCTACCGGTAGGTCCACAATTTCTACCGGTAGGACTTGGGTTCTCAGTGCACGATTTTCAGATTTCACAAGAACAATTCCAACAACGAAACCAACGATCTAGGGCACGATTTAAGTACCAAATCAACTCATAAAGCATATAAAGAGAGGTAGAATTCCCTACCTCGAGTTTCCAAGTCGAAATCGAAGAGATTGATCAAGCCCTAGCTTCCGGAATCCAAACCGAACCAAATACTCCGAACCGAGCTCTATCCAACGAGATACGAGCTCCAATACGCAAATAGAAGACGAGGTTGAGGTTGATTGTTGTGGGTTTTGAGTTGGAGATGAGTTCTTGGGGTGAGGGAGTGAGAGAGAGAAAGAGCCGAGAGAAGAAGAGAGAACGGGAGAAAGAAAGAAATGGGGAAAATTGTTTCCTTGCCACACACACCACACACTTATATACACACACCTCACACACTTAGCCATAGCACCCAAAACTTCCAATTCTTTCACTTTAAACCCCAAATTTCATATAGACACATCTTTCACATTATAATATATCTCTTTCTCATTTACAAGCATTAAAACTAGGGAATTTAAATACGGGTCTCTACAGATCTCGCTAAGTTTTAACATCATCAAGTCAACGTACAATAAGTGTAAAAACACAATAAACCCAACAACAGACTTTAAATTGGCACTAAACAATGTTCTTTACATGGACATCAAACTTTTCCAAGATCAAATAATCTTCTAGCTAGACCCAAGATGTCAATTAAAAAAGAAAATTCAAACAAAAATTATGAAAAAAAGACTAGTGGGTAATCAAATTTTCACCGATAGAATTCAATTTCTGCCTATCCATATATATGTCATGCAAAAACTTAACAGTTTCACCCAGATTTGTCGAACATGGTGAAGCAGTGTAAGTGTTACGTATTGCTTTATAAAAATACAAGATGTCGAAAAACGATTTGCCCAACATTTGGAAGCAAAAAGTAGTTTTCCCTTTAGTATCATTTTGGTTGTCTGATGTTTAAAATTAACGGTAGTTTGCTAATCGCCAATCTTTTGTTTTCAACTTTAGAGTTGTAACCCTATTTAGATTTGGAGTCTAAGGAGCCCATACACAACCAACAAAGTCTTCGTATCTATTAGACATGTGTCAGATACAGTAATTAATTGCAGTTTTAAAGCTCTCGTTGGAATTAATGTAATTCTAGGTCCAGGCCCAATAGTCAAAACTTCAAAGACTCAACATGTAATGCCTACCAGCTTCTACCTTTTTCTTTTCCTTTATTCGCACTTTCTACCCTTTGACCCCACCCTAGTCCCTAACATTAAAGACCAAATGCTGCAAAAACATCTCTTTAGAATTTAGCGACCTTTGGCAAATGATAACGATGACCAAGCATAACGTTCTTGGCATAAGCAGACTTTTAACAGGTTTCCAAGTACACTAGTGAAATACTTCACCACAAGCATTTTGTTTTGAAGATGCTATCATCAAATTTAAAACTAACCCATCATTGGGATCAAATTTGACACTTGTGTTCGAACTATGGATTCTTCATCTCCAAGGCGCTCCAACAAGTGGTTTGCTATATCTTGCCTGCCAAAAATCTGAACAAATAGCCAAGGGAATGAGGACAAGGATTATCAAAGAGCTAACTACCAGCAAAAGAAACATTGACCGTACATGCACTAGATGTGGAGATATACGAAAAAGTTCTGACATAACATCAACAGCATTTCTCCTCTGTACAACATCTCCAGAAGCGAGACGGTTTAAAACTTCTTGAAGACACCGGCTATCTGTGCTTTTGGTGAATCAACAATTAGCAATCACTTAGTCAGGTTTAAACTTGGATAGAAGATTAGAACATGAAGATTTAACTCAATAGTGAAATGGTGAAAAAAATTAGACATACATGGAGCAGTATTCTGCAATGAGTACGACGACAGCCCTGGCTGTTCCATCACGTTCATCTAGAAGGTGTAGTAGCAATGGTAGCACAGCATCCATCTCTCTAGTGTCAGTGGAACTACCCCCAGCCAAAGAATAATTGGATCTAAAGATGACTGCCTTTAAGAGGCAAACCGCCCCATCAATCACCTCCGCATCAGCACAGTGAAGCTTAAAAAGAGCCAGCACGTGATTATTAATACAAAGCATACAATTGCCCCAAATAAAAATGTTAAGATCAGATCCAAAACCAAACTATAGGATTAAAGTATAATGGTAGTTCATTCTCTACAAGTTATTTACATTCTAGTGCTGTAGCTCATAGCTACTTCTTAACAATCAACCTATCTCAGATAAGTAGAAGAAACCTCACTTCTGAAGACAGTTAAGAGAAACCTGGTCTATAACCACTCAAGGCAACAAAGGAAACTCATTCTGAGCAAATCAATAAACACTGACTAAAATAGTACAGATGGAGCCAGGGAAACTGGGGTCATTCACTTTCAGACAGAAATGTTAAACCAGCATATAGTGATATCAAATTAAGCTTGTACAAACTGGACGACACTGTTTCATGTGTACTTTAACGATTCTATAATCAATGTTACACAAAATGGTAGATGCTTTTCCAATCAGGAATATAACAGCACTTGACTGGTAGGGCATCAGCCCGTAAAGCGTTCTTCCAATTTACAATATGTCCGTATCAGATAAGACAAGGGAAAGTATTCCGGGGGTATTCCAAACAGTGAAAAATAAAAATCTTCAACGAAATAGCAAATATACAAACAGCATTTAATCACTCTATGCTCGCAAGTACAAACAGTGCCACAATGGCGTAATGATCTTATGATTCACCATTTGACTTGTGATGAGAACATGCCGCCCAGGCTCATACTAGTTTTAGAGATTATAATTAACCAATGTGGGATAAACTCCAACATTCCCCCACAAGTGCGACCCCTAGCCCGCACATGGAGAGTTAAAAAAAGGATCCATAACACAGGGATCGTAACGAACTACAAAACAAGGTGAGCTTAAGGCACAAAAGCCCAGCTCCAATACCATGTTAAAGCATTCAACTCAAAACCAATTGGCAGCGAGTGGAAAAGCCGCCCAAGCTCATATACTAGGTTTGGAGATTATAATTAAATTAACCCATGTGGAACAAGCTCAACAATATTTAATTTGATATCCCCTTCTACTCGGAAGCATACGTCTAATATCACCCTACGATGAAGGCAAACAAATCAATGCCTATGATGTGGATATTGTATGACTCACAACTACGATTCAAAATCATGCTATTTGGCAGCAAGTAAATTTTGGACTACCATAAACCACCTTTCTTTGTAGCCTTTTTCCTCTATAATTAGTTTCTCAACTATTAGTCTTACCCTTTTGAAATGCTCCTCCTAAATACTTTAAAGTGCTTCATGGTTAAAATTTGCAAACTCTTTCCTTTTCCCCTTCCTCTTACAAGACAGTAGATCTGTCATTCTCTGATTGATTAACGAACCCACAAAATATTTCCAATTGTTTACCTTCTTTTGAAGAATTAGCATCGCTAACTTAATTGAGATAAGTTTCTGTTTGTGGTTAGTGAAGTGGTGATTTTTGCGGACGTAAGTTTGTAGCAAAGAAAATTGAGCAGAATTTTTGCACAGGAGTTCTATAGTATGGACAATTGAAGCAAGTGTACTATAAACAAAGGGCATAAACAATAAACAGACACTCATGAGCACTTGAGTTCACATCATGAAGAAGCACACTTCTTTTTATCAAAATCAAGAAGCACACTAGAACTTTGAAAGAAAGGCAAACAACCATAATATAGTGCCACAGCATGTTCAGGAGTTGGAAAACATATATTCTAGACAAGAAGCAAATTTAGGTGATGTAACCATGCAAATCTTAACTTTCAACTATATGTTATTTCCTAGTTTCAATGATATTAACTTAATGATTCCACATATGCAAGCAGAAAATGAGAATTTTTAAAGGGACAAAGAGAGCAAGAGGACAAAGTAATCCTAAAGAGGTAAACTTGTGATGTGAGAACATGAGACATCTACCTGGGATATGAGAACGCGAGATCTCCGCAACCCATCTTCTGACAACATGTTTTCAAATCGCTTGCCGTCTAAACGCCCCAAGAGCAGGGATAGACAATTTAAGAAAAACTTTATAGTCTCTATTCCACTATCCTTATTCTCAGTATACTCTTCAGTGTGGTTCTCTGCATAAAACTGCATACGAGGTTTATTAGGACCTGAACTCCAACAGAATCAAAGTACACATGCGATCGTATTTATTGAAACCTCATTGCCTCATCTAGGATGTCAAGTGAAAGAAAAATCATATGTCACACTATTTTATTATGTTGTCTACAAGAAATTCAGATCCTGATAAGTAGCTCGGTGCCAATGTTTGATTTTTCCTTAATGTGCTATTCAGATAAACTACATTCAAGAAGAGCTAATCTTTTTAACAAAATGTACCCCCATGACAGTCCCCAGTAAATCATCACCCAGTGTTGGTCATCATCCAAAAAGGATGCACAATGCCATCTGAATAAGTTGCTGGAAGAAGTTAACCACATTGAAATGATTCAAGTCTCATTAGAAGGGTAGATTTCATGACGCAGCTGAACACAGATACCATGTCACCATGTACATGTTTAGCCTTCAACGTCTGATACTATGCCACAGCACTAGTCAAATATGTAACCACATTTTTTGTGGGATCCTTCCCAAGAACCACATTGACACCTGATGACTATGTCCACACAAAGGAACACAATAAGCAAGTCAAATCTTCGCAGGCATGAGAAGGGAGATCAGACATGCTTGGGCACGAGTTATGGAATCACGTTGGACCTCAGTAGGTCATGATCATAGTTATTGGTTTTGACATGAACTTTTGGCCTAGGCATGTGCCTTCTAAACATATCTCCCCGCGTATATTCAGCGTACCAGAGATCCAATTGTAGCACATTTGCGATGGAATTAAGGTGCTCATATAAATCTTCCTCAAAAACGGATATAGTCTTCAAGCATGCTCTACACTAGGAAGCACCTTTACACAGCGGGCATCGTTTTCCTGATTAAATTTCCTCCAGATTCCAGTACTAACAAACATAATTGCAACTACCAGAAGTCATACTTGCAGAATCTACTAATCCAGACATTCTAGATTTCTATCTGTTGAGGATTTAAGTAATAAAGCTACCCCTCTCCCAAACAGCTTAAGCTTTTGATGTAGGAGCATACTCAGGAGATGAAAAGTCTATTTGGATTTTTTTTTCTTCTTGTGTTAGTCTTTGAAGACATTTAACTTCTATGTCTTGTAAATGTGTGTTGACTGTGTTGGAATACAGTTTGCTTTGGAAAGTCTTAAAGCAATAAGTGTCTAGAGGGTAAACATAGAGTCATCTATTGTAATCTCTCTATATATCTTTGTAAATGAAATCTGCTGGCAGTTTTTGAGGAATCTAAAATATTGTGCAAGTTCTCTTCTTGCTTGGAGTGAGTGAGTCCTCCTAATATCAAGTGTGTGGCTTCGTCACATGTCTTCTGCGATTAGCAACGTCAAGTGACTTCCATGGCATCCCGGGACTCTGCCTTCTCTCTTAGTTGGGACCTTTCGGTTCAGCTATCCTCGCTGGTTTTAGCCGGCATGAGCATCACCAGGAGTTGGTGGTTAACAATCTAGTATGGTGTCAGAGAAGTGTTCAAACCTCTCCATCTCCCTCTCCCTCTCCCTCTCCCTCTCCCTCTCCCTCCCTCCTTAAGCTTTTATATGAGTCAGCAGTTCACATTCTAGTACTATCTATCTTCATAGTTGCACATCTACACCTACTAATCCAGCCATTTTCCAACGGTAACTTGCGCCCAAATACATTTTATACAATTTTATCATTTGCACATGTATAAACCACACAAATCATACAAACAGGAATTACTTGGCTGGAAAAATGCTGAGAATATGGGTAAAGGTAAACTTAACCTGAATCCCAGACAGGTATTGGTCCAATAATTCTTTGTAGTGCTGAGAACTCTGGTAGTCTTCCAAGTGCATCAACATGCCATAATATTTCCAACAAGAAGAGAGAAGTAAAACTCCAGTATTTAGCATGTGTGACCCTGCCTTTCATGTCAAAAAAACACAAATACTTACAAAGAGGAATTAAAACGTATGGGGACATGAAATGCTTTAATATGTTATAGAAGTAACACCAGCCTCATTTTGAACGTGCGCATGGCTCCCTTTTATGCCCTGCAACCACTTGAGCACTCTGTCCAATCCTTCAGCATGTAAAGACCGGCTTTTTCTGCTCCACTGCATACCATGATGAAAATAAAACTGTTATTCGAGATATTCGAGCTTCGACTAGCTAAACAGGAAAACAAATCAAGTTCTGCAGCAAGTAACATGCATTATTGAATTCAAACCGCAATATCCTGTGTATGTACTTTCTATGGTAGATTTTCATATTCTACCATAGTGCATAGGGTTCTTCCACTTTATTTAATTAATTCATACAGATCGTTGATACTGGAAAATTAGTTTTCTTTCTTCTGTCCCAGCCCGTGATCTAAAGGCGTCGCACATACACCCTAGTGCATGTTTTTCTAAGCTGAGGGTATCCTTCAAGAGCAGGGGAATTTCCTGACATTTCTGATTGGGTATCTTGTAATTCTAATAACTTCTTTTGTGCGCATGCCAGCAACCATTTGTTATATAATTACAAACCGTCCAAGCATCAATAACAATCTACTGATGCAAGTTTATAAGCACCCAAAGATAAAACAGGAAAACATCTCTAGAACTATGGATGGCGGTGCTTGTTAGAGAAGACGTAGAACACCTTGGCAAAAACATAATGAAGAACACCAGACTGTTATAACCTGAGGAACCAAGGCTATTCAGAAAAAAAAATAAAAATGAAACCCTAAGGTCCATGACATAACTGGAAACAGAATTAGTTTACTTCTGATCAGATTGGAGGTTTTATGAAATAGAGGAACATGCATCCTATCTGACTTTCACAAAAATACAGCCTTATTATGTCCATGAGGACCCAAGGCTATTCGGAAAAAGAAAAAAAAAAACTATTGCAGCAGAAGGACGTAGAATGGATCAAACACGAGAATGTCAAACGATATACTACCACCAGCTTCTATTCCGCAGAGCACAGACTTGATTCACATGTCCAGAAAATCCATAGCCTGGAGAACGTCCACAATTGAATTGGCCAAAGCAGTGAGGCCAATTTCTCCACCCTCGTAACTCGCGTAAAGTAACTCCATCCCTTCATTAAGGGAGCCAATGGAGCTTGGTGCCCAAGGTTTAACCATTTTCATCACCATTGTTCGGAGAGCATTAGGCAAAAAAACATGGTCGCAAGGAAAATTGAAAGATTCCCAAGCAAAACTTTGAAGTTAAAGTAGGTGCGTAATAGGATTAAAATTGTTCATGGTTCCAACATCAAGTCTAAATACACCATGCTATCCTGTGTTTGGTAAAACTCAACCCCAAGGGCTGGTTAATGAGATGCCTTCAAGCTTATATATACAAAACTGTGTAGTTGGAGCAACCAATGACAAATAGAAAAGGGTAATCAAATCAAAGATCTGGTAGAGAATTTCGTAACATACAGCAATGAGTCTCTGCACAAGAATAATAAGTTCATCTAAATGATCCCAAAGCAATAAATTCATCTCCACTGAGACTTCAGGACATCTACTAGCTGGTTTCAATCTCTTTTCTCCAGGCACCCAGGTAGTTGGAAGGCTTGATAAATTTGAATTCGATTGTTTAGGCTTTTCATCTGAACCATTGGAAAATAGATCTTTTTTTGTCAAAGCTGTAGTGAGAGCTAAAGTGCAATCAGCAGCAGCCACTGCCAGGTGAGTTGGCAACTCAAAACCCCCCTGCAAAGTGCTACAACTACAAGGATCAAACATTTTTAAACAAAAACATAGGAATGGATTTTCAAAAAAAATTAGAGTCAACACAAGCATGTAACACTAAGCTAACTAGTAACATTACATCAAGAACTTCAGCATACTAAAGCACAAAGATGGCACACAAGCATCATTTGAGCTCTCAGATTGCCTCAGAGGACCAATTGCTCTAGTCTCACAATAACCATATCCTGAAGATGATTATCATCTCATATAATAAACAACGATGCTTTGAATTCTTTTCTTAAACGCAAATGTTATCTCATCACTGTTGAGATCAAGACAATGGTCTCATCTCACTCTCAGCAATAATTGACGATTAAAAACCTAAGCCTTACCACAACTTTCACGAGCCCTCTAGCACCACCTAGAATTGATGTTAACAACTAAACAAACAGGTTAGCTGTCAACTTCACCGTCTAACCAAGTAATTTCCGTGACAAAAACAAGCTGCTCAAAAGAAAGCCAGTGAATTCAATGAGCCTGTTTTAATTAGTCTACTGACAATATGAATTATGGTGCATAAGTAAGTTTCACTTGTACCACTGCAGCTTTAAACAATGTGGAAGGTGATCACTAGCAATAATATCCGCTTTCTGCATATTGCAAGGATCTGTAGCCTTATGTTATTTAACTCCACTTTCAACTTGAACTTGAACTGTCCAAATAAGGTGTATTCAACAATAAAAATGTGTCCCATCAGTTACTTATAACCATCGTTGCTGCCTCTGAGGTGGCAGGAGATACCACTCATCTGAACAACTCAATAGTGCACCTAGCAGCCCATTTTGGCAGTCCGTGACGAGAAGTAATGAAAATGCATACCAAGTAGAATTAAATAAACAAAACAGGGACACAAATAGAGCTCCCATTCCAGAAAGTGCCAATATTGTGGAATAATAGAGATAATTGAAAGTCTACGAATTCAAAACTAAGTCAAGATCAAAATTTACAAAATCTTATTCCAAAGCCAATCTGAAGGCCTACAGGCCACATGTAAGTACTTTTAGCAGAAGGTAGTCTCATTAGCTTCTAAGCTCAATCTAAAGGCATCTTCAGACAATATCTTTGGACATGGATGCGTCAAAACAATTTAACATTTAAGCTTGAGACAAGGTTAATGCTTAACAGGAACAAATGATAACAGAAACTGCCAACATAAAGCTAACAGTCAACATACAGCCAACAGAATAATTCTTCAGAAACAATTCCCACTTAATGTTGAGCTTCTATTTGACTAGTTGCACAAAGTTCACAGGCAAAAAGTTCAGTTCAATTGGCATCAAGTTGCCAAACCTCCAAAGACGTGAACACAATTAGAGGTATCACATCTGATAAGAAATTTTTGTCAACCTTGCATACAGATTTGTTGAGGGACGGAACTAGCACTCACGGAACAAGACAATCTGTGCATAATAAACTAGCCAACCAGTCACTCTCTCCATGACTCATGGAACATAATAAAAAAATAAAAAATATTGGTCTTAGGTCCATTATGTGAATTTCATAAGCCCACAAGTCCACCTATTAGTTTTGCAAGGTGTCAAGTACAATTTAAAAAGATCATAGTAGGCCCAATCCACTCCCTAGGGTAGGGAACCCTAGGGTTTAGGCACTTTCATAGGGTTTTAGGGTGCACTTTCCTATTATAGGGATTGGGTACCCTGGGGTAGGGTACCCTAGGGTTTAGGCACTTTCATAGGGTTTTCGGGTGCACTTTCCTATTATAGGGTTTTAGTGGTTTAGGAGCTTTCATGGAGTTTAGGGTTTTAGGCACTTTCATAGGGTACCCTAGGGTTTAGGTTACGAGTGTGGACTTGTGGGCTTACAAAACTAATAGGTGGACTTCTGGGCTTATGAAATCTCTAAAGTGGACCAATCACCAAATCTAAAAAAAAATGCACTGAGACGGATCCAACTGGCTGGTTTTCTTCCACTCCTAGATGAACATTTTTTATCAATCTTAAAACAGAAGATTGTCACTTGGATCTCCTTAACCGAGAAAACCTTAGTGATGAATTGTAGAAACTAATGCTGTGTTTGGTTTGGTTTTTGAAAAATAGTAGGGGTAATAAGTGGAGAGAGATAGAGAGAGAAATGTTAGAAGTAGGAGAATCTAGGCGGAATTTTTTGAAAAGCAAAGAAAACACAGCATAATATAACCAAACCGAGCATTAAGTCCCAATCAATTGGGGTCAGCTACATGAATCTTTTTTCTCCAATGAGCTATGTTAAGGGCCACTTGTTCACTCAAACCTATTAGACTCATATCTTTGCGCACAACAGCATTTTCTCGTTATCATATTTGGATTCATGTCATAAAGATCTGACGGGTTTTTTTACGTGCTGGCTATTAGCTACCTAACGCACAACTTTCCTCCTTTGTCCGGGCTTGGAACTGACTGGGAAAGAAAGATAAGACTCTAAGCACGAACCAGGCGGAGTTAATTGTAGAAACTAATATACTAAAACAAATTAAAGAAAAGGGCTATATAAACCATGTCCACATGAAATAGCGGTGTCTCACTTAAACCAAGTCAATACAAACAATCACAAGTATAAAACGACGGAAAGAGGTAAGGCTATTTGAATCCCAAGTATCTCTACTAAACTACTACCACTATCTCAAAACACTTCATGCGGAAAAAGGAAAAAGAAAAAAAAAGATGAGCATACGAATTCTCGTATTGAATTTTTTAGGGTAAAGCTTCCCTTTCTTTTTTCTTTTCGTATGTTCCTACTCTTTTCTTTCACACGAAAAAGGACAAAGAAGAAATATTACATCAACAAACAAATCTTCAGCAACTTGCCATGTGCTCCGCAGTGTGCAATGAAAGAATCCTCCTTAGTTAATGGGAAACCCAATTGTCGTTGTCTAGCAAGGACTAAAGCAAATAAAATATGAACGAACAGCACATAGACTCTATGAAATCGTGCAAATGGATAAGACTACACCAAAATAAGAATAGAGGCTGAAATCTGCACAGAATAAACACCATGTAGTGGCAAAATGGAGTTGGTACATGTGGGCCACAACAAGTTGTGTAAGAGATTGGTACTGAAAGACTAAACAGCAGCACATTGACTGCACTGAAACCATGATAAATAAACTAAAGATAACTTATCAAATAAAGAGCGATATAGATAGTAAAGACAAGATTTACATTGTTCGCGTATGATGGCTCACCGCCACATCAGAAAGTTAATGGCACTCTCACACTACAGAAACGAATACAGTTAAATTGAACATAAAAGAAGAGATAGAAACAAGGTTACAGAAATATTTCCCTCTTTGACTATATATTGTGGCATCCACCAATAACGGATGTAATCCAATAGTTCCAGCACAACGGGCTCATGATATGGCAGAAGTAGAATAACCACATGTCTTGCATCATTACCAGTCTAACCTCTTGACTTCTCTAACCTGAGCTGCTATGTAGCACCGACACTCCAAAAGGGCGCCGTGTCCACGTATTGGACACGGGGACACGTATTGGACACGCCACGTGGCGTGTCCAATAATTTTTATTATTTTTTGATAGGGGACACGGCGGGGACACAGCTGGGGGTCAAAACGTAATATTTTTTAAATTTTTGGGGGTTAATATGAAATTATTCAAAACATTTGGGTTAAACTGTAATTATGCCTTTGAAAAAAATGTATACAATTTGTGAAATTATTCATATACAATGGTTCATAAATTTTTTTTTTATAAATGTACATATATTTATTTTTTATTTATTTATACACGTGGCGTGTCCTCCGCCGTGTCCATGTCCCCATTTTTTTAGAATTGCCGTGTCCCGTGTCCGTGTCCGTGTCCGTATCCGTATCCGTGTCCGTGTCCGTGTCCGTGCTACATAGCTGAGCTGCTTTTCTCTAATTACATCCTATTCAGTTCATAACAATTGGTAATGACTTTACATATACAGTTTTCCTTGTCTTTGTATGGGTCCTTCTAGCTATTAATCTAGACTGAACCCACAAGTTTCCTATTTCTCATATTAAGTTGGTATTTACCAATGATAACGCCACAAAGAAAAGTGAGAAAGAAGCCAAGATAAAGTCACCAAGATGGAACGACACATCACAATATCAGATAACTTCAAAAAAAAAAACCTTTTCGGTAGAATTCGAAATTCACTAATGGTCGTACCATCAGGAATTGATATAGTTTGAGCATGAGAAATGAGACTGCAGAGGTAGTGGCAGCCTCACCAAGACCGTTCATCAGAGCATCAAGCATGCAACAGATATTAAAGAAAAACACAGAGACAGAAATTTGCTTCAATTTGCAGCTACAAGAATAGTTATCAGACGCCCCTTGGGCATATAACTTGGTGTAAAACGATATACCTTCCATTGCATACAACAGATACAAGATGTGTGATGCACGAAGAAAAAATCTTGAGTAGTGAAGAGTACTTCTGCTTTAGTCCTGCATTAAGAAAAATTACTCTATCACTCCTAGCAGATAGGGGAGACAGCGACGGCTAAAATCTTTCAACAACAGAAACTAAGAAATGCAAATATTTTCTCATGACTAGAAGACATATAACTTCTTTCCCTTGTCTTTCTCCCGCCGCGAGTCCAAAATGTAACTAATGCCTAATCAAAGCATTTGACTTGGCCAAGAAACGATATCCTTCAACCAGCTGTTCAGGCTTCATTTATCCCAAAAATGCTGCTGAGTGCTGACAATATGGTATCAAACTAATTCAGACAAAGAAGCATCAAAGACGGGAATTCTTACTGTGTAGCTCGGTTGCGTAGAAGGAAACAGAACCGAACTGTATACTGTTGTCTTAATAAACCAGTTGAGCACCAAAATCATATTGTTCTTGTTTCTTAATTACTTAAGAGTTAAAACCAATATCGTTGTACAAAAACAAAACCCAGATACAGCAACAAAACAACAAGCTTCAAAACTGATTTCACATGACTTCAAAATAAACCAGTAGAGCTGAACAACAAAGCTGGATAGAAATTCTTTGGAGGCATCCCGAAGGTGTTGGAGTCGCCTGCAATTATTCGTTCAGGACTCACAGAATCCAGAGAGCATTATCGGTGGCAGCTCTCTAGAGCATATGCAAGGCCAGTAGAAGAACATATCTTTGGAGTTGGAGGTAAGGTGCTCGGTTGCTTTTTAAGAGGTGAGGTGCCCAGTTGCTCCTTGGGAGGATGCTAATTGACCAGATAACCCCTTCCTCCTTGGGAGGAGATATCTTTTGTCGGATGGCCCCTCGAGAGCATTTATCCTTGCCTAGGTGTCCCCTTTCCCCGAGAGAGGAAGTATCCTTGCCCAAAGGCCCCCTTCTTCCGTATGGGAGGTATATTTGGCCGGATGGGCCCTTCCTAAACCTCCAAAAATCAAGAAACTTGAGGGACGTTATGCGGTAAAACAACGCCTACAAGTCAAACCTGGAGGACATCAGAGAAGGTAGCCCTAAAGATGCAATTCAATTTCTGTCACACAAAAGATAGATGGTGGGAAATTATGTCTATGAATGCAGGTGGACCTCCACAACCCAAAGAAAAGCACAAGTTTCTAAAAATGAACTTTGAAATACATCTTGGTCCAACATAACTTTATGGTGTTGCATTGGAAAGCTACAAGAACGTGAGAAGCATCAACCCCTCCGTATCGGCACCGCTCCAAATTTAACATTTTTTTTGTATGACACTGTTACTTATAGCTATAGTTAACATTCAGATTGAGTATATAGCTATATTTATGACATAACAAGTAAACCTTGTCAAATACATGGGATCGGCTACATGAATCTTATTTCACCACTCCCTAGTTGAAGACTGGGATATCTAAACCGCTTTATGTACTCTATTTGCGATCAGGTTCAAGGATTCATTGAACTTGCAACAAAAGCCAATACCAAGCTGTGCCTAAAGATATTTTTGAAGTTGGATTCAGAAAGATTAGGAGGAGGGTTGTCCTACACCCAAACACTCATTACGCATCCCTGAAAAGGATACCCATGTTGAAGGAAACTAAAAGTCACATTCAACTGACATGATTTCTATCCTTAGAAACTTCCAAGCACATATAATACGCAAATATGTAAAAAGGCACTTGTCACATTACCATTATTTTCTAACTGCTTCGTCTTGATCTCATACCCTACAAGACCACGTACTAGCATACACCAGCCAAGAGCAATATAACGATCCTCTTTTCTCATGATGATGCTGGCAAGATTTGTTGCAAGAGCTTGGAAAATAACTTCATCTTGGAAGAGCCAATTAAAAAGTATCATTGCTTGGTTGCCATACTTTGATTCCTTGTATTTCAATGACTGGTAAAAGCTAAAGGGTATCAATGGCAATTCTAAAATGACTAAGAGATCAATAGAACTGCTGTAATAGTAAATAAATAAATAAGACACTAAGATATGGGTGAATAAAGAAGGAACTTGCAATCAGTAAATAGATAGGACAAGGAATGGGCAGCATGATATCTTGCATGGAAATATAATGCACCCCATAAACCCAACAAAAGAGAAAAGATCAAAGGAAGCGAGAGAAAGAATCAGGAGAATTCATTTGGTAGCCATTCACGTAAAAGCAATGGCAGAAATGAAATACCAAGTGGTACCTTGGGAACCTAAAAGCGCCAAAGAAACCTTATCTTGGTACAAGGTCCACGAAGAACCAAAAAAGAAGACCTCTTCCCAACAAAACCAAAACCCTTCTTTCTATCCAACAGCGTGGGACCTTTGGCAGTAGATCCCTTATGGCTTAGAATGGAGTAGGTCTTCCCAGAGTGCATGTTAAAGTTTCTTTATTGTTGCCGTTCAAAAAAAAAAAGTTTATTTATTGTTTGAGAGGCATTGAGGTGGGGAAGAGCAGAAGGAACTTTTGGGAAATGAACCCTCTTTGTTTGAAGTGGTTAATTTGACGGGATAGGAATCGATCATATTCTTTATGGGCTTATAGTCTCAACAGTTCTCTTGCTAGTAATTTGCTTTGTTTGGGAGCCGAGAGTTCAGTCCTCTCAACCAATTTTCTTGATATGATTTCCTCAACAATCATGTGTATGCAACCTTCTTGTTATTGGCCTCTTTTCGTATACGGGTGGCCTTGCCATTATGAGAATTTATTTACCAAAAATACTAATTGAAGTTATTGAACCATTCCATAAATCAACAGACGGATCGGGCCTTCTTGTTTTTGGCCTCTTTTTGTAGATGGGTGGCCTGTTGGAAACTTATTGACTAATAAAACTACTAATATTACACTGCCATAAGTCAACAAAGGTAAGCAATATAACCAGTACTCAATACCGCATACATTTCCAGACTACCAGATTCCATAGTTAATAAGATATCTCACTTCCTGACACAGCCAGAAATCAAAATCGTAGCACCTGACTTAAAAGGCTGTTGACAATATCATGGCATATGTTTCATAACAAATGTGTCCTTCATCATGTTTAACTAACTGCAAGATGGAATGACAAGTGGAAGTCCAGAACGATACATACATGTTCAATCATGGGAACAAGAACTCCATCCATTGTCTCTTCCCTCTTAGCTGCATCTGTCACATAAGAGTGAAGAATCCGTAGTGATTCTTCCAAAGAAGCTGCAAAGTAATAAAACCATGTTAAAATCATTTCTACTTCCAATCACATACAATGAGAAAATCACATTATAATGAGTCTCCCTCTCCCTCTCCCTCTCTCACACTCACACATACAATGAGAAAATCACATTATAATGCCTTTCATACCAATGTCTAATGGGGAATGGCCACGAACACCATGTGGTGGTGCTCCACGAGCACTGAATCATCACTCACACCACTTGGTGACGAACTTTATAAAATTGCACAAAAAGTGCTACGACTCTGTTTTCTTTAAAAGGGTCGAGAGGGGGCAACCAGACTTAGCAGCCCTCCTTGGGGAGGACCGTTTGGTGGTTGCAAAGTAGTTTAAAAGTGGGATGTTCTTCCATTACCAATCACGTGTTGCCATGCAAGCGGGTGTGGTAGGCATTGTGTCCCACTAGCCCTTGGTGAGGCGATAGTTGTTATGGCTCTTTGATCCCTTCCGGGCCCAACTAATCATTGTATGAACGAATTTAGAGAGAGAAAGAATTGAGCGTGAGAATATCTCATCTGATTTCATTAACAGAGAAAAGGGGGATATATACAACCCTACAATACAAATGACTAAAGTACCCTTTTGTACAAAGAATCTAACAAATAGCACCCTAGCTAAGACAATCTAATCAACTGAGACATGTCTCATTACATGTTAGCCAATACAACCTAACACTCCCCCTCAAGTTGGTGCATAGATATTAATCATGCCCAACTTGGAGAGGATACGATGGAACACCTTACTACTAAGACCTTTAGTAAACACATCAGCTAATTGGTCCTCGGATCTCACATAAAGCATGCATATTACACCACTGCTCAGCTTCTCTTTGATAAAGTGTCTATCAATCTCTATATGCTTTGTCCGATCATGTTGAACAGGGTTATGAGCGATATTGATAGCAGCCTTGTTATCACAGTACAGCCTCATAGAACTGTGATCAATAATTCCCAAATCATGCAAAAAGGTTTGAAGCCATAAAAGCTCACAAACACCATGTGCCATGGCTCTATACTCTGCTTCTGCACTTGACCTCGCTACCACAGATTGTTTTTTGCTTCTCCACGTAACTAAATTCCCACCAAGGAAAGTGCAATAGCCAGAGGTAGAACGTCTATCATCAATTGATCCTGCCCAGTCTGCATCAGTGAAGGATTCCAACCTCAAATGACCATGGTTTGAAAACAAAATACCTTTGCCTGGAGAGGATTTTAGGTACCTCAAGATACGATAAACAGTATCAAGATGAAAAGAACGAGGGTCATGCATAAATTGACTGACAACTCCCACCGCATAAGAAATATCTGGACGTGTGTGAGATAAGTATATCAGACGACCCACAAGTCTCTGATATCTTTCCTTATCCGTATGCTCTCCCACGCTGCCAAGATGATGATTGACCTCAATAGGAGTGTCAGCGGGCTTGCACCCCAGCATCCCTGTCTCCTCCAAGAGGTCAAGAATATATTTCCTTTGGGAGATGAAGATCCCTTTCTCAGATCTAGCCACCTCCATGCCAAGAAAGTATTGCATCGCCCCCAGCTCCTTAATTTCAAATTCCTTGGCAAGAAGAACTTTAAGCATCTGAAGCTCATTCACATCATCACCTGTCATAATTATGTCATCCACATAAACTATAAGGATGGCAATCTTACCATCACTCCTCTTGGTGAACATAGTATGATCAGCATGACTCTGCGTGTATCCAAGTTTCAACATGGCCTTGAGAAATCTGTCAAACCACGCTCTTGGTGATTGTTTCAAGCCATAGAGAGCCTTCTTCAACCTACACACCTTGCCCTCAGTGGTAGGGGAAGAAAAACCAGGTGGTATATCCATATACACCTCTTCTTCCAAATCACCATGAAGAAAAGCATTCTTCACATCAAACTGTTGAAGTGGCCAGTTTAGAGTAGCAGCACAGGACAACAAGGTGCGAATAGAGTTCATCTTGGCCACTGGAGCAAAGGTTTCTTCATAGTCAATGCCATATGTCTGAGTATAGCCTTTGGCAACCAATCTTGCCTTGTACCTCTCAACAGTGCCATCAGCTTTATGCTTAACCGTGAACACCCATTTACATCCCACTGCATTCTTTCCCCGAGGAAGAGACACTAACTCCCAGGTGCCATTTTTCTTCAAGGCCTTCATCTCCTCTACCATAGCTTCATTCCACTTAGGAGTTGTAAAAGCTTCCTTCCAACCCTGTGGAATAGGTATAGAAGAAAGAGAAGAAAGAAAGGTAGAGTACGAAGGAGACAGACGAGAATATGAAACAAATTGCGAAATGGAATGTTGGGTACATAATCGAGCCGGCACTTTATGTGTACGAATTGGCTTTCTATGAGCAATAGGCACATCAAGATCATCAAAAGGAAGGGATATAGAGGAAGGAGATTTACCAGAAGACTCAGCTGAAGCGTCAGGAACTAGAACTGGTGATGATGATTGGTATTGTGGTAATGCATCAGGTTGGCCCTTTTTCTTGCGAGTGAAAGTTTTTAACTCAGGTCTGTCCAATCTTTCTCTTGCATCCGGCATTACTCTTTCTCCAGATTCAGGTTCCTCTCTCTCCCTTTCAGGATTACTAATGCTGGGAGATGCCTCCTCCCCCTCACCAATGTTCTCTCCTGTAACAACATTCTCCCCCTCACTAACAGTTGGGGGAAATGACCACAAATCAAAATCACAAGGTGTCAACATCTCTTCCCCTCTAGAACTCTCCCCCTGAAGAGATGGGGACGAGAGAGGGTAGAAGGGTTGGTGTTCCCAAAAGGTGACATCCATTGAAACAAATTTCTTTCGAAAAAGAGGGTCATAGCAATGATACCCCTTTTGAGTGGGAGAGTAGCCAAGGAAAATGCATTTACGAGCTTTAGGATCTAACTTTCCACCGGGGTGGTGAGGAGCATGCACATAACAAACACAACCAAAAACCTTAGGAGGAAGAGTAGAGACCCGAAAGTTACCAGGAAGGAAATCCAAGGGAGTCCGGAATTGAAGAACACTGGAGGGCATTCGATTAATAAGATAAGAAGCTGTAAGGATGGCCTCGCCCCAAAAATGTTTAGGAACATTCATAGTAAACATAAGAGACCGAGCCACCTCAGCAAGATGCCGGTTCTTCCTTTCCGCAACTCCATTTTGCTGCGGTGTACCCACACAAGTAGTTTGGAAAAGAATGCCATTGCCATCAAGATATGACTTGAAGGGACCGTTCATATATTCAGTCCCATTGTCACAACGAAGTATCTTGATGTTGGTATCAAATTGTGTGTGCACCATCTTATGAAAAGACTGAAAGCATGAGAAAACTTCATTTTTTGCTCGGAGTAGATACACCCAAGTTATACGAGAATGACAATCAATAAAGGTAACAAAATAGCGATAACCAGAAATAGAGGTAATGGGGGAAGGACCCCAGACATCAGTGTGGACAACCATAAAAGGAGAAGCACTCCTCTGATGAACCGGAGCATAAAAAGAACGTCTATGTTTCGCAAGTTCACAAGCTTCACAAAAGAACCTACTTCTAGAACATCGGTTAGTTAAAGTAGGAAAAAGTTTCTCCAAAACACCAAAAGAAGGATGGCCAAGTCTACGGTGCCACTGATGCAATAAAGGAAGAGCTGAACCCGTATCCGCCTCAAGAGCATGACCCATGGAGGAGGGTGTAAGAGATGAACAAGGCACAGACTCCAAAAAATACAGGCCATCCTGAGCTCTACCAGTACCAATCGTCTTTCCCGTTCCCAGTTCCTGAAAGACACAATGAGTGGGAAAAAATGTTACTGAACAATTCAAAGATTGTGTGAGACTACTAACAGATATAAGATTAGTAGTAAAATTTGGAACATGGAGAACGGAAGAAAGGGGTAAGGTAGGTGAGTAGCGAATGGAACCTTTCCCTGAAATAGCAGATAGGGATCCATCAGCTACTCGAACTTTGTCCTTACCGGAGCAAGTGGAGTAGGAGTCAAAAAAGGAAGAGCAACCTGTCATATGGTCCGTGGCACCCGAATCGATTATCCAAGGAACAGAGATAGAAGCTGTAGAAATATTAGCTTGTATACCTGAGTTGGCAAAGTGGGAGGAAGTAGTGGAATTAGAAGCAATAGAGGATGGAGGGCCTTGGCTACTCATTAGCCGCCTGAGAGCTTGCATCTCTTCGAGAGAAAAGGAATCACACACATCAGACATAGAGTCACCAGCAGACTCTGTGGCATTGGCATAAGAGCGCACAGAACCACCATTACGACCACCTCGGCGTCCCCGTGAGTTAGGTTTACCATGTAACTTCCAACAGTATTCCCTGGTATGACCAGTTTTATCACAATATTCACAATGAAGTGAGGCTCGATCAACCGAAATACCTTTGGCTTTCAACTGGCTCTGTCCTGTTTTACCATCCCGTGGAAAATGAATGGATACCAAGGCTGAGTGATCTGGAGTGGATGCCATCAAGTGAGGAGCCATAGAATTTCTCCGAGTCTCCTCTTGCTGGATACTTGCATAAGCCTCTCCAAGAGAGGGAAGAGGGGTACGACTCAGCACATGCCCACGGTGCTGATCATAATCCACATCAAGACCTGCCATAAAGTCATAAACACAATCTTTCCCAACCATTTGTTGGAAAGCAGCTGCATCAGTAGCACAAACAGGCCGATAACTTTGATAAAAATCAAGTGCCTGCCAGAGCCCCATTATCTCGGCATAATAGTCAGCAACTGGTCGATTGTTTTGCACAACGGCCTTGAGTTTCTTCCTCAACTCAAAAATTTGGGCGTCATTCCCTTTTTGAGAATAAGTCTCTGCCACGGCATCCCAAACCTGCTTTGGCGTATCAAGATACATAAAGCTATTCTGAATAGTAGAAGACATTGAATTAAACAGCCATGTCAAGACCAAGGCATTATGATTGGTCCATTTTGTGAGATCTGGTCCCTCCGTGGGTTTCACCACATTCTCAGTAAGGTAGTGTAGGAGACCCTTAGTGGTGATAGCCAATGTAAACGCACGCGACCAAAGTAGATAATTGGAACCATCTAACTTGACGCGGCAGATATTCATCGGAGTGTTGTCAAGAAAAGGACTATAACCCATTCCACTGTTTGAACTAGACTTACCAGTTCCTTCATTTGAAAATGGATTCTCCTCTGACATATTGAAGGCTCAAAAAACAGTGGACTGCCGAAAAAACAGAAGTTGCACAACTGAACAATACAAACACAAATCACTGTTCAAGTGCAGCAAACGCCCCCTAAATGGTGGGTTACGAGTAAACTAACCACAGGTTTCGAAACACATGAAAAAGGAACCTCGGATAACCAGGCCCAGTCACTTTCAGAAGCAAAGAGGCGGTAGCGGAAGCTTACAGAGATGATCAACAACAACAAACATAAAAAACGAGCACATACCAGATCTTGGAAGCAATAGGCAGCAG
Organism: Rhododendron henanense subsp. lingbaoense; assembly: GCA_020567845.1. Taxonomy (NCBI): domain Eukaryota; kingdom Viridiplantae; phylum Streptophyta; class Magnoliopsida; order Ericales; family Ericaceae; genus Rhododendron; species Rhododendron henanense. The sequence goes on from CM036317.1 coordinate 1,951,460, forward strand.
AAAAAAATACCCAATCGGCACCAGAAAACACTCAAAACGAGTCCAACCGGAGGCAGAAAGACCTCAAACGAGAACAACCTGGGTTCGCCGAAGTTCGCCGGAGGTCGCCGGTAGTCGGCGAGAGTCCAGGTGGGAAAAGATCTGGTGCCCTAGATCGTGATGCTCTGATACCATGAACGAATTTAGAGAGAGAAAGAATTGAGCGTGAGAATATCTCATCTGATTTCATTAACAGAGAAAAGGGGATATATACAGCCCTACAATACAAATGACTAAAGTACCCTTTTGTACAAATAATCTAACAAATAGCACCATAGCTAAGACAATCTAATCTACTGAGACATGTCTCATTACATGTTAGTCAATACAATCTAACATTGTAACTAATTGTAAGTCCTATGATTAGCTACAAATAAAGAAATCGCTACAAAAACGCACCAACAGAGCTTCTTTGGGGAGCAGAGTCGAGCTGAGAAACGGCGTCTTCGAGCTTCTTGGGGTGGGCACTGAGCAGAGTGCTCATCGCTCGACCGATCGTCGCCGATACCATCGAGTTGGACTCCGGTGACGTCCACATCGCCTGTTCTTGTTCCATAGTGCAAAAAACACTGATCAAAAACCCTAGCTGCTTATCAATTTGAAATTCGTGCGGGTGTTTTTGCGAGTGAGGGAAAGATTTTGGGAGCCGATCAGTTGAAACTCTGTGAAACTAGGGTTTTATTTTGGGAGAGATGTGTGGGACCCTTGAAAGGGTGTGTATTTTGGTGTGTAATTTTAGGTGTGGTTGTAAAATATTTCTAACCTCCTTTTCAAACCGACAGAAAATGACCCAATTGCTGCCCATGACCGAATCTCTCGCTTGAAGCTTCGAACTCCAAGAACTAAAAGCACTAATGCTTCTTCATCCACTTCCTCTAAAGACTACCCACCAATAAACCCAACTGCAGATTCCATTGAATAACCGATTGAGTAACCAATTCATTTTTGAACAAAACTACAGAAACATCTCCAACCTCCTCCTCTCTCTAACCCGATCAAGAACCCACCCCAAGGGCCTCCAAGTCCACGCCCACATCATCAAAACCGGATTCCAAGCAATCCCGCTCATTTCTCACTACCTTATCAACTTCTATTCGAAAACCCAGCTCCCACTAGACTCCCAACGAGTTTTCGAAGAGACCCAAGTGAAGTCTTCCACCTCTTGGAGCTCTGTCATTTCTTGTTTCGCGCAGAATGAGCTTCCTTGTTTCGCCATCGAGTTCTTTCGCCGAATGCTTGGTTTCGGTGTTAGGCCCGACGACCATATATTCCCCAGCGCCATGAAAGCTTCTGGGATGCTTTCGTGGCGTGAGTTTGGGAGATCGGTTCATTGTCTTGCTTTGAAAACTGGGTTTGATGGGGATGTGTTTGTGGGGAGTTCTGTTGTTGATATGTATGCGAAATGCCGGGAGATTAGAGATGCAAGGACAGTGTTCGATGGAATGCCGGTGAGAAATGTGGTTTCTTGGGGTGGCATGATATGTGGGTATACTCAATTGGGTGAGTATGAGGAGGCATTGAGGCTGTTTAAACAAGCATTGTGGGAGGGTTTGGATGTTAATGATTTCACTTTTTCGAGTGTAATACGGGTTTGTGGCAATTCTACTCTTCTTGAATTGGGAAAGCAAATACACGGTTTGTGCTTGAAGACGAGCTATGATTCATCGAGCTTTGTGGGTAGTTCTCTGGTTTCTTTGTACTCCAAGTGCGGAGTAATTGAAGGAGCTTACCAGGTTTTCGAAAAGATACCAGAAAGGAACCTAGGCATGTGGAATGCAATGCTTATTGCATGTGCTCAGCATGCACACATAGAAAAAGCGTTTGATTTGTTCAAACAGATGGAAAATGTGTGTATGAAACCGAATTTCATAACTTTCTTGTGTGTTCTATATGCTTGTAGCCACGCGGGACTCGTTGAAGAGGGGAAGCATTACTTTGAGCTAATGAAGGTGTATGGGATTGAACCAGGGGATCAGCATTATGCTTCCATGGTGGATTTGCTTGGGCGTGCTGGGAGATTACAGGATGCAGTTTCAATTATCAATGGAATGCCCATAAAACCAACAGAATCAGTGTGGGGAGCTTTATTGACTGGTTGTCGAATTCATAAGGATACAGAATTGGCAGTTTATGCAGTGGATAGGGTTTTTGAGTTGGGTCAGGTGAGCTCAGGAATGCACGTGCTATTGGCTAATGCTTATGCCGCTGTTGGAAGATATGAGGATGCAGCCAAAGCCAGGAAAATGCTGAGGGACCGAGGGGTGAAGAAGGAAACAGGTTTAAGTTGGGTTGAGCAGGGAAATTGTGTTCATACATTTGCTGCAGGGGATAGGCGTCACCCGATATCCGGTGAAATTTATCGGAAGTTGAAGGAATTGGGGGAAGAAATGGAGCATGCCGGTTATGTTGCGGATACCAGTTTTGTGCTGCGAGAAGTGGGCAGTGATGAGAAGAATCAGGCAATTAGATATCATAGCGAAAGACTGGCCATTGCATTTGGGCTCATTACTTTTCCACCCGAAAGACCGATTCGAGTGATGAAGAACTTGCGTGTGTGTGGTGATTGTCACACTGCAATAAAATTTATGTCCAAGTGCAGTGGGAGAGTAATTATTGTGAGGGATAACAATCGATTTCATCGATTTGAGGATGGGAAATGCTCATGTGGTGACTATTGGTGATTTAATTGTAGGAATATAATCACTTGGACCAATTTCTATTCGACTAGGAAATTAGAAAAGAAACACTTGTTGGAACCATCAATGGTTTCGACTCCAACACATTAGTGCACTTGGACCAATCTTTGTCGATAGGAATTTTTTAAAGGAAACACTTGTGCAAGTTTGCAACCAATGATGATTCAACTGTAACAAATTCGTGCAATTGAGCAGTTTTGGCATAAAATTTCTGTGTAAGATTCAGAAAAGGAAGGATGTTCCTTAAGTCTCCAATTCACAATGTTATCAGAATTTTATTTGGCATGTACGATTCTTGGGCAAGACTTCTTGCATTTGGCAGCCCGCCCTTATCTGAACTGTTATATGGGAAGCTTCCTCGTGCCCCTTGATTCTTACCATACAGATGATTTTGTGATGTCTTTCTCAACCATGGCAGTTTCAATATGCTATTTATATCCTGCTGTTTCTTTTTCATTGAATGTTTTTTTCCCTGCAAGCTAATCCATTACCAAAAGGCAAAAGCCACACAGAGAACAGAAGCCATGGGATAGCCATGACAACCACCAGAATTCACAGCTAAAAACAAACAGAAGACAAACTCCACAGAAGATAAAACACAGACTTTAATTGAACTATATCATCCTCGACATTTCATTGGACGTTTCTTGTAGTTACTTGGTCCGGTTTAGTAATTGGACATAATTCTCTATCCAGTCATAGTAGATGTAGTAATATCTCAGACATTTCATCCTGTGCTGTTTTATTTTTGAACATTATGTTGATTGAGCTTCTGAGGAATTTAGCTAGATGAAGGATTGGAATAAGTTCAGTTGACAGATTTAGCAGCTGCTTTAGCATACTGTATAGAACCTATAAAATGCTGATAGCTTGCTGGTAACCGTTTACAAGCTTATACTTTTTGCTCTTTCATGAAACATTGAGTGAAATGCATTGGTCTGTTCTATAGGTTGATCCCAGTTTTTGACATTTCAGATGATAAGTCACCTCCAACCTCTGTCCTTGACCCGTTAGCAGGACTCGACTATGCACTCCTGCAAGTTCAACTAGTGCTCACAGCCAATCATTTTTGCCTTTTGGGTTTTCAAATTGTACCTTCCTTAGACTAGGTTTGGAATAAACGAAGTTACTGCCCAGAGTTTGAGCTTTTCTCGGATGGAAGCTTGGTTAATTGTTGGTTCATTTTTCCTTAGTTGAATCCTTGAAATTGGAGCAGATTAGGTTTTTGAAGATTTTTCCTAATTTTATAGGATTTCTTGAAAGATTATTTTCTTTAGAGGCGGAGGGTAGTTGGAACACAATTTATATGGGCTTTGAATGAAGCTAAACTATTGAAAGTGAAAGAACGATTGAAATCAAAAAGAAAGAAATGCAGATCTTTTCATTCATTCCATTTTGTAAAAACTGCAGATAATATTAAACCTGTTAAGAGGCGTTGAGCAGCGAATGCTACCACTTTATGACCAATGACTCGGTTTCATGCCTTTACAACTAAATATCATAGCTTCATTAGGCCATTGATTTGGACATGAAAACTTAACCTTAGTTTTTGTGACAAATCAAGTTTGGCTTCTTGCACTTTGTGTTTTTTTCTAATGCAGACTGGTTCAAATCGTTCCTCAAATGTTATCAGCAAGTAGTTTTGCGTGCACTTTATATGAAAATAGATTTGGTCACACTGTATCAGACCCATCATATATATCAGCTAATATATTCACTCCGACGAAGGGACGTCGCCGACTAGGAGGTTGTTCATATGCTTTTGTGGTGGTGCATTGCAAGATTTCTGCTAGAGACAGGCTGATATGCACTCTAATTAGGAGCGGTTAGTTAGGATTGGCGGAAAAAGTTGTTAGGTGTTTTATCTGTTATAAAGAGAGGGGTGAGAGGAGTGAAGGGCATTCATTGATTTGTAATGTTGAGAATTGGGACAGAAAATTCCCCTGTTATGTTTCTTGATTGAATCACAGACCATCTCTTTCTTCTCCATTTCTATTAATTTCTCTTCCGTTTCCACTCTAATCTTCCACCATTCTTTCTTGGCAATTTCGGCAATTTTCTTACTTAGCTGCTCATAGCAGCATTCTTATCACAGTCTATACTTAATCCATGGGCTTGTTCTTTTCAACAAAAAAATTGCAACAACAAAAAAAAAACATCTGGCAATACATGGATGCGCCGGGGCGCAATTTGAGTGCACTTGAGTCGAACTTGGCAATACATGGATGCGCCCGGCCATAATTTGAGTGCGCCTGAGTCGGATTTGGCAACACATGGATGCACTCGGGCACAATTTTAGTGTGCTTGAGTCGCACTTGACATTACATGGATGCGTCCGGGGTGCAATTTTAGTGCGTTTGAGTCGCATTTGGCAATACATAAATGCACCTGGGCGCAATTTGAAACATATACAATTTGGATAAAAATTGCTCTTTGGCATACTTGAAAATGTGAGGCTAGAATCAGTTTGCAGAAGATTGACACCTGTTTGTGAATGAAGATCCATTGAAATATTACGAGAGAGAGAGAGAGAGAATCTAATGGGGACGACGACTGGTATTCGGGTTAGCAGCACGTACTGGCACTCATAACAAACTCGCATATAACAGACGCGAGCCTTAGTCAAAACAGCGTCGACTGGGTTTCCTTTAAAGCTCGCATTCTGAACTCACGTGGTTTTCCAAAACGACGCCGCCTGTGCCCATCAAGACTTCTCATTTTTAACCTGCGAAGTCTTTTGAAGACTGTTTGAGTCAAATTTTGATCTCATTACGACTTATCTTTATGATCTAAAGGGTTCATGTTTTAGATCTTTCGAAGGGGATAAATCATGTTGAAGATGGCATCAGTATAATCCCAATTGATACATAATCGGAGAGGATCAAAGAGAATTTGTTTTTATGAAAATAGGTCTGGCCATACTGGATCGAACCCAATTCCTTTTTCGAAAGCGTTTTAGGAACTGCAAAGTGAATTCGTCAAATTGTGATCTCATTTCGATTTACCTCCATGATCGAAATCGTTCAAGTTGTGTACACTGTCAAGAAGATAAACGATGTCAATGATCATTTGAATCGAATTTTTATTGATACATAATCGGAGATGATCAAATCAAATTTGTTTTTGTGAAAATAGATTTGGATACACTGTATCAAACCATTTTGTTAAAGGATAAATTCAATCCGGAGAAGGGACGCCGCCGACGGAGAGGTTTTCGTCCTCAACGGAGAGGTTGTTCAGCAGAAAAGGATTCTCACTCCATTGTAAAAGGTAACTCTTAATCTTCCAGTAAGCTAATTGTTCTTGGCAATAATATCGCAAAAATGGATTTCACCATAATCTCTTGATGATCTTTTTACACCTATTAATTTTAGGCAATTGCCAAGTATAAATGGATTACCTGTAAGAGCTGTTGGGAGCCCTGGTTTTCGGTAGAGATTAAATAGATTCTTAGAACGGAAATGATTGCTTTCAGATTAGACTTTATCACTTGAAGACAGATTTTTGTGTGAACTTCCAGCCTTCCTTCTACATAATTAATGTGACCAATACAGAAGAAAATAGGGAGAGTGAAGCTTTCTTTTGGTGCAGTTTATGAAACAGTCAGTATACAACTGTTCTTCATTTTGAGTTACCCAAAACCGAGGGGAATACACTGATTTCTTAGTTTGTCCAAGAATTTTCTTGAAAGTATTTGTCCATGCTCGCTTGCTCGAACTTCAAAAAATGCCCCCCCCTCCCTTTTTTTTTTTTTTTTCTCAGTAATGAGTTAGCGAAAATGTATGTATTCATAATTAGTACTGTGGTATCACGTTCTGTCGAGAAAGAACCTTACATAATGTAGTAAGTATGTAAATGGAGTTGCTTGGAGGGGGTGGCAGCTACGTGGCATGGTATTGCATCCATGGGTTAAAGGGATGAGTGGCAAATAATTTGGAGATTGTAACTTAGCGGAAGCGAGCTTGCATGATACTGAACTGGCAAAGAAGTTGTGGGACTTAGCTTGAGATTGAGTAACCAAAGTGCCCATGCTTCATAGACTACATGTTTGTGTTTACCCTATATTTCTTCCTCTTATTTTTCGGCCTTGAAAGGGAGAAGCTATTTTGCTCACCATCAACTTTTTGGTGTCAATTGCTGATATTCAAAACGTCAAGTTGGCTTGAAGTCCAAGGGGGGATATGGCGGATGAAGGAGATGATAGTGATGGATGGGATGAGGCTCCTCCTGTAATAGTAGGTGTATATCGGCATCTTTTCCCTAAGTTTTTTAATCATATGAAGTTTTTCTTTTGTTGTTGTTTGCGAGTTTTAAGTTCATATTACTTTGTCAATCGTTTTCGTGGGTTTTATTTCTCGTGGATAAAAGAAGGTTCATCAAATCTTGCACTTTGCTTAGAACTCGAGGAAAGAAGGAAAAACCGAATTTAAAACAGTTATTTTTCCTACTCTACTTGGTTCTTAGTAGTGGATAAAAAGGAAAAGAAGCAAAGAAGAAGTAGAGGGAAAACAATTTTCCGTCACTTATTTTTCCTGTTATTTTCTCACTCTCATTACATATTATTGGCTTACTCTTCTTTCCGAAATCAAACATAATAGATCAATTTTCTTTACCTTTTCCCCCCTAAGTTTACAGAATCAACCAAAGGCAAGATGTATCAAGGTTTCAATGTGTCATGGGGTGGTTTCAATGTTGGGTGTGTCTGAATGTGTCATGAGACTTATGTCATGTGGGTGAATCTTACTTGGGAGGGATGTCATGGGAATGGGATCATATATGTCATAGGGTGAACCTTCAATGTTGGTTATCCTGCTCCAAAGGGGTGTCATGGGGAAATTGAATTTGACATGGGGGATGGGTTCAACGCTAGGATTCTATTCATAAGGGGGTGTTTTGAGTAATGGATTTGAGTTTTATAGGGGTTAAATTGAGGCGGGATAAGTTCTGTAGGTGTGCCATCATGGGTATTGTCTTCGGTCATTGAGTTATGTGTTAAATCTTTGGTAAGTGAAATGAGGGTGTACGTGTCAAGGAGTCTTTGGGGTACACAATATTTGCTTCGGACTCTACATATCATGTCATATGGCATTTTGGATTATGGTTTGTACCTGCAGATGGGTGTCTAATTCTACATAGCATGGGTGGTGTATATTTCAAGGGTCATTTTGTCTATTTGTATTGGATCTGCTAAGCCAATTGGAGCATGTCAACTGCTGTTGTGGTCATCTTTGGGATCTCGGTCTATTCTCATGTCAATGATGCTGTGCCAAATGCAATGCCAATGCTTGACGATTTCCTAGTTCTAAAATAATGGGTTGCCCCAAGCGTAGGGCGGAAACCGACGTAGCATAATATCCGGTAAGTCCGGAGTCGAATCCACAGAGACGGTGATGTGTGTTGACTAAAAATTCGGATTTTACTAATTTAACGGGCTCTTAGGTAGCCACCCCTTGTCGGTTTGATTGAGATTAACTAAAACCTAGAAATTGATTGAACTTTTAAAATAATTAAAAGGAGGTACGGTCGTAGGATTCATAGCACTCGTAACCAGTCCGAATTAACCTGCTCTGTTAAAGTTCTTAAAAACGTTAATTTTAAGATTGCAAAAGATACCCCGAAAGATGCGAAACCCTGTGGTCGCCGTATACCCATGCGCAGCAGAGAATGAGTTTTGGTCCCCCATTCCCCCGTTCACATGGGCTCCGTCGATGCCCGGGTTCGTCTCACGAATGTTCTCAAATAACCTAAAATTGCTTTTTCATTATTTGAAAATAAGAGCAGTGTCCGAACTGGCCACGATGTGCTAATCACCCCGCGACCCTACCAATACGACTACTCGCTAATCATTATACATGAAAAAGAAGAAACCCTAATTTGAATCATACTTCTATTACGCGAGATGAAAAATAAACAAGAAATATGAACAAATCAAATATCAACGAATAACTTTTATAAAGAACTGAAATTAAAACGAATTACCGGAGTGCAAGTAATTAAACAAAGCTTTAAAAACTTGAAGGAAAAAGAACTTGGAAGAAACTAAACAATACTGAAACCAAAGAATGGCAGCCCCCGTCCCTTTTGATCTCGGCAGCCCCGTTCCGCTATTTTTTCCCGTGCGTGATGATTCCAAGAAGATACCACCGCCGCTTCCCTCTTTGTTTCGTCCGTGCCTGGGAATACTCGAGATGGCAGCCCTTCCTCTCTTTTTATATTGCTACCAATTTCTTGGCAGCCCTAAAATTCCCTTCTTGTTAATTGCCAGCCGAAAATTCCTTTGGAAGGCCCACCATCTAGTAAAACTAAACCGTGAACCATTGGGCCCACCTAGTCGACATAAGTCCAAGTCCAATTCTTTTACTTCCAGTGAACATTAATTCCGCCAATTTGACTTGCGATTAATTACTCCGATTGCAGTCCAGACATTCCACTTGATTGAATTCGAACGGACCAACGTCGAACACCGTTTAATATTTCAACTTTGCATATTTTTGTATCAAACCCTCCAAATACCTACAACACAAAAATAAGGCATAAAGCTCCGAATAATAATATAAATGAGACTTAATAAAGATGAATTAGGGGGCGCGTATGTGAACATTTACGCGCCTATCAGCCAACCTTTAATTTTGCAGATATAACGAGGAATGCAAGGCCTTGCTCTGCATTCCAACTAAGTAATTCGACCATCCGGCCACTTGCAGTCTCAATGGCATCAACTGATCATCATAAGATTCATAACAGTTTTCTTTGTGTTGTCCTTCACTTTTGATTGCATTTGTAGTTTAAGCCTATGGAAATAACAGCTATTATGAATGACTTTGCTGAACCTGGAACACTTGCACCAACTGGCTTGTACCTTTGTGGCACAAAAATATATGGTGATCCAAGGAGAAGCAGGGGTTGTCATAAGAGGAAAGAAGGTAATGAGGCAATTGACTCAGATACTATTTCTTTCATGCTTTGTTCTTATATAAAGAAAGCATTTTCAAATGTTTCAACTCTGAACCGGTTAGTTGGGATGCGGTTCTCTGCATGAGTCGTTATTGCCACCATGACCTGGTTCCGTGTTTGCAGAGTTGAATCAATGTCAGTTTGTGTTCTCTTCACTGGTATCTGGCAGCTTGCCTTTTCACTTAATTGACCAAATTACCGTGTACCTACGGGCTTTATTGTCCTGATTTGCGTTAACACGGATTGTAACGCCCTGATTTTCGGAGTTAAAATCGAAAGTATTGAATATTAATTTCTGAAATATTCACCTAATTAAAGTTTAAAAATCCAAAACAGAATTCTCAACATAGAGATTCATTTATTACAAACCACTGGGGAAATACTAAAAATAGTCTCTGAGGTAATAAAATAAACAAAATAACAGAGCCGACTTCTAAGTTTGATAGGGATCCCAAGCGTACTCGGGCTCGGCTCCCACTTCTGGATCCTCCTCTGCATAAAACTGCTTGCCCTTGGGATTCTATGTCTCTTCCTGATTTTCTGCAAAATCTGGCACGGAAGCCAGGCAATCCGTACCTGAGTGATGGAGTTCACCCCGTAGTATAATCCAATCCAACTACCCCTCTTACTTTACGGCTAGCAAGCAACAGGATATATATAATGCGAAGAAGTAAACAGAGATATTTCACAATAACAGTTTATTGCTATCCATTAACCTAATATGAAATCTAAGATCTCATCCACGAGATCTTCCTCCCCCAACCGCTAGCCATGCTCGGTCCCATGGGATCACTTTCTTTTGCTGTCGCGGATTGCACCTAAGTTATGTACACAGCATGTATCCCTCTCATTACAACAAAAGAAAGCTTACCATGCCTAAATCACAACTAGAGTTCGCCTATCTTATGCACCACATTAAAATCATCACTGGGCTTACTTTGCCAGTCTATCAATTCATCACAATCATCACTGGGCTTACTTTGCCAGTCTATCAATTCATCACTGGACTCCCGCCAGTTCCAATCTCATCACAAATCTCATCACATCTCAAGATCACGCCTGTAGGCAATCTAAAACAAAAACTTTCCAATTTATCCATTACCTAGTATCGTCTAGGTGAATTCTATTCGCATACCACCCCATGTCTCTAGGGTCCAATCTAGCATTAAAATCAATTAACACAAATAATAATCACGGTAACAAATAATTAAATGAACAACAAGCGGAAAATAATTAAGCAAATATTCAGCAATGCAATCACTCAACTTATTATGGGTGGACCGTTGCCCTTAGTCTTATGATGTCAAAAATTAAAGTAGAAACTTAAAAATAATTTGAGAAATATTTTTAGGTTCTTATTAACTATTTAAAAATAATAATTAGATTGATCATAAGTTAATTAAATACATTAAGTGGGTGAAAATATTAGGATAACTATCATGACCTTAATAAGAGTCCTAAAGGTCCAACATATCGAGTTCAAGTACTAAAAAGTGGGTCCGGAGGGTCACGGAATCATTTTTAAAATGAAAAATGATTTTTAAAGGTTGTCATAGTAAATAAATGGATAATAAATTATTTAATAATTAAAATATATATTGGGTTAACAACATATCATTTTTGGAGTGTAAAAAATCTAAAAAAAATAGTCCGGGAATTAATAAAATGGTTCATAAGGTCTCAAGGATTTTTCGTTTGTAAACTATTACAAGAAATCAAATAAATAATTAATAAATAGATTAAAAAATAAAAAAATATGACATTAACAAGTTATGATCTTTGATGTGTTAGAAGTCTAGGAAAAATAGATCGGGGGTCGAAAACGGTGTTCGGGGTGTCGAAAAATCAATTCGGAACAAAACAGAACAAAACACAAGGTCTGACCGCTTTGACCTTGCGGTGGAGCTCGCGGCCGCAAGGTACGTGGCATATTCGATTTTTTTTTTGTTTCGGCTCGGTTTTTGATGCATGGGTCCAATTGGGGCATGGGGTTAAGCATGTAAACACTTAATATACTTAGAGAAGTGGTTGGAAGGGATTATAATACCTTGAATCGGATCGGATTGATTTAAAAACGAATCTTGAATTTTGGAGAAGATGACTTCGGGTTTCTTGATCGGGAGACCTTGGGCTCGAATTGGATGATGTTTGGAGATGCTAGGGGTCGTGGGAAGAGATTGGAACGGATGATTTGGGTTTCGGTGGATTCTAGAACACAGACCCACTTTTCTCTCTCTTTCTTACTCTCTCTACGACTCCATGGATTTAGGGTTCAGTATTCTCCGATTTTTCTCTCTCTCTGGACTGGTGGGGTGTGAGGAATAGTGTGGTGTGGTCGTAGGTCAATGGGGTATGGTATTTATAGGAGAATTTCAATGATGGTGACAAAATTGTATCCAAAAAGGTTTCAAACTCTAGGGCTTTGAGATGGACGAGATGAGCACGAAGATATGTTCAGGTAGGAAGTAGAGACTGAGTAGGAGTAGGAGAGGGTGAGATGGAAGGAGTTGTAAGCATGCATGCAACTAAAAAAAATTAAATAAGATAAGATACTTATTTTTTTTTGTATTTATCTAATAAGGAAAGGATTTTTATAAAGAATAATACTTTTTAAAAGTTATTATTAATAAAGAAAATTACGGGTTGTTACACGGATCTTTTTGATATGTTGTATAGAAACAAGAAAGCGAACGCAGTGTATCACATTGCCTAAACATGGTATTCGATCAGTTTTATTTGGGCTACTAGACGTCTAGTACATATATGTTTTTCCGCAAAAGCACATTTTTACAGTTTTTCCGCTTTTTGTGCATAGTGACCACTTTTTACCGTTTTTCCTGTCAAACCTGTACTTGCAGTCTCACTAGATTTTATTTGTAATTTCCCTGTCAAAATAGAAAAACTATCACGTTTTGGAACAAGCTTTTTCTGGTAGCACCGGGCCTGATTGCTCTTTTATTTCAGTCTGAAAAGATTGCATCTTTTTACTAGAAGTTGCATCTTTTCTTTCAGAGAACTTCAATATTTCTGATTTTGGAACTGTATTTTCAGTTCAATGGTACCGACACAATCGGATGCCAACTTGCACCCTGTATTGAACAACTACAGCGAATACACCTTCAATGTCCTGATTATTGATTATTGAGTTCACTGCTAGACTGATTAGTCAACATCTATATATTTCCCCGCGTCATTTAGTTCATTAGTTCGATGTGCGGAAACTACTTTAAGCTGTTAGTGATAGACTGTCATAGGGTTGTAAACGAGCCGAACTCAAGCTCGAGTTTTTGGCTCGTTTAGTCGAGCCTTAACGAGCAAAGCTTAATTATTTACTAAACGAACCTCTTTAATCGAGCCGAGTCTCCTTAACAAGCTGAGCTTTTGTCGAACCATTCGAGCCAAGCTCATGAGCTGCTCGATTCATTTATAGTCCTATGGACTGATAGTCTCACACGGTAGACCACCTTTTTTTTTTCCTTTCAAACTACCCCATATTTTTCTCTTCTTTGATCTTATTAGAATTCTTGTTGTCACATAGGTGGTAGTTGAAAAGAAACTAAACCTTTGAGGCCCATAAACTACCTATTTTCTTAACAATTAGTACTATAATCTAAAAAGCACCTGAATAAAGATGGTTAATATTAAGTTAGTTGAAGAGGTTGGTATGTCTGAACTCACTAATAAATGAAAATTGTACTTCTGACTAAACAAACCTTTTATTATATTTTTCTTTTTTCACTGGTCCCTTTCAAACTTAATTTTAGCACCTGAACTCTCTAACCAACTAAATGTGTGTTGCTCAATTATTACTCGTTTGGTCATGGATAACCACCAAATCAGCCTCCTACCCAACCCTTGGCCCTAATTATAAGACTCATTTGTGTGTAACTAATCTAATATCTTCATAATTCATCTGTTACATATTGTATAATCGTAGTTCAATTGATAATGAGGTGCGCGCAAACTAGCTCGGACACCTATGTTATCACAAAACATATTATTCAATTGAACAATGCTATGTACACAAAGTCTTTTCTGGAAATTAAAGTGACGAGTTCGCAAAGAGGCTTGGAACCCAGAGCAAGTATTCAACGGATTTCTTCTAAAAGGTATATATTTATGGGCACTTATACATTTGAATACGGATATAGCCGGACTGTCTGATGGACGGTCCCCACAAAATAAAGAAGAGCGCAAGTACATCGAACTGATTCTTGACATATCCATGTCGAGATCTATACATATAAGTCTATGTATACAGCTTTTTCATATCTTGGTTGTTTTGATTGTGTAGTAGATATGCCCATTAGGTGGCCTAATGATGATGTTAATACTTCTAAAATCGTTTGGAAGACATCCAAATCCATTTTACGGCTACCGAAACCAGTTAAAAAACAAAACAACCTAATAAAGTAAGAAGTGATTGATCACCATAAATACTGAAATGGAAAATTTGAACTACCTATCATAGTCAAATAGCCTATTAGTATTAAGAAGCCTCTAGATTATGACCTATATTGAGAGATCTATTATTAGGCTACCTAATTAAGAAAGCTGCTTCTTTTTCTTTTTGAAAACTCAGGTGTCCGGGGTCGCTTACGGCTTACGCACACCTCAACTTGCAGGAGTCCCAATTAAGAAAGCTTCTTGCCAAACATTTGATCAGTTAATTGAAGAACAAGACCCTAAAGTTGTGTTTGGATCATGATTCTATCAGCGAATGTGAATGGAAAACTTAACATCATAAAAACATAATGAAGTTGAAGAAATAAATTTATTTCTTCAATTTTTCAGTTATTTTTCTTTGTGTCAATTTAAAGACTATAGTTCTTTACAAATCCCTGAACTAAACACATTCTAAAGTTGTTATGGAACTACCCAACTCCCACTGTGATAAGCCGATAAGCAAACAGCAGTGCCATATTCTCCTTCTATAAAGCACTATACACGTTGGAATAAGTCATCTCATCACATGAAAAAAAAATTCGATACAATTGTTATTTCTAACACCCTCTCATTCTCACATGGAGAGTGAGAGGTGGTCTCATGTACCTATAGGTAGCACCCCATGTGAAAGAAGCGTTACAAATAACCGTTGTATTAAAAATTTTCTCGGGATACCAAGAAATTATATGTCACATGATTTTAATCACTTAAAATAACAACAAGCATTTTAGTTTGGCTCAGTTCTACTATAATCCTTACAAGTTTCTTGACTCACTTGTACATTTAGGACCCATACATTCAAGTGAATCTAAGCCATTAAGTTAACCTTAGCAGTTTTCTTGAAAAACTTTCATGGACCAAAATTTTTCCAAATCGGGTTACAATTGAGATAACTCTTGTTTGCGAGTGATTATTTAGTGCTCTCCAAGTGCAAGTAATAATTTTTCCTTGTTTGGACATTTTGGTTGTTTTGTGTGTAAAATTATTGTTACTTGAGCCATTATTGTTTCTACGATTTTCTTCCTTCGTTTTCTTCTATGTTAATTTTCTCTGGTTGATTAGAAAAAAGATATATAGAAAAGGACAAAAGGAAAAATCCCTATCAACCTAGGCACCGAAAGTCGAAGTTGTGGGGGATGCAGCTTTCTTCACCTTTATTTTTATTACCTTTTATTTTCTTTAATTTTATTCTTCCTTTTACTTAAAAGAATTAAAAAAAAACCAGGCATAAAGAGAATTTTGCCAAAATTTCTCCATTCTTTTGTATAGGTCAACAGACTTTACATATTGTAATCAAGTTTTTGCTCAATCAACTGATCACCACCATCATAACGAAAAACTAATGCACCAATAAGACCACCATTTGGTCTTGGAAACCATATAGTATATGACAGAGTCAATGATTCATTGTTGGGCAAAGTCCACTTTCACCCCCTGTGATTATCGCCATGTGTGGATACCCGCTCATGGTTTAAAACTGACCATATAACCTACTTGTGGTTTTGAAAATGTGCGGATAGACCCCCTGCCGTCATGTTTTCCATCCATATTAACGGACACAACATTAAAAGACCGATATATCCTCATCATGTCCCTTGATTCTTCTTCTTTTTTAAATCTAACCACACCATCCCCTATACCAAAAATTGAATCCAAACCGTTGATATTGTAAATTTTGACGAGTACTACATCTATGCCAAAATTCAAGTCGATCAAAAAATGAAAAGCTCATGGTCGAATCGATTTTGTTATGAAATTTACTAAAAATTAGATCACTGGATATATCGGTCTTTTAATGTTGTGTCTGTTAATATGGATGAAAAACATGACGGCAGGGGGTCTATCCGTACATTTTCAAAACCACAGGTAGGTTATGTGGTCAGTTTTGAACCATGAGGGGGTATCCGCACATGGCGATAACCACAAGGGGTGAAAGTGGACTTTGCCCTTCATTGTTTGGGAAATTACTTTAGATATCTGAGGGTGCTCGGACAATTTTAAGCGCAAAAGAAAAGTTGATTCTTCCTATTGAAAATCCACAACGAGAAACATAGAATGACATAGGAAAGGAATAAAATGATACGGAGAATACCATAATTCCATTAACAGAAAAACACTATCATAAGCTCACAAAAAGTAAGATTCACTAATCCTAGGCGATAGAAATTTTTCACCGCTTGCATCTGATCATTGGTTGAATCCAAACAAAAAAAATAAACCTTTCCATCCACAGCCCAAATACACATCCTCCTATGTATGCAACGAAAACAAAAATCATCGAGGAACCGAGGGAGCAAATCAAAGAGAGCTTTCTATAGCTATGTATGCAACGAAATAAGGGGGCTCAGTTTCTCTACGGTCCCAAATCGGTGAAGTTGGTCCACACCTCGATCCCCCTAATGATCTGAGCCATACGACTCGTACCCATTGTAGGGCTAGTCGAGTACGAACTACACGAAAATTCAAGTGGATTGCACACCCCTCGAACTGCTTGATGAAAACGCATTCGTTTTGCAAGAAAATGGTTAGACTCTATTTTTCGCAAACAAAAGCGTTTCAATGAAGTGGTTTCCGGTGTTCCATAAACTTGAAATTTTTTTCTTCGACGTTCCACTCTATTAAAACCAATAATTTGAATGGTTCAAATCATTGAGGAACCGAGGGAGAAAATCACACCATGCAGTTCCAACTGTGGAGAAGCTGAGTCCATCAAGTAACACCTACCATGAAAAGCATAATAACACCAAGAAAGCTTGAAGGTATACCTGTTTTTCCTGTCGTCCAACCAAGCTAAGATGCAAGGACGGAATCAGGATTTTACTCTAGCAGTGGCGAAATGTATACTAAAAAAATCTAGTAGTGGCGAGACTATATGCGAGACTATATAAGTTGGGCATAATTTTTTTTTTTTACATATAATAATTGTATTTTCTAAAATTCTTGTTGTGGCGGTCGCCGCCACGAGACCCCCTGATCTCATCCTTGCTAAGATGTATCCCGTTAGATCTCCAGTTCACCACGCAGTTTTTGCCGCAAGCAAATGAAGGGAAAGCAATGAGCCGGACGAGAATAGGAGTCTCAATGTTTGAATGGCAGAGTGCAAGTTGCTTTAAGATTGAATCACCACTTCAAAAATATCGCCCCAAGTTTATTAGTAGTAGTAATGAATAATCAAAAAATGGAAACATGATTTGATCGTTTGATCGGCAAATGACATAACAGAGGCATTGACTAACTAAAGGTTATGTATTGTGAGTCTTGTAAGGCGGAAAATAGGAACTTAAAAACTAAGAAATTTAGCGGAACAGAGCCTTAGAGATGGTAAGAAACATAATTTATTGAAAATTGCCCGCCAGTAACTGATTTAGCTACTCATTTACTTTCAAAGATGAACTCAACTGTTATTTACGCCTAAGGATGAGCTTGTATTGAGAGATTGCATCTCTGTATTTACTTTCCCTGTATGTATCTTTTATACTGCTCCATGTATCATCTCTAACTAGGTTTTGATGTCTGCCTTTAAGGCCTTTAGTTAATTAAGGTCTTTTCCGTTGCATTTCTCTTTTGATATGGTGTTGTTCATCTAGATCATAACTAATCGTCGTCTTTGTCCCATCCACGCCCCCACCAGTGGGCCGTGGCGGATCGTCCAAGAATTCGGGGCACAACCGTGGAACAATGGTGGCTCCAGGAATTATTATCAGGGCGTTCAAGAATTACCTAAGTGGAACATGCTTATGCAATACAATGGCAGCGTGCCGTTTGAGTTCTTTCAGAAGTACCAACAACAGGTATCTTCTTTCCCTTGTAAATTCTGTCCGGCGCCGGCGAAACATTGTGGTTTCCGCAGCAACCATTGTGAGTCCACCTGTATATTATTCCAGTAATCTGAACTTTTTATATTGTGGGGCTCACCGAGTAGATCATACATACAAAAAATTAGTTTTATTTGACATCAATAAATATATCAAGGATTAAATTTTATTTTATAAAATGGACGGTTATAGACAGTTTATCTATTAAAACCATTAACTGTCCGTGACCGTCCATTTTATAAAACAAAACTCAAATTTTGATACATCTATCGATGTCCGATCAATCAGATTTTTTATCATGGAAGATCTACTCAGCGAATCCTAAAAGATGAACGGTTTAGAGTACTGTAATAAATGCACGGTGGGACCCACATTGATCACGGGAGAAACCGAGTGTTTCCGCCGATGCCAAAAAGAATTTAATCTCCATGTTTATTACTTATACATTACGTTCCAATTTATATTTGGAGAGATTTTATAACTAGGTTTTATGTCAGCCTTTAAGGCCCCTGAAAAAGGACATCTTAACGGAAACACACTTTTAAGGTCTTTTCCGTTGCATTTCTCTTTTGATATGGTGTTGTTCATCTAGATTGTAAGTAATCGTCGTCTTTGTCCCACACACGCCCCCGCCAGTGGGCCGTGGCGTATCGTCGAAGAATTCGGGGCACAACCGTGGAACAGTGGCAGCTCCAGGAATTATTATTGCTTATGTAATACAATGGCAGCGTGTTCCTCAATTCTCATTTACTATTTCAACTGGTTTTGTTGCCAAAGCTCGACTGGGGATATTCTACTCGCCGTTTGAGCTCTTTCAGAAGTACCAACAACAGGTATCTTCTTTAAAACCCTTGAAAATTCTGTCCGGCAGCAGCGAAACATTGTGGTTTCCGCAGCAACCATTGTGAGTCCAACTGTGTATTATTCCAGTAATCTGAACCGTTCATATTGTGGGGCTTACCGAGTAGATCATACATACAAAAAATTAGTTTGATTTGACATCGATAAATATATCAAAGATTAAATTTTATTTTATAAAATGGATGGTTATAAACAGTTTAACTATTAAAACCATTAACTGTCTGTGACCGTCCATTTAAAAAAAAAAAACTCAAAATTAAATTTGATACATCTATCGATGTCCGATCAATTTGATTTTTTATTTTTTATTTTTTATCATAGATGATCTACTCGACGAATCCTAAAAGATGAACGGTTCAGAGTATTGCAATAAATACATGGTGGGACCCACAATGGTTGAGGGAGAAACCGGAGTGTTTCCGCCGATGCCAAAAAGAATTTAATCCCCATGTTTATTACTTATATTACGTTCCAATTTATATTTAGAGAGATTCTATAAAACTACTTGATATTTACTACTCCTACTTTGGAGGTAAATAATGCAGAGGTTTTAGCTCCCTTTTGCTTGATGGTACAGCTGGTCGAAACTCCAAAGTATTACGCTCATGCATGGGATCATTGGGATACTCTTGAGGGTATTTTCAATATTTTCATAGAAATAATGCCAAAAAACATACGGAGTACTAGATTAGAAGTCGCTATCTCATCATTTGACTTCTGACCAATTAAACAATGTGAATAAAGAAAAGATGGAAACACGGTTTGATAGTTCATTTAATGGGTAAATGACATCGTAGAGGCATTGACCAAGAAACATTCTAAAAACATGAAATCTTCTTCCAGATGATCAAAACAAAAAGGTTAGCTTTAATCGTGTTTCGATCGCGTATTATTGGTATTCAATTAACATGATTTTTAACCAACAGTATTAATTACTACAATTTTCGACAAGATTTATATTATAAACGGATTCAACTGTTGAGTTATAAGTGGCCGGAGCATAGCCTACCGTACCCACATGCAGTTTCCTCCTTTTATTTATTTATTTATTTATCAGCAAAAGATGAAATTTTATTAAAAACGGAGAAAGAGAAAGGGGATTCAACAAAAAGTTGAACGATACACTTCAAGGGCAAAGTCCGAAACACCCAAAGGTCTACAAAGGTCAACAAACAAATAAACAAGACAGCACAACCCTTAACCCAAATAAAACATATACAAGCCCAATACACCTAGACCCGGTCCAACCAAGGACCGGCCGACCCAAACCAACACCCAGAACCCTAAACGCTATATACTCCACTGCCACACAAAATACCGAAAAACCAGCCTCGCTGTTAAACAAAGTCGGCCCCTCCCAGATGTAGAAACCGGCGGCGGAAACCGGCCTACGACAATGAAGAACACAACATTCAAGGCAAGGGAGCAAACCACCACCATACATCTGCCCCAATCGAACCCCAGCACTACCGGAGAAACCAAACAGCAGCAACGAACCGGAATGATGAACCGCCAGCCCCACGCCCGGAGGAGAACTCAGAATGGCCGCCGACCGGACTTCGGCACACAAAACGACTTGAGCTAACCACCATGGGGCCACAACCACCTCACCACCACCAGACAGAATACCACCGCCGATCCACACCGCCATCTTCACCGATCGTTTTGAAAAAAACCTGCAAAACAGAATTAGAAAAAACAGAAACTAAACGGACTCCACCGCTCCACCGCCCACCACCTACAGCCACCAGATCCGAACCAACCGCCACCAAACCAGACCACCAAACACCAAGCGAGGCTCCCACGCTGCTAGGCATTCCGACAGAACCAAGGGACTACTGGTGGAGGTGAAACGCCAAACCCTCCCACACCGGGGAGGGCGGAACCCCAAAGAGAAATGGAGGAAAGGAATAGAGGTGCGATCCGGAGAGGGAGATGATAGGAGAGAGATAGAGGGGGAAGAGAGGAAATTGGACCTGGGGAGGAGGGCACCTCCCCCAGGTGAGCGGCGGCGGAACGAGGCTCAACCCTAGGGAAATCACCTGGAAGAGAGAGAGAGAGTAGTTGCTCAGTCACATCAATGGGGGTTGTTTCCTCCTTTAACTGCCAACAAGCTCAGTCAGCAATGTATTTTTCGTTTATCTTTTACAACTTTTATATTAAAACTGGATCTTGTTTCAAATCAAATAAAGTTTGAACAAAGTTTTTAAAATCGTAAAATACATTATGGATTGTGCGACATAGACAATTGTTTGAGTGACACAACAAGTGAAACAGAACCGAGAATATGAGACAGAGAGAGTAATAAAATAATTTCCCGAAAATCGAAACGAAAAGGTTCAGATAATAATGCCAAGTCATCATTCAAAACCTAAAAGAAGATATAAAAGAACGTGCCTCTCCTATCCGTTGAAGTTTCCGTTCCAAAATATCAATAAATTATAACCGTTGGATTTACTTTTAACATCGCCATGGCTACCCAATCCATTCGATTGAACTATAAAAGCAATAAATTATCAATGCAAAGGAAATGACGATTCTTCTACAACCAAGGTAGAAGAATCGACGTGGTGTGAATATGATTTGTGGTATATGATTCGTACCGTTGCGAGCACCACAAAGTGTTTGCGTCAATCCTCACAAATCACTATCAACCACCACCATCACTCTTAATTGTCATATCTGCAAATTTATTATGTCACACTGATCAATTCAAACTGCTTAGCAAATCAATTGATCTAGTGTAGTTAATTATACCGAGCAATCAATTAGACTTTGCTTCGACGCTAATCCATTGACTAATTTATATTAACCCCGAAAGCATCAACATCATTCAGTCACTATGCCACGTCGACCGAATCAAATTGGAGGTCCGGTTGAGTTGATGTCCACGGTGCTGTCCAAGGGGACGGCAGGATCCCCGGATCCTAATCCCAAATACATTTTAAGAAATTAGCATATGTGCCCGTTCGATGCACAAGATAAAAAAAATCACATTGTTTCTTTTTGGTTTCCGTGTATCGAACGGAAACAACGCTAATTGATAAAAAAAAAGATAATTTCATATTTTTTTCAATACCGTGTTCGATGCACGCTATCACTGGCCTCATTCTATGCACTGAAAGACCATGTGTGAAAAATAATTTTGGAGTACCATGTGATGGTATTCTAGGTGTATAGAATAATTTTTTCTCCATATTCAACCCCAGAGTCTCTCTCTCCCTCCCTCTCCCCTCTCTCTCTCCTCCACTTTGTCACACCCTCGATTTTCAACATAAAATATAATGATTTCCGATAAACGATACCTCGCAATAATACAGATAATACCCCAAATCATGGTTCATTCCCATATTTGCAAATTAAGTTCAAAGTTTCTTGTCAAGCTTGACGATCTAAATAACATAATAGAAATGAAGTTTTAGGGTTTACAGTTCCCCATGATCAAACGATAGACATAATAGAAATCAATATTACACTGCCAAAGGGGTTTTACAAAACATGCCAAAGTAATTTCCATATCAGCTTTCAAAGGGATGATGTCAAAATATGCGAGCCAAGCACTCCATGTCGCTATCTCCGAGTGTACCTGAAAGAAGGATAGGGTTGAGCAAAACACGTGCCCAGTAGAGAGTTCTATACTCAAACTATATGGAAATGAAATGAAATATGCACCAAGGATGAGTGAGAAAAGACAGATACGCCCAAAACACAAATGATTTCCAACGAGCTACACACCTTGATCAAAGAATTCTAGACCTCACCAGAATGTCACTAACCGCTTACTCCTTAGACCTGATACATTAACAGACTCTTGTCACTCCACATTAGACCATAACCAACTGTTATCCATCTCATCTTTCTTGGTACGATACTATAATCATTCTTGTATCCACATGCGTCATTATCAAATCCCTTATTTGCTAACATTTCCTTTCTTTTAATCAAGTGTATCCCATCAATGATCACTAGGGTCACCTCGGGTCTAGTTCCCTCGAGCGTAGGGTCACCCCAAGTCTATTCCCTCAATAATAAAATCACTTGGGTCACCTCGGGTTTAGTTCCCTCAAGCGCAGGGTCACCCCGAGTCTATTCCCTCAATAATAAAATCACTTGGGTCACCTCGGGTCTAGTTCCCTCGAGCGTAGGGTCACCCCGAGTCTATTCCCTCAATCTGCAATAATAATTGGTTAGCGGAAACGCACATCGCTTAACCGACCATCCATCATTTCACAATCCACTTCATCATCAATTTGTCGGTCGTACCACTGAACTTTAATCCACCGTTTCCTAATTCCACAAATGTACATGTTCATGCCTTTTCATTAACTTACAACTCCGCATTTTACTTAACGTACCTAGCCCGTAAATAAAATCTTACAATACTCTATTCATTTGTTGTCCTCATTCATTCCACTTCTCATTTCACAAACCTCGAACATCCAATCAAATCCAAAGACCATTTAATCAGTCGCATGGTCTCACAAGACCCACAGTCTACCGTATCGCATACAAGCAAAGACACACGTGCTCACTGTATCTCTAAGTATATCCCCGCACCGACACAGCGTGCTACTCACAAGCAATTTCTAAAGTACCCGACCTACTAGCTCCTATACTTGAATCCCGTAGCAAGTGTACCAAGGTGAATCGATAGGTTCAACGAATCGTGAAGATACAAGTTACTACCTTACCCTTAAAGTTATTGTACCACTCTCATCAAGCATCTATACCCACCACGATGTTCATACAACCTACGGTACTCATAACACTCTACAATACGTTTTCCGTCTACAATAATATATACTAAGATCACGCTTAACCAAAGCCTAGGGAATAAGAACGATCAACGGATCATCAAGGGACGAGCAACCAAGCTTAAGGAAGGTTTAAAGATGCCTTAGAGGTGTTAGAAGTGATTGGAAACCAAAACGGTGAAGTACGAAGTAAAACAGCAAAAGCTGGAGATAAGCAACAGGTATCGATACCTAAGGCAAAGGTATCGATACCTCTGGGTCAATATTGATTCCAGCCGCAAGGGTATCGATAACAAAGGCATAGGGTATCGATAACAAGTGATTTTCTGGGTTTGTAAGCCAAAGGTATCGATAACTATACCAAAGGTATCGATAACAGTTCAGTTCGAGGGATTCTCTGCAGATTTTTGAAACTATTCCTAACAACCCAACCAATGATTTCAAACACGATCAAAGCACAAATTCAACTCATACACATATAGAATGAGCAAGAAATCCCTACCTCGAGGTTGGAGAGCAAACACGAGAGGAGATCGGGGCACGCAAGCCTTTGACTCCGAAATCTTGAAATCGACCGAAATACTACTCCTCCGGGCAAGACCCACGAAATTCAAGCTTGGTAACGCGTTGAGAACGTAAAACGGAGGTGGGTTCGTGTGGGTTTCGAGTGGTTTTGATTGGGAGCAAGAGGGAGTGAGAGAGACAGAGAGAGTGGAGCCGAGAGAGAGAGAGATCGGGAGGGAGGAGAGAGAGAGCTTTGGGATCTTTTATCCGCTACACACACTTCCTCATATATATACTCACACACACACAACTCACACTTGCACTCCCTCCACTAACAATCCTTTCACATTAGCCCCAAATCAAATAAACTTAACAAATTCCATCTTTTCCTTCAATTATTATATCTAATAAACTTTTTAATAACTTTTGAAATTACGGGTCCTTACACACTTCCCCACATTTCTCTCTCTCACTCTCTCTCTCACTTCAAAGATTTTGGAGGCTCACACATATTTCTATAATATATTAATAGATAGATATGCAATTTGACTTCACATCCTACTTGTTTAATTTGCAAATGCATTGCACAGCAAGTCTCCATTGTTTGAGTTGTAGACATCTGGTCCCTAACTTTTGATATTTGTGTTTATTGATCTCTGATTAAAATTCTGAAGTTAAACTCGTCTTTTATTTTCATTTTTTTTTTTGAAATGAAGTTACACTCATCAATCAAATCAACTCTAGCCAGCCCCGTTCCACAAAGATTCTTATTTTTAAAGTACTTATTTTTCGCTTTACAAGACATGTTATTCTCTCACAATATATCACCTTTATTTTAATTAGTGAATGTTGGTATCAAGTCATGTGTTCATCATGAATGATACTCCCTCCGTTCCTAAATTTTTGACACTTTTGGGAGTTCTAACTTTTAAGAAAGAAATATTATTGTATTGTGCAAAAATCAAGTGTCCAATCTTACCATTCTAGTGTACTTTGAATAGTACTTAAAAATTTGAATTCGAAATTTTGTACCCAAAAGAAAAGGGTAACATAGAAAGTTTACCATATTTTGCTTTTGACTTTTCAAAATTGACAAATTATATGGGACAATAAAAAGGATGAAAGTATCAAACATTTAGGGACGGAGGGAGTACATAAGAAGGATGGCTATGCAGAGAACATTCTCAATACACACAGCATACCCAATCGATATCCACCGTAGTACACATAATATTTTCACACGTACAAACATCGATCATAGACCCATATTCCCAAAATGGGGTTGTAAAAGTGGATACCTTGCTTGATTTCTTCTTTCTTTCTATGATCTTGTGAATCTAAAAAGTAAAAATCATGGTGAAATTCATCTCATTGCCTTCTCAACTAAGGTTATTGATACCGTTCCGTACCGGCCGGTACCGGCCCATACGTACTGTTTTTGACAGAATTCGGTACCCTACACCTTTAATTTCGTTCCGGCTCAAATACCGGTCGGTACCAAATGGTACCGGATGGTACTGGAGATACCGGTCAGTACTAGACAATACCGGGCAAATACCGGATGGTACCGGAAAAATACCGGAATATTTTTTATTTTTTTGTTTTAAAAAGTGTATATTATACTATAAATTCTTTTAGTTAGGAAAGTAACACTAATAGCGATCAATCTGAAACAGTACCCGATATCTCACCGGTACTGGTACATACCGTACTAGTAAGAAAACCGGTACTTTAGCCGGTACGGTATTCAGAACCTTGTTCTCAACCGCAAAGTACTAGTATGACACAAGCATGTCATGTGGTCTCCTCAATGCTCTTCTTTTCTCTCCTCCTCTTTCTCCTCGATGTATCCTTTATCGAGTTTCTCTAATAATATTTTTGTTGTTTCAAAAAAAAAAAGCATAAAAAACACAACTTTGTATATTTTATGTGAGTTCACAAGCTCACAAACATTGTTATTAGAATCACAGGACTCATCCGACATTTATTAGTACGATCCAGCTCACAAACAATATTCGAGATACAGTTTGCAAAATAGTTGTCCTAGAAGAAACCTCACAAAAAGGTTCATAAACATATATACGAATACAAAAGACAAACAAGTTTTCCAATGTGAAGTCTCGCATCCAAAATTATAAAAACAATTTTAGCTGAAAACGCAAACTTGGAAATTAGAAACATTCTCCTCCTTACAGCCCAAATAGAGAAAGCATCATTATCAGATGAGTCTTCAACTTATTAAATGGAACAAGAAGTTTTGCACTTGGATGCAGGAGGCTACTCCAACGCACTCTTGCATGTCTCTTCAGCAACCTGAACGCGCCCGTAACTTTCAGCACAAACTACTGATGAAAGGGGCAAAAGTAAAACACAACATTAGGTTTCCTTGTTGTATATATATTATACTCGTGCAAGATGCCTAGAGGTTGCAAAAATATATTGATTGTAATTATCTAAGAAACTATAAGCAATGATATTCATTAGGACAAAATAGAAGCAAAAAACAACTTTGTGGGAAGGAAAATTTTAGAAACATTTACAGTCTTCTCTAGCCCATTGCAGACTATAAATTAATGCAAATATTTTATCCTACTACGAATTATGTAGAGATGGATAGTTGAATTTTTCTCGAAACTTCTTAAGCATGCATGTCCTACTACACTGATCATACCAATAGGTTGTTTGAACTAATTTACTTTTTGGGGAGGACAAGCATATTATTTAATGTTTTAGCTTTTCCTCATAATTTAATATCGCAAATATTTTATCTTGACGAGAGGAAGAAAAATATAGCAATATAGACCAAAATTGGGAAAAAAAAATCGTATAAGACTACGCTAAATGCACAAAAGACATCGACTGCACCACCAAGTTAAAGAACTACTTATCATAAGAAATAAAATATATAAAAAAATAATTTAAAGACCTACACCAATTGAAACTTAAAATTTGGGAAAAATTACATTCGCATAGATGCATCTAATTAATATATGTCATACTTGTAAAGTAGAGCACCAAAAAGTGTACAGCTCAATCTATCTGGATGCTCACCCGACGGTGGGTTGTCCCTTTTGTGCACAAGCAGCGATTAGGGCACTACTCCAACCCCTGATTCGTCCGATTGGATTACAGAATTTATCTCTCCTGAAAGAAAAATAGCAGAGAAATTAAACATTGTCGTTTATATGAATGGAGGAGATGAAGGAGTGATAATGGAGGAGGAGGTGAAGGAGAGGTTAGTGTTAATGCAGGGGTACCTTCCTGGAGCAGAGGTTGCGGTGGGTGTCTCCGGTTGTGTTTAGGCTTCGGCCGTTGAGGTTGTCCCCGGTAGCATTCAGGCTTCGGTCGTTGGGGGCAAGTCCCGATTCGGAAAATCTGTAAATTTGCATCGAGATGATCTATTTCCTCCAACGCTGGGAGGGTAAGTGCCGATTCGGAACCGGATGCTTGTGGAAGGATGTGAGTAGAGGAAGTTGCGGAGTCTCCCTCTTCCACCGACTGAAACTGGGTTACTCCAACCCCCGATTCGTCCAATTGGGCCACAGAATTTATCTCTCCTGAAAGAAAAATAGCAGAGAAAACATTGCAGTTGATGTGAACGGAGGAGATGAAGGAGAGGTTAGTGTTGATGCAGGCCGGCTTATAAGTTTTGAAGGCCGGAAGCGAACCTTTTGAATGATGTTTTTCCATATTTTCTATACAAAAATTGGTTTACAAAGAGTTTCATAAAAAAAATCATTACAAAAGATTTACCACGACAAAATATAAGCATATAGTTATTCCAAAAAAATGCAACCATTACAATATCTCAAAATCAGGACATGAAATGACACATCTTTGCATATAGTTTCTCCGTTTGCATGAGTCATGATCACTCCAAACAGAACACTCCTACTCAAAGAACACTAACAACCTAAATCCCACAACACATTAATTACATTTTTATGCCAAACTGAGATGATAGAATGAGAGAGCCCCTTTTGCATATTTATTTGTACACTTATTTGCAGAGAAGTCCAATCACCCACTCAGATGATAGAATCAGGGCATGAGTTATTCCTTCGTCGGCCAAACTTAAGAAGGCTACCATATCTAGGGTGCCACACTCCAATAAAGAGCGATTCCGTGTCAGGACTGAAAGACATGCCAGATATCTCGCCAAAGAAATCGATCTCTTGTTCCTTCTCATACCCACTTTTGGCATCGAAAACATGGACGAAATCGGCAGGCTCTGCCATTGCCATGAAACGACCGTCGGATGAGTAGCGAATCGATTGGATGGCTCCGAGATTCCCCCTCAAAGCCGCCACTGATTTGGATAGGTTTCGGGCATCCCAAATCCGGCAGGTTTTGTCCTGATTCCCAGTAGCAAAGGTGAGGCCATCAGGGTGCCATGCTGATGCAAGTGAGAAATCCAAGTGACCAACCAAAGACGCGACCATCTGCAAAAGTATAAAAATTCAAATTATACGCACTTTTCAAGCTACACTGCTTACTAAAAATACTTCAGAAGAGGGAGAGGGTGAAAGCAATAACAGACAAATTACCTTCCCAGTTCCGGAGTCCACCAACATACCCTCTGGGTTATCTCCAACAATTATACGAAGTTTACCATCAGGACTCAAGGAGGTGTGCTGCAATAAAATAAAAACATTGCAAATTCCAAACTACCACTTCAACGCGGCCTTATTACCATTCTCAACAGCAATGAAACAAGATACAAGCAGCTACCTAGTAATGCCAGGATTCCCACCCCCACACCAGAAGATAAAATAAAAAGTGAAGGTTCGAGTGTTGTTTTAGATACACCGTTAGCTGCAAAACCTTAAACATAAAGGCCTTGTTCCTTTCACATTTTAGTTTAGTTTTTTAATTATTATCTTATTTTTCTTTTCACTAATTACCCTATTTCTCCAATCATTACTTTCATTTCTCTATCTATCTCTCTCTACTTATTACCCCTTTCTCTAATCATTACCTTATTTCTCTCCTACCCACTACCAAAACTAAAATATCCAAAAATGCAAAACGAACAAAGTTTAAATCACTTATTTTGATACCAAATTATCCTCTTACATCTTCAACTCAGCCCCATAGGAAAGATTCATCTTGGGGAGGAGGGAGACAAACAAAAAGAAGACACAGATCCGTCTTCTTCTTCCTATACCTAAAACTATCCCACCTTAGACATATAGGCTGTGACACGACTGTAAACTCAAAGTTCAAATAAACGGGATAATCACATGACAATATTTGCAAATGGCAGTTCAGATGGTCCTAATTCAAACATAAATCACTACGATCAAGTGATAGAAAATACTGCCACCAAAAAGATGGAAACTTTTAACCTGTCTAAACTCTACCAAGAGAAAGACAGAAGGAAGATGGAGCAGGAGAGAGGGAGAGGGAGAGGGGGCTTACATTCACTGGCCAAGGAAAGCTGAAATGTTTAGAAAGTTGAAATTTTTCCATATCAAAGTCTCTAACTCCACAATCATTGTTGGCAACTGTTAAATGAACTGCACCACTGTTGGGCAAAAGCGGGGGGGGGGGGGGGGGGGGGGGGGGGGGTGGGGGGAGTACCATAATTCCATAAGATTCAACCTCAGTAAGTGAATAGATCCCAACACCAACACGAGGGCAAAAAATAGAATACCTCTGAGTGCTATAGATCTCTACTACATTAGTAAGTGCGTTATCATCGTATGTTGTCCTTGTGCAGAAGCAAACTCCAGGTCTATCTAAATTCTGTGGCAAAAAAAGGAGTGATTCGTCAATGCCCGTATTCAGATTAACACAAAACTCAAAGCAATAGAAGACAACTACTAAAAAAGGTACTCCCTCTGTCCCATTTTTGTTTTTCGTGCCGTTCTTTCAACGCTTATATCTTCCAATATGAATCTCCAAAAATATGCAATATGGATCTTGTTTGATAGTTCTCGATTAGATCTATAATACAAAATTTTCAAAATTATGAAAAACATTGTAGATTGGGAGATATAAGCGTTGAAAGAACGGCACGAAAAACGAAAATGGACAATGAAAATGGGACGGAGGGAGTATAACGCCAGAGCATTCTTCCATCTCAATATACATTTCCCTACACCATTCTGAAAAAGTTCCATCATCTAATGAAACATGGTAGTTACTTTCACGATACTTCATACAGTTCATAGGTTTTTACAGCAAATACTTATCGGGGCTGCGAGCAGACGAGTTCAAAGTACAAAAAACAAGACAGTAAGCAGAAAATCAACTTAATCTCATTAGGTTAAACATTTTAAGGAGAACATGCATCAGGTTAGTGAGAGGCGAAAGATTTAAGTACGAAAAACTAGAAGTGAATTTGAAAACAAAAAATTCTCATACATACACGGAAACCAAACTTCTGTCTTGGACATCAAAAGTGGGAATGCAAGCAACAAACCAATGCTAACTAATTTCTGAACTCTCACACTTTCAGTAAATGTCACAAGTAAACTCAACTAAGTTACCTTGCAAATGAGTTCTCCCTGATACCCTCCAACAACAAGCAACCTATCTTTTACTGCAAGTGTGCTAACTCGAGTCCGGGTAAATCCTTCCAGTAGACTTCCTGGATGTTTCTATATGGAGCAAAGACATCGAATTAATTTGTAGAAGACCAAAAATACAGAAATACAAATTTTTCTCGTTTTAAGACACACATGCACACAACACAGAGAGATCGAGATAGGAACGGGAAGCAAGCCAAAATAGAGGGAATCATGAGAATCACCTCACATGGTGCGACATGACCAGAAACATTAAGAACCTCAGTCTTGTTACAAGTTAATGCAGACCAATGAGTAACAGAAAAATGTGACATAAGGTAAACATCATGCTCTGATGTAGCCCAAACCGAGTTCCTCAACTGCAACACCAAGCAAAAAATTTCTGTAAGTCAACTATGCTACAAATCAAAGAAGTAGCTAACTCTAGATCGAAAACTAAAAAATATTCTAATATAGGTAATGGCGTTATGCCATAAACTTACAATATCATTTAACCTAAGTTCATTACCAACATGATTTAAGGGTTTGGGTATGTCATATGCAGCACATAATATCAATAAACAAGAATGACAAAGTTAGTGTAAGAACAAGCATTACTGACATGCATGAGAAACTCTAATCTTGAAATGTCCAAAACAATGCAATACAATTTACAGATATGGTCATTCGCGTATACGTAATTAATAAATTTCTAAAGTTATGGGCTTCTCAATCCCAGTGATCAGCCTCCCTCACCTTTTATGAAACTAAGGTCTTAGCATTCGTGGTATAATTCGTCGTATCTTTCTCCGAATTGTACTAATCACTCTCTTCTACGATTGGAGTACACACTTTGACTGTAAACTAACATTCGTCCCATATCTCTCACAACTTCTACAAAGCCGGCATATGATTGGGGGTATGCGCCTATGCGGCACATACACATCACTTTCCAGGGCATTGCGGATAGCATTCAACTAGTTTTTACAATTCATGCTTACTTCTCCAAGAAACTCAAATGTCATTTAGCATTTACATCCTGGCTGTCCGGCGCTTCAGATTAATTTGGATCTCTAAATCAACATAGAGGTTAACCAGAAAAAAAAACCGTAATGGTAGATACCCCCCTAAACACAAGGGATACGGGGGTAGGTATTGGTTTGCACAGAAACCAATTCAAAAAAAACAGACAACCAAAGGTTTGGCAAATGGCACAAATTGCTGGTGGAACAAATTCAATTATAACCCACATCTACCAACAAGCAAATCAAACTGCAGATTGTCTTGCAAGACTTGGTTCGCAACAAGAAGATGATTTGATTGTAACTAGCTCCATTCCTTTTTCAGCTAAGGAATTCGCCCTGGCGGATGCCATGGGTGTTGGCCATCTCTGGACTTAGGTCTACGGCTTTGTAGCCTTTTTGTCGTCTTATGATCTTTGTATGCCGAATTTCCGGCTGATGACTTTTATGCTCGTTTTATTTTAATGCATGAAATTCCGTTTGACCCAAAAAAAAACATGGCACAAATTGCACCTAAAGCTAGGGAGCTATTCGTCATTTAAATACCATTGCAGGTCACATTCCAAATGTGATGAACGTTTTGCAACTCTAAAATAGAAGACTAGTTCGAAAGAGCAATAATCTAATACAATCAAATACTGTAGCTGAGACCAAAACTGAAAAAGAGAATGTCATCCAACCTGGAAATGAGGTATCATTGATTTCACAGATCTTGAATTACGTCTGAACTCATAATACATACCCCCTTTCATTGTGACATTGCAATCCTATTCACAACAAAAACATGAGGCGTTAATGAGTTTACATCGTCATGGCAACAAAACATTAAAAGCATTGCAATAGTAGCTGAGAAAAGGACCAATGGGCTTACTTTCTCTGACCCCTCGCCAGATTGAGGGATGTTCTCATAATTCTTGTACTGTTCTAACCTAGTTTGCCTCCACTTTTCCCTTGTGATATTAAGCCTCTCCCAAGGAATTCCTTGGATATCTTTGCCTTTCCAAGCTGGAGCAGCAGAAGTGTCTACCATTTTGTTGTTCTAAACAGTACCCAAAAAAATTAGTCATTCTCATATCCAAAGCTTGACTGAAAATACATCTGAACATTACTCCAAACAGAACCACTAGTAAAGAGGAAATAATGAACACTAGGAGGTAAAATTTGCAGTTGTCAAGTGTATAAAGACTAGTTCCAGTGCTCAACAGTCATCCAAAGCAACTGCGTTTCAGTGCCTGAAGGCACGGCACAACTCAATTTAAACACAATTAAAATGAATTATGAAACTATTGACCACCCCTGCCAATGAAGCTGATTTATACGGAAAGATTTTTTCTTAAATTAGGTACATACATAATTCTTCCTGTATCTGTGAACAAAGTATAAACCTGCATGTTCATGTAACATCGAGGGGTAGCTTAGTTTCATGTAACACCGACACTTCTAGAGATCACCGTATCGGTGTGAGAAACTTCGGAGACACGTGACACGACGGAGACACTTCGCAAGACCCTAAATCATATGAACACAGTATCAATGTGCTTATGTTACCTAGAAGCAAAGCTAAAGGGAGGAGTAGGGATCACGGCTAAAGGGAGGAGTAGTGGTTACAATTAAAGATTTAAGCAAATCCATTAGACTGACAAAGAGTTGAAACAAAGCCTATGGTGTTCTCACATGTAAGGATTACGAAAGGGTAAACCTACATATTGCAAAAGTGTGTGAGTCTGGGAAGAATAAAATTTTTCAAACCCTTAAACACAAATCAGCAACCACACCACAGCTTTTCTCCAAATAAAAAAAAATATTGACGAAAAAAAAAAGAGAGAAAAGAAACAGATTGCAAACTATTTTCAATGGCATTAACACGTTGTATTGCCGTACCTTTATGGGAACCTTTGATGCTTGTAGAGAGAGAGAGAGCAGCGTTGGATAAGTGAGAGAGAGATAGATGACTTTCATTCTTTCTATCTAAATAAATTTCTAGCCCACCGTAGGATTTATGGGATGACTTGGAACCATTGGATTTATGTAGACATAAGTTTCAAAAACTGTCCTAGCGTATTATATAGATATAGATAGTTATCCCAAAAAAATGCAACCATTATAATATCTCAAAATTCATCCTTTGAAAATTAATCTTCTCAATTCCATTCCGTGCATTGTCAATTCCATTCCATTGTCTAATCCATTCTATCGAACCAAACGTACCCTAATGGGTTAAGGCTTATGGGCCTATTTTGTGTAAAGGAGACTTGGAGCAATTTTTTTGGAGGCGCCATAAATACATACATATATATAGAGGTCCTAGAATTTTTTGGACCCTCATTTTTAGCCTTTTTTGGAGGCCCGAAGCTTATGCTTCTCTCGCCTATCCTCTAAGCCGGTCCTAGGAGTCTCTAAATCTTCATCAAGTTCTTCACCATTAGGGTCATTTTCTTTGCCACTTGTGCTGCATTCCTAATCCAAAGAAACTGAGAAACTAAAAAAAATATTAAAAAATTTGAAGCATCAGTTGAATAATTTCTGATAAATATTCAGAGACAATTGTTTATCATGTGACACATGCAAGAACAATTCAAAAATCCTAACCTCCATGGATACCTCTTTCGTACAAGTCCCGTCTCGCAAAATCTCTGAATCTTCATCGAGATCTATTTCCTCCAACACTGGGAATGCATCCTGCAGCAACATTGATGTTATCTAGCTTATCGTCAGTAATTAATTGAATCATTTATGATAATTGAAATTAACGTTTCTGATGACTATTGAGGCATGTGCATCTAATAGGAGGAGCTAGTAGCTAATTAAAGATCCATTTCACCATTTGGTTGAAGATTTGAGGGAGGTTTTTCGGCGGGTAGTAAGCGGAGAGAGATAAAATGAGGTATGAGATTAATAATTGAAGGAAAAACTTATCGGAGATCGTGGCACAGAGAGAGAAATTGGATTTTGGGGCCCAAAATGAGCACATTTTTAGAGGATTTAAATGTCTAAGAAACACCCAATATAAAATACAATATATAGGTGTTCTTGACAAACAAAAAAAAAACTAATATTAATATTAATTTAAAAAAATAAAATGAAACAACGCGGGGTCCGTGGTCCCCATACGCCCCAAGCTAGCTCCGTCGCTGCTCACATGTAGCTAGACTCTCCTCCATGAGCGAGCTGAACACGTGTAAATATTTCAACATTAAGTAGGCAGTGAGATTCGAACATTGGATTTATTGTCTGCTCTGATACCATATTAAATTATTAACCACCAACTCATCTAAAAGCTTAAGCTGTTAGAGAGATGGACAACTTTTATTATTTATACCTTTAACACAGACTGTTCTCCACATCTCTCATAAACCGAATTTGTGTGTTAGAGAGAGTTTTAATTAAGTTTTTTATGGCATTCGATATCTTACCTACTTATACGTTTTTAGAGCAGTCGCAGGGAGTGGGTATCATGCAAACCAATCCATGGGGCTAGGCACTCTGGGCTCAACAATCCCTCTGTTAGGATAACGCCCTCGCGATTCGAACCCATGACTTTCAGGCTCTAATACCACTCATGGGACTGTTTCGCAACCATTTCTCCTACAACTAATTGGTGTTAAGGAGGTTTTCAATTAAGTTTTTTTATGGCATTCGATATCGTGCTTGAAAGTCTATTTTTAAAGTGGTCGCAGAGAGTGACATTGTATAACCAAATTCACGAGGGAACTCTGTGCCCATCAGTAAAAATCATTTTAGGTACCTGGTTTACCAAAAAAAAAAGATAAACAAGCAAAATGAGCAAATAGGTAGTTTATGGTTTTAAAACTTAACGAACTTCAAATATATGTTCGAGATCAGCTAAGTTATGAGACAAGTCGATCTCAAACGAGTTTTAATCAAGCCAAATACGAGCCGATCTCGAGTATTTTAAATTTTTTTATACATAATTAGACAAACGAAACAAGTACTAGTGTGTTCAAGCTTGGTTTAAAACCAAAACGACTTTCGAAAAAATGTCAAGCTTGATTTGTTAATTTATGTAACAAACCAATCTTGAACAAGCTTTTAACGAACGAAAATAAACTCAAACTCAAGTAGCTTGATTTCTTTAGCGGTCCTAATTACCGGAAACTTTATTAATCTAGTTCAGAATTTTTGACATTCTGTTGGTTTACCTAATACGTATGGTGGAATTGGTATGTGATAACCATATATAGGACTACTTTAATATTCTAGTTAAGTTTATTCGATAAACTAATTTGCCTATATTTGGGAATCTCAATAGCGGATCAAGTCTTAATTTTTTAATTGCAATGAAACTACAGGATTCTACCCACTTTTATGTGCTTTCCGTGACCATGATTAATTAAATAATAAAAAAGTAAAGACCTTAATTTGTACCTTATTAGAGAAGAAGAGTTGCGTTTCACTACATATTAAACTTTTGAGATTTGGCAACGAACCAAGTTGCACGGTCTTTAACTGAGGGAACCGAATGGCATAATTGTTGTTGGTGCAGGCTTCTTTCTCCTTCAGGTTGTTTGAGATTATCACCTCCATCTTCCTACAATTCCGTATCCAGAGTTGTTGCCTTTGTGACATTGGAGTGGGTTTTTGGCATGTGCTTGCCATGTGACCAATTTTCCGAAAACTTTTTAAGACCCGTTACCAATTGGACTGAATGGGTTGGATTTGGTTAGTTTAAGAATGAAAGGGGTGATTTTGGTAGTAACTCTAGTTTTCTTGAATTTTTGATCTGATTCTTATTACTAACAACAAAATACTGCTGATTACTAGTATTCTGCTGATTTTGGTAAAGCGTAATTTACTTGATGAGATAGGCACAACTACAACAGGTCCAGCCCTTTGATGAGAGACTGATGAGAGACACTAGTATTGCGTACCCATTAGACTAATCCTGTGAAAAAATAGAGAGAGAGAGAGAGAGAGAGAGAGAGAGAGAGAGAGAGAGAGAGAGAGAGAGAGAGAGAGAGAGAGAGAGAGAGAGAGAGAGAGAGAGAGAGAGAGAGAGTTCGAGATGGAGCAAAAGATAAGAACAAAGCTGATGGTGGATGGATCCCTGTGATCAATAACCACAAGGCTCAAGTTAACAATGGAGGAGGGACACAGGAGACCTACACTTTGTTTGTGGACAATATCCCTGAAAGCCATGGTCTACACTGGCTACAACGAACTTTCAATAAGTTCGGAGTAGTTAAGGATGCTTTCATCCCATGGAAGAGAAGCAAGCGTACGGGTAACAGATTTGGATTTGTCAGATACGGCTGCCATGTCTCTGCTTCCATGGCAGTATCTCGATTGAATGGAGTTTGGGTGGAGGACAAAAAGCTATTTGTCAAAGAGGCTTGCTTTGGGCGGATTAAGAAGATGAAGGAGAACAGGGCCAATGAAAGGAGGGAGTTCAGAAACAGGGACGACTGGCCTAGCCAACAGGCTGGCCAAAAGGTAGTCTCGACTGATGGCGTCTCTGGGCAGGTGTGGTGTAGCAAGATTCCTGGTAAATCTTTTGTCCAGGTGGTTAATGGTGAGTCATCCAAAAAACCCAGCCCGAATGTTACGATCCAGGTCAATCCGATTGGAAATGGATGGCTATTCCGTAGTGCGGTGGCAGTTATGCACCGAGTGGTCCCGTTGATGACCCTAAAGGTAAGCTTTGGGTTGGAAACAGATAAGGTTGCCCAGTTCAGGGCTTTGGGGGGAAGATCTGTTTTGATTACATTCCAGAGCCAAGAGGTAAGGGATGAACTCATTACGGGCCCGTGGATGAAAAGGTGGTTCGAGGCGATGAAACCATGGAGTGGAGAACCAGCTAGCCATGAACGGTTTGTGTGGCTGGGTTGTCATGGGCTTCCGTTAAATGCATGGGATAATACCACTTTCAAACGAATTGGTGAAGTATGGGGCCACTTCATCTCAGTGCATGAAGATACTTTGAAAAGTATATCCTTTGCTCAAGGAAAATTGTTGATAGCTACTGAGGAAATGTCCAAGATAGAAAGGTGGATTCAACTAGTGGTAAAAGGTGTGAAGTATGATGTGTTGGTGAAGGAGATTTCATCATTTGTTAATCCAGATGAGATTGGAGTTTCAAGTCCGGGGATTCAAGGTAACCATAGGCCAGTTGTGGAACTTCGGGAGCAGGTTGGCCATGGCTACGCTGCAAAAGGGGTTTTGGAAGCAGATGATGACGTAGAAGTACTCCAAAAGGGTCCAGGGGAGTCAAACTCAGCTACTGCACATGGGAAGGAGAAAAAGGGTGAGAGGGTTGGTGGCCCAAAGCTTTCAATTGCAGGTCGGCATTTAATGCTTGACAAAAGAGGTGTACAGATATTATCAGAGGATTTTGTATCCTTGATTGAGGAGTCAGCCGTTCAAGACTCTGCAGTGGGCCTCTCGGCCCAAATTGGAAACTCAAGCTCCTATCAAAGCCCATGAATTACCACAGGATCATTTTAACTCAATGGATGGGCCGGTGGATCAATTAGGGGCATCTCAGGAGGTGGGTCGGGCCCAAGAGAGAACCCCTTTTGTTGGGTCTCGGTCTTCTAATCCCAATCTGGAGATGAAATCTCCAGTTATGGAGGTGCCAGAGGAAAACTTGCCCAACCAGTTGGTGGTGTGATCCTCTCAATTGCCTTGCATAAATCTTTTGGTGGACCTAAATAATACAGATTGCAGGAAACGACAAAGAAGACAGCTGAATAATCTGTTGAGGATTCGTGAGGATTTGGACCGTGATTCCAGTTCGGAGGAAGCGTCTCAATCTCTTTCAGATGATATAAGCCAAGTCAGTCCGTCGATTATCAACGAGGTCAGAGCTACCATGGCAATCGGAGGTGAGTTGGATATTAATTTTTTACCCAATGATAATGAGACCCTAAACAGAATGATAGAACTTGAGGTTAAGGAGTTCTCTCTAATGAAAGAGAGGGGCGAAAGGAATTAGTGTTTTTAGCTAATTCAGTGGAGTAGTGCAACTGGGATTTGTTTTAATGCAGATTACAACATGGAATATCAGAGGTTTGGGGAGTATGGTCAAAAAACGTTTTTTGTCCAAACTTATTAAGAAAGAAAAACCGGACATGGTACTTGTTCAAGAGACGAAATTAGAGGCAGTAGAGAGGCTTGTTATCCAGAAAATGTGGGGGAATGCCAATATGGAGTTTGTGTGCTCTAATTCGGTGGGTGCTTCGGGGGGTTTGCTCATCATTTGGAATAAGGATTTCTTTACGGCTTCTAGTATTGTGGTCCGAAGATTCTTCATTTTAATGAGTGGTATGCTTTACAATGAATTCCCTTGTACGGTTGTCAATGTATACGCTCCAAATGAAGTAGCGTCTAGGCGAGTGCTCTGGGAGGAATTATTAGAACTTAAGAATGGTTCCCTTGTCCCATGGTGCCTAGGGGGGGATTTCAATGAAATCAGGGTAATCAATGAGAGGGTGGGCTGCTCAAGTATGGAAAGGGGCATGAGGGAATTCACAGAGTTTTGCAACAATATGGAGTTGATAGATATTCCTATGCTAGGTAGGAAATATACTTGGACTAACTATCAGGATCATGCTGTTCATAGCCGGCTGGACAGGTTCTTGTTGTCTCAACAATGGTTTGATAGGTATAATATCCTACAATGGGGTCTATCGAGACCGATATCTGATCATTGCCCAGTTACGATTAAAGATGATAGCAGGGATTGGGGTCCTAAACCATTTAAGTTTATGGATATTTGGCTTTCTAACCCTAAATGCATGAGTTTGGCCAAGGAAACGTGGAATGAGGTTCAAGTGGTGGGGTGGGCTGGATTTATTCTAGTGCAAAAACTAAGGGCCGTCAAAGATAGGCTGAAAGTATGGAATAAGGAGGAGTTCGGGGACGTTAATTGTGCTTTACAGGATCATGAAGCTAAACTACATCAGCTTGATATTGTAGCGGAAGGTAGACCACTTGATCCAGAAGAAAAGGCATTAAGATGTAGAACAAAGGAAGAATATTGGAGGCTTTACAAGCTTTCGGAATCACTATGGAGACAGAAATCACGGGTTAATGTAGACACCCCAATTTGGCTCAACGATTATTTCAAGTCCCACCTTGGGGACCATCCCGATGATGAATATGATATGTGGTTGTTGTGGTTGACTTCATGAAAGCCTTAGGAACTTTGTGGAACTCTTAAGGGATTAAGGAACACTTTGAAATAGGTGATAGGAGTGCCAAGCGATACTTAGAGTGGATAGAAATGTGTTTTAGCCTTGGTACCGTCGTCGATCTTCAAATAAGTCTGCTTTCAGCCCATTTTTCATAAATTAAACTTCCTTATTTTTGTGGTTGGATTCCACCATCATGTAGTACTTTCAAAACCTTCTTTATTGATATATAATAAGCCTTAAACCAATTTGAAACGAGGGAGATACGAGAATTTTACCAAAACAATCCATTTTCTGACCCACTAAGGGTAAAATTGTCATATCTTTTGATGTACTAAATTTATTTGATCCAAACCACTTGGGTTAGAAAGTAGACTCAACAAGCTTTCCAACGGTCCAAAGAACGCGCAAAACCGAGTTCGGGAGTGTCCGGAGCGAGCCTGCAAAGTTTGGCATTTTGCTGGAAAATCCTTTCCGCGGCCGCGAAATCCTTTCTTCGGCCGTGAAATCCTTTGGGCGGCCGGTAGACCGATGTTTTCCAGATTCTGGAATGTTCAGCAGCTTTTCAATCCGTTCGCCCAAACCCTAGCAGCCACAAACCATTACTTCGGGGCTACGAATACACTTACCATAGAGGTCTTATTGCCCTAGAACTCCACTTTGATTCACTCCCATTTGATTGGCCAGAGTGAGTCACCAATTGCCTATATAAAGGGCCTTAGGGTTTCCGAAATAAGGACCACGAAATACACATCTCTCCACTCCATGATCCGTCCCCAAACTCTACAGAAATCATCTCCTATCAATCCTCTACAAAAGCCCTAACCTCCCATGAGTAGCCGCATCCGAGAGTAAAAACCCCCAAAGAACTCACTTTGTTCTAGGGTTTTGTGAAGTTGACTACCACAATCAATCACAATTATCTACAATCAATCGCAATCCAAGCAATCAATTACTGAGGGATCAAGGTGGTGAGGCCCAACGGCCTACGGTTTGATTTAATTTCCGTCTCTCGCTTTTAATTAGTTCTTTCTATTAACTGTTCGTATTCTGGTGTGAGGAAGAACATTGGCTGGGGAATCAATCCCTCGGCCGATATATAGATCCAGTGGGATTCCTCGGCCGTGACATCAATTCACCGGCCGAGGGATCCATTTGCTGGGACATATTTGTTTTCTGTTTATTCTGATGCATGCTTTCATTTATCGTACTGGCTCACCTTATCAACTGTTAAAGGCTAAAAACTAGATTATGTGTTAGAATTAAATAAAGCAAATATACATTGTATATCGAACGATTATGGGCCAGTCTCACGACTGGGCAAAGAGGGGTGCCTAACACCTTCCCCTTATTGTACTCTTGGCTCCCGTACCCGGAATCTCTGTCCATTTTTTCTAGTTTTAATAAACTAGGTAGCGACTCTATTTTGATGATAACCGTTATCGTGTGGCGATGTTCCTAGCCATGGGAATGTCCACGATCTTGGTTTATGAAGTGGAACCAAACAAGCGTGATCAATCTGTATGGCGATGCCCCGTTTGGGAGGTGTCTACAGTTTTTGGCGACTCTGCTGGGGATTTGAGAGCCATAACCAGAAAGTTCAACATGGAATTAATATTTGCTTTATTTAATTCTTTTTCATGTGCATCGAGCGGGCAACCCACGTTGAGTTCACCTGATATCCCGGCATGACACGGGTTATGTTGGGGGTTCCAGCAAACTCCTAACGGAGCACCCTTTGAGACTACCCGAAACCTTGCATATTGTAGAAAGCCATAGAACTCTTCCCAAACTAGGACAGGAAATCCCAAGCAGGTTAGGACTATGTGTTGCATTATATCTGAAACTCTTGTTTGATTCAATGTTTAGTACTCTTTAGAGTTTTAATTGCTGTAGAAGATGAATTCATGCTCATTTTATCAAGAGTTTGTGATGAAGTCTATCTCTCTTGAGATAAAGAATAGTCCTTGCATAACTTTGTCTCTCTTTGAGATAAGTTTTGATTTATGAAAGGTTGTCATAGTCTTATACTGTTAGGAGTTTCGAAAAAAAAAAAAAAAGTCTTCTTTTATCTCTAGGTTTTATTTATTTATTTATTTATTTATTGTTAGGATTCTTTCAAAAAACAAAAAGAAACGAATCTTTCTTTTTATTTCTTTCTCTTTCAATCTTTGCTAGGATCTTGTCAAAAGAACAATATATATATATATATATATATATATATATATATATATATATATTTTCTTATTCTTTAGGTTTTCATAAATTTTTTTCTTTCTTTGTTTTTTTCTAGGATCTTTAAAAGAAAAAAGAAAATGTGGGGATTTCATCAATCTTTTATCTTGCATGGTACATTGTATATATGATCACTTGATTGTATAATTGTCGCATGATTGCTTGCTGTATTGCATTACTACCTGATCACATCACTTCATAGTACTAATATGTTGTTCAACCACTTGGTTACATGCATGGTAAATGGGTCATCATATTAGGGGCAGCTTACATTCTAGGGGGCAATAGGCGTTGGTGCACTGCACAATCACTTGATTTGGGATGTCTCAACATACACGTAATTGAGCTTTTGCTTCTTTTAGATTTGCTTTTGGACTTAGCTGTGACAGTTGTGGCCGCCAATCTCTCAGAAGCCCTTTCCTCCAGAGGTTGATAGCGTCGTGATCATAATGGAAAACCATGAGCTTGCCCAACAAGTCAAGGACATCAAAGCTGCCTTGGCTCGCTCAAAAGGAGATCAAATCCTTGATTTTGATGGACTCTACCTTTTTCCAAATGCCAAACTGCCAGAGAAGTTCAAGATGCCTGATATTGAAAAGTTCAATGGCACCGGCAATCCCACCAGCCATGTCCGCCATATCATCAATACCCTGAAACCCATGGGCCTGAATGATGAACTCATTGCCCAACTTTTTCAAAGGACTCTCACAGGCAGTGCTCTCGACTGGTTTCTCACTCTGGACTTCACAAAGTACAACGGGTGGCAAAAAATTGCCAATACTTTCATCAATCAATATGCCTACAATGTCCAGATTG
This sequence comes from Rhododendron henanense subsp. lingbaoense, assembly GCA_020567845.1. NCBI lineage: Eukaryota > Viridiplantae > Streptophyta > Magnoliopsida > Ericales > Ericaceae > Rhododendron > Rhododendron henanense. The sequence continues at coordinate 1,994,264 of CM036317.1, forward strand.
AGGTAACCACCCGAGATTTGGAGATGCTCAAACAAAAGCCAAATGAGAGTTTTGCTAATTTTCTTACTAGGTGGAGAAAGAAAGCTGCACAGATGAAAACTCTTCCCTTAGAAGAAGACCAAATCAGAATGGTGGTAAGAAATTTACAACCGCAGTTCCTGAGGCACATGTATTCCCAAGCAATTTCTACTTTTAAATGCCTCTATGCTACTGGATTGCAAGTTGAAGACGGCCTTAATCAAGGATTACTCGACAATGGAGAAGTCAGCCACAAGGTAGAGACAAGCACAAATACCAACACTGATAGTGGTATTAATATGGTGAGATCCCATCACAAACGCAAGAGGGAATTTGTTCCTCTTGGAATGAAGTTAGAAGATGTATTCCACATCTTAGAAGCAACAGGCGATCTGAAATCATTGCAACCAAAATTTCCTAGTAGTCTTGCACAGAAGGATGGGGAGTATTGCAAGTATCACCAAGTGACTGGTCATTCCATTGAACAATGTGGGGCTCTCAAGAATGCAGTCCAAGATCTCATCGATCAAGGGATAGTTGATCCAACCAAGCTGGATGATTGAGAAGCGGCAGCCAAATTCTGTCATATGTTTTGAGTCAATTTTTGGGTCTTTCTTTTGACCCTTATTTGCTTCTTTTTAGGGTTTGAATCTCGAATTTGTTCTCCCTTAGGAGTTTGAGTCTTGAGTTTATTTTCTCTTGAAATTAAAGTCATTTTGTTCATCTTGATTTTGGATCAACTCTTTGCACTCAACATGAAATGTGAATCTCTCCCGGAATATGAATCTCCTTAAACCTGAATTACGAATGGCCTGATTCTCTTTAGAGATACGTAGGCACCTTAGGGTCGGCCACATTTTTGAAAATATTTTCTCTTGTGCTAATTTGCTGCCACAGAATACTCATGATAACATTAAGTGTTGAAAACAATCCTCAAGGATTTCAAAGTAATCTCATGATATCGCTTGAAACACTTCATGATCACTTGAGTTATCAAAATCACCAAAAGAGTTTTCAAAACAAACTGTGACCCATGTCATTTCTGTTGAGTTGAGGGGGAGTTGAAAATACTTGTGCACTTTCATGGAGCCACTTGTAAGAGGAGCAAGCTGTTGAAGATAGAAAATAAAAGGAAAGAAAAAAATGAGCTCGCTAGATTGGAAAACCCTCAAGGGCGGTCTAGGCAAAAGTTAGAGCATAAAAACAAAATGAAAATTTAGCCATGTCTCCATGCACCCACTTTGAGTCTCAAGAGTCGTCCTTGATTCTGAGGAACCACTTGGTAAAACATCAAAGCCTCTCTTAGGATTCTAGTTGCTCTGTCGCATGATTCAAAATGAAGAAAGACCATCATTTCTCTATCCAAACACTTATCCATTGCTAGCCACATTGAGCCTCTGGATATATTCTTTCAAATAAAGCCTGCTAGACAACCATCCCCCACACTGGGGTAGATAAAAATGCAATGAGAGATGACTACAAATCTTAAAGTAAGCATCCCGTCACACAAGGGGGTTTTTAAAGAAGAAAAATATCATCCCTTCCAATCCAAAAACAGGGGGCATTTTGAAGAAACATCTTCCTCTCATACAAAATAGAGCGATTAGATGGCTGCTAGCTTTTGAAACCCAAGCATGAGTAGAAAGTAGGTTTGAGCTGTTATATCCCTTCCTTTCTTAAGCCAACACCCTAACCTACAATATGGTCCATAATAAAGTCCTCTCGGATTGAAGAACGCGACTTAGCAACAAAATCCTAGATACTAGGGGCATAACCAATGTGGAAGGAAAAGCGGTGTGAAGCAAAGGGGCACAACTACATCCCCTTTTTAGAAGCGCACAATCTCTCATGAGGCACGCGGTGGTCACTTATCAATCCAACTCAAAGTAGTCAATTCACCCTGAAGTAGTAAACTCGCTAGGGTCATTGGTTCGTGGAACAGTTTTGCGTCTCATGACGACTGAGTGGTTTGAATGTGAATCATGTAGGTAAAATGATGTGATTTTGAAATCCTCAAGGGAGAAACTTTCAAAATTGATTTTATCCTAAGCATTTTTGACACAGCAATACAAGCACAATTACTTATTTGCAAATTTTCACGGAGATAACATGGGTTTCCCATTTCATGAATAGTGTAGCTAGAAGGTCCCTGGGCCATATAGTGTGTTAGCAGCATTGCTAGAGTGTTGTAATCTTTCAAGCCTCTTGGATCTCATCGCCTTCTTTGTCGTAGCCATTTGGCTAGTATAGAGTTTGTTGCCATCTTATGGTGTAGGAGAAGCACTAGCTTGAGTACGTGAAAGTTGAGATGTCCCAAAACACTTGCTTGCATGTCACCACAATCACATGGTTGCTTGATGTGTAGTTTAGGCGGTTGCATTGGCCTCTTGGCCCGTACAGTTGATTTGTCTACATGAGCACCTCACTGTTTAGTCTTATCTAGACATTTTCCTAGGCCTCTTTGGCCCGCGCATTTGATTCGCTTTCATGTCTTTGTGGCTGTTGTGGTTATTTGGTCTTGCATTGGTCTCTTGATCTAATACTTGATTTTTGTCTTCACTACTACATGTTGCTTGCATTATGAATATGTTTGATTATCTGTTGGTACGACGCCTCTTGGCTAGAGGAAAAAATAGGCTCTATCTCTTGATATATTAGGTCTCTCGACCATTATGCCTCTTAGCATTGCATCTCTCAATGTATTAGGTCTCTCGACCACTATTCCTCTTGGCATTGCATCTCTCGATGTATTAGGTCTCTCGACCACTATTCCTCTTGGCATTACATCTCTCGATGTATTAGGTCTCTTGACTTATACATCTCTCGGTGTTATGTCCCTTGACGCCTGAGTCTCTTGACCTAAATGCCTCATGGCCTTGCATCTCTTGATATGTTATGTCTCTCGACATGTTGCGTCTCTTGGCCCCTAAATGATGTGGTATTGTGGTATACTATGTCTCTTGACATATTTTGCCCCTTGACATCCTTTAAATGTAGTATGAACTATTTTACTCTAGGCATTCTATTAACAAAATAATGTGCACATATCTCTCACACCATTGTCTTGAATAATGTGGCTTGCAGTGGTTGATATCTTTGTTGCATGTCACTTGACGTAAACAAATCACATGTCCAACGATTCGAAGCATAATGAGTGTTACATTCTAAATTCCAAATAGAGTGCACATATATCAAAATTACGTCTCTCGTCTTGTACGCCTCATGGCGTTGTATCTCTTGATGCATTATGATGATGTTTGTGAGTCACTAGATTTATTTTGCCTGAACATTCTCTTGAATGAAACCTGATGCTACACTCATAGGATTCACTAGTTGAATGCATTTTGCTATCAAATATACCTCGTGTTTGCATTTGAAACAGGTTACAACCGGCTCTATGCCTCGGTTCTATCACTTCAAGCTCCAAGTTCCGACTCCACAGGCTCTCGCCTTACAACTACAACCGGCTCTACGCCTCGGTTCCATCACTTCAAGCTCTAAGTTCCAACTCCTCAGGCCCGCGCCTCGTAACTGCAACAGGCTCCATGCCTCAATCTAAATCACCTCAGGCTCCACGCCTCAGTTCCTACACCTCAGGCTCTCGCCTTATGATCAACACCAGCTCCGCGCTTCGGCCCTATCAAAGCTCTAAGCTCACCTCAGGTCCTCGCCTCATAACTGCAACAGGCTCCATGCCTCAATCTAATCACCTCAGGATCTCGCCTTGTGATCAATACCAGCTCCGCGCTTCGGTCCTATCAAGCTCAAAAGCTCAGACACCTCAGGCTCTCGCCTTGTATTCAACACCAGCTCCGCGCTTCGGTTCCCTCAAGCTCTAAGCTCACCTCAGGCTTTCACCTCAAGATTGCAACAGGCTCCACGCCTCGATTCCATCACTCTCCAGGCTTTCGCCTCATGACTACAACCGGCTCCGTGCCTCGGTTCCCTCATCTCCAAAAAGCTTCGTGCTCTAGATACTGGCCCTGCGCCCCCCACATCTCAAAAACAAACCGGCGTCCAACTAACCCCAGCAGATAGTTTGGATTCCACCCCACTACATCAATTCCTTCCAGCTCATTCGCAAGGATAGGTTACTCTACCGAGCCCCTCTCAGTCAAAGTAAGGATGATCAAGAAAAGCAAACGCACCTGCCGTGTACTGATCTACCCCAAAATACTAAGGAAGCTCTCCGCAAAAACTCCCCAGGTAGCCCCGCGCTCCTTCAACTACTCTCCGCCAAAATCCTGGCATAGCTCAGGTACATCGCTCGAAGGCTTGGTATGGCCCGATGTCAAATTCCTCCTCTAAAGCTCTGCGCTTTTGTTTTTGGTTGTCCCGAACTACGATTGGTCTGAATTTCCCCTGTGGAATACGTAGGCAGCCTCCCGGCCCGACCATAACTAAAACCTTTTTTCAAAAACCCTTGGAATAGTGGTTGGACCAAATTGAGTTACTTTTTTACAGCTTTGACTTTTACTTGAATACACCTCGCGGTCTATCCAAGTTCAGTCAAAGAGGGGCATCTGTAGACACCCCAATTTGGCTCAACGATTATTTCAAGTCCCACCTTGGGGACCATCCCGATGATGAATATGATATGTGGTTGTTGTGGTTGACTTCATGAAAGCCTTAGGAACTTTGTGGAACTCTTAAGGGATTAAGGAACACTTTGAAATAGGTGATAGGAGTGCCAAGCGATACTTAGAGTGGATAGAAATGTGTTTTAGCCTTGGTACCGTCGTCGATCTTCAAATAAGTCTGCTTTCAGCCCATTTTTCATAAATTAAACTTCCTTATTTTTGTGGTTGGATTCCACCATCTTGTAGTACTTTCAAAACCCTCTTTATTGAAACGAGGGAGATACGAGAATTTTACCAAAACAATCCATTTTCTGACCCACTAAGGGTAAAATTGTCATATATTTTGATGTACTAAATTTATTTGATCCAAACCACTTGGGTTAGAAAGTAGACTCAACAAGCTTTCCAACGGTCCAAAGAACGCGCAAAACCGAGTTCGGGAGTGTCCGGAGTGAGCCTGCAAAGTTTGGCCTTTTGCTGGAAAATCCTTTCCGCGGCCGCGAAATCCTTTCTTCGGCCGTGAAATCCTTTGGGTGGCCGGTAGACCGATGTTTTTCAGATTCTGGAATGTTCAGCAGCTTTTCAATCCGTTCGCCCAAACCCTAGCAGCCACGAACCATTACTTCGGGGCTACGAATACACTTACCATAGAGGTCTTATTGCCCTAGAACTCCACTTTGATTCACTCCCATTTGATTGGCCGGAGTGAGTCACCAATTGCCTATATAAAGGGCCTTAGGGTTTCCGAAATAAGGACCACAAAATACACATCTCTCCACTCCATGATCCGTCCCCAAACTCTACAGAAATCATCTCCTATCAATCCTCTACAAAAGCCCTAACCTCCCGTGAGTAGCCGCATCCGAGAGTAAAAACCCCCTAAGAACTCATTTTGTTCTAGGGTTTTGTGAAGTTGACTACCACAATCAATCACAATTATCTACAATCAATCGCAATCCAAGCAATCAATTACTGAGGGATCAAGGTGGTGAGGCCCAACGGCCTACGGTTTGATTTAATTTCCGTCTCTCGCTTTTAATTAGTTCTTTCTACTAACTATTCGTATTCTGGTGTGAGGAAGAACATCAGCTGGGGAATCAATCCTTCAGCCGATATATAGATCAAGTGGGATTCCTCGGCCGTGACATCAATTCACCGGCCGAGGGATCCATTTGCTGGGAGATATTTGTTTTCTATTTATTCTGATGCATGCTTTCATTATCGTACTGGCTCACCTTATCAACTGTTAAAGGCTAAAAAACAGATTATGTGTTAGAATTAAATAAAGCAAATATACATTGTATGTCGAACGATTATGGGCCAGTCTCACGACTGGGCAAAGAGGGGTGCCTAACACCTTCCCCTTATTATACTCTTGGCTCCCGTACCCGGAATCTCTGTCCATTTTTCCTAGTTTTAATAAACTAGGTAGCGACTCTATTTTGATGATAACCGTTATCGTGTGGCGATGTTCCTAGCCATGGGAATGTCCACGATCTTGGTTTATGAAGTGGAACCAAACAAGCGTGATCAATCTGTATGGCGATACCCCGTTTGGGAGGTGTCTACAGTTAAGTGGCTAAAATTGGGGGACAAGAATACAAGGCTTTTTCAGATTATGGCCAATAATAGGTTCAAGAGGAATATGATAGGGTCGGTCAAAGTTAATGGTAGAATAGTGGAGGAGTCCAATGAAATCAAGGAAGCAGCTGTTGCCCACTTTCGGAATAACTTCACAGAGGAAAGATTGGTCCGACCGACGTTGGGGGGTTTTTTTCAAAGACAACTGCCCGGAGAAGCATCAGTGCAATTGGAAACCTTGTTTGAGGAAAGAGAAATTGTGGCTGCTATCAAAGGGTGCCACAGCTTAAAGGCTCCGGGTCCGGATGGCTTTAACTTCTCGTTTATCAAGAAGGGGTGGGAGTTCATGAAGGACCTAATGATCCAATTTTTCTCGGAATTTCATCGGAATGGAAAGCTCACGAAAGGTATTAATTCTACTTTTGTTGTTTTAATTCCTAAGGTTGATTGTCCTACTTCATTTAAAGATTTTAGGCCTATTAGCATGGTGGGGAGTATTTACAAAATCCTATCCAAAGTGTTAGCTAATAGGCTTAAAGATCATCTCCCTGCTATTATTGGTGAAGCCCAAGCTGCTTTTGTTGGGGGAAAACAGATATTGGATGGTGTTTTAATTGCCAATGAAGCTATTCATAGCTGGAAAAACTCTGCTCAAGGTGGTTTAATTATGAAATTGGATTTTGAGAAAGCATATGATTGTGTTAATTAGGGTTTTTTATTGGATATGCTTAAGAAGGTAGGATTTGGGGACAGGTGGTGTGGATGGATTAAAGAATGTTGTTCCAGAATGTCTATGTCTGTTTTGATTAATGGGGTAGCTTCGCAAGAGTTCCAAACACAGAAAGGGCTGAGGCAAGGGGACCCCTTATCCCCCTTTTTGTTCAACATAGTGGCTGAAGCACTTAACATTATGCTGGAACGAGCTCGAGCGAAAAATATCATTAAAGGTGTTCAATTGGGGAGTAACGGAGTGACTATCTCTCATCTCCGGCCAGTTCGCCGATGATACAATTCTTTTTTGTAATAATGATTTGGAGGAAATGGGGAATATCAAGCGAATCCTTAGGTGCTTTCAATTGATGTCCGGCCTGAAGATCAATTACTCTAAAAGTTCCCTTTGTGGTGTAAAAGTCCAACGGCAGGATATTGAAGCATTTGCTAAGGTGATGGGATGCAAAGTGGAATCTCTGCCCATTAAACACCTCGGCCTTCCGCTTGGTGCTAATCCGAGGAGGGTGAAAACATGGGAACCAGTTTTAGAAAGAGCTCAAAAGAGGTTATGTATATGGAGAACGAGAACTATATCTACTGGGGGCAGGCTTACACTGATCAATCACAACTCTAGCACTTTGCCGATTTATTTTATGTCTCTTTTCAAAATGCCCGTGGAAGTCGCCAAATCATTTGAGAAATTACAGAGGCAATTCTTTTGGGGTGACACATCGGACAAGAAGAAAATGCACATGGTCAATTGGGAGAGGATCACGATGAAGAAGGAAAATGGGGGTCTAGGGATCAAGCGATTGTTACAACAAAATCTGGCCTTGCTCGCTAAGTGGTGGTGGAGATTCAACAGCGAAAAATATTCTTTGTGGGTTAAGGTTATTAAAGGAAAGTACAATCTGGACCGGAGGAGCTGGCTCCCGTATTTGCCTAGTTCTGGGTCGATATCTAATGTTTGGAGGGACATTTGTTCACTTGGCAATATTGATTCGGCACTTGGTTTCTCTATCCGGGAGGGGTTCAAGGTGCAGGTCAACTCCGGTCGAGATACGCTATTCTGGGAACATGCGTGGCTGGGTCCTATAGCAATCAAAGATGAATTTCCCAAGTTGTATAGGCGATCAACTCAACAAAATGAGGTTCTAAGCAGTTTTTGTGGATTAGGGGGCAATAGTGATTGGAATCTGCTGTTTAGGGGCACACTAAGGTCTCGGGAAAATCAGCATTATGAGGCTTTGAAGCGTAGACTGGATGGTGTGACACTAGACCCTTCAAAGCCTGATCTGTTACAGAGGATTTGGACAACCGATAAAATCTTCTCCGTAAAATCGGTTTACAGACAGTGGGAAGCCCAGACACAGTCACGGAATGCTCTACTTGGCTCCTTATGGAAGAATCTGAGTCCCCCTAAAGTGGAAATTTTTTCATGGATGGCAATCCAAGATAGAGTTGCCACGAGGTCGGTACTTTTTGATAGAAATTTAATCTCTGAGTTTCAATTGGCAATGTGCCCCTTATGTGATATGCATGTGGAAACACCTCAACACTTGCTCTTACATTGTCGATTTTCGTGGGGAGTGTGGTCACAAATTCTGGCATGGTGGAATATTCAATGGGTATGTCCATCTTCGTTAGCAGAGTTAGCACCTTGGTGGTTTGGGAGTGGGTTCCGAAACTTGGAGAAAGCTATCTGGGAAGTATGTTTTTTTGCAACGCTTTGGTCCATCTGGTTAACAAGGAATGGGTATATATTCAATGGGACAACAACTCAAGCTTCGGAAGTGGCGGATTTAATTAAAATGAGAGTAGCTATGTGGATGAAGGTTAAGTTTGACATCAAGATCTACACGGTGGAGGATTTCAAAGGTTATTTGGATGGGATTCGAAAAGTGAAGGTGTAGTTTAGTGTAGTTTGGTGTTCTATCCAACTTTGGTTGGATATTTTCTATGGTAATCCTATGTAATGTTTGCTTCCTCCTCGACGTACCCCTTCGAGTTTAATAAAAGTTCCTTTTGCCGAGCAAAAAAAAGTATTGCGTACCCATTTTGTGAGATAATTTCTCGCCTAGATACAAGGACGGAACCAGGATTTTACCATAGCAGTGGCGAAATATATACTAAAAAAAAAAAATGCATTACAATATTAATAGTCATCTGCTCTAGAAAAAAAATTAAAATAACATAACAAAAACTATAATAAATGATGTTTTTCATTTGCACATAGAGTATGGAAAAAATACTGACTTTAATTTTGGGCATTGATAATGCCACTCCAACAACAGCAGAACTCATGTAGTCCTCAATCATTGGGGGTATGGGCGGGGAAGGATTGGAGACAGACCTAACTTTTGGCAATATACACAAAGTGACTGCTCTCAAAATACCACTTAAATAGTAGCCCCTATACCTGTTTTACTGCAGAATCATGCCCCCAAATCAAAGTCAAATGGCATCAGAGAGATCAGACCTAGAGACCCAATTCAATTTATGTACACATTACCATGCTTCCTTCATTGATAATCTAGAGCATCGGTATGCACAAAGATAATGTCACTCCCCAAATTTATAATATCATTCCCCAGATCTCTATATAGATTTTCCAAATTGATAACCGTACTCCCTTTTGGGAGTGGCATTATAAATTTGGAAAGTGGAATTATAATTAAATTCCCTTAATTTTTTAGGTTAAGTTATTTTAGGGTTAGAATGTGGAGTTTTTTTTTTCTTAATTATACATCATCATTTATATTATTTCACTTTGACCCATTGAATTTAGATTTAGAATACTTTTTTGGGTCTCCTTTCTTAAAAAAAATAATAGAAGTTTTATGACTAGTATATAATAAAAAATAAAGAAAAAAAACCTAATAATGGCGAAACTATATAAGTTGGGGATAAATTTTTTTTCACATATAATAATTGCATTTTCTAAAATTCTTATACCGCGGCCACTAGACCCCTTGGTCCCATCCTTGCCTAGATATACTCCTAGGTTTCAACAGGTCCTTGTTCTAGGGTTTGTAGCGAGAGGGGGCAACCGAGCGAGAGAGATAGGGAGATACAGTGGTGCAGTTACTGCTATGGGTCTCGTCAGATATAACAGAGTCGTAAAAGTGGGTAAGTTAGTACAACTATCATTCGGCTATTAGTGTATGCTTGAACTTTATATGTACATATATGAATCCAGAAAACTTGCACAAGTTAAATTTCAAATGACATTCTGAGGGTGTCTTTGATGTACAGATTAAGGCTTTGGGGGTTTATTATGTTATGCTGACTTTTCCATCTGTAGAGGCGATGATGTCTATGATTGAGGGCCCTGAGGTCAATTGGTTGGGAAACTTCTTTGAGGAGTTTCGACCTTGGAGTCCTGACTGCAAGATTGAAGCCTCCCGTACTGTCTGGTTAAGTTGCTTTGGGTGTTCCTCTGCATGCGTGGAATTCAGACACTTTTTTCAGCATTGGAAGGAGCTGGGGAGAGCCGATTACTCTTGATAATTATACCTCAAGAGGTCTGTCTTTCTCTTCAGGTAAAGTGCAAATCTCTGCCAATTTCTTCGGTGCCATTAATCAAGAGATCAATTTAGAGGTTAATGGTAGATTGTATCCTATCCGGGTAGTGGAAGAACAATTTGTGGTTAACAATATGATGTGGGGTGTTTGCAAGTGTAAATGCAATGGAAGTGTCAGTATTAATTCCAAAAATCTTGTTTCTGACAAGGAAGAAGATGATTGGATTGATACTCCAGCTAAAGATAATCATTTGGAGTTGGGATAGAGTAGGAGGCTATACTTAGGGAAGAGAGTCGTTCATTTACAAGCCCTATCTTTCAAGTACTGAAATACAATATAAAGGGTTCGAGGTCTTTGACTGAAGAGAGGAGTGAACAGATTAGCATCCTTGGGGAGAGATCCACCCATGAAGCTATTTTAAAAATGGAAAGGAGGTTAAATAGATCCAAAAGAAAGTTAAGAAAAGGAGAAACTTACTTCTGTGTTTGCGATTAAGGCGTCCAAAGTTTCAAAAAAAGGTAAGATGGTTCCCTCCTCCTCTCTTTCGACCAGAGACATTCAGAATAGGAATTTTATTTTATTCAAGAATGCTAGTAAGGCTTTGAATTTTGGTGCTCAATTGGGAATTAAAATCGTAGGAGGAAGAAACTATAATTTGAAGAAATGGGTTGAAATGGAAGAGGAGGAAATTGCGGAAAGGGAGAATGCCTTGAAGAAGCTCGCAGAGTTAGAAGAGGGAACACATCAGATTAGGAGGAAAATGCTACTTTATCTTTGGAGTTTTAGAGGGCTTTAGTGCGTTTTTGTTGTTTTTGGCATTGGTCCATCTTTTTGATTCAGAATCTTGATCCAGTGTGTATGTGCTTTTGTGGAGTTATGGTCGTTGGGGTTTGAATTGAAGTTTTTCTTTTAGGTTTTGGAGTTTCTGTTGGTTTTCGCCTTTTGTGGAGTTTTGGGTTTGGGGGTTGGTTTTTTGGGTGTTTCAATTTGGAGTTTATCTTTGTAATTGTTTATGAAGATTAATAAAATCTTTTTGCTTAGCAAAAAAATAATTTCTGATAAATATTCACAGAGAATAGTTTATTAAGTGACACAGGAACAATTTAAAAATCCTAACCTCCATGAATATCTCCTGTTCAATAGTTTATGATAAATATTCCCAAATTTATTAAGTACACAAGAAACAAGTTAGAAATACTGGCCTCCATGGATACCTCTTTCGTAGAGGTCTCGTTTCGGAGAAACTTTAAATCTTTATCGAGATATATATCCTTCAACACTGGGAATGAATCCTGCAACAAAATTGATGTTAGCGTGTCGTTAGAATTAACGTTTCCGACGACTATTGTGGCATGTTCATCTAATAGGATCCAGGAGTTAGCTATACATAGGATAACACACAACGTCATGAGTAATTGTCGGACCATTTTTCATTATCACTCCTAAAACTAATTTGTTTAAGGGCATAGGGAGAGCTTCAATTAATTTTTTTTTTTATGGTATTCGATATCTTACTACATGCATGTTTTTAGAACGGTTGTAGGAAATTGTGTTAGGAATCGAACTCCACGTAAAATCTAAAATGCCCCCTGTGGGTATTGAAAACTATGATCACTGAAATCAAATGGCAATTGAAAATAGTGCGTATGAAATAGAAACACAAAAGACACCTAGATATACGTGAAAAACCTCAACGCAAGAAAAAACCATGAAAGCCACACCAGTGCACTATAATTGAAGAAACAATGGAGTACACGTATTCTCTTATTCTTTTTTTGCCGATAAAAAAAAAAGACTTCTTTCTTCACTCTGAGAATAGTTTATTTTCGCCGCCTCTATTTTTTTCTGAAAAATGAATTAACCCTAATCACATAGGAACTGAATTTTAATCAAGCCAAAAACTAGCCGATCTCGAGTAGCTTAAATTTTTTTATACATAATTAGACGAATGAAACAAGTAGTAGCTTGTTCAAGCTTGGTTTGAAACCTTAACAACTTCTGAAAAAAAAGTTCAAGCTTGATTTGTTACATAAACAAACCAATTTTGAATAAACTTTTAACAAACGATCGAACACGAGCTCAATGGCCATGATTAAGTAAAAAGGGTAAAAGACCTTAATTTGTACCTTGTTGGAGAAGAAGAGTTGCGTTTCATCACTACATATGAAACTTTTGAGGTTTGGCAAATACCGAAGCTCCACGGTCTTTAACTGAGGGAATCGAATGGTATCATTGTTGTTGGTGGCTTCTTTCTCCTTCAAGTTGTTTGAGATTATCACCTCTATCTTCCTACATCTTCAAACTGTCTTTTGAAGATCTTGACTAATTTAAGATCTTAAAGTTGACGTGATGTGACGATTTCACTCCTTATGTGGTTCTCTCAATAACTCATTGGATGTATTTTATTTTTCATTTTTCCTTTTCTTTTGGCCTCCTCTTAATCCAATTTTTTTCTTGTATTTAGAGTTTGGCCTCCTTGATGTACCCTTTGTCGATATTTAATAAATTTTGTAGCCTAAAAAAAAAAAATTTAATAAATCTCCAGAGACCCCAATTTTTTTTATACTAGCAATGAAATTTTTTGACCAATTAAAGATTCCTTACTCGACTAGACTCACTCTGTTTTTTATTGTAAGCCACCATCCAATATGAATGACTACGCCAATTTTTTATTAGCACATAAAAAAGAGTAAATTCTAGGCCGGTTCTAATTTTGGATTCGTTAGCCCACCAAGTCCTATGGGGTATAAGTGCAATGCCCACTAAATCCAGTAGGTGTGATTTTACTTTTTTACCCCACTTTAAATAGCAACAAAACTGGGCAACCCATCAAAATTGTAAAAATAATCCATACCAAATAGCAATGTAGAGACAATGTAGAAATTATTAAATTGGGCTCTACTGATTCATTGACTCGGGAAAATTTCCGTAGATAGTTTCGGGTATTTGTTAATTAGTTTAAACGACAAACTAATTTGACTAAATTTGGGAATCTCAATTGCGGATAAAGTACTCTTTTTCCGATTACAATGAAACTACAGGACTATATACATGCATGTGTGCCCACTTAATTAATTAAGTAAAAAGGGTAAAGACCATGATTAATTAATTAAGTAAAAAGGGTAAAGAGCTTAATTTGTACCTTGTTGGAGAAGAAGAGTTGCATTTCATCACTACATATGAAACTTTTGAGATTTGGCAACCACCAAAGACTCACTTTCTTTAATTGAGGGAACCGAATGGTATCATTGTTCTTGGTGGCTTCTTTCTCCTTCGGGTTGTTTGAGATTATCATCTCCATCTTCCTACATCCCCATATATTGAGTTCTTGCAGATTCTTTAACTGAGGAAGCATATAGAAGGGTAATACATACTCCAATTGGTTACAATTATGAACACGAATCTTTTGCAAGAAGGATTTAGCTTCTTTTTCTGGTTCTGAGAGTGGTTGGTTGTCCCAAATCCTTGTTATCTTATTTAAATTCGTAAAAAACAACCTTTCCAGGACAGGAAAAACAACCTGCAAAGTTGTGTACAAAACATTCATTAGTGATCGAATGAATAATAATGAAGTCCAATCAAGCTCTAGCTAAAACCCATCTATATACTCATAAGCACGAGATTCGAGTCTCAAAATTTGGAGAGCTATGGAAGATATGTTGACTCAATCCGATCACCTTTCTCATTCTTCTAAATTCCAATTTTTGTGAGAGCGCTTGGAATTGGCTACTCCAGACACATCATGCCATATTAGTTGCACTTAATTTCCATTGCATTTGGTAAATTCACTATACGGAGTACTATTTTAACGTATAAAATTAATCATTTATGAAATCAAAGCCGTATAAACTAATAATATTTTACATTGCCCTTTTATTATCATGTATGTATGTACGTATGTATCCTACCACATACGTATGTATCCTACCATATTAAGATTCAATCAAAAGTTTTCGAACTTAAACATTGAATAAGTATAAACATTCCATACACAATAATTACTTAAATAATCAAGTTTTTCAAATATGTACTAAATAATATAAATTTTCAATGAAGTCTTCTTTTTTTTTTTTCTAGACCCGTACAATCAGAAATCACTGATGGCCTAACAATCATTTACAAAATAACAAATTTGTAAAATATATCAAAATTAGAATTTTACTTCGCATGTAAAACCAAAAAAAGTACAAACTGATAAAATCATAAAAAGAGAAAATATTAATAATAGATAAATTTACCGAAATTAAATTATGCATGTAAATACTTGAAACTCCCCTGTCCTTGGGATATAATTGTATAGTCCTAGCCCCTACCCAAGGATAGATCATAAGAATAATTGTATAGTTCTAGCCCCTGCGGAACTTGAAAACTATCGATCACAGCAATTACATGGCAAATGAAAATAGTGCCTATAAAAGAGAAAAACAAAAGACACATAGATATACGTGGCCGGAAAACCTCAACGCGAGAAAAAATCATGGGAGTCACACCAGTGCACTATAATCAAAGAAACAATTGAGTGCACGTGTTCTCTCTTTTTCGCCGATTAAAAAAAAGTCTTCTTTCTTCTCTCCTCCTCTCTATTTTTTTTTGAAAAACGAATTAACCCTAATCACATAGCAATTGAGTATTAATCAAGCCAAACACGAGATGATCTTGAGTAGCTTTTTTTTTTTTTATACATAATTAGACGACCGAAACAAGTAGTACCTTGTTCAAGCGCGTGGTTTGAAACCTTAACGACTTTCGAAAAAAAGTTCAAGCTTGATTTGTTACATAACCAAACCATTCTTGAATAAGTTTTTAACAAATGAACACGAGCTCACACTCGAGTAGTTTGGTTTCTTTAGCAGTTCTAATTTCCGGAAACTTTAATATTCCAGTTCAGAATTTTTGACATTCTGCTGTTGGTTTTGTTGGTTTATACGTATGGTACGTGGAATTGTTCTGTGATAACCGTTGGACTAGTTTTCAAAATTGTAGAAGTAATCCATACCAAATAGCAATGTAGAGACAAATGTAGTTATTAAATTGGTCTACGGATTCATTGACTCGGCAAAATTTTCGTAGATAGTTTTGGGCCATCTGTTAAGTTTACACGATAAACTTATTTGCCTAATTAATTTGGTAATCTCAATTAATTTCGGATCAACTACTCTTTTTCTAATTGCGATGAAACTACAAGATTAAGTGAAAAGGGTAAAGACCTTAATTTGTACCTTGTTGGAGAAGATGGATTGCGTTTCATCACTAAATATGAAACTTTTGAGATTAGGCAAACTCGAAAGTGTCAGGGTCTTTAACTGAGGGAACCGAATGGTATCATTGTTGTTGGTGGCTTCTTTCTCCTTCGGGTTGTTTGAGATTATCACCTCCACCTTCGTACAACTCTCTATACTGAGTTCTTGCAGATTCTTTAACTGAAAAAGCATATAGGAGGGCAATACATACTCCAATTGGTCACAGCCATCAACATCAATGTCCTCAAGTTCGGAGAAGGATTTAGCTTCTTTTTCTGGTTCCGAGAGTGGTTGGTTGTCCCAAATCCTTGTTATCTTATATAATTTCCAAATAGACACACGTTTCAGGACAGGGAAAACAACCTGCAAAGTTGTGTATAAAATTAACATTCATTAGTGATCGAATGAATAATAATGAGGTCCAATCAAGCTAGCTCTAAAACCCATCTATGCTCATAATTAGGCACGAGATTCGAGTCTCAAAAATTGGAGAGCTGTGGAAGAGATATTAACTCAATCCAATTACCTTTCATTCTCATAAATTCCAATTTTCGTAAGAGCTCTTGGAATTGGATATTCAAACACACCATGCCATATTTGTTGCACTTAATTTCCATTGCATTTGGTAAATTAACACTACGAATTACTATTTTAACTTATAAAATTAATCATTTATGAAATCAAAGCCGTATAAACTAATTAATATATGTATGTATGTATCCTACCATATAAGGATTCATTCAAAAGTATTCAAACTTAAACATTAACTTACCTATTCCATACACAATAATTATTTAAATAATCAAGTGAAAAAATATCATTCGACTACTGTATTACTGTATATAATGCCAATGCCCAAAGCAAAGCAATGCAAATATGACTACACCTCAACCAATTCTCTCTCTCCTACTGGTGCTAATTCCTTCCATTCTGTTTCTTCTCCGTCTGTCCAGTGGTCAATCACTCAAGAGCTGCGGCTTTGATCGGATTTATCAACTCGGGTCCCTACTACTCCTATTCTCTGGTGTGATAATACTTCTGCTTTTCATGCTCGCTCAAAACATATAGAAGTTGATTGTCATTATGTTCGTGACTGAGTTGCAGCTAAAGCCCTTGCCCTTCACTATGTGCCTACCTCAGATCAAATAGCAGATGTGTTTACAAAAGCTTTATCCATTGCTCGATTTCAGTTTCTTAAGGGCAAACTTCTGGTGATTTCATCTCCCATTCGTTTGAGGGGGGATGATAAGAGTAATTAGTCTCAACAGCAGCAGGTGCACCATGAAGTTCGTGTATCTCACTCACACCAGAACACTCCTTCACTAAACAGAGTTGAAGTCGGTTAGAGAAGTTAGTGGTTCAGTTAGTTAGTATTAAGTGTTGTAGTCTAACTGATTAGTGGAATGGTGGCTATGATAGCTGTACATTAGCTTGAGATGTAAGCAGTTAGGACTTGTATATAAATCCTCTCTCTGATGTAATCAATTGAATCAATAATGGAGATTTTCTAATTCTTCTTCAGTTATGACGGGGGACAACGTAAAATAAGTGATTTTTAGAATGCCGTTCATTTTCAAAATAGTTATATATGCACCATTGTTTAGGCCCATGTGTGCATTTGAAACTTAAACATTAAATAAGTATAACTTAACTATTCCATACACAATAATTATTTAAATAATCAAGTTTTTCAAAGCTGTACTAAATAATATAAATTTTCAATGAAGTCTTTTTTTTTTTCTAGAGCCGTACCGTTAGAAATCACTGATGGCTTAACAATCATTCACATAATAACAATTTTGAAAAATATACCAAAATTAGAAATTTACTTCGCATGTAAAACCAAAAAATGTACAAACTGATAAAATCATAAAAAGAGAAAATATTAATAAATGTAATGTACTTGCCAAAAATCAAAATGATAAATTTACCGAAATTAAATTATGCATGTAAAAATTTGAATAAGTCAGCTAGTTGTTTGAGATCAAAACCATAACATGCACTGTCCTCCAAATAAGAACCTTTCATTTTTTGGGAAATACTAAGGTACCACCACGTTATGGGTGTGTCTAGATTAAAAAAAAAGTTATACTTTTAAATGGCGTTCTTCAACATTAATGATGTAGTTAGGAGCATTGGGGGAGGATGGACTATCAATGATAGAAATAGTTGATTTCGGCAGTCGACAGCGACCGAAGACTCCGATTGGAACGGCCTCGCCATATGCTAGACTTCCCTATGGTGAAACTTTCTTCGAGAAAGCCACCGGTCGTTGCTCCAATGGTCTGCTCATGATTGACTATTTTGCTAGGAACCCCGAACTGCCTGGCTTGTCGTTCTTATAATCCAAAAAGCACTCACGCCCGTAGTCGAAAAAATATCATTGGACTAAAAGCCAGTTGACAAATAGCCACCCACCTTAATAAGTGATTTATTGAGCCTATTGGAGATGCTCTTAGCTATTTGTATAATCACCGCTCACAAAATTCCATGACATTCAATTTTTTAGTATGTCTTCCAACTAATACTTGTCCCCCTTTCCGTTTAGTAAAAATTAGTTACGCAATGAATTTTGGTCAACAACGTTTTTTAATGCAAACTCAGACAAGAACCA
This sequence comes from Rhododendron henanense subsp. lingbaoense, assembly GCA_020567845.1. NCBI lineage: Eukaryota > Viridiplantae > Streptophyta > Magnoliopsida > Ericales > Ericaceae > Rhododendron > Rhododendron henanense. The sequence continues at coordinate 2,012,533 of CM036317.1, forward strand.
GTTTAAAGTGATCACCGTTCGCAAGGGGACTATATAGTCCACAGCAGACTGAAGAGAAATCTATTACTACATAAAATTAAAAAAATTACTAAAAAGAAGCCATTTCACTTGAAAAGGAGAAAAACAACGGCGGAAGGGGCTCCGATGACATTAGAGAGTAAGGGCACTAAAAGAAGAAGAACAAAGCCTACAGGCCGGGAACCATTCATTACATCCGGGGTGTGGCCTCTATACAAGTTTGTGTAAGAGAGAGGATATCTAATGATAATTTTTAAAGCAAAAAAGCATAATATAAGAAGGATAATGATAAAGCAAATGTACCTTTCCGTTGAATAAAGGTAATGCATGGATAGTAGAGTTGCCTTCAGTTGTGTCCGCCTTCCCCAATTTGGTACAGAAACTTTCAAGGTTTGGTAGATTGGACAATTCCAAACGACTCAATTTGCTGAAGCATCCCTCATTTCTGAGTCCATCTTCATCTATCTCTCCCTCAAATTCAACTATTCCCTTCATGGTTGGACAATCACTCACGCGTAGCACTTTCAAATTATTTAAGGGTGAATGCATTTTGGAAGGAAACACATGCATTAGTTTCTCGCATTCGGAGACATCCAAATCCGTCAGTTGGCAGAAAGACCCTTGTTCTTCAAAGATTGCTATTGATTGCTTGGCCCAAATCTCAATTATTTTACGCACCCTTCGAATGCTCAATTTCTTCAACACGGGGAAAATAACCTAAAAAATAGTTTAACAAAGGAATCATTAGGGACTAGTACTCCATGGAAAGGTTACTCGCCAAACATTATCAAACAACTGTTACACTACACAATGAATAAATCAGCTCTTTTTTTCTTTTCTTTTTTTTAGATAGGGAAATTAGCTCATTATTTGAGAAATTAAACCTTTACACACAATTTCTTTGTGGCGAATGTTATGACAAGGAACAACATAAAATAAGTGATAATGATAAAGCAAATGTACCTTTCCTTTGAACAAAGGTAGTGCATGGATAGTAGAGTTGCCTTCAGTTGTGCCCGCCTTCCCCAATTTGGTACAGAAGCTTTCAAGGTTTGGTAGTTTGCACAATTCCAAGGAACTCAAATCGCTAAAACATATCTCATTTCTGAGTCCATCTTCATCTATCTCTCCCTCAAATTCAACTATTCCCTCCATGCTTTGACAATCACTCACGCGTAGCACTTTCAAATTCTTTAACGGTGAACGCATTTTGGGAGGAAAGACATGCATCAGTTTCTCGCATTCGGAGACATCCAAATCCGTCAGTTGGCAGAAAGACTCTTGTTCTTTTAAGGCTGCTATTGATTGCTTGTCCCAAATCTCAATTATTTTATGCACCTTTCGAATGCTCAATTTCTTCAATATGGGGAAAGTAACCTAAAAAGTAGTTTAACGAAGGAATCATTAGGGACTAGTACTCCATGGAAAGGTTACTCGCCAAACATTATCAAACAACTGCTACATTGCACAATGAATAAATCAGCTCTTTTTTTCTTGTTTGATAGGGAAATCAGCTCATTATTTGAGAAAACCTTTACACACAATTTCTTTGTGGCGAATGTTATGACAAGCAACAACATAAAATAAGTGATAATGATAAAAAAAAATTTACCTTTCCTTTAAATAAAGGTAGTGCATGGATAGTAGAGTTGCCTTCAGTTGTGCCCGCCTTCCCCAATTTGGTACAGAAGCTTTCAAGGTTTGGTAGACTGCACAATTCCAAGGAACTCAATTCTCTAAAACATATCTCATTTCTGAGTCCATCTTCATCTATCTCTCCCTCAAATCCAACTATTCCCTCCATGGTTGGACAATCACTCACGCGTAGCACTTTCAAATTATTTAAGGGTGAATGCATTTTGGAAGGAAACACATGCATCAGTTTCTGGCATTCGGAGACATCCAATTCCGTCAGTTGGCAGAAAAACCCTTGTTCTTCAAAGATTGCTACTGATTGCTTGTCCCAAATCTCAATTATTTTATGCACCTTTCGAATGCTCAATTTCTTCAACACGGGGAAAGTAACCTAAAAAGTAGTTTAACGAAGGAATCATTAGGGACTAGTACTCCATGGAAAGGTTACTCGCCAAACATTATCAAACAACTGTTACACTGCACAATGAATAAATTAGCTCTTTTTTTCTTTTCTTTTTTTGATAGGGAAATCAGCTCATTATTTGAGAAAACCTTTACACACAATTTCGTTGTGGCGAATGTTATGACAAGGAACAACATAAAATAAGTGATAATGGTAAAGCAAATGTACCTTTCCTTTGAATAAAGGTAGTGCATGGATAGTAGAGTTGCCTTCAGTTGTGCCCGCCTTCCCCAATTTGGTACAGAAGCTTTCAAGGTTTGGTAGACTAGACAATTCCAAGGAACTCAAATCGCTAAAACATATCTCATTTCTGAGTCCATCTTCATCTATCTCTCCCTCAAATTCAACTATTCCCTCCATGCTTTGACAATCACTCACGCGTAGCACTTTCAGATTCCTTAACGGTGAACGCATTTTGGGAGGAAAGACATGCATCAGTTTCTCGCATTCGGAGACATCCAAATCCGTCAGTTGGCAGAAAGACTCTTGTTCTTTTAAGGCTGCTATTGATTGCTTATCCCAAATCTCAATTATTTTATGCACCTTTCGAATGCTCAATTTCTTCAACACGGGGAAAGTAACCTAAAAAGTAGTTTAACGAAGGAATCATTAGGGACTAGTACTCCATGGAAAGGTTACTCGCCAAACATTATCAAACAACTGCTACGTTGCACAATTAATAAATCAGCTCTTTTTTTCTTGTTTGATAGGGAAATCAGCTCATTATTTGAGAAAACCTTTACACACAATTTCTTTGTGGCGAATGTTATGACAAGGAACAACATAAAATAAGTGATAATGATAAAGAAAATGTACCTTTCCTTTGAATAAAGGTAGTGCATGGATAGTAGAGTTGCCTTCAGTTGTGCCCGCCTTCCCCAATTTGGTACAGAAGCTTTCAAGGTTTGGTAGACTGCACAATTCCAAGGAACTCAATCCTCTAAAACATATCTCATTTCTGAGTCCATCTTCATCTATCTCTCCCTCAAATCCAACTATTCCCTCCATGGTTGGACAATCACTCACGCGTAGCACTTTCAAATTATTTAAGGGTGAATGCATTTTGGAAGGAAACACATGCATCAGTTTCTCGCATTCGGAGACATCCAATTCCGTCAGTTGGCAGAAAAACCCTTGTTCTTCAAAGATTGCTACTGATTGCTTGTCCCAAATCTCAATTATTTTATGCACCTTTCGAATGCTCAATTTCTTCAACACGGGGAAAGTAACCTAAAAAGTAGTTTAACGAAGGAATCATTAGGGACTAGTACTCCATGGAAAGGTTACTCGTCAAACATTATCAAACAACTGTTACACTGCACAATGAATAAATCAGCTCTTTCTTCCTTTTTTATTTTTTGATAGGGAAATCAGCTCATTATTTGAGAAAACCTTTACACACAATTTCTTTGTGGCGAATGTTATGACAAGGAACAACATAAAATAAGTGATTTTTAGAATGCCGTGCATTTTCAAAATAGTTATATATGCACCATTGTTTAGGCCCATGTGTTCAATTTATATTTTTTACTCTGATAAAAATCAGATTCATCCACTTCAGTTTTTCTAATTGCAATTAATGAAACTACATAAACTTAATAAGTGTAACAGTTGTTTGATAATGATACAATGGAGTACACCTCTTCTCTCTTTTTAATTTGCCGATAAAATTAAAAGTCTTCTTTCTTCTCTCTGAGAATTGTTTTCTTTCGCCTCTTTGTTTTTTCTGAAAAATGAATTAACCCTAATCACATAGCAACTGAGTTTTAATCAAGCCAAACACGAGCCGATCTCGAGTAGCTTAATTTTTTTTATACATAATTAGACAAACGAAACAAGCTTGTTCAAGTTTGGTTTGAAACCTTAACGACTTTCGAAAAAAAGTTCCAGTTTGGTTTGTTGAATAAGCTTTTAACGAACGAACAACTCAAACTCGAATAGCTTAGTTTCTTTAGTGGTCCTAATTTCCGGAAACTTTAATACTCCAGTTCAGAATTTTTGACATTCTCTTGGTTTACCTAATACGTATGGTGGAATTGGTCTGTGATCGATAACCATAGGACTACTTTTCAAAATTGTAAAAATAATCCATACCCGCAAATAGCAATGTAGAGACAATGTAGAAATTATTAAATTGGGCTCTAATGATTCATTGACTCGGGAAAATTTCCGTAGATAGTTTCGGGTATTTGTTAATTAGTTTAAACGATAAACTAATTTGCCTAAATTTGGGAATCTCAATTGCGGATAAAGTACTCTTTTTCCAATTGCAATGAAACTACAGGACTATATACATATATGCATGTGTGCCTACTGAATTAATTAAGTAAAAAGGGTAAAGACCATGATTAATTAATTAAGTAAAAAAGGTAAAGAGCTTAATTTGTACCTTGTTGGAGAAGAAGAGTTGCGTTTCATCACTACATATGAAACTTTGGAGATTAGGCAAATCCTCGAGCCCCACTTCCTTTAACTGAGGGAACCGAATGGTATCAGTGTTGTTGGCGGTTTCTTTCTCCTTCGGGTTGTTTGAGATTATCACCTCCACCTTCGTACAATTCCGTATACTGAGTTCTTGTAGATTCTTTAACTGAGGAAGCATATAGAAGGGCAATAGATACTCCAATTGCTTACAACCTTTAACAAGAATCTTCTTAAGTTGACAGAATGATTTAGCTTCTTTTTCTGGTTCTGAGAGTGGTTGGTTGTCCCAAATTCTTGTTATCTTATCTAAATTCGAAAAATCCAATTCTTCTAGGACAGGGAAAGCAACCTGCAAAGTTGTTTACAAAACATTCATTAGTGATCGAATGAATAATAATGAGGTCCAATCAAGCTCTAGCTAAAACCCATCTATATATGCTCATAAGCACGAGATTCGAGTCTCAAAACTTTGGACAGCTATGGAAGATATATTGACTCAATCCGATCACCTTTCTCATTCTTCTAAATTCCAATTTTTGTGAGAGCTCTAGGAATTGGCTACTCCAGACACACCATGCCATATTTGTTGCACTTAATTTCCATTGCATTTGGTAAATTCACACAAAGGAGTACTATTTTAACGTATAAAATTAATCATTTATGAAATCAAAGCCGTATAAACTAATAATATTTTACATTGCCCTTTTATTATCATGTATGTATGTATCCTACCATATTAAGATTCAATCAAAAGTTTTCGAACTTAAACATTGAATAAGTATAAACATTCCATACACAATAATTAGTTAAATAATCAAGTTTTTCAAATATGTACTAAATAATATAAATTTTCAAAGAAGTCTTTTTTTTTTCTAGACCCGTACAATCAGAAATCACTGATAGCCTAACAATCATTTACAAAATAACAAATTTGTAAAATATACCAAAATTAGAAATTTACTTCGCATGTAAAACCAAAAAAAGTACAAACTGATAAAATCATAAAAAGAGAAAATATTAATAATTGATAAATTTACCGAAATTAAATTATGCATGTAAATACTTGAAACTCCCCTGTCCTTGGGATAAAATTGTATAGTCCTAGCCCCTACCCAAGGATAGATCAAAAGAATAATTGTATAGTTCTAGCCCCTGCGGAACTTGAAAACTATCGATCACAACAATCACATGGCAAATGAAAATAGTGCCTATGAAATAGAAACACAAAAGACACATAGATATACGTGGCCGGAAAACCTCAACGCGAGAAAAAATCATGGGAGTCACACCAGTGCACTATATTCGAAGAAACAATTGAGTGCACATCTTCTCTCTTTTTCGCCGATTAAAAAAAAGTCTTCTTTCTTCTCTCCTCCTCTCTATTTTTTTTTTGAAAAACGAATTAATCCTAATCACATAGCAATAGAGTATTAATCAAGCCAAACACGAGATGATCTTGTGTAGCTTTTTTTTTTTTATACATAATTAGACGACCGAAACAAGTAGTACCTTGTTCAAGCGCGTGGTTTGAAACCTTAACGACTTTCAAAAAAAAGTTCAAGCTTGATTTGTTACATAACAAAACCATTCTTGAATAAGTTTTTAACAAACAAACACGAGCTCACACTCGAGTAGTTTGGTTTCTTTAGCAATTCTAATTTCCGGAAACTTTAATATTCTAGTTCAGAATTTTTGACATTCTGCTGCTGGTTTTGTTGGTTTATACGTATGGTGGAATTGTTCTGTGATAACCGTTGGACTACTTTTCAAAATTGTAGAAATAATCCTTACCAAATAGCAATGTAGAGACAAATGTAGTTATTAAATTGGTCTACGGATTCATTGACTCGGAAAAATTTCCGTAGATAGTTTTGGGCCATCTGTTAAGTTTACACGATAAACTAATTTGCCTAATTAATTTGGTAATCTCAATTAATTTCGGATCAACTACTCTTTTTCTAATTGCTTTGAAACTACAGGATTAAGTCAAAACGGTAAAGAGCTTAATTTGTACCTTTTTGGAGAATAAGAGTTGCGTTTCACTACATATGAAACTTTTGAGATTTGGCAAAATCCGAAGCTCCAGGGTCTTTAACTGAGGGAACCGAATGGTATCATTGTTGTTGGTGGCTTCTTTCTCCTTCGGGTTGTTTGAAATTATCACCTCCACCTTCGTACAACTCTCTATTTTGAGTTCTTGCAGATTCTTTAACTGAGGAAGCATATTGGAGGGCAATACATACTCCAATTGGTCACAGCCATAAACAATAATGTCCTCAAGTTTGGAGAAGGATTTAGCTTCTTTTTCTGGTTCTGAGAGTGGTTGGTCGTCCCAAATCCTTGTTATCTTATCTAAATTCCAAAACCACATACGTTTCAAGACAGGAAAAACAACCTGCAAAGTTGTGTATAAAATTAACATTTATTAGTGATCGAATAATAATGAGGTCCAATCAAGCTAGCTCTAAAACCCATCTATGCTCATAATTAAGCACGAGATTCGAGTCTCAAAACATGAAGAGCTGTGGAAGAGATATTGACTCAATCCAATTACCTTTCATTCTTCTAAATTCCAATTTCCGTAAGAGCTCTTGGAATTGGATATTCAAACACACCATGCCATATTTGTTGCACTTAATTTCCATTGCATTTGGTAAATTAACACTACGAATTAATATTTTAACTTATAAAATTAATCATTTATGAAGTCAAAGCCGTATAAACTAATTAATATATGTATGTATGTATCCTACCATATAAGGATTCATTCAAAAGTATTCAAACTTAAACATTAACTTACCTATTCCATACACAATAATTATTTAAATAATCAAGTGAAAAAATATCATTCGACTACTGTATTACTGTATATAATGCCAATGCCCAAAGCAAAGCAAAGCAAATATGACTACACCTCAACCAATTATCTCTCTCCTACTGGTGCTAATTCCTTCCATTCTATTTCTTCTCCGTCTGTCCAGTGGTCAATCACTCAAGAGCTGCGGCTTTGATTGGATTTCAGTTTCTTAAGGGCAAACTTCTGGTGATTTCATCTCCCATTCGTTTGAGGGGGGATGATAAGAGTAATTAGTCTCAACAGCAGCAGGTGCACCATGAAGTTCGTGTATCTCACTCACACCAGAACACTCCTTCACTAAACAGAGTTGAAGTCGGTTAGAGAAGTTAGTGGTTCAGTTAGTTAGTATTAAGTGTTGTAGTCTAACTGATTAGTGGAATGGTAGCTATGACAGCTGTACATTAGCTTGAGATGTAAGCAGTTAGGACTTGTATATAAATCCTCTCTCTGATGTAATCAATTGAATCAATAATGGAGATTTTCTAATTCTTCTTCCGTTATGACGGGGGACAACGTAAAATAAGTGATTTTTAGGCTATGTTTGGTAACACTGCCACTTTTCTGTTTCCTGTTTTCTATTTGCTGAAATCAATTTTTACTTTTCCTAAAAAAAAGTGAAATCAGAAAACATGTTTGTGTTAACCTGTTTTTTTTTTTTAAATCAATTTCTGAAACTAGTTTTTACTTTTTCCAAAATGGTATTTCTTGCAATTTCTCCACTAGTTCTCAAACTATACAGGGGAGAGAGAGAGAGAGAGAATCATCCAAGCCTTTGCAATCATGTTAGAAACAAATTTCATACTTGATATTCTGAAAGAAAGGGCCGGGTGGATAGACCAGGCATAACCGGCTTAAAGAGGAAGCCGAAGAAGTCATTGCTTTTGGCCCTCGATTTTTTAGCCCGAAGAGGGCTCCAAAAAATACAGTTTTTTAGTTTCAAATAATAAGAAGTTTCAATTGCCTTGCTTTGAGTAACATCTTTTTGGTCATGTGGCAGCTTAGGCTCTTTGAATGCTTTAAAAACTAGATTCGAATCTCCACCCCTTAGTTTTCCTCAACATTTTGCAAAATTTTGTTCAAAGATGAGAAGATAAATGGCCCCCCTATTGCAACTTTTGCTTCGAGCCCAAATATCTTTGAGCCGGCATTGAGTCCAGGTGATTGGGTTCTTCTTTCCTAGGCCGAAGTTATAGTATCAACTTTCATAAAATGATGGCTTTATAAGCCCAACGTATCTCTTCCGGCCTCCTCTCATCTCTAAGTTAAGAGAGTATATATATATATATATATATATAGATGAAATACATGTGAAATTTTCTAATTCCAAAGTCGGTCCTTTATTGACTGTAAGGTTTTTCTCCTTCGATAAGTATTTTTTATTGACTATAAGAGAGAGAGAGAGAGAGAGAGAGAGAGAGAGAGAGAGAGAGAGAGAGTATCTTCAATGGCCTGGGTTTGAGAGAGAGAGAGAGAGAGAGAGGAAGAGGAAATGAAAAAAGACCTCCAAGGAATTGTAGCGGAGTAGCTTGTTTTTTGTTTTTGAAAATAGTGAAAGTTGAGTTTTGTTACTTCCTCAAATTATGAAAATAGTGAAAGTGATTTCCAGAATTTGAAAATGGAAGTAGTGCACCAAACAAACTTTCAAAGTTAACTTTTGAAAATTCTGAAAATGAAAAGAGAAAACAGAAAATAGAATGGCTACCAAACATGACCTTAGAATGCCGTTCATTTTCAAAATAGTTATATATGCACCATTGTTTAGGCCCATGTGTGCATTTGAAACTTAAACATTAATAAGTATAACTTAACTATTCCATACACAATAATTATTTAAATAATCAAGTTTTTCAAAGCTTTACTAAATAATATAAATTTTCAATGAAGTCTTTTTTTTTTTCTAGAGCCGTACCATCAGAAATCACTGATGGCCTAACAATCATTCACATAAAAACAATTTTGAAAAATATACCAAAATTAGAATTTTACTTTGCATGTAAAACCAAAAAATGTACAAACTGATAAAATCATAAAAAGAGAAAATATTAATAAATGTAATGTACTTGCCAAAAATCAAAATTGATAAATTTACCGAAATTAAATTATGCATGTAAAAATTTGAATAAGTCAGCTAGTTGTTTGAGGTCAAAACCATAACATGCACTGCCCTCCAAATAAGAACCTTTCATTTTTTGGGAAATACTAAGGTACCGCCACATTATGGGCGTGTCCAGATTAAAAAAAATTTATACTTTTAAATGGCGTTCTTCAACATTAATGATGTAGTTAGGAGAATTGGGGGAGGATGGACTATCAACAATAGAAATAGTTGATTTGGGCAGTCGACAGCGACCGAAGACTCCGATTGGCATAGCACTAGTAGCTCCAAATTTAGGTGAAATTTCATGGCATTTAATTTTTTTATATCCAAGTAGGACTTATCGCCCATTCCATTTAATAAAAATTAGATACGCAATGAATATCGATCTACGAGATTTTTTAATGCATATTCAGACAAGAACCAACCATTTTAACGTGATCAGTACCGTAACAGATCGCATTTCATGCCTGCGTTTGTAAGGTCAAAGGGGGACTATCTAGTCCTCTGTGGACTGAAGAGAAATCTATTACCACATAAACTAAAAAAATACTCAAAAGAAGCCTTTTTTTTTTTTGAAACGGCAAAAATATTATTAGGGAAAACTTGACAATGGGTACCGATAACATAAGATAGTAACCAAAAGTTGGGGGGGAAAAAAACACGACACCTAGAGGACCGAAGCCCACTTGAAAAGGAGAAAAACAATCACGGAATGGGCTCCGATAACATAAGACAGTAATTAAAGGTACTAAAAGAAGAAGAACAAAGCCTACTACCAGTCATAGTGTTCCCTATGAATTTGTAAGGACTATTCTAAGAGAGATCAATCTATACTATATAGAAATATTGTTAGTGTGGGAGAGAAAATAGCGGGATTGAAAGAGAGAAAAAAAAATTGAACGTATTTTTTTTTCAACCAATAACAAAAAATAAGCCTATTATAAGGTAGAAACAAGAAAGAATGAAAAGCCTATTAAAGGACGAACACCCATGCACACACAAGTAGGGAAATTTGAACTCCTGATCTCCTATTGAGATGCAAGAGTTCTGGCCAACTAAGATAGCCTAGTTGGTTAAAAAAAAATTAAATGTATACTACATGCTTTTCAAATGGTTTCAATCTTCAAATAGGAAGCTAATTTGTGACCATAAGTATCTAAATTAGCTTTGTTTATCTTATATTTTTCACAATTGCAAATTAATTGGAATTTATTCTATTCACACTTTAAATTTTTAATTCATAACAGTAGAAATACATAGTATGTCTTTCCATGCATAGAATGGGAACAACGCTATCGTGCATCGAATACGGAGCTGAAAAAATTCAACTATCTCTTTTGCCCATTCGATACACGAGACTGAAAAAAATATCAATATGATTTTTTTGGTCTCATGCATGAACGGGCCACAACGCTAGTAATGCTAAAGCGTGAGCCTTTCCGTTGAATAAAGGTATCCATAGATGGTAGAGTTGCCTTCAGTTGTGCCCACCTTACCCACTTTGGTACAGAAGCTTTCAAGCTTTGGTAGATCGCACAATGTCAAGGTTTGAAAACCTTTACACGCATTTTTGTCCAACTAACAAACTTCCATTTTTGGAAAATGCTAAGGTACCCCCACCTTATGGTGTGCTGAAATCATAAAATGTTATGCTTTTTTATGATGAGTGTTATACCTATTGTGACGAATGTTACGATGGGGGACAACATTAAATGAGATACTCTGAAAATGCAATGCAAATTGAAAATGATAAAATGTTATGCATCATTTTCTGAAAATGGAATGCCCTTTCGTGGTTAACTTTATCCATTTATATGATAAAAGTCAACAGGGATACTGTCTCCTCGGACAAAGTTGGGGATACTTAAGCGTTCCCCTTCTTTTTTCATTTTTTTAAAATCAGAAGCCCTCATTATTTTACACAAACTTTTAAACTGGAATTTATGGGATTTGCTTTACATCAATGTGTACTAAAGCCGAATGTTTAACTTATTCCTCAATATAATTTGGAGACTTGAGATTTTTAGTTATTAATAAAATTGACATTTTTTTAAGAAAAATAACTTATTTATTTTTTAACGTACCCAATTTTCAGGGCGTAACACCGACTCACACCAATACTGAAGTGATGGGCCCACTTTCTAAAACCAACAAAATTAAGGTCTGGTTTGGCTTAATAAAGCCAGTTGCCTTTTTCTAATTTTGTCTTTATTAATTTTTTATTTTTGCATTTGTTAGTTTTGCGTCAGATTTTTGTGGATTATTTGTTTATCTTGATGAGAGGAATCGGAAGATAAAAAATGGTTATTCAATCTCATTTTTTTCTGAAAAAAAACTAAAGTAAGCCAAAAAGACTGTCTTTTGAAGATCTTAACTAATATTAAGATCTTAAAAATTAACAATTGAATAAATCTCTAGAGACCCTTTTTTTTTTACTAGTGATGAAATTTTTTGATCAATTAAACAATCGTTACTCGACTAGACTCACTCGTTTTTTTACTGCAAGCCCCCATCCAACATGGATGACTGGGTCATTTTAGCTCATAAACACCTAGACCAAGGCCTTTAACCAAAAACGCTCTTCACCACATCTGAAACCCAATCCACCCATCTCTCTCTCTCTCTCTCTCTCTCTCTCTCTCTCTCTCTCTCTCTCTCTCCAATGGCAACAATCAACCTATCATCATCACCTCTCCGCAGCACCTCCTCCTCTCTGCGCTTCTTACATTTCCCCTCTATATCTCTCAGACACAAAACCCTAACTAAATCTCACCTTCGAACTACAATCGTTTCTGATGTTGGGTTGGTCGAAGGAGGTTGTGTGGCTCCATTATGTTGGATACGGTCTACAGGTAGTGTGGCTCTCAGTTACGGATCAAGTCTTTATCCAATTTCAACCAAACTACAGGATCATAGATGTGTGGCCACTTTTATGTGCTTTTCATGGCCATGCATGATCAAGTAAAAAAGGGTAAGGATGTCCTTTATACCTTGTGGGAGAAGAAGCCTTGCGTTTCACTATAGAAACTTTTGAGCTCAGGCAATCTGTCAAGGCTCACATCCTTTAACCGAGGGAACACAATGATGTCATCGTTGTTCACAGGTCTGCACAAGGATTCAACTTCTTTTCTGGGTTCTGGGAGTAGTTGCTTGTCCTGAATCTCTGTTACTCCAACCATCTCTAAATGTTCTCGGGCAGGGGAAGCAACCTGCAAAGTTGTTTACAACACATTCAATAATGATTGAATAACAATGAGGTCCAATTATTCAAGCTCTAAAATCAATTAAAATGAGGATTCATTCTAGTATGTTATAAATGTTTTTTAGAGCAACTAACTCCAACCATGCACAATATCTTCGACTGTGATTGAATAACAATGAGGTCCAATGAAGCTCTCAAATCCATCTCGACTTAGAAGCACAAGATTCGAGTCTCAAAATATGGAGAGCTGTGGAAGACATATTCGTCAATTCGATCACCTTTCAATCTTCTCCCCGTTCGGCTAAATTTGTCCTTATTCAAAAAAATTCGTATTTGTTAGTTTTTCCTCAATTTTTTGGGGATTAATGCATCGTCATGACAAGAGGAATCTAAAAAATAAAAAATTACCACCGGAAACTAATTTTTTTGAATAATGACAAAAATAAGCCAATAAGCCAATTTTTTCGTCTTTATTAAAAAAAATTGGATTTCGATCATAATTTTTTACTTTTTAGATTCCTCTCGTTATGACGATGCAATAATCCCCAAAAAATTGATGAAAAACTAACAAATACAAAAAAAAATTAAATAAGGACAAAAAATAAGCCAATTGGCTTATTTAGCCGAACGGGGCAATATCAAGACACATCATATTTGTTGGAGTTTCCAATTTTCCATTTTATTTGATAAATTACTAGAACTCAGAACCGTACTAGTACCATTGAGCTTGCCTAGAGGCTTTGATGACTGATACTTAAATGGTTCTATATGATAATTGGCTGTAACTCAGTAATCTTTCTTTTCATAACCGTAGTCCCTTCTTACCCTCTAGTTGCATTTGATAAAAAAAATTCATTCAAATATTTGTCTGAAGTTGAACTACGATTAGATTATTTCGAATAAAAAGGATATTTTAACTTCTCTTTTTCGGTAAAAAACAAAAACAAAAAATCAAGATTTCAGCAAACACATCTTTTCTAGTTACTCTAAATCCTTAACTAATATTTATCCAGAGTCGATTCAGTCGAATAAGAAAATTAAAACCAAAAAAGGTTTTAACCATATTGCAATGGTCCGTCAACATCTGAATACGACAAGCGCCGCATTGGATTGTATGAGATAAGACTTTGGACATATATAGTTGGTGAAAATGAACCACTTGATAATACAAGTAATATCAAAGCACATTTGATCGACGAACATGGTCTCTACAAGGACTGGCTCATGCTATTGATTGGGTCATTTCCCGCCCTTCTTTTCACAAAGTCCCAGTGCAGTGACCCACCTATTTGCCCGCATAGCCATGTCGTGGATAAAGTTAGAATAACTTGTGAGGTAGCATATTGTTGTCTAAAAAAATCATTCTACAATGAAAGCCAAGATCTACCCACGTTCAGCTCCCACTACTGTCCTTCAAAAATATACCAAGGACGTTCGAACTTCTGTCCTTCAAAAATATACCCACATTCAGCTCCCACTACTCATTGGCAAAATGCACGAGCAATTGGGACAAATACGATAGCCAAGTTTTGATGTCGACTGATAATAATACGAAAGTAAGCCGATAGGGAAAATGTTAATCACTATCAAGTTTGAGCAAAGGTAATTAAAGGATGACGATATGTTAATCTGTGTTCTATTATGAACGGAATGCAATCCCACGGTCCAAAGCAACTATTTCAGATAGATCTATTTATGAGCACTATTGAACCAGATGATTGATAAAAACATAGAGCTCATATTTAGGCAAATAAAATTTAGGCTAATCTAGATAAAAATTAACTAAGCGTACTATATGCATGCAACCTGACAGTATTGTATAGTACTAGAATAAGTAACGAATAAGGATAATTCAGTAAGATTAATGCAAATTTCAGAGTAGGAATATATGGCTATTTGCTATCTACCATTTCAAAACTATAGAGTTTATCCTTGGCTCATAATTTTAAAAGAGGTACTACTACGTCACGGTATTGAATGCGAATTTCAAATGAAAATTCTATTTGAGTATAATTTTCTCCAGATACATGTTTTTGTAGATAATAAGGCCTTTTTAAGCAATCAAGTCTTTTTATTTTTATTTTTTAGGCCCATAAGCCTATCTTATCGATAAAAAATATTAAATGGATTCAATCATAGCATCACATAATTTCATAATATTCAAAAAAAAATTGTATATTATCCATCTAATAATTGCCAGACAATTCCTTTGAAGAACAAATTAGATAGGCAATGACTATCGTCGATCAACTAGATATTTTCATGCATCCTTCCATGCTACAATTTGGTCCATATGATTGGTACGGAATGATCTGGTTTTCAACAATGCTTCTTGGCAAGTGGCGGACCTTGGGGAGCTAATCAAAACCAGAGTTGCAATGTGGGTTAAAGTGAAATTCGATATTAAGGTTCACTCCGTAGAGGATTTTAAGGGGTATCTTGATGGAATGAGGAAGGTCAAAGTGTAAAGTGCTCTGTGAGGGTGGAAGCGATCCAATTTTCTGTTGGATGGTCTTTCTCTTTCTTTCTTTGTTTATGTTTTCTTTTCGGTTTTGCTTTTTCCACTCTATAAGCGTGTGTGCTTATTGAGTGTTCACTCGATGTACCCCTTTCGAGTTAATAAATTTCTTCGTTTTGCCGAGCAAAAAAAAAAAAACTAGATATTTTCATGCATACTTGGGCAAGAAACAATTTGACATGATCAGCATAAATATCTAGTCCTCGTTGGACTGAAAAGAAATTCCGAACCGCCAAAAACAAAGGACTTGAAAGACGTCATTGCACTTGGAAACGGGGAAAATGATGGCGGAAGGAGCCGATAACATTAGAGGGTAAGGATCTAAAAGAAGATGAAGAACACATTTCTAGTTACTCTAAATCCTTAACTAATATTTATCCAGAGTCAAATAAGGAAATTAAAACCAAAAAATGTTTTAGCCACATTGCAATGGTCCATCAACATCCGAATACGACGAGTGCCGCATTGGATTGTATGAGACTTTGGACATAGTGAAAACGAACCACTTGATAATATCAAAGCACATTTAATCGACGAACATGGTCTCTACAAGGACTGGTTCATGCTATTGATTGGGTCATTTCCCGACCATATTTTCCCTAAGTCCCAGTGCAAAATCTTATTGCTATGTAGCAGTGAAACGCCTAACCGACCCCCATAGCCATGTTGGACAAGCCGGAGATACATACTCTAATTTAAGTAAACTTAAGCCAGGGATATTGAGGAATAGCTTATGTGTTTCTTTCATGTCACTAACTCATATTACCCAATTTCAAATTTTGGCGGTTAAATATCATACAACAATAGCTTATCCAATTTAGTCACAAAATCTTGTTTACTAGAGTACTTATGTTAAAGAGAAAAAAAAAAGTTTAATAATATATGATCCTGCCTTCTTTTCTTCCCCTTCTAACGGATATATATTACGACAGATTTTGACAAATTCGGAAAGATCGAAGATTGAGAGTCACTACACAGAGGAAGTTGCAAAATTGAAGTTGCTCAGAAATAAGTAACAAGAATTAGGCTTCACCCATGTACACTTAACTTACTGCATTGTCCACTATTCAACTTCACTAGCCACCAGGCGTTTTTCAACAATCATGTCTTTATTTATTTATTTTTTTAGGATGGATTCAATCATCGCATTAATTAATTTCGTAATATTCAAATCTTTTTGTATGTTATCCAACTAATAATTGCCAGACCAGTCCATTGAAGAACAAATTAGATAGGCAATGACTATCGATCAACTAGATATTTTCATGCAAACTCGAACAAGATTGAAACAATTTGACATGATCAGCATAATATCTAGTCTTCCGTGGATTGAAAAGAAATTCCTAACTACAAAAAAAAAAAAAGGACTTGAAAGACGTCATTCCACTTGAAAAGAAGGAAAGAGCTCGGATAACATCAGAGAGTAAGGGTACTAGAAGAAGAAGAAGAAGAAGAACAGAGCATACTGGGTCATAGAACAAGTACCATTCATTATATTTGTCTGGTGTACGTCCGGGGATGTCTGTGTGTGTGTGTTTGATAGCGTGAGAGAGGGGCCTAACTACCTGTGATAATGTTACCCTCTTCATATGTAAAGCATGGTCTAAGAACCAACTGGAAAAGATTCAAAGTAAGAAGGATAATGATAAAGCAAATGTACCTTTTCATTAAAAAGCGGTTGTGCGTGGATAGTAGCAATATCAAAGATACAGTAGACTTTAACAATATCAAAGTTCTCAATTTTCTGAAACATACCTCATTTCTATGTCCATCTTCATCTATTTCTCCCTCAAATTCAACTATTCCCTTCATGGTTTCACACTCTTCTACTTCCAGCTCTTCTAGATTCTTTAACTGTGGATGCATATTGGACGGAAACACATGCATCAGTTTACTGCAACGTCTGACCTCCAAATCCGTCAGTTGGCAGAAAGACCCTTGGTCTTCCAAAACAGCAACTGATTGCTTGTCCCAAATCTTTATTATGTTACCCAGCCTATCAATGGTCAACCTCTCCAAGACAGGAAAAATAACCTACAAAGTAGTTTGATAGACAAATCATTAGGACTTCTCCATGTAAAGGTTGCTCGCCAAACATTATCAAACAACTGCTACACAAGGAATATATAAGTCAGCTAGTTGTTTGAGATCAAAACCACAACATGCACTGTCCTCCAAATAAGAACCTTTCATTTTTGGGGAAATACTAATTAAGTACCCCCACGTTATGGGTGTGCCCAAATTAAAAAATGTTTTCCTTTTTCTTGGTTAATTGTATACCATGTCTGGTGAATGTTATGATGGGGGACAACATAAAATGAGTTATTTTGAAAATGCTATGCCATTCTGAAAAATATTATGCATCATGATTTGCTGAAATGGTATGCATTCTTTTGATAAATGTTACACCATTTTATGAAATTAATCTTGTTATGAAATTTGTGCTTATTGTTACGTCATTTCTGTTTTTCTTGCTACGCCCTCGTGTGGTTAACTTTATGCATTCCTATGGTGAAAGTCAAAGGGGTACCGGTACTGAATTCCCAGACAAAGTTGGGATATATAATTATTTAAACATTTCCCCTCTTTTTTCCTTTCCTTTTTTTTTTTTTTGAAATTAGAAGCCCACATTTGATTTACAGGAACTTTTAAACTAGCATTTGTGGGATTGGTAGTGGCGTAGTCAGAAATCTTTATAAGTGGGGGCCACCTTTTAAACACATTTCTACCAACAAGTATTTGAATAAGCAGCGGTAGAATAACAATAAAAAAAATCGTGCTAAAAATAAAATTCCTAACATATTATTAAGAAAGTAACTTAGATAAATAAAAATAAAATCAAAGTTGCTTGAATTGTCTCAATGGATCAAGTCTAAGAAAAATTCACTACACAATATTAGCAATCTTGCTCCAATTGCTAATAAATGTTACTGTAAAGTATAAAACGCATAGCCTTTGTTTTAGGCAACCTTTGAATAGTACGTGGAGGCCATTTTTTACATTAGACATCATTTTTCTATGTGAAACTAAAAATTAAGAATGGAATGATATTCAAAATGCCTTAAGGTGATTAAGAGTAAAATTATGAAGTACAAATAAAAAGACGAAATGCAAGAAATGAACTTAAAACATAAAATTTGCTACAATATATCGATAACAAGTCTTTATGGAAAAATAAATACGCAAAAGAGAACCTTTTTTTTATTTTGAAACTTGACAAAGACAATAGGGATGTAATCTATACAAAAAAAAATGTGAAAAATTTTGTAATACAAATTGTCATGACCTTTATAATTTTGGATAAAATTAAAATTATAAAAAATTATAGTGGGGATTACCGTCAATGGGGCACTAAAGCCGACTATTCAAGTCATTGCTCAATCTAAAAGGAGAATGATAAAGCTTACCAGTTCATTGAAAAGAGGTTGGGCACGGGCAGAAAAGCTTCCCATGGTTGTTCCCATCTTCTCCTTTTTGGCACAAAAGCTTATGAGGTTCGGGAGACTTGTCAATTCCAATTGCTTTAGTTTACTAAACTTCACCTCACCTGTGATTTCATTTTCATCATTTTGTTCTTCAAATCCAACTATTCCCTCCATGATCTCACAGGAGGTTACTTCTAGTACTTCCAGGTGGACAAGTCCTCTTGCGGTGGTCGGAGAGAAGAGATACTTTAACTTAAAATGTTCAATAATTAACACAGTTAGCTTATTGAACAACCGTAACGGATGCACGGATGATTCTGACTTGAGGACTAGCACTTCAGCTTTGTCCACCAAAGGGATGAATTCATTTCTTAACTGAATCCCTTCTAGTTTCAACATGCATGTTCGAGAAATTAATGCTTCAGAATAGTTGAATTCTGAACCCACTGATATCCTAAATCTCTTCAGGTCCGCAAATTTTAGATCCTCCTTGGGTAGAAGATTGACATTAGGTATATGGATATGTAAAGTGGTTAAATGACCATACTTCAATAACCACCTTAGCTCCTCAAGACTCGCATTGTCTTTGTTGCTGGTGTCGTGTAGCTCGTCTATTGTGGCCCCCCATTCGTCAAAGTTTTCTGGAAAGTACAATTCCTCCAGGCTATTCAAATTGGATATGACACCTCGTGGAATCACCCTGAGTTTGTAACAATCTTGGAGATCTAACACCCGTAGACTAGTCAACTGTTCGATCTCCGATGGCAACGCCTCGATCCTAGAACCCCGAAGGCTAAGCACCTCAAGGTTACTCTTCAAGTCCTTAAGTATAGCAATATCATCCAACTCGCATTCATTCAGATATAGCATCCGAAGGTTTTTCAATTTTGCAAGTGATGATGGGAGTCTCCGCATACGGATTCCAGAAATAGTTAACACTATAAGTTGCATCATCCCATTGAAAAAATTGTCTGGAAACTCAAGATCCGAACGTTCGCTATTAACAACTGTTAAGGTGTGGAGTTTTGGATATACCAATCCATTGGGATGCTCATTAATATTTTTGAAAATTAATGAGATTGCTGAGTACGATGGCCCATTAGGGGGATTCTGTGGCCATCGAAGAGCACCATGATCTACCAGAAATGCTTCTTCCTCACGTGCAATTGAGATACCAACATCTCTTATGACATCATGAATTTTTACAACATTTTCATCATTGCCATTTGACAACAAAGAAGCTGATTTGAGAGCATCAACCACTGTATACACTTCATTTCTTGCTTCCTCTAGGGTACAAGGTTTTTGAGCAAGAAAACTCCCAGCGAAGCAAAATCTTGTCAATTCGTCAAGTGGAATCTCAGCATCCTCAGCAAACAAACAGCAGAGCAAGAAACAAGATTTTGCATCCGCAGGATGTAGCATATCATAACTCACCTTTAAAGAGGCAAACACACTTGGGTTAATGTCCACAATATTTTTGAGCATGTACGTATCCAGCTTATTGAGTGCTGTCTTCCACGCTGGTTCTTGCTTACCTTTCAATGCTTCACCAAGTGCATTTATGGCAACCGGCAAACCTTTACATCGTTTGCACACTTTGTATGCAAGAGATTTTATTTCTAGCTGAGACTGGATAGAATTCCCCACCTTTTTCATGAATAGTGTCCATGCTTCGGCACTCGATAGTATTGCAATTGAGAAATTTCTATCGACTTCCATTTCGGTAGACAGCAAATTTTCCTTTCGAGATGTTAACACAACTTTGCAGCCTTTTTTTTCATTCGTGCAAGGAATACCTATTTCCTCCATTTTCACTCCTTCCCAAATATCATCCAATATGATGAGATATTTATCCCCGTTTGTGAATTTATTCCATAATTCAGTTGCCCTTCTCTTTTGATCATCCGCCTTGGCCTTGAATTCAAAATTTAAGCTGTCAGCTAATTTTGATTGTACTTCCTTCACATTGAGATCCTTAGAGACAACTGCCATTGCAACTTGCTTAAAAGTTCTATCTTTTCGCATTTGTTCGGCCACCTCCTTGACTAATGTGGTCTTACCGACCCCACCTAGGCCAAATACACCAATCATGTTAACGTTTGAATCTTTTAATGCATCCATAATATCCTTGAAAATTGATGCTCTAGAATCAAAGTTAACATAATTCTTGTCGGATAGAGATTCAAGTTCTGGAGGACGCGGCCTAGGGTGGGAAATTTGATGATTAAAATTGTTGTATTTAATGATGAGTTCGTCTGCAGCCGCTATCTTCTCTTCAGCTTGTTTGCTAAATTCGTACTGCCACGTGATGTCAGGACATGGACATTCAGTGGAACATATGTTGGCACTTTTCTTGATAAGTTGCTCAATATCATCTTTCAAACTGCCTGCGTCTGTTTGCCAGTGCAAAACATTAACCTCAATCTCGTCACCGCGACCATTGGCCTCGCTAACTTCTCTTGTGATTGTTTCCCTACAATCGTCAAGATCTCTCAATTTATCTTTCAGCTTCCGGAAGTTCTCCATGTAGTGACTCCTAGGGTGGGAAATTGGATGATTAAAATTGTTGTATTTCCCAATGAGTTCAACAGCATCCGCTATCTTCTCTTCTGCCTGTTTGCTAAATTTGTACCGCCACACGATGTTAGGACATGAGCATGCAATACAAGATATGCTGGCCTTAGTAGTTCTTTCCCCGATAAGTTGCTCAATATCAACTTCCAAATTGGCTGCGTCCGTTCGCCAGTTCCGAACACTAGCCTCAATCTCGTCACCGCGACCAATGGCCTCACTAACTTCTCTTGTGATTGTTGCCGTACAATCGCCAAGGTCTCTCAATTTAACTTGCAGCTTCTGGAGGTTCTCCGTGTAGTGGCGAACATATTTCCAAGCTTTGATCGCTTCCTCAAAGCCTAGATCTCCCAACTTCTCACATATGCATTGAGGAGTACACATTTTCAGCCAGGGGTTATTTCGTCTGATATTCCCAAAAGATGTTTAAGTGATGGCGATGCGATTCAAATTTGACAAGATAAAGCTCTTTGTATCTGCAGCAAAAAAGAAAATAAATTAGAAAAAAGGAAGATAAGAGCGATAACATATCACTAGCTAATTAACGAAAATACTTTCTTTCGACAACTCAAAGAGAGAGTAGAATATTCAACCTCTAGCTTTTCAAATTTTTTTTCCTGGAGACAATAATTTCCTTACATTACGCCTCCACTCTGCAGGTTTATTTTGATGGGAAATAGAGAGACTCAACTTCACTCAATACACAAACAACTTGCTATGTTTGGTTTGTATTTTGAAATTTTTTTTGAAAAATAGTAGGGGTAATAAGTAGAGAGATAAATGTTGGAAGTAGGGGAAATCTAGGGAGAATGTAGGGGGAATTTTTTGAAAAATACTTTTTGAAAAGCAAAGAGAACAAGACATAATGTCTTAGAGGATAGCCGAGAGAAGCATGCGCTTCGGTGGAATACCTACACACTCACACAATAGAATATTTCAACTCACTCACACACAGGGCCGGCTTAGAGGATAGCCGAGAGAAGCATGCGCTTCGGACCTCCAAAATAGGCTAAAAATGAGGGCTCAAAAAATTTTAGAACCCCTATATATGTGTATGTATATATGCCGCCCCCCCCCCCCCCCCCCCCCCCAAAAATAATAATAATAATAATAATAATAATTTTGCTCTAAGTCTCCTTTACACAAAATAGGCCCAACGGTGGAATACACTGATTATCAACTCTCATAGGCCTTAACCCATTAGGGTACGTTTGGTTCGATATAATGGATTAGACAATGGAATGGAATTGAGAAGATTAATTCTCAAAGGATGGATTTTGAGATATTAAAATGGTTGCATTTTTTTGGGATAACTATCTATGTCTATATCTATATCTATATCTATATCTATATCTATATAATATAATACGCTAGGACGGTTTTTGAAACTTATGTCTACATAAATCTGATGGTTCAAAGTTATCCCATAAATCCTACAGCAGTGACCAAAGAGTCCTAGGACTAGAAATATATTTAGATAGAAAGAATGAAAGTCATCTCTCTCTCACTTATCCAACGCTACTCTCTCTCTACAAGCAACAAAGGCTCCCATAAAGGTAAGGCGATACAACGTGTTAATGCCATTGAAAATAGTTTGCAATCTGTTTCTTTTGTCTCTTTTTTTTTGTCAATATTTTTTTTCCTTTTGAGAAAAGCTGTGCTGGGATTGCTGATTTGTGTTTGAGGGTTTGAAAAATTTTATTCTTCCCAGACTCAAACCCTTTATCAATATGTAGGTTTACCCTTTCGTAATCCTTACATGTGAGAGCACCATAGGCTTTGTTTCGATCGTTTTTTAATGTTCAACTTTTTGTTGGTCTAATGGATTTGCTTAAATCTTTAATTGTAACCACTACCATTATAGCTAATACATATGATTGTCAGGGGCTTTCATCCAAAAAAAATTGCTGAAAAAGTGGATACTCCAATTTTTATTGTTAGTATATGATCTTAATTAGACCAAGTTTCTAGCCGTGATCCCTACTCCTCTCTTTAGCTTTGCTTCTAGGTAACATGAGCACGCTGATACTGTGTTCATATGATTTGGGGTCTTGCGAAGTATTCCCGTCGTGTCACGTGTTTCCAAAGTTTCTGACACCGATACGGTGATGATCTCTAGAAGTGATAGGCGCGTAAATGTTCACATTAACGCCTCCTAATTTGTCTTTGTTAAGTCTATTTATATTGTTAATCGGATCTTAATGCTTAGTTTGTGTATTGTAGGAGTTGGAAGTTTAATACGTTAGTTGCCATTCGAAGCGTGAATTGCGCCATATAATTTTTCCTCCACAGCAGAGTGGCGTTTGAAGTGAAATGGGTTGCAGAAAATACAACTCACACGTGTATTTGGTGGGCCCAAAAGCAACATTATTTGGACGTGCATTTGATCTTCCAATTAGGCCCAATAATTATTCAGGAAAAATTCAAAATACCCCCAACCTTTACACCAAAATTCAATTAGACTCCCAACCTTTTAAAAACTTCAATTTTACTCCCAATGTTATCTTCCGTTAATCAAAACGCCACCTTCCGTCCGAATGACTAACGGATTTTGTTAAAAGCTCCGTTAAATAGCGTCCCGATCGAATTTCAATGATCCGAGCCGCTCAATGTGTTCAAAACGTGATTTTAATGGTACTTGTGAGAAATCGGCAAAAAAAAAGACCAGGAAGGGCTTCATCTGAACAGTTTTTTATTAAATAGTTCAATAAAAAACTGTTCAGATAAAGCCCTTCCCGATCATTTTTTTTGTTCATTTCTCGCGAGTAACCTTAAAATCACGTTTTGAACACATTGACCAGCTCGGATCATCGAAATTCGATTGGAAAAGGGGAGGTGCGGATCGATCCAGATTTTGTTCAAGTCCGGACGTCCGGATTTTGCTTCGGTCTGCACCTCCCCTTTTCCGATCGAATTTCGATGATCCGAACCGCTCAATGTGATTAGAATGTGATTTTAAGGGTACCCGCGAGAAATCAACAAAAAAAATGATCGGGAAGGGCTTCATCTGAACAGTTTTTTATTGAATAGTTCAATAAAAAATTGTTCAGATGAAGTCCTACCCGGTCATTTTTTTTGCTGATTTCTTGAGGGTACCCTTAAAATCACGTTTTGAACACATTGAACGGCTCGGATCATCAATATTCGATCAGGACGATATTTAACGGAGCCTTTAACGAAATCCGTTAGTCATTTGGACGGAAGGGGGCATTTTGATTAACGGAAGATAACGTTGGGAGTAAAATTGAAGTTTTTAAAAGGTTGGGAGTCTAATTAAATTTGTTGTAAAGGTTGGGGGGTATTTTGAATTTTTCCCTAATTATTCGGTATTTCGACTAAGAATGAGCCCAAGGTTTTAGCAATCTACTCCGTATATAACAAGGAAGGGATTCTTTGCAATCTATATAACAAGGAAGGGATTATAAGAGCATCCACAGTGGTATAATAAAAAAAAAGGTTTATAAAGTTAGCAATATTTGCTCAAAAAGAGCTCACATTAGAATAACCAAATTTAGAAACATCTTAGCAACTCATCAAATTTTGGCCCTTGGATAATCAAAACTATAAACCTTTTGCCAATAATCAAATTTAATTGTTTTCATATTTCCTCAATCAAGTATACCATCATTACACAAAAACTTTCTTTCTTCTATTTTCAACATGTTTACAACAAAAATACTTTTAAAAACAGTTTTTATTTTTTTTGAAAAAACAGTTTTTTTACACTTTTTTTTATTAAAACTGTTTTCCCCTTTTTTTTTAAAACTGTTTTATTTCAAAACAGGTTTTTTATTAAAACTTTTTTTCAAAAACTGTTCTTTTGAAAGAAAAAACTTTTTCTATTCAAAAACTGTTTTTTTTTAACTTTTTCCTGAAAACTGTTTTTTTTTTAAATCAAAATTTTCAAAAAACTTTTTTCTCTTTTTCTAATAACCTATTTTTATTAGTTTGAAAACTATTTAAAAAAAATTGTTTTCTATGTCACAATTTCTAGATTTTTATAAGTTAAAAAGGTAATGTGGCAAGTTTTGGTTATTCAATTTTGATTGTACCACTATGGACTTCTACATTGCTAACATTAGCAACCCCTTAAATGGATAACCAAAAGATGATGTGGCACCTTTTGATTATCCACTTTTGATAATTCCACTGTGGATGCTCTAACAAGGAAGGGATTCTTTGCAATATAAAATTGTTGTCCTTCTTTCAATCTCAGCCTTCCATTCTACATCATCCAATGGCCTAAATTTATCCTTCTCACAAACTAACTTCTTAATGGCAATTCAGTAAATACTCCAAAGTTGATCCACGGCTCAACCTAGCGCAGAGGGATGCCGCAGACGTCCCAACCTCTTCTCTCTCTGTAAACGTCCAAAGCAGAACACACTCTCTCTCTCTCTCTCTCACCGGCGAATTCAAATTTCCAACCAAAAAAATTCCCCTCAAACCTCTTCTCTACAAGGCATCTCAACCCAAACTGGAGATTTTGGTCGGAGTAAGGTCAGCCCCCTAGCGATCTCTATTTTGATTGTAAGTTCTCTTCCCGCTAAGTTTATCGTGTCTTCAATTGCGAATGCTAATGGACAGATCCACTTTTATGACCATCTTGAATGATGCCGTCCATTCCTACGCCCATTCCTACGCGTGTTTCCTGGGTTCCCCTTGGACCTGCCGTCATTGTTTAGCTTTACCCTTCGTGCGTGAGGGGAAACCATTCCAGTGTTGTTGCCATTAGTTTTTACTTCACTTACATTCCATTTTTTCCTCTTAATTTAATCAGGTTCGTAAATCGGGGTTCTTCTTTTATGTGGGTTTGATCTAGGGTTCAATAATGGGCTATCCGGAGGGCTTGGAAAGGTAACTACGGAGTATATAATACTCAGCTTCTTTCGAACATTAACTTCTTTTGGGTTCGTTAAATATTTGAATTAATGTACGCAATTTATGGATTTTGTTATTGGGGTTCTATTTGTTCTCCGTTTCAAATTTCCTCTATCTCCTGCGGCCCTGCTACATTGATGTCTCATGCTGCAACTTCTTCAACTGTCTCCGTGCTGCAACCGCTTCAACCCATAACTCAGATTGGTGGTAATTTTTATTTCGGCTTTGAATGATTTTGGTGTCCTTGGTGAAAACATTTTGGCTACTCCAATCTTTACTGTTTTTATATTTAGTTTAACTTAAAAAAAAAATTGTATTCAAGTTAGGCTTTTGATTGGAAAGCAAGGTTTTGGGTATTTATATGGTGTTGACAAATTAGTCAGAGTAGGGGACTTAGAGTTCGAGTTGCCTGAGCAACACTATTGTTTTTGCAGTTTTTTACCGTCTTCCTAATGAGTGTACAGTAGTATCATGACAACCAACTGTAGAGTGGCAAAATGAGTGACAAGAAAGACATAACTCCGCCTACAATAGATTGGCAGATATTTGTTTTATTTTCTTTATAGCACGTAAAAGAATCTGAACTTCCTTTTTTAGTAAGAGCTGACCAGGTATGCCAAGAGATTTAGCACTGCTGTTTTGTACATAGTCACCCTCCGTCACTCATGTTTGTACCACCAGTTTGTGCAGAGTCCCCATCAGCATATACGATGCTGGTGATATGATCTGGAGTTGTCTCACTTCGTCAATATGAGTAGAATGCAAAATTGTTAAAGCTGCCATTTTCATTTAGTGATTTTTCGAACCATTGTTGCCCTTTTATGTGAGAGCAACATCTACTATTGCCATTTTTTGTAATATGTACTGATTTGGACATCCTTTTTTTTTTTGAGGGAGTTAAAATGGGAATAAGAAAGGCTCTAAAATGTCTGGTTTCTATCGGTCCATCTAACTCCTTAATTATTAGCATTTGATTCAGGCATTGTTTGATTGAAGGTTGCATTTCATGCTCTCGATAACAAGTTTACATAGAGGATGGAAGTTGAAGGACCTTAGCTTTCTCTTCACATTCTAATTAAGTCACGAATATACTAAGGTAATAAACAAATAGAGAAAACTGCAGCCTTATCTCTTAACTTCTTGATATGAAATCTTTTTCTTTTGATCCAAAATATTTTAAAAGATTTTTCAACTGATTGTGCGGTGCCCTGATTTTTTATTGTGTGTGAAAGATGGTGTATCTGGATGCCTCTACAAGCTTGGTAAGGTAATTTCATTTGTTGTAGTCATTTACTTTTGTAAACTCTCTCACATTTTTTAGTAAAGTCTCTTACCTTTTTTTGGGATCTTCAAGTATATATGGCCTTAGATATCAAGGCTCAAAATTTACCATGTTAACACTTTTGCCCAACCATAGATAAGAGTATTCAGGGGTGGTGTAAAAGGGGGCAAAAATAACAATGTCCGACATCGAACAATTTGAAAAATTAGAGGGCAATTGCAAGTAGGATTCGATTGGGTTTTGATGATAAGAACTTGATTTTATGTTTACTGCAGGTATTGGCCAATCATATTGGTTAGGTTGGCTTTTTTTCTTTTCTGGAATTCACCATATGGGGTTAATGCTTCATATTCGTCTGATTCTGTCTTAATAAGTGGGTTTTTCAATTTTTGGTATATTGAGTTGTTTCCATGTTTGCGCTCTGTTAACGAAGCAAAACTGTAGAAATTGTTTTACTTTGTGTGAACGATTTTTGTTGTAGTTTGGGGTAAACGGATATGTGGCTATTACAGTTAATGGGGAAAGACTAATGCTACTTTGGCTTAGATCAGGTGAGGGTCTTAGCTAGGAAACGAAAAAATAGAGCGCGAATGCAATAAATTTTTATTTAGTAATTTATTTCTTACAGTCCAAGAGTGACATTAATTTGGGATACGAATCATTTTACACGTAGAGTTCCAAAATTCCCTCTTACCTTCTATTTCTGATATCATCTACGGGTAATAGGTCTTGATACAAAGCTAAAATTCAACCTGAGAGGTTCACGTTCCCTCTTACCCCTGCGTGATAATTATTTTGGAGTTGCAAGAGGTTCACATTTTTTAGCACTCTAACAATCTAAGTTGATACTACCATTGTAGGGGTAACATGGAAAGAGTGGAAGTGCTTTTGGTGGATGATCGGCGTTCTAACACCGATCTTTCTTGCAAAGCTCTTATTCTTTTGGGACTGTGGTGGTATGATTAGAGATTCCTTTAGGTAAGTTGCTCTCTAAATTTTTTTTGGATTGGTATTAGTATGGCTTTGGTTATTATTATTGACATACTTTGGCTTTGAGTTAATGTAAGTGTTATCGACAAAAGTTGTGATCGGATTTTGGCGGTGAGTGCCTTGAGGCACGGGTGTGTGTGTGCACGCGCGCGCATTTGTAGAGATCAATCTTGGTTTATGTTGGCTTCACAATAAAAAAGGACAAAGAGTAAGAATAAGCTTGGGAACCTGATTCGAAGTGAGGGTTCAATCACGTGTTAAATTTGTCTTTGGTTCAACTTAAATTCGATTATTTCTATAATCTATGTTTCTAATTCGTTTTCTCCTTTTTTTTAACTAATCTGGGTTAGTGAATCTTAGACCGGTTAAGTGAATCACCTCAAGACAAGTAGGCATCTCCCTCACCTTTAGCTTTTTGTCATCAGATTTGAAAGTGAGGCTAGGGTGTTGGAGTAATGGGTTTTGTGTTGGAGTAAAGTCTTCGACAAATGCGAGTTTACTTTTATTTCGTAAAATTCTATAACATTGTTTCCATAGCTCTTCGGCTATAGTTCCTATCTATTTTTGATGAACTGTTTTTAGTTTCTATGCGAACAGGAGGTGATGATTGTGTTTTTTGAGGGAGCCCTCAGAGTTGAACGAGAAGTATTCTTGGTTGTGTTTTGTTGTGTTTCTGGACATATTTTTTTAAATACAAAAATCAAATGATTCTCTTTAATCCTGTTACACCAACGTTTAGATTCGATATGCAAGTATCGAGAGATGGAAGGTGGTGGTGGAGGTCATAAACTGTTGGCTATCCTCTTCCTAATCATTTGGGTCTTCTGAATGACTTCCATTCTATCCTTATTTCCTGAATGAATGACTTCCATTCTGTCTTTTTTGTTGGTAGTTATTAAGTGCTACATCAACTATATTGGCTTCGAATTTTGGTGGGAAGGCCCCCATTATGTACTGAATTTAATTTAATAATCTTAAGTGATATTGAAAACTCTTTTGATTGACTTAGTGCATGCTTTGTGATTTTGAGAGTAGGTGATTTTTTTATGGAGAGTCCATTAAACTTTTGTATTAGGTTAATGCTTTTGAATAAGTGCCTTCATGATGAGCAAAAAAACAAAATAAGTGCCTTCGGGCACAGGCTTATTTGTTGCGAATGTGTTGCATCGTGCCTTCAAGCACTGGCATAGTCACTAGATTGGAGTTCTTTCCGTGCTTTCTTGACTTGGGTGTTATTGCATTAGTCAGATTATTTGATGATGAGAGCATTGCGGGTAAACTGTAGTGATAGTAAAGGTTTTTGTCAGATTTCAGCGCCAAGTGCCTTCAGGCACGGGCTCAATCCCTAGTTGAAGTACACGGCTGGAATTGAGAGTAATGACGGGGCCAATAGGGTTTTAATTGGGGAACAGAAGCTTATAAAAGGGGATCGACAGTCAGAAAAGAACGGGGCTGCGAGACTTTTGTTACGATAGTTTTTCGTTCGAGTGTTGTTTCTTCCAAGTTATTTGAAGCTTTGATCAATTACTCGCACTTTGGTAACTCGTTTTAATTCCTGTTCTTAATTAAAGTTGTTCGTTGGTATTCAATTAGTTGTTATCTCTTATTTATTTTTTCATCTTGCATAATAGAAGCATGATTCAAACTAGGGTTTCTTCCGTTTCTTGTCCAATGCATAGTGAGTAGTTGTATAAGTAGGGTCGCGGGGCGATTAGTATGCCGTGACAAGTCCGGGCACTACTCCTATTTTCAAACAATGAAAAAAAGCAATTTTAGGTTAATAAAGAACATTCGTTAGATGAACCTGGGCATTGTCGGAGCCTAAGTAAACGGGGGAATGGGGGACCAAAACTCATTCCTCGCTGCGCATTGGTAAACGGCGACCATTAAGGTTCGCATCTTTCGGGGTATCTTTTTCTCTTTAAAGTCTAATGTTAATCTGGACTGGTTACGAGTGCGATGAACCGTACGACCGTACCTCCGTTTAATTATTTGAAAAGAACAATCAATTTCTTAGGTTTTAGTTTATCTCAATCAAATCGACAAGGGGTGGCTACCTAAGAGCCAGTTTAATCAGTAACAACCCGAGTTTTTAGTCAGCACACATCACCGTCTCTGTGGATTCAACTCCGGCCTTACCGAATATTGTCCTACGTCGGTCTCCGCCTTATGCTTGGGGCAACCCATTAATTTAGGACTAGGAAATCGTCAAGCAAGAAGTGTCGGTGTTACATGAAACTAAGCTATCCCTCGATGTTACAGGAAGAACTCTGTTTGTACCTAATTTAAGAAAAAAATCTTCCCGTATAAATCAGCTTCATTGGCGATGGTGGTCAATAATTTTGCGACTTATTGATTCGTCTCAACAAAAGAAATAGAATCATAATTTTTTTATCGAAACTCAAAATTTTTTGAATAAAAACAAAAATTAATAAGTCAAAAGGACAACTTTATTTTTACTTTCACTACAATAAAAAAAATATTTGCTAACGAAAATAATGGTGACGAAATTTAACTTTTACTATCTACAGGTTATCACCGAAAGTCACTTTTGGTGATGAAAATCTTTTGGTTTCATCAGCAAATATACTTTTTTTTGTAGTGTTTTTTTTTTTTGTCTTTTTATTTTCAGACTAAGGATAAGCAGGTCGATTGGCATGGTATCAGAGCCTACACCAACTGAAAGTGTGAGGCAGGTCCCATAGAAAGAAATGCTCGGATGGGCCCTACAAGTGAGGAACTTGAGTTGCTTGGCATACTTGGAGGGTCCCACATGAGCAGCTTGACGTGGTTAAGCGGGTACTTGTCCCACATTGCTTGGTGGGTGAAAGTTGTTGGCCTACGGAGCGCAACGAAGACGTTGCAATCTTAAGTGAGGGATATTATGAAACCCCATTAAGAAGTCCGACATCGGTGGGAGTAATGAAATAGAAATGGGATATAACGAAGTATGACCCGCTATTTTATAACTTGAGGTTAATCTTTTGAGCGGTGTGATTAGATTTAGGGTAAGCAAGTCAACTGGCATGGGTAGTTACAAATACCGTGCCAAAAAGCCCCGTAAAAGTTTGTCCAACTCGTCTCCGCTGCTAATTGATAGTGAGTGCAGATGCCACCCAAATTCATAACAAGCTTTGGAGGTAAGGGCGGAATCAGGATTCTAATTTGCCCTAGGGCTAACCAAAAAGTGTTTTATACTAATTAATATCCACCGAACTTTTTCATGTATACGTAAGTGTTCAAAAAAACAAAAAAAAAGTAATTAAAAAAAAATCCGTACATTATTGAAGTTACCATACGTACTGAAGTTGTGCCCTACATTATTTTCGAGAGTAGAAAATATTTATTATCGAATCTTAGTTAATATCCTCAACAAGTTCTCTTTCAGTGAAGTGGGCTAATATTTATTAGCTAAAATTCAACATATAAATTGGAGGTGATAGTTAATATACCCGTGTGTACAAGCTAACAATACCGATCGAATAGGCGAATATAGAGTTTGCTTACCCTTGTGGCAAGTTGAAAAGGCACTAGAATTAGTAGTGGATGTATTATGACATTCTCAATGCCACAATGTCTTTGATTAGTTGATGCAACTCAAATTTGAGAAGAGAAAGCTCTCCATATCTGCAGTAAAAAGAAAAATATAGTAAACAAAAAAATAACATGAGAGCATTGCACAACGCTCCATTAACCCCCACCCCCAAAAAAAAAAAAAAAAAACCTACCTTTCAACTACCCAAAGATAGAAGTAAAATATTTCCCCCTACAGTTTTTTTTTGTTTTTTTAAATAATATTCTCCCTACATTACCTCGTATTTTACTTCGTTTATCTCAACCAATAGCAATTCAATATAATTAGAGATACCACTGTTCTTTTTTCCGATCGATCAAAAGAAAAAAGAACAATTTTTTGGATAATTAAGATTTTATACCAGAAAACAAACACCGTTACAATGGGGACTAGAGGGGAACACCCCTAAATTACAATCTCAAAGAGACCAAAACACAAAAGCAAAATCTCAACAATCTTGATGCGTCCTTTTTGTTTGGCGGCTGTTTTTTGGTGCAAGTAGCTGTTTCGGGTGAGTTTGAAGGTTTGGGGTTTGGGCTTGGCCCACTTTTGTTGGTCTCTCTCTTGTCAACGTTTTGGGTTTCAGGTAGCCTTAGCTTAGTAATTTTTTCTTCAGGTGCTCTTGTCCTTTTAATCTTTTATATCTTTTCAGAGATTAATAAAAGGGAAATTTTCAAAATATCCCCCAACCTTTATACCAAAATTCAATTAAACTCCCAACCTTTTAAAAACTTCAATTTTACTTCTAACGTTATCTTCCATTAATCAAAACGCCCCCTTCCGTCCGAATGACTAACGGATTTCGTTAAAAGCTCCGTTAAATAGCTACCCGATCGAACTTCGATGATCTGAGCCGTTCAATGTGTTCAAAACGTGATTTTAAGGGTACTCGTGAGAAATCAGCAAAAAAAATGACCGAGAAAGGCTTTATCTGAATAGTTTTGTATTGAATAGTTCAATAAAAAACTGTTCAGATGAAGCCCTTCCCGGTCATTTTTTTTGTTGATTTCTTAAGGGTACCCTTAAAATCACGTTTTAATCATATTAAGCGGCTTGGATCATCGAAACTCGATTGGAAAAGGGGAGGTGCAGATCGATCCGAATTTTGTTCAACTCTGAACGTCTGGATTTTGCTTCGGTCTGCACCTCCCCTTTTCCGATCGAATTTCGATGATCTGAGCCGCTCAATGTGATTAGAACGTGATTTTAAGGGTACCCGCGAGAAATCAGCAAAAAAAAATGACCAAAAAAGGCTTGATTTGAGCAATTTTTTTATTGAACTATTCAATAAAAAACTGTTTAGAAGAAGCCCTTCCCGATCATTTTTTTTGCTGATTTCTCGTAGGTACTCTTAAAATCACGTTTTGAACACATTGAGCAGCTCGGATCATCAAAATTCTATCGGGACGATATTTAACGGAGCCTTTAACGAAATCCGCTAGTCATTCGGACGGAAGGGACCGTTTTGATTAACGGAAGATAACGTTGGGAGTAAAATTGAAGTTTTTAAAAGGTTGGGAGTCTAATTGAATTTTGGTGTAAAGGTTGGGGGGGTATTTTGAAATTTTCCCTTAATAAAATTACTATTTTTTTTTGGAAATAATGCTCCTAGCTCCATTGTGCGGGACAGGGGCCTGACTTGAGGGTGTCGTCCGACTAATTATAAGTGGCGTCGTTCGCTCAAGGCTACGAGGACTAACTAACTCAGTCGGAGATTTCTCATGCCAAGAGCAGGTCGGTGATGCGCTTTGGGAAAACAGATATGTGGTCTTGAACATTGCATCGGTGCTTTATGCCTATTGGTTCGAGTTGGGTTCCCGTTGGCCGTTGGGTTCTCTACCGCAAAATCAATGATGGACCCTATGCCGGAACCTCGTGTTGATCTGATCCGACAGTATGCGTTGTAGAGCTTGTTAGCTTAAGTGCATGCTTTTGTACAGTTACTCGTGTCTTAGATTTTTGTGATTTTGGTTCACCTTTAATTATTGGGATGTAATCTTTACCTTCGGGCGTTTGAAATATAATGAAATTTGCCGTTGATAAAACCAAAAAAAAAAGTGACTATAGCTTGAAATATAATTAAATTTGCCACGTTGATAAAAAAAAAAAAGTGACCGTAGACAAGCTAATTTCAGTATTTTCCTTAGAAGAAAAAGGAAATCGTATGTTGAACAATTCTCGTAGGTCTTTACAGTTTGACAAATATATTAACAAACTCACTTTTTAACTTTGAACAACAGCAGAAAGTGTTCCTCTTTCGCTCCTTAAAAAATAAGTACTTGCAATTTTCAAGTTTAAAAATACTTCGTAGTAAGCTTACTGAAATAAAAAAAATATGCAATATAGATCTTGTTTGATAGATCTCATCAGAATCTATCAAACCCTTAAAAAAAATTAAAAAATTATTTTTGTAAGCTCTTTATTTTTTAAACTTGAAAATAAATATTTATTTTTTAAGTATTTTTTTAGAAAGTGTAGCGGGTAATACTTTCAAAAACTCCATTGTTGATTAATTAATAGAAGTCACCAATGAGAAAGCAAGTAACTCCTCCATCGATATCCACCCCTCTATGAGGGAGGTCCTGGGTTCGACTCCTGCTGGAGCAATACCCTTGAGGTCCCAAACTATGGATAGCTTCTGGACCCCGTGCTAATCCTAATACCCCCACTAACCCCCGCTGATGTATGACGATTGAAAAAAAAAAAATTAATTAATTAGCATATTAATGTTGGGATCTGAAAGCCAAATGCTTTATATTATCCCTACCCATAAAACACCATCATCCCAACAATATAGAAAGTATATCTAACACTATGTATAATCAACACCAAAAGAGAGTAAAGTTATAAGGACAGGCAGCATACCTGAATAAATTAGGCACACCCTCTTTTTCAACTTTGAACTCCTACTTTAATGCTTTCAAGAACTAACTCCATGGTTGATTGATCGATATCAACCAATCTTTAAGCATATTGGCGGGATCTGAAATTAAGCCAATAACAATCACTGTTAATATCCCACTGCTCATAAAAACACACTCATCCCAACAATGTAGAATGATTTCAATGAGCTATTTTATAAAGTTTACGGCATACCTGAATAATAAATTATAAAGTGTGAAGAAGAAAGAGATAGAGGCAGAACACAGGAAATAGCAAACTCAAGATTGAGGGGTAGAGATAGAGATAGAGATCGTGTAGATGGATTTGACTAAACAGGTGTAACCATGAAGTCCTTAAAAATTTACTTTGGGCAAATTCCAATGAGCGCTCCTGAGGATTTTTATAATTACGGAAATCTCCACTCAAGTTTCAAGAATTAACTCCATGGTTGATTGATCGATATCAACCAATCTTTTCAAATTATTATTCGACATGTTTGGATCTATATTTGAAAAGTATTTTTCAAAAAAAGTAGGGGTAATAAGTGGAGAGAGATAGAGAGAGAAATGATTGGAAGTAGAGGGAATCTAGGAGGAATCTTTTGAAAAATTCTTTTCAAAAATGGATCCAAACAAAGCAACTTTTCAAATTTTTCTGAAAAATAAAAAAATATATGAAGAAATTTTTTTGAAATTAAAATCGTATGCTCCAAAAAGTCGAGCACCCTTTTGATTGGCAATTCAAAAAGTCGAGGCAAAAATTATGATGTAAGAAATTGATTGTAAAAATTAAGAGAAAATAGCCAAAAATACTGTGAAACCCCATTTAGAAAGTCTCACGTCGATGAGAGTAATAAAATGGAAATGATATACTCCCTCCGTTCCAAATTCAGAGTCCCTCTTGGGGATTCCAACTATTTTAGGGGACATGTAATGATTACACTTATATTGCCTATTATGTCCACTATTACCCCTATATTTTACCTACTTTATAACACTTATATTCACTTGTGAGGGACATTTTTGGAAAATCACCAAATTTTGTCTTCCATTTTTGGAAAAGGGTCATCATTTGGAACAACCCAAAATGAAATAATGGACTCTCAATTTCGAACGGAGGGAGTAGTATAACAAAGTGTGACCATCTACTGTATAACCTAACATTAACCTTTTGAGCTGCATGCTTAGGACAAGGGTTAGCAAGTTAGTTGGCATGGGTCGTTAGAAATATCGTGCCAAAAAGCAGTAGTAAAAGTTTGAACAAAGAGGCTTTTAGTCCAACATGTGTGATAGAAAAGTCATTGTGATCATTCTAAAAACTTGGGGAAGATCTGTGGTTTTTGAAAAAACTAAGGAGTGGTCTCTGTAATATTCCCCCTTTTCCTTTTCTTCCACCGTCTCCGGATTTAGGGTTTTTTTTTTTTTTTTACCAGCGAAGCAAAATTATTGCACTACAGGGGTGTAGCGCGCGGCCTTACAGTTGTCCATCTAAGCAATCAATGGTGAAGATTTAGAAAAGAACTCTTTGCGTGAAGAGTCTATTCTTCCTACGAAGAGTTTTATTTTGAATTTGAATCAATGGTCCACTATAGGATCCCTGAGCCATCTCCATCTCATCCCCGCAATTGTGAATTAGAAAATGTTAATAGAATTGTGGATTTAAATCACATAACGCATCGACCGGTGCCTTACATTATTTAGCAAATTCAATACTTTATAGTTGTAATTCTGTTTAGGTTCAAATGTCATGACCTCATGCAATTATGTCTGCATTTTGTAGATTTAAGAAGCATAATTTTTATTCGATAATTTGAGAGTGTCTAAGTTACCTTATGCATATCGCAATTGATCTATGAGATATTGATCTTAGCATTGATCATCAGGAGTTTGATAAGAGTCTAAGAAAGGCCCCGTTTAGACGGAAGAAGAGGCCACTATAGTGCAATTGTCGTATTATCCCGTGTAATGCGATCGATATGATTGTGTGCTGCACCCGCCTCATCACAGCACCCTCGGATCCGTTTAGACTGATCTGACAAAAAATTGATAACCAACCAGCATTATTGCAAGACACCATGACCCCACTCCCTCTCTCTCTCATACCTTTTCTCCCTTCCCAGTCCACCTTCTCGAAACGACTACACGAAAGTCTTTCACAAAAGTAAAGCAGTGGCCGACAATTCACATCAACTGTCCCACACGAAAAACTCCAAACACGTCCTACTCACTTTTATTTGGACTTTGCTACGGCCACCGACCGTGGCCATGGACGGCCACGTGGGGTCCACTCCGGATCTCGCATGGATGATTCGAGTCGTTCAAAATTTTTGTAAAAACTTCTTACTGGGCACGCTCAAGCTCAGCTCCATCCGATGTGTGTAGTTGATAGATTCAATCATCCCGTTTTTCAAAAATTAGAATGAGCACCAAAAAATGGGATGATTGGATTGAGTACCTACACACATCGGATGGATTTGAGCTCTTGCGGACCCACTTGGAATTTTTTTTAAATTTTTTTTTGAACGGCTCAGATCATCCGTGCTGTTTGTGGGTCCCGCGTGTTGTCTGTGGCCGTGGTCGGTGGCCACGGTCGGTGTCTTTAGCATTATCGCTTTTATTTCTTGCAGTTGCATCTAAATTCTCAATTTCACTTCTCTCCGTCTTATACTCTCTTTTAATCTTCTTGCGAATTTTATTAATTTGAGACGTTTTTGAAATATGTTTTATTAGCTCGCGCTATCACTCTTATTCTTACTTATTATAAACACACATTATGTGACTTAGGCGTGTATCATCACAGCCGTGAAATCTTTCTTGAGAGGGATTAGGAGTACAATTTTATTTTTATCTCCAATATGCCACGCCAATGTCGTTACGACTTATAAACAAGCAAGATAATTAACCTTCCCAATCTACATGATCTAGGTCTGGAAATTTCTCTCTCCCCCTCCATCTCCTCTCCTGTCTTCATTGTTCATCTCCTTGTGTCTTCAATGTGCACTCTTGCCTAACATGTAGATGTTCCAAAACCCACTTATGTATTCAAGGTCGTTACCAAAAGAACTTCGACATTGACTTGTGGTTCTGTTGTTTCTATTGTCTGAATGCACATGACAGACTCTAAATCTTGCATACATCCAAATTCATTTAAATCAATCAAAAAAATTTGGGCTTGATTGAAGAAAGAGAATATAATAATAAGGAAAAGAGCACAAAGTTGTAACCTTATTAACTCGATTTTTGCGTATCACATTGTGTACATATTTGTATTTGCATGTGCCTACACATGTTTTGCAAATTCGTCCATTACAATTCCATGTTTAAATTTGTTTAGGTTTATTTGACTAGAATTTCTATTCCGATCGGTCTAGACTATTTTCGATGCATTTTTATAAATATGGATCTTGGGAATTCCTAGTTTTTGTCTCTTTTAGGTCCATTAAGGGGAGGCTCCTTAATTTGAGTATAATTAAGGAGAGGCTTCTTTGGGTAAAATTGTAGAGTTCTTTTTTCTGTTTATTGTTGGGGCTTGATATTTGGGTTTTGATCATTTGTCCAGCTCTTTGGATTACACCTAAGGTTTGTGGTCCATTTGGGTTCCACCAGAGATTTGTCCTTAAATATCCTCTCAATCATAACTTGAACAAGAGAAACCGGTTAATAGAAGCCAAATTTTCTCTCATGCATCCAATTGGCATGGTTCTTGGTTCTATGTAAGGGTCATCATCGGGCCGGGCCGGCCCAGCCCGCCAAGTCACTGCCCAAGCCCGCCCACGGGCCGGGCCGATCGGGCTTTTTCTTTTTTTTCGGGCCGGGCGGGCCGGGCTACCTACCATAAATTGAAGCCCAAGCCCAGCCCACGGGCTACCCAATTGACGGGCCGGCGGGCCAAAAGCCGGGCGGGCTTAAATTTCCTTGGGCCGAAACTAAATCAATGGAAAAAAAAGAGGATTTTGTGGGATTTTGGGCTAATGGGCGGGCCCGTGGGCGGGCTATTGGGCGGGTACCACGGGCGGGCTCACGGGCCGGGCCTACGGGCGGGCCGAGTAAAAATTCATAGGCCCGAGCCCGCCCATTACAAACTACTGGCCGGGTAAAAGCCCGATGGGCCGGGCGGGCTTCGAACGGGCCGCGGGCCTTCGGGCTAAATGATGACCCTTAGTTCTATGTAGTTCAATGCTATTTGAAGTTAATATTCTTGAGAAATTGTGAAAACAAGAAAAGGGACGAAGTTGCTCTTCGCACGTGGAAATGTTCTTGCTTTGTGCTTGAGTAGAACCACGTAAATTTTTGTGTCCTTGTTTTGAAAGCTTGTTGGTTTATTTATTCTCTACTTTGTGATTGTCACAACATCCATGATACGTGCACCCATGTATAAATGTGTAATGTCTATAAATAGTCCAAAAAAACACAAGTCGAAGTGCAGATAAACAGTCCAAATCAAAACTCATACTCCTCGTAGCAGTCACCACCAGAAGATTTCTACAAATGTAATGCATTCACAAAATTTCTACCAATAGATCTGCGATCAATCATGGTGAACAAAGCGGATGTATCATTGAAAGGAACAATTAGCTTCTTTTTTTTTATAGGCAACAAAATTTTATTAGGAAAAGGAACAATTAGCTTATAGATACAAAAAGGTACACACGTACTTGTATACACATGGGAATCAGCAGTTGCATAATTTTGACTTAAGTACCTCACGTTCACACAAAAAAAGAAAATTACGAAAAATAAAAGCAAAAACAAACATATCTACGGAGAAGTTAGATATGCAAGCAATTGGTTGCATACTTGTCGTACTTCTGGCGAAGTATCCAACGAAGATAATATACTTGAAAAGTATTGTTCTCGCATCCAGCAGTCCTCCCGCGATACTTTCCAAAATAGCAGCTTCACTAGCCATTAGAGATGCCATTAGCTTTGCACCTGCCACTTTTTCCTGCTCAACAATGGAAAGCCATTTACACAAAAGCTCGCAATTTATAAACTCAAATAACGGAATACATAGCACTAGCAGATTAAAAGTTAATGACGCATGACAATACAACATCTACATGATGTCCCTTTTTCTATGCCAAGGACATATTTGTTTGACAAGAGTATCTGGTAAGGGATAACTAATCACAAATGATACGTAATCCCATTCGACTAATATTTGATGGGAACAATAGTACTGTCTCCCAGGGAACAGATTACTGGATCCACATCTATCTTCACCTCTTCTCCCCTTTAAGCTGAGTAGAATAATCTCTATTCTTGTAATTGCTTCACTCATTACGTATGGTGCAAATTTGACTATCAAGACTCGGTCCCAAATTAGCAAGCAGTTCAAGAAGAGAAACACCAATTGAAGTGTAAAGCTTAATTGCTATTGAGGTGCCAATGTTTGCTCCAGAACCTAGCTCTCACTACCATATAGCAAGAACATCTCTCCTTTACAAAGAGCGAAAGGTCAAATCAGAAACACTTTACGCAAAAATGAATTTTTTTTAGTTATTATTCGACATGTTTAACTTTTCAAATTTTTCTGAAAAAGAAAAAAATATATGAAGAAAATTTTTTGAAATTAAAATTGTAAGCTCCAAAAAGTCGAGCACGCTTTTGATTGGCAATCCAAAAAGTCGAGGCAAAAATTATGATTTAAGAAATTGATTGTAAAGATTAAGAGAAAATAGCCAAAAATACTGTGAAATCCCATTTAGAAAGTCCCACGTCGATGGGAGTAATAAAATGGAAATGATACATAACGAAGTGTGACCATCTACTGTATAACCTGATGTTAACCTTTTAAGTTGCATGGTTAAGCTAAAGATAAGCAAGTCAGTTGGCATGAGTCGTTAGAAATATCGTGCCAAAAAGCCGTAGTAAAAGTTTGAACAAAGAGGCCTTTAGTCCAACATGTGTGATAGGAAAGTCATTGTGATCATTCTAAAAACTTGGGGAAGATCTGTGGTTTTTGAAAAAACTAAGGAGAGGTCTCTGTAATATTCCCCCTTTTCCTTTTCTTCCACTGTCTCCGGATTTAAGTTTTTTTTTTTTTTTTACCAGCGAAGCAAAATTACTGCACTACAGAGATGTAGCGCGGCCTTACAGTTGTCCATCTCAGCAATCAATGGTAAAGATTTAGAAAAGAACTCTTTGCGTGAAGAGTCTATTCTTCCTACGAAGAGTTTTATTTTGAATTTGAATCAATGGTCCACTATAGGATCCCCGAGTCATCTCCATCTCATTTCCCCAATTGTGAATTATAAAATGTTAAAAGAATCGTGGATTTAAATCGCATAACGCATCGAGGTGCCTTATATTATTTAGCAAATTCAATACTTTATAGTTATAATTCTGTTTAGGTTCAAATGCCATGACCTCATACATGCATGTGTGCATTTTGTAGATTTAAGAAGCATGATTTCTATTCGATAATTGAGAGTGTTTAAGTTACTTTACGCATATCCCAATTGATCTATGAGACATTGATCCTCGGGAGATTGATAAGAGTCTAAGAAAGGCCTCATTTAGACGGAAGAGGGGCCGCTATAGTGCAATTGTCGTATTATACCGTGTAATGCGATCGATCTAAGTGTGTAGTGTGTACTGCGCTGATAAAAAAAAAAAGTGTGTGCTGCACCCGCCGCATCAGAGCACCCTCGGATCCGTTTACAAAGAAATTGATAACCAAACCAGCATTATTGCAAGACACCATGACCCCACTCCCTCTCTCTCTCACCTTTTTTCCCTTCCCAGTCCACCTTTATTTGGACTTTGCTACGGCTACACGAAAGTCTTTCACAAAAGTAAAGCAGTGGCCGACAATTCAATCAACTGTCCCACACGAAAACCTCCAAACACGTGCTACTCACTTTTATTTGGACTGCTACGGCCACCGACCGTGGCCATAGACAGCCACATGGGACCCATTTCTAGTCTCGCACGAATGATTCGAGTCGTTCAAAAATTTTATACAAAATTTCGAGTGGGCCCGCGAAAGCTCAGCTCCATCAGATGTATATAGGTGCTCGATCCAATCATTCCATTTTTCAAGAATTAGAATGAGCACCCAAAAATGGGATGATCGGATCGAGCACCTACATACATTGGATGGATCTAAGCTCTCGCGGGCCCACTCGGAATTTTTTTAATTTTTTTTTTTGAATTGCTTGGATCATCCGTGCGGGGCCCAGAGTGGGCCCCGCGTGCCGTCTGTTGCCGTGGTCGGTGGCCACGGTCGGTGTCTTTAGCATTATCGCTTTTATTTCTAGCAGTCGCATCTAAATTCTCAATTTCACTACTCTGTCTTATACTCTCTTTTAATCTTCTTGCGAATTTTATTAATTTGAGACGTTTTTGAAATACGTTTTCTTACAACTTACAAACATGCAAGATAATTAACCTTCCCAATCTACATGATCTAGGTTTGGAAATTTCTCTCTCCCCCTCCATCTCCTCTCCTCATCTTCATTGCTCATCTCCTTGTGTCTTCAATGTGCACTCTTGCCTAACATGTAGATGTTCCAAAACCCACTTATGTATTCAAGGTCGTTACCAAAAGAACTTCGAAATTGACTTGTGGTTCTGTTGTTTCCCCATACCAATTCTTCCTTGTGCTTTGCTTGTGCTCATGCCTAGGATTAAAACTTCCATTGTCTGAATGCACAAGACAGACTCTTACTCTTGCATACATCCAAATTCATTTAAATCAATCAAACAAATTTAAGCTTGATTGAAGAAGGAGAATATAATAATAAGGAAAAGAGCACAAAGTGCACAAAGTTGTAACCTTATTAACTCGATATTTGCGTATCACATTATGTACATATTTGTAGTATTTGCATGTGCCTACACATGTTTTGCAAGTTCGTCCATTACAATTCCATGTTTAAATTTGTTTAGGTTTATTTGACTAGAATTTCTATTCCGATCGGTCTAGACTTATTTTTGATGCATTTTTATAAATATGGACCTTGGGAATTCCTAGTTTTTGTCTCTTTTAGGTCCATTAAGGGGAGGCTCCTTAATTTTAGTATAATTAAGGAGAGGCTTCTTTGAGTAAAATTGTGGAGTTCTTTTTTCTATTTATTGTTGGGGCTTGATATTTGGGTTACACCTAAGGTTTGTGGTCCATTTGGGTACCACCAGAAATTTTTAACTACATTCAAGAAGAGCTAATCTTTTTAACAAAATGTACCCCCATGACAGTCCCCAGTAAATCATCACCCAGTGTTGGTCATCATCTAAAAAGGATGCACAATGCCATCTGAATAAGTTGCTGGAAGAAGTTAGCCACATTGAAATGCTTCAAGTCTCATTGGAAGGCTAGATTTCATGACGCAGCTGAACACAGATACCATGTCACCATGTACAAGTTTAGCCTTCAACGTCAGATACTATGCCACACCACTAGTCAAATATGTAACCACATTTTTTTGTGGGATCCTTCCCAAGAACCACATTGACACCTCACACCTGACGACTATGTCCACACAAAGGAACACAATAAGCAAGTCAAATCTTCGCAGGCATGAGAAGGGAGATCAGACATGCTTGGGCACAAGTTATGGAATCACGTTGGACCTCAGTAGGTCATGATCATAGTTATTGGTTTTGACATGAACTTTTGGCCTAGGCATGTGCCTTCTAAACATATCTCCCCACGTATATTCAGCGTACCAGAGATCCAATTGTAGCACATTTGCGATGGAATTGAGGTGCTCATATAAATCTTCCTCAAAAACGGATATAGTCTTCAAGCATGCTCTACACTAGGAAGCACCTTTACACAGAGGGCATCGTTTTCCTGATTAAATTTCCTCCAGATTCCAGTACTAACAAACATAATTGCAACTACCATAAGTCATACTTGCAGAATCTACTAATCCAGACATCTAGATTTCTATCTGTTGAGGATTCAAATAATAAAGCTACCCTTCTCCCAAACAGCTTAAGCTTTTGATGCAGGAGCATACTAAGGAGATGAAAAGTCCATTTGGATTTTTTTTTCTTGTGCTAGTCTTTGAAGACATTTAACTTCTATGTCTTATAAATGTGTGTTGACTGTGTTGGAAGTACAGTTTGCTTTGGAAAGTCTTAAAGCAATAAGTGTCTAGAGGGTAAACATAGAGTCATCTATTGTAATCTCTATATATATCTTTGTAAATGAAATCTGCTGGCAGTTTTTGAGGAATCTAAAATATTGTGCAAGTTCTCTTCTTGCTTGGAGTGAGTGAGTCCTCCTAATATCAAGTGTGTGGCTTTGTCACGTGTCTTCCGCGATTAGCAAAGTCAAGTGACTTCCATGGCATCCCGGGACTCTGCGTTCTCTCTTAGTTGGGAACTTGGGACCTTTAGGTTCAGCTATCCTCGCTGGTTTTAGCCGGCATGAGCATCACCAGGAGTTGGTGGTTAACAATCTAGTATGGTGTCAGAGAAGTGTTCAAACCTCTCCATCTCCATCTCCCTCTCCCTCTCCCTCTCCCTCCCTCCTTAAGCTTTTATATGAGTCAGCAGTTCACATTCTAGTACTATCTATCTTCATAGTTGCACATCTACACCTACTAATCCAGCCATTTTCCAACGGTAACTTGCACCCAAATACATTTTATACAATTTTATCATTTGCACATGTATAAACCACACAAATCATACAAACAGGAATTACTTGGCTGGAAAAATGCTGAGAATATGGGTAAAGGTAAACTTAACCTGAATCCCAGACAGGTATTGGTCCAATAATTCTTTGTAGTGCTGAGAACTCTGGTAGTCTTCCAAGTGCATCAACATGCCGTAATATTTCCAACAAGAAGAGAGAATTAACACTCCAGTATTCAGCATGTGTGACCCTGCCTTTCATGTCAAAAAAACACAATACTTACGGAGAGGAATTAAAACG
Organism: Rhododendron henanense subsp. lingbaoense; assembly: GCA_020567845.1. NCBI lineage: Eukaryota > Viridiplantae > Streptophyta > Magnoliopsida > Ericales > Ericaceae > Rhododendron > Rhododendron henanense. Next base: position 2,057,245 of record CM036317.1, read on the forward strand.
TATGGGGACATGAAATGCTTTAATATGTTATAGAAGTAACACCAGCCTCATTTTGAATGTGCGCATGGCTCCCTTTTATGCCCTGCAACCACTTGAGCACTCTGTCCAATCCTTCAGCATGTAAAGACCGGCTTTTTCTGCTCCACTGCATACCATGATGAAAATAAAACTGTTATTCGAGATATTCGAGCTTCGACTAGCTAAACAGGAAAACAAATCAAGTTCTGCAGCAAGTAACATGCATTATTGAATTCAAACCGCAATATCCTGTGTTTGTACTTTCTATGGTAGATTTTCATATTCTACCATAGTGCATAGGGTTCTTCCACTTTATTTTATTAATTCATACAGATCGTTGATACTGGAAAATTAGTTTTCTTTCTTCTGTCCCAGCCCGTGATCTAAAAGCGTCGCACATACACCCTAGTGCATGTTTTTCTACGCTGAGGGTCTCCTTCAAGAGCAGGGGAATTTCCTGACATTTCTGATTGGGTATCTTGTAATTCTAATAACTTGTTTTGTGCGCATGCCAGCAACCATTTGTTATATAATTATAAACCGTCCAAGCATCAATAACAATCTACTGATGCAAGTTTATAAGCACCCAAAGATAAAACAGGAAAACATCTCTAGAACTATGGATGGCGGTGCTTGTTAGAGAAGACGTAGAACACCTTGGCAAAAACATAATGAAGAACACCAGACTATTATAACCTGAGGAACCAAGGCTATTCGGAAAAAAAGAGAAAAGGAAACCCTAAGGTCCATGACATAACTGGAAACAGAATTAGTTTACTTCCGATCAGATTGGAGGTTTTATGAAATAGAGGAACAGGCATCCTATCTGACCTTCACAAAAATACAGCCTTATTATGTCCATGAGGACCCAAGGCTATTCGGAAAAAGAAAAAAAAAACTATTGCACCAGAAGGACGTAGAATGGATCGAACACGAGAATGTCAAACGATATACTACCACCAGCTTCTATTCCGCAGAGCACAGACTTGATTCACATGTCCCTATGATGCATGGACACGGATACCGACACCGCATTGACACGGACACGGACACGGGGACACGGGAATTCTAAAAAAATGGGGACACAGACACGGCGGGGGACACGACACGTGTATATTTATTTATTTATACAAATAAATAAATAATTTTAGTTTGACACCCAAAAATTTTAAAAAATTACAATTTGGCCCCAATTTTTTTTAAAAAATTACAGTTTAACCCCCAAATTTTTTTAAAATTACAGTTTGGCCCTAAAAAAATTTAAAAAATTACAATTTGGCCCCTACCGTGTCCCCATCAGTGTCCCTCCCGTGTCCCCAGCTGTGTCCCGCCGTGTCTCCAGCCGTTTCCCCCTCAAAATTTAATATTAAATTGTGGGACACGCCGTGTCCCACGTGGCGTGTCCCGTACGTGTCCCCGAGGTGTCCCGCCGTGTCCCCGTGTCCTGACACCGTGATACTTCGACCTCTAGAGGTGTCGGTGCTTCATAGACATGTCCAGAAAATCCATAGCCTGGAGAACGTCTACAATTGAATTGGCCAAAGCAGTGAGGCAAATTACTCCACCCTCGTAACTCGCGTAACTCGCGTAAAGTAACTCCATCCCTTCATTAAGGGAGCCAATGGAGCTTGGTGCCCAAGGTATAACCATTGTCATCACCATTGTTCGGAGAGCATTAGGCAAAAAAATATGGTCGCAAGGAAAATTGAAAGATTCCCAAGCAAAACTTTGAAGTTAAAGTAGGTGGGTAATAGGATTAAAATTGTTCATGGTTCCAACATCAAGTCTAAATACACCATGCTATCCTGTGTTTGGTAAAACTCAACCCCAAGGGCTGGTTAATGAGATGCCTTCAAGCTTATATATACAAAATCGTGTAGTTGGAGCAACCAATGACAAATAGAAAAGGGTAATCAAATCAAAGATCTGGTAGAGAATTTCGTAACATACAGCAATGAGTCTCTGCACAAGAATAATAAGTTCATCTAAATGATCCCAAAGCAATAAATTCATCTCCACTGAGACTTCAGGACATCTACTAGCTGGTTTCACTCTCTTTTCTCCAGGCACCCAGGTAGTTGGAAGGCTTGATAAATTTGAATTCGATTGTTTAGGCTTTTCATCTGAACCATTGGAAAATAGATCTTTTTTTGTCAAAGCTGTAGTGAGAGCTAAAGTGCAATCAGCAGCAGCCACTGCCAGGCGAGTTGGCAACTCAAAACCCCCCTGCAAAGTGCTACAACTACAAGGATCAAACATTTTTAAACAAAAACATAGGAATGGATTTTCAAAAAAAATTAGAGTCAACACAAGCATGTAACACTAAGCTAACTAGTAACATTACATCAAGAACTTCAGCATACTAAAGCACAAAGATGGCACACAACTGACACAAGCATCATTTGAGCTCTCAGATTGCCTCAGAGGACCAATTGCTCTAGTCTCACAATAACCATATCCTGAAGATGATTTTCATCTCATATAATAAACAACGGATGCTTTGAATTCTTTTCTTAAACGCAAATGTTATCTCATCACTGTTGAGATCAAGACAATGGTCTCATCTCACTCTCAGCAATAATTGACGATTAAAAATCTAAGCCTTACCACAACTTTCACGAGCCCTCTAGCACCACCTAGAATTGATGTTAACAAATAAACAAACAGGTTAGCTGTCAACTTCACCGTCTAACCAAGTAATTTCCGTGACAAAAACAAGCTGCTCAAAAGAAAGCCAGTGAATTCAATGAGCCTGTTTTAATTAGTCTACTGACAATATGAATTATGGTGCATAAGTAAGTTTCACTTGTACCACTGCAGCTTTAAACAATGTGGAAGGTGATCACTAGCAATAATATCCGCTTTCTGCATATTGCAAGGATCTGTAGCCTTATGTTATTTAACTCCACTTTCAACTTGAACTTGAACTGTCCAAATAAGGTGTATTCAACAATAAAAATGTGTCCCATCAGTTACTTATAACCATCGTTGCTGCCTCTGAGGTGGCAGGAGATACCACTTCATCTGAACAACTCAATAGTGCATCTAGCAGCCCATTTTGGCAGTCCGCAACGAGAAGTAATGAAAATGCATACCAAGTAGAATTAAATAAATAAAAACAGGGACACAAATAGAGCTCCAATTCCAGAAAGTGCCAATATTGTGAAATAATAGAGATAATTGAAAGTCTACGAATTCAAAACTAAGTCAAGATCAAAATTTACAAAATCTTATACCAAAGCCAATCTGAAGGCCTACAGGCCACATGTAAGTACTTTTAGCAGAAGGTAGTCTCAATAGCTTCTAAGCTCAATCTAAAGACATCTTCAGACAATATCTTTGGACATGGATACATCAAAACAATTTAACATTTAAGCTTGAGACAAGGTTAATGCTTAACAGGAACGAATGATAACAGAAACTGCCAACATAAAGCTAACAGTCAACATACAGCCAACAGAATAATTCTTTAGAAACAATTCCCACTTAATGTTGAGCTTCTATTTGACTAGTTGCACAAAGTTCACAGGCAAAAAGTTCAGTTCAATTGGCATCAAGTTGCCAAACCTCCAAAGACGTGAACACAATTAGAGGTATCACATCTGATAAGAAATTTTTGTCAACCTTGCATACAGATTTGTTGAGGGACGGAACTAGCACTCACTGAACAAGACAATCTGTGCATAATAAACTAGCCAACCCGTCACTCTCTCCATGACTCATGCAACATAATAAAAAATAAAAAATATTGGTCTTAGATCCATTATGTGAATTTCATAAGCCCACAAGTCCACCTATTAGTTTTGCAAGGTGTCAAGTACAATTTAAAAAGATCATAGTAGGCCCAATCCACTCCCTAGGGTAGGGTACCCTAGGGTTTAGGCACTTTCATAGGGTTTTAGGGTACACTTTCCTATTATAGGGTAGGGTTTTAGGGTGCACTTTCCTATTATAGGGATTGGGTACCCTAGGGTTTAGGCACTTTCATAGGGTTTTCGGGTGCACTTTCCTATTATAGGGTTTTAGTGGTTTAGGAGCTTTCATGGAGTTTAGGGTTTTAGGCACTTTCATTGGGTACCCTAGGGTTTAGGTTACGAGTGTGGACTTGTGGGCCTACAAAAGTAGGTGGACTTCTGGGCTTATGAAATCTCTAAAGTGGACCAATTACCAAATCTAAAAAAAAATATGCACCGAGACGGATCCAACTGGCTGGTTTTCTTCCACTCCTAGATGAACATTTCTGATCGATCTTAAAACAGAAGATTGTCCCTTGGATCTCCTTAACCGAGAAACCTTAGTGATGAATTGTAGAAACTAATATAACCAAACCAAACCAAGCATTAAGTCACAATCAATTGGGGTCAGTTACATGAATCTTTTTTCTCCAATGAGCTATGTTAAGGGCCACTTGTTCACTCAAACCTATTAGACTCATATCGTTGCGCACAACAGCATTTTCTCGTTATCATGTCATATAGATACGTGCTGGCTGTCAGCTACCTAACGCACAACTTTCCTCCTTTGTTCGGGCTTGGAACTGGCTGGGAAAGAAAGATAAGACTTTAAGCACGAACAAGGCGAAGTTAATTGTAGAAACTAATATACTAAAACAAATTAAAGAAAAGGGCTATATAAACCATGTCCACATGAAATAGCGGTGTCTCACTTAAACCAAGTCAATACAAACAATCACAAGTATAAAACGACGGAAAGAGGTAAGGCTATTTGAATCCCAAGTATCTCTACTAAACTACTACCACTATCTCAAAACACTTCATGCGGAAAAAGGAAAAAGAAAAAAAAAGATGAGCATACGAATTCTCGTATTGAATTTTTTAGGGTAAAGCTTCCCTTTCTTTTTTCTTTTCGTATGTTCCTACTCTTTTTTTTCACATGAAAAGGACAAAGAAGAAATATTACGTCAACAAACAAATCTTCAGCAACTTGCCATGTGCTCCGCAGTGTGCAATGAAAGAATCCTCCTTAGTTAATGGGAAACCCAATTGTCGTTGTCTAGCAAGGACTAAAGCAAATAAAATATGAACGAACAGCACATAGACTCTATGAAATCGTGCAAATGGACAAGACTACACCAAAATAAGAATAGAGGCTGAAATCTGCACAGAATAAACACCATGTAATTGCAAAATGGAGTTGGTACATGTGGGCCACAACAGGTTGTGTAAGAGATTGGTACTGAAAGACTAAACAGTAGCACATTGACTGCACTGAAACCATGATAAATAAACTAAAGATAACTTATCAAATAAAGAGCGATATAGATAGTAAAGACAAGATTTACATTGTTCGCGTATGATGGCTCACCGCCACATGAGAAAGTTAATGGCACTCTCACACTACAGAAACGAATACAGTTAAGTTGAACATAAAAGAAGAGATAGAAACAAGGTTACAGAAATATTTCCCTCTTTGACTATATATTGTGGCATCCACCAATAACGGATGTAATCCAATAGTTCCAGCACAACGGGCTCATGATATGGCAGAAGTTGAATAACCACATGTCTTGCATCATTACCAGTCTAACCTCTTGACTTCTCTAACCTGAGCTGCTTTTCACTAATTACCTCCTATTCAGTTCATAACAATTGGCAATGACTTTACACTTACAGTTTTCCTCGTCTTTGTATGGGTCCTTCTAGCTATTAATCTAGACTGAACCCACAAGTTTCCTATTTCTCATATTAAGTTGGTATTTACCAATGATAACGCCACAAAGAAAAGTGAGAAAGAAGCCAAGATAAAGTCACCAAGATGGAACGACACATCACAATATCAGGTAACTTCAAAAAAAAAAAAACTTTTCCGTAGAATTCGAAATTCACTAATGGTCGTACTATCGGGAATTGATATAGTTTGAGCATGAGAAATGAGACTGCAGAGGTAGTGGCAGCCTCACCAAGACCGTTCATCGGAGCATCAAGCATGCAACAGATATTAAAGAAAAACACAGAGACAGAAATTTGCTTCAATTTGCAGCTACAAGAATAGTTATCAGATGCCCCTTGGGCATATAACTTGGTGTAAAACGATATACCTTCCATTGCATACAACAGATACAAGATGTGTGATGCACAAAGAAAAAATCTTGAGTAGTGAAGAGTACTTCTGCTTTAGTCCTGCATTAAGAAAAATTACTCTATCACTCCTAGCAGATAGGGGAGACAGCGACGGCTAAAATCTTTCTACAACAGAAACTAAGAAATGCAAATATTTTCTCATGACTAGAAGACATATAACTTATTTCCCTTGTCTTTCTCCCGCCGCGAGTCCAAAATGTAACTAATGCCTAATCAAAGCATTTGAAATGGCCAAGAAACGATATCCTTCAACTAGCTGTTCAGGCTTCATTTATCCCAAAAATGCTGCTGACAATACGGTATCAAACTAATTCAGACAAAGAAGAATCAAAGACAGGAATTCTTACCGTGTAGCTCGGTTGCGTATAAGGAAACAGAACCGAACTGTATACTGTTGTCTTAATAAACCAGTTGAGCACCAAAATCATATTGTTCTTGTTTCTTAATTACTTAAAAGTTAAAACCAATATCATTGTACAAAAACAAAACCCAGATACAGCAACAAAACAACAAGCTTCAAAACTGATTTCACATGACTTCAAAATAAACCAGTAGAGCTGAACAACAAAGCTGGATAGAAATTCTTTGGAGGCATCCCGAAGGAGTCTACTGCTAACTGCATCTAAAAAAGGTCAGGCTCTAATCCATGAAATGCAAGTTTGAGTTAACAGCAGCCACTTTGTGCGCATAAACCAGATATTATCTCCGCAGAGTGCAGACTGAACCCTGCCCATGATACTGATACCCAGATAACAAGAGATGCAAAGGGCGTTGACTCTAGGGAATCCTTGATATCAAGGTTGTTAGCATTGATTTCTCAAAAAGGGGGGGGGGGGGGGGGGGGGGGGGGGTGTTCTGTTAGCATTACCCAAACCACTGGTTGCTGACCAGTCAAAACTGATGTTATCTATGCTTAACTGTTTTTTGTTTTTTGTTTTTTTAAGCAAATCTACGCTTCAGTTGATAAACACGAACTTGCAAGCTAGAAAAATATCTGAGATCCAGGTATATCTAATTTTAGAGTATCTCTTAACGGCTTTGCAGCACCATCAAAGCCCATTAGTGACTGGTGAGGACACAATAATCAGTTTCTGAAAACGACATAAGCAAGATACAAAGTATAAGATTATCCATTCTGCTTCAGGTACAAGCTCAGACTTAAATAAGATAATACAGCCAAAGGATACTTGTCAAAATGGACACTACCCTTTCAGCCCACATTTTGAAGTAAGCAGGCATCTAGAATATTGTAATTGTTAACTAGCTTCCGGGCTCAAAAAAAACTGTCGGGGTACTTAAATACAACCCGAGTATCATAAACGCTCCAAAAAGGTAAGCGGGATATTTGTGTTCCTATTTAAGTTAATCCACCACATTGCTGAGTAAATGTGGATACAAGGGGCAGAAGCAAGCCTTCCGGGAATATGCTGGGAATTACAATGGTTCTCAAGACCACCGAGGCAGAGGAGGAGAGCTCGGGGCAGCCTGAGAGAGAGAGAGAGAGAGAGATGGCAGTGGGGAGTGGGGAGTGGTCAATCAGATTATCAGAGACTAATGAATACTCAATGTGCCTTCAATACGTGTATAGGATGCTTCCTCTACAAGGTGTCAACTCTCCCTTATATACGAGCCTTGAGGGAGGACAGAGCAAGCTATCGGCCTCATGCCCATCGGTGGACAATGGAGGTTGATATTTTTTCCTCTTTGAGTCTATGTTCAGACTTGGGGCTTTATCATATGACTAACAGAGGCATTTGAGTGATACATGGAGATCCGAATGAAATTACCAAGTTTAGAAGGTATAATGCGGGCTTCAAGGTGCCAGATGGTAGGTGTGATACATCTTCCGAGATGCCGGATGTTGGTCAACGCCCCCTCTCTCCCAAGAACCGGTCAAGTTAGAGAATCGCCAGGGGCGGGCTTATACTTCTTGACAAATCCCTTGCTTTAGCCTCCAAACCACAAGCCTCCTTAAGTCCCAAGTGAGGTACCTACGCCTGACCCCGGCCTAGGATGGTGTTGGAGTCGCCTGCGATTATTCGTTCAGGACTCACAGAATCCAGAGAGCATTATCAGTGGCAGCTCTCTAGAGCATAGGCAAGGCCAGTAGAAGAACATATCTTTGGAGTTGGAGGTAAGGTGCTCGGTTGCTTTTTAAGAGGTGAGGCGCCCAGTCGCTCCTTGGGAGGATGCTAATTGACCGGATAACCCCTTCCTCCTAGGGAGGAGATATCTTTTGTCGGATGGCCCCTCGAGAGCATTTATCCTTGCCTAGGTGTCCCCTTTCCCCGAGAGAGGAAGTATCCTTGCCCAAAGGCCCCCTTCTTCCGTATGGGAGGTATATTTGGCCGGATGGCCCCTTCCTAAACCTCCAAAAATCAAGAAACTCGAGGGACATTATGCGGTAAAACAACGCCTACAAGTCAAACCTGGAGGACATCAGAGAAGGTAGCCCTAAAGATGCAATTCAATTTCTGTCACACAAAAGATAGTATGGTGGGAAATTTCTGTCTATGAATGCAGGTGGACCTCCACAACCCAAAGAAAAGCACAAGTTTCTAAAAATGAACTTTGAAATACATCTTGGTCCAACATAAGTTTACGGTGTTGCATTGGAAAGCTACAAGAACGTGAGAAGCATCAACCCCTCCATATCGGCACCGCTCCAAATTTAACATTTTTTTTGTATGACACTGTTACTTATAGCTATAGTTAACATTCAGATTGAGTATATAGCTATATTTATGACATAACAAGTAAACCTTGTCAAATACATGGGATCGGCTACATGAATCTTATTTCACCACTCCCTAGTTGAAGACTGGGATATCTAAACCGCTTTATGTACTCTATTTGCGATCAGGTTCAAGGATTCATTGAACTTGCAACAAAAGCCGATACCAAGCTGTGCCTAAGGATATTTTTGAAGTTGGATTCAGAAAGATTGGGAGGAGGGTTGTCCTACACCCAAACACTCATTACGCATCCCTGAAAAGGATACCCATGTTGAAGGAAACTAAAAGTCGCATTTAACTGACATTCAACTGACATGATTTCTATCCTTAGAAACTTCCAAGCACATATAATACGCAAATATGTAAAAAGGCACTTGTCACATTACCATTATTTTCTTAACTGCTTCGTCTTGATCTCATACCCTACAAGACCACGTACTAGCATACACCAGCCAAGAGCAATATAACGATCCTCTTTTCTCATGATGATGCTGGCAAGATTTGTTGCAAGAGCTTGGAAAATAACTTCATCTTGGAAGAGCCAATTAAAAAGTATCATTGCTTGGTTGCCATACTTTGATTCCTTGTATTTCAATGACTGGTAAAAGCTAAAGGGTATCAATGGCAATTCTAAAATGACTAAGAGATCAATAGAACTGCTGTAATAGTAAATAAATAAATAAATAAGACACTAAGATATGGGTGAATAAAGAAGGAACTTGCAATCAGTAAATGGATAGGACAAGGAATGGGCAGCATGCTATCTTGCATGGAAATATAATGCACCCCATAAACCCAACAAAAGAGAAAAGATCAAAGGAAGCGAGAGAAAGAATCAGGAGAGTTCATTTGGTAGCCATTCACGTAAAAGCAATGGCAGAAATGAAATAGCAAGTGGTACCTTGGGAACCTAAAAGCGCCAAAGAAACCTTATCTTGGTACAAGGTCCACGAAGAACCAAAAAAGAAGACCTCTTCCCAACAAAACCAAAACCCTTCTTTCTATCCAACAGCGTGGGACCTTTGGCAGTAGATCCCTTATGGCTTAGAATGGAGTAGGTCTTCCCAGAGTGCATGTTAAAGTTTCTTTATTGTTGCCGTTCAAAAAAAAAAAGTTTCTTTATTGTTTGAGAGGCATTAAGGTGGGGAAGAGCAGAAGGAACTTTTGGGAAATGAACCCTCTTTGTTTGAAGTGGTTAATTTGACGGGATAGGAATCGATCATATTCTTTATGGGCTTATAGTCTCAACAGTTCTCTTGCTAGTAATTTGCTTTGTTTGAGAGCCGAGAGTTCAGTCCTCTCAACCAATTTTCTTGATATGATTTCCTCAACAATCATGTGTATGCAACCTTCTTGTTATTGGCCTCTTTTTGTATAAGGGTGGCCTTGCCGTTATGAGAATTTATTTACCAAAAATACTAATTGAAGTTATTGAACCATTCCATAAATCAACAGACGGATCGGGCCTTCTTGTTATTGGCCTCTTTTTGTAGATGGGTGGCCTGTCGGAAACTTATTGACTAATAAAACTACTAATATTACACTGCCATAAGTCAACAAAGGTAAGCAATATAACCAGTACTCAATACCGCATACATTTCCAGACTACCAGATTCCATAGTTAATAAGATATCTCACTTCCTGACAGCCAGAAATCAAAATCGTAGCACCTGACTTAAAAGGATGTTGACAATATGATCATGGCATATGTTTCATAACAAATGTGTCCTTCATCATGTTTAACTAACTGCAAGATGGAATGACAAGTGGAAGTCCAGAAAGATACATACATGTTCAATCATGGGAACAAGAACTCCATCCAATGGCTCTTCCCTCTTAGCTGCATCTGTCACATAAGAGTGAAGAATCCGTAGTGATTCTTCCAAAGAAGCTGCAAAGTAATAAAACCATGTTAAAATCATTTCTACTTCCAATCACATGCAATGAGAAAATCACATTATAATGCCTTTCATACCAATGTCTAATGGGGAATAGCCACGAACACCATGAGGTGGTGCTCCACAAGCACTGAATCATCACTCACACCACTTGGTGACGAACTTTATAAAATTGCACAAAAAGTGCTACGACTATGTTTTCTTTAAAAGGGTCGAGAGGGGGCAACCAGACTTAGCAGCCCACCTTGGGCAGGACCGGCAGGTGTGGCAGGCGTTGTGTCCCACTAGCCCTTGGTGAGGCGATAGTTGCTATGGCTCTTTGGTCCCTTCCGGGCCCAACTACTCATTGTAACTAATTGTAAGTCCTGTGATTAGCTACAAATACAGAAATCGCTACAAAAACGCACCAACAGAGCTTCTTTGGGGGGCAGAGTCGATCCGAGAAACGGCGTCCTCGAGCTTCTTGGGGCGGGCGCTGAGCAGAGTGCTCATCGCTCGACCGATCGTCGCCGATACCATCGAGTTGGACTCCGGTGACGTCCACATCGCCTGTTCTTGTTCCATAGTGCAAAAAACACTGATCAAAAACCCTAGCTGCTTATCAATTTGAAATTCGTGCGGGTGTTTTTACGAGTGAGGGAAAGATTTTGGGAGCCGATCAGTTGAAACTCAGTGAAACTAGGGTTTTATTCTGGTACCTTCTGGCCCAGTCTCAGAAACTACATCCCCACTACGAAGCACCCTAGACGAAACAATTGTTTGAAAAACACTTTTCACTTTTATCCCCTAAATTATCCCATATATATTTATGGTCCCTAAAGTTTTTGAAAAGTATCATGGCCTAGTATAATACTAATAATAATAATGAAAAATATTACTCCATGTCATTTTTTAAAAGCGTACGTTATGCCTTCGACTAGTTAATGTTATGTTTTTTAGTGGATATGTAATAGGGGGGTACTGTGTCCCCAGACAAAGGGGGAGACACCATAACAGCATCGTTAACCATCTATGTTATAAAATAGAGCGGTCTTTTGTCTACTCATACAAACATAAGCACCCCTCCAATCGTTGGATCGCAATTTCAATAGGTTACGGCCGTTGAATTGAATCATTGATTCAACCTATTTCCCACGCCTGTCTACCAAGCAATTTTCCACTTCTCCGTTGTGTTTCCTCTCTCTCTCTCTCCGCAGAACCCACTCCTCAGCGCTCCGAAAAAAAAAAAAAACAGCACCCACAAAGCTCCTTCACAAATCAGCCGTCCCACACACCCACCAATCAGTCGTCCACGATATCGATTTGGTTCTCCCTCTCCGGTAAAACTCTCATCATCCTTAGGGTCTTCCTGCGAAAAAATTAATGTGCCTAAATTGCTATGAGAATTTTTTTGATGGGAGTCATACCGGGAAAAAAAAATTGCTGTTTAGGATGGGAATTTTTTTGCTGTTTAGAAAAAGAAAATGAATTTTGTCTTTCAAAGATGCTCACTTTTGTATTTGTTAAAATGCATGCTTGACAAAAAATTAATGTGCCTAAATTGCTGTTTAGGATGAGAATTTTTTTTATGGGAGTCATACCGGAAAAAAAAAATTGCTGTCTAGGATGGGAATTTTTTTGCTGTTCAGAAAAAGAAAATGAATTTTGTCTTCCAAAGATGCTCACTTTGTATTTGTTAAAATGCATGTTTGACAGAGTGAAAATAGCGGGGAGTGAATTAATTCTTTATGCACATTTTTGTGTAACTCTCTTAATTTTTGGATAGACTTTGTGATCCGACACTACGAGGATACGTGACACGACGGGAACAACACGTGGAGACATGTCTGGGGAAAATTTTTTGCTGTTTAGGACGGAAATTTTTTTGATCTATAACTTTTGTTATTTGTCTTTCAAAGATGCTCACTTTGTATTTGTTAAAATGCATGTTTGACAGAGTAAAAATAGCGGGAAGTGAATTAATTCTTTATGCCCACTTTTGTGTAACTCTCTTAATTTTTGGATAGACTTTGTATTCCAATACTGCAAGGACATGCGACAAAATGGAAACACGTGGAGACATGTCTGGATACGCCACATGAGGTATCCATTACCAATGCTGGGGACATGGCAAAGTGAATTCAACACTTTTTAAAAGTTTTATCAGGATAACATATGTATCTTAAAAAGTATTCCAATTGGGAATTTATTTGTTGTGGACTTTGTTCCTCTTTCGTTTGAATGGCAAGCACATTCATTTCCCTAGGTAACAATGTGATCAAATCATTATAGTACCAGCACATTTCTTTTCCTTGCTCTCTCCCCTATCGTTAAGCGTATGACCGAAACGTGTTGCGCCGTGCCTTCAGGCACGGGTATGCACTAGTCTACTTATACATCGTGATAGTTACAATTAAGAGTAGCATATAATGTTTTCCCTCCAAATAGCTGGTTTTCGTCCCATGCAAAATTATGCGGCCATAATAGATAGAAAAAAAAATTACCTTTTCCTTCTCACCAATTTGTTGAAAGACAAATTAAATGAGAGTGATTAGGTAGACGAGAAAGAATAAGGAAAAAAGATTAAAACAAAGGGGAAAAATAATAACAGTCTTGCTAACCTCCGCCCTCTAGGCGGAGGTTAATATGCTAATAATTTCAAACAAGTTCGAATATCAATGCATATATCACGGATATTAATACATTTTTACAAATATCAATATATTTTTTTTGGATATTAATGCACATTTTTACCTATTATCCTATACCCTTTGAACAGAGGTTAGAATAATTTAAATAATAATAGAACACATACAAAACATGAGAATCATGTTGTCCCTTGTTTTGCCCATCGTATTGTCTGAGAGAAATCTTTTAATCATTAGCTCAAAAATCTAGATTCATAGATCTCTAATGTGCTAAAAACTCTTGCACTATCCAACTCAACATTTTGATCAAGAAAATGGAATGGAATGAAGTATTATAAACTAAGTCACATAATACGAGAGCGAGAGCCTGAGCACAAACGAAACGAGCTTTTCGAAAACATTATAAACAACTAAAATTAACCTGAGCAAGGATTCAGAGCTGGATAGAAGGGTACTACTCGAGGATTATGTGACCTAAATTATAATCATCTCAACCACAGGATGAAAAGTTGTTTTTGCCTCCAGAGAGAGTCTGGTACTGTTATTTTGAGAGCAAATGTCCAGTGGACTTGATTGAACACTTTTGCAAAAATTTAGGGGACAAAAGTGAAAGAATAGCTCTTTGATCCCTGCCATCTGAGCATCTCCCCTCTTCCCACTTTTCGTCTCTTACACGAGGCAAACCCTCAAAACCCTCACGGCCTCCCCCAATGGCCTCGCTTCCAACCTCGAAAGAACCCAGTTTGCTACAGTAACTCGCTGCGACGGGCGAGCTACTGTAGCCCTCGCCCCTCTGTCTCACCAACTGTTCCGCCACTCTTTGCCGCCAATGGAAAACGAGAAATTACAGAGGGAAAAGGTTACTCACAGTCGACGGTGATTTTCCAGCAACGGCTCCATCACAATCAGTGGTGATTTTCCGGCGAGGGCTCCGTCGTCACAGCCAGCGGCAACTACTCACCATCCTTTTTCACGCTGAGTTAATTTCGCCGGATTGCTCACGGTGAGTTAATTACGCTAATAGTTAATTGATTTGTTGTTGTTCTTCTGGGTTTCTTTGTGAATCTTGTTGCTCTTTCTCTCCCCACACCCACCATCTGCGCGGCATCGTGAAATTCACCAGTCGTCGGAGAAGTGTAGCCGGCACAGGTGGGTATGGCAGATGGTGGTGGGTGCTATGGACAAGGGACTGAAGTCTTCCGAGGAGTTTTGAATCCGTGGTTTCAGGTTTCCTGATTTGGGGGAGAATGGGTTTTGGATTTTTTTTTTTCAAATAGAGTTTTGGGATTTATAGAGGCATTTGCTTAGGCTATTGGAAGAGGGATGTATTTTGTGACTATTCAAAATAGAATTTGAGTGTTTTCAGTAGTCAATTTGCTTAGAATCAGCTTGAGTCTATTGGAGATGCTCAACTCCACAGAAAACGACCCAATTGTTGCCCATGGCCAAATCTCTTGCCTGAAGCTTCGAACTCCAAGAACAAAAGCGCACTAATGCTTCATCCACTTCCTCTAAGGACTACCCACCAACAAACCCAACTGCAGATTCCATTGAATAAGCCATTAAGTAACCAATTCAACTTCGAACAAAACTACAGAAACATCTCCAACCTTCTCCTCTCTCTAACCCGATCAAGAACTCTCCCCAAGGGCCTCCAAGTCCACGCCCACATCATCAAAACAGGATTCCAAGCAATCCCGCTGATTTCCCACCACCTCATCAACTTCTATTCGAAAACCCAGCTCCCGCTTGACTCCCAACGAGTTTTCGAAGAGACCCAAGTGAAGTCTTCCACCACTTGGAGCTCTGTCATTTCTTGCTTCGCGCAGAATGAGCTTCCTTGTGTCGCCATCGAGTTCTTTCGCCGAATGCTTGGTTTCGGTGTTAGGCCCAACGACCATATATTCCCCAGCGCCTTGAAAGCTTCCGGGATGCTTTCGTGGCGTGAGTTTGGGAGATCGGTTCATTGTCTTGCTTTGAAAACTGGGTTTGATAGGGATGTGTTTGTGGGGAGTTCTGTGGTTGATATGTATGCAAAATGTGGGGAGATTAGAGATGCAAGGACAGTGTTTGATGGAATGCCGGTGAGAAATGTGGTTTCTTGGGGCGGCATGATATGTGGGTATACTCAATTGGGTGAGGATGAGGAGGCATTGAGGCTGTTTAAACAAGCATTGTGGGAGGGTTTGGATGTTAATGATTTCACTTTTTCGAGTGTAATACGGGTTTGTGGCAATTCTACTCTTCTTGAATTGGGAAAGCAAATACACGGTTTGTGCTTGAAGATGAGCTATGATTCATCGAGCTTTGTGGGTAGTTCTCTGGTTTCTTTGTACTCCAAATGCGGAGTAATTGAAGGAGCTTACCAGGTTTTCGAAGAGATACCAGAAAGGAACCTAGGCACGTGGAATGCAATGCTTATTGCCTGTGCTCAGCATGCACACATAGAAAAAGCGTTTGATTTGTTCAAACAGATGGAAAGTGTGTGTATGATACCGAATTTCATAACTTTCTTGTGTGTTCTATATGCTTGTAGCCACGCGGGACTCGTTGAAGAGGGGAAGCATTACTTTGAGCTAATGAAGGTGTATGGGATTGAACCAGGGGATCAGCATTATGCTTCCATGGTGGATTTGCTTGGGCGTGCAGGGAAATTACAGGATGCAGTTTCAATTATCAATGGAATGCCCATAAAACCAACAGAATCAGTGTGGGGAGCTTTATTGACTGGTTGTCGAATTCATAAGGACACAGAATTGGCAGTTTATGCAGCTGATAGGGTCTTTGAGTTGGGTCAGGTGAGCTCAGGAATGCACGTGCTATTGGCTAATGCTTATGCTGCCGCTGGAAGATATGAGGATGCAGCCAAAGCCAGGAAAAAGCTGAGGGACCGAGGGGTGAAGAAGGAAACAGGTTTAAGTTGGGTTGAGCAGGGAAATTGTGTTCATACATTTGCTGCAGGGGATAGGCGGCACCCGATATCCGGTGAAATTTACCTGAAGTTGAAGGAATTGGGGGAAGAAATGGAGCGTGCCGGTTATGTTGCGGATACCAGTTTTGTGCTGCGAGAAGTGGGTAGTGATGAGAAGAATCAGGCAATTAGATATCATAGCGAAAGACTGGCCATTGCATTTGGGCTCATTACTTTTCCACCTGAAAGGCCGATTCGAGTGATGAAGAACTTGCGTGTGTGTGGTGATTGTCACACTGCAATAAAATTTATGTCCAAGTGCAGTGAAAGAGTAATTATTGTGAGGGATAACAATCGATTTCATCGATTTGAGGATGGGAAATGCTCATGTGGTGACTATTGGTGATTTAATTGTAGGAATATAATCACTTGGACCAATTTCTATTTGACTTGGAAATTAGAAAAGAAACACTTGTTGGAACCATCAATGGTTTCGATTCCAACACATTCGTGCACTTGGACCAATTTTTGTCGATAGGAATTTTTTAAAGGAAACACTTGTGCAAGTTTGCAACCAATGATGATTCGACTGTAACAAATTCGTGCAATTGAGCAGTTTTGGCGTAAAATTTCCGTGTAAGATTCAGAAAAGGCATTTGGCAGCCCGTCCTTATCTGAACTGTTATATGGGAAGCTTCCTCGTGCCCCTTGATTCTTACCGTACAGATGATTTTGTGATGTCTTTCTCAACCATGGCAATTTCAATATGCTATTTATATCCTGCTGTTTCTTTTTCATTGAATGTTTTCTTCCCTGCAAGCTAATCCATTACCAAAAGGCAAAAGCCACACAGAGAACAGAAGCCATGGGATAGCCATGACAACCACCAGAATTCACAGCTAAAAACAAACAGAAGACAAACTCCACAGAAGAGAAAACACAGACTTCAACCGAACTATATCATCCTCCCCATTTCATTGGACGTTCCTTGTACTTACTTGGTCCGGTTTAGTAAATGGACATAATTCTCTGTCCAGTCATAGTAGATGTAGTAATATCTCAGACATTATGTCATGTGCTGTTTTATTTTTGAACGTTATGTTGATTGGGCTTCCAAGGAATTTAGCTAGATGAAGGATTGGAATAAGTTCAGTTGACAGATGTAGCAGCTGCTTGAGCATACTGTATAGAACCTATAACATGCTGATAGTTTGCTGGTAACCGTTTACAAGCTTATACTTTTTGCTCTTTCAGGAAACATTGAGTGAAATGGATTAGTCTGTGCTCTAGGTTGATCCCAGTTTTTGACTTTTCAGATGATAAGTCACCTTCAACCCCTGTCCTAGATGCGTTTGCAGGACTCGACTATGCACTCCTGCAAATTCAACTAGTGCTCACAGCCATTCATTTTACTTTTGGGGTTTTTGAATTGAAAATTCCTTAGACTTGGTTTTGAATATACGAAATTACTGCCCAGAGTTCAAGCTGTCCTCTTGGATGGAGGCTTGGTTTCTTGTTGCTTCATATTTCCTTAGTTGAATCCTTGAAATTGGAGCAGATTGGGTTTTTAATGATTTTTTCTAAATTTTTAGGATTTCTTGAAAGAGTATTTTCTTCAGAGGCGAGGGGTAGTTGGAACACGATTTTGTATGAGCTTTGAATGAAGCTAAACTATTGAAAGTGAAAGAACGGTAGAAATCATAAGGAAAGAAATGCACATCTTTTCATACATTCCTTTCTCTAAACTGCGGATAATATTAAACCTGTTAAGAGGCATTGAGTAAACCTGTTAAGAGGCGTTGAGCAATCAGAACTTAGAAGGTAGAATGTGATTTCACGATGCACAGTATTACGTACATATTTTTTTTGCTTCTAGGCGGCACTTTCAGTGTTTTTCTCCCTTCTTCTTGGCTCTGACTGTAGTAGATTTGCATTCTTTTTGCAAGTACATTGCAAAGAAGAATCTCGACAAGGCAAAATAGCAACTGCTTCTGGCGTAATGTACATGTGTTTCCATGTCGACATAAACATTACTTCATTGCCTCTTTTCCGTTGTTTCTTCCATTTCATTTCTATCGGTGCCCCCTTTGCCTTTGTAATAGTTTGCACTGCTAACGACTCTAAACTGCTGTTGGAGTACCATTTAAATGAAGATTATTTACAGTGGATAACAATGTTGGTCCAACTTCTAAGTTAAGGCATCCCGAATATCTCCTTCACTCCAACAAAAAGATGGCTAGTACTTCACTCCAAACAAGTAACTCTGGACCTGAGGCAATGTTGATTTTTGCAGTGACCCAACTCTACTAATGCTTTGGCATTTGTTTTCTAGAGTTACAACTTTAGAGTATTTTGATTTTGATTCTGTCTAGTCTGCTTACTCATGGCTAGGCCGTATAGCTCTTTGGCTGCTCTTTTCTTTATATCTTTTTATACTAGTAAGATCTCATTGTTGGTGTTCTGTTGAGCTCCATTTGGCTGCTCCAAGGATGGAGGGGAAAAAACTGGAAGGGCAAAGTCTCTTTTTACCCCCTGTGGTTTGGCCTAAAATCACTTCACCTCCCTATCATTTCCAGAGATGCAATTTGTCATCTCTACCACCCCTTCCCTCCTTCCTGACATCTCCGCCACCCTCTTCCTCCTCCCTTGCCTCCAGCGCCACCACTCTCCCATCCCGCGACACACACACAATCTCTCTCTCTCTCTCTCTCCATATAAAACATTTTTAGCATAAAGTTTGGGTTTCCCACATAGGGAAGTTTGGGTGGGTGAACTTCAGGGGTTTGCTAAGTGATCTGGACCTGAGACTTAGTGGTTTGCTCTCTCCTAAGGTCTCAGGTTAGATTCTCCTTGTCAGCAACTCTGGAGCCATCTCACCGTAGGTGTAACCATTGATTTGAACATGAAAACTTAACCTTATTTTGTGACAAATCAAGATTAACTTCTTGCACTTTGTGTTTTTTCTAATGCCGAGTGGTTCAAATTATTCCTCAAATGTTATCACCAAGTAGTTTTGCGTCCACTTTATATGAAAATAGATTTGGCCACACTGTATCTGACCCATCATATCAACTAATATATTCACTCCAACGAAGGGACGTCGCCGACTGAGAGGTTGCTCTTATGCTTTTGTGGTGGTGCATCGCAAGATTTCTGCTAGAGATAGGCTGATATGCACTCTAATTAGGAGTTGGTTAGTTAGGGTTGGCGGGAAAAGTTTTTTTTTTTTTTTTGTGTCAATTGATAGAAGAGATCATTTTACATCAGATATGAAGTACATAATACAAACCCGGGACACAACATCAATTGTGAGAGTTCACGAGAGAACCAAGCCAAACAATTCAACCAATACAAGAAATAAGCCCATTATAGGGTAGAAACAAAAAAAAGAAAGTAAAAACCCTCTAAGGGAAGAACACCCACACGTAAGTGGAATGACCTCCTAATGAGATGCAAAAGTCCTGACCAACTAATCTATTGGCAGGAAAAGTTGTTAGGTGGTTTTTTTTCTTGTTATAAAGAGAGGGATGAGAGGAGTGAAGGGCATTCATTGATTTGTAATGTTGAGAATTGGGACAGAGAGTTTCCCTGTAATGTTTCTTGATTGAATCACAGACCATCTCTTCCTTTTCCATTTCTATTCATTTCTCTTCCGTTTCCACAATTCTTTCTCTGCAATTTCTTACTTGGCTGCTCATAACAGCACTCTTATCACAGTCTATATTCCCTTAATCCATGCGCTTGTTCTTTTCAACAAAAATTGCATAAAAAAACAAGCACCATCAAAGAAGATCGTCCTGAAATTTATTAGCTAACATGAAATGATGAAATTGATACCATAATTTGAATCGTATACAATTTGGATAAAAAATTGAGCTTTTGCATATCTAAAAATATGAGGCCAGAATCAGTTTACAGAGAATTGACGTTCATTTATGAACGAATGTCCATTGAAATATTACATGTAGAGAGAGAGAGAGAGATTGGGGGAAATCAACGACTGGTGTTCGGGTTATGAGCTCGTATCGGCACTCATTAGAAAGTCGCATATGACAGACGCGAGCCTTTAACGCTCGAATTAATCTTGAACATGGGAGGTTCACAAAACGACGTCGCCCGTATCCATTAAGACTTCGCATCTTGAACATGCGAAGTCCTCTGGAAACCATGTTATAAGATCATTTGAGACAAGTTGTGATCTCATCCCGACTTATCTCCATCATCTGAAGGGTTCATGTTGTAGGTATTTTGAGGGAGATAAAATTTGCTGAAGATCATATCAACACAATTCTAATTGATACATAATCGGAGAGGATCAACCTGAATTTGTTTTTATAAAAAAGTAGGTCTTGCAATACTGGATCGAACCCTATTTATCAAAACACCGTAGCCCATGTTTCTAAACACCTCGCATTTTAAGCTGGTGCCGAGGTATTTGCAACCATAAATTTTCTAAATATAGTATGTTCTAAATTTAACCCACAAATCTTATAACAATTTGCTATGGGAAATGATATTGTCACTCCAAACATTGATGCAGGCACTCTAAAAAACAAAGAAAAATGACTTTGGAATTACACTGAATTTGGAGTGCCTGCATCAATTTTTGGAGTGCTAATATCATTTCCCTTTGCTATACGTAAGCTAACAAATATCTATGAACTTTCCTAATTGCCCTTGCATACCCAAATCTTCCATAACCACCGCCGCCGCCACCGTCACCAAATCCTCCATAACCACCCACCGTGGTTGGAGAGAGAGGGAATTGCAAAAGCAGCTGCGACGTTGGCGGCGGCTTCGTAATTTTTGCCAAACGGTGGAAATCAATCCCTTGATTTCCGAGGAGATACAAAAACCAAACGGCGGCGGCTTCGTAATTTCTCTCCCTTGATTTCCGTAGTACAAGAACCATCTCTGTAATTTTTGCCATCAATCTCTTCCCTTTGTTTGGTTTTTTCTTCTCTCTTCTGTTTTTCATGTAATCTTAATTGTCCCATCGCCACCAAATCCTCCACATTTAGGGGTTGTTCGGGAATTTAAGAAAGCCGGCTTTCCCGGTAAAATTGAGCCCAAAAAGCCAAAAGTGCTACAGTGTCATGTGAGGCTTTTTTTTCCCGGGAAAGCCAAAAAGCCAGGTGGATTATTTGGGCGAACAGCCCCTTAGATCTGTGTGAAATCATTTTCCGTTTCAGTTTTGAAAATCGCTACCAAATTCGGAAATTAACTTCCGAAAATATTTACAAAATTCAGATTCTAATACCCGAACCCTTTATAACGCATCTTGAAGATGCGTCATGTCTTTTTTTTTTTTATATGTTAAAAACACATATTCCAACTACATAATGCTTTGTAAAACGTATTTCTAGAATGCGCAATTAACAACATCACGCATTTTGTTAATGCGCGAAGGGACTGGTTTTGCAGCGGCTTCGTCGTCTTCTACTGTCTCCACGGCAAAACAGCGGCGGCATAATCTCTTAAACCTGAACATCAATGGGATATTCAATACTTTTTGTTTTTGATCCGCGGATATTCAATACTTGAACCCTTCGATGAAAAAGAAATGTACTTTCTAAGGGTTGGGGAAGGATCGTGGAGAGATTGAGAGGTAAATGATAGAATTACAGCGGCGGCGGCATCGTGGAATGGGTTGGGGAAGGAGTAGGTGGGAGGAGGTGGCTGGTGCGATGGGGAAATGGGAGGGGAGGAAGAAGAATGGGGGAGGAAGATGAATAGGAGTTGTGGTTGTGTCTAGTAATAGTAGGGGTATTTTTGTCAATTTTTTTTAAGGGCATTTTTGTCCGAAAGTAATTAATTTTAGAACAGGTTACGTTTAGAAAATTTGTGGTTGCCAATAGTTTGGCCCTTTAGCTGCGAGATTTGTCAAAAGCATTTTAGGAACTGCAATGGGAATTCATCAAATTGTGATCTCGTTTCAATTTATCTCCATGATCAAAATCGCTCAAGTTGTAGATACTGTAAAGAAGATGAAAAGTGTCAAAGATCATTTGAATCGGATGCTGATTGATACATAGTCGGATATGATCAAAGTGAATTTGTCTTTTGAAAATAGATTTAGCTACACTGTATCAAACCATTTTTTTTGTCTTCAAAGAATAATAAAAAAAACACCCGAGTCTGACGAAGGGACGTCACCGACATAGGAGAGAAAAGAGATGGGTTCGAATCATTTCATATCAACCCACCATGATCTTTTTACATGTACTTCCTCCGTCTTTTTTTTAGAGTTCAATATTTCATTTTTGGCTGTCCCTTAATAAACGTCCATTTTGTAAAGTTAGTGGGTAAAAGTTGGTGAATTTTCTATTTTGCCCCTAAAAGTAGATTCCATTTTGAAAAGTTAGTGAGTAAAAATATAATGATAATATTTTCATAGAGGGTAAGGGGGGAAAGTGGAGGTAAAAGTTGATGTGAAATGTGAAATAATGATGTCTTTTTAATAAGTTGGAATTACGAAGTAGGACACTTTAAAATGGACCGAGGGAGTATTAATTATCCGTTTTGAACTTAAGGAAAGGAAAATAAAAAATAAAAAAAGGAAGAGAAAAGAGAAGGGAAATGGGAGGAAAATGCTTGGAAAAATTTACCATTCGCTTAAGGAAATTGATTTTGGCACTCTATTTTTTTTGTCTTATTCCTATTTGAAATTACAACAACACTCTTTAAAGTGGATGAACACTAACAAAATAAAGGATAATTTGGTAATTTTACATAGCATAAAGACAAATAGTAGAGCGTCAATAGATAAATGTGGAGTGCCAAAATCACTCTCCTTCACTAAACTTTAAGTTTTTATTTTCTTCTCTCTTTCTCGTCTAACCAAACAATATTTCCCTTTCTTTTCCTTGAGTTCCAAATAGAGCTAGGCAATTGCCAAGTATAAATGGATTACTGTACGAGCAGCTCGTTGCGATCCCTGGTTTTTGCTATAGATTACGTAGGTTCTTAGAATGGAAATGATTGCTTTCAGATTGGACTTCCATCACTTGAAGATTCAGAAATGAGCAGTTTTGGCGTAAAATGTTTGTGTAAGATTTAGAAAAGGAAGGATGTTCCTTAAGTCTCCAATTCACGATGTTATAAGAATTTTCCTTTATTGGGCAAGACTTCTAGAATTTGGATAATGCGGATAAGTGGTTGCGGATGCAGAAAGCCCAGTCTCTCACGACGTGGGCTGCTGTCCGAGATCTATTCTACAAAAAATATTTCTCAGAGAGTAAGTCGAAGTACCTCATGACTCGCCAAGTCCAGTCATACAAGCAGAAAGAGGGCGAGTCGTTTCTTAGGTGCTAGGAGCGGTTCAAGAACTTGCTGTTGTCCTTGCCGCATCATGGTTTTGTGAAACACCAGTTAGTGTCATTTTTCTATTTGGGCTTGAATGTTGCTACGGTCCAACAAATTGAGTACCTCTGTAAGGGGGCGGATTTTCTCGACAAGTCCCCAGATGATGCGTGGGACTTTCTCGACGAGTTGGCCGAGAAACACCGAAATTGGAAACCTTCCGACCTCGGTGATAGGGCCATGGCTGCACAGGGACCCAGTGGGTCCGGCATGTTTCCTTTGAGTGTGAGAGAGCACAATGTCCAGTCTCAGCTGGACAAGATGGCTAAACAATTAGAGGACTTGAAGCTGAAGCAAGTCCATCAGGTTAATGAGATGAGAGTTGAGGAGATGTGCACTTTGTGTGAGTGTCTAGGGCATTTAGTCACTGCTTGCCCCCGCGTTTCCCATTGTTAAAGATGCATACCATAGTAATCAGGCTGAGGTGAACGCGCTTAACCAGCGTTGGGATCCGTATTCTAATACCAACAATCCAGGGTGGGCCCATAACCCACTTCTGAGTTGGTGGGATCAAAAAGTCCCGGTGCAACCACAAGCACCACCTCAGCAGTCAGTCTAGCCATTCCGGCCTCCTCAAGGCCAAATGACCCAGTTTCGTTACCCACCTCAGCAGCAGCAGGGGTTGGGTCTTTCATCTTTTGGACCACCCTCTGGCATTAACTATCCCCCACGGGATAAGCAGACTGATGAGATAATGAAAGCTCTCATGCAGTCTCAAATAAGCTTCACTGAGCAGACTAAGCAGGCGATTGGTGACATTAGAACCCAATTGACCCAGTTGACAACGACAGTTGGACAAGTCCAACAGGAGAAGGGAAAGTTTCCTTCTCAACCTCTAATCAATGCCGCCGGTACGCATTATGTGGGCAATTCTTCGGGCCCGAGTAGTTTGAATCCCAGTCTGGAAGAGGCTAAGGCGATCACCACTCTCAGAAGTGGGAAAGTGATCAACAAGGACTTACCTCCCAAGCAAAAATCGGTGCCATCCCCGGTGCCGGTAGCTGCACCAGTAGTCATCCAGACTTAGGAAGTGTCCCTGAGGAAGAGAAAGAGGCGGAGTCTCCTGAAGTGGTGGTGCCTGCACCTGCAGTCCCCATGACTCCATTGCAACCTGTTACTCTATATTCAAATCGCTTGGTGGCGAAGCCTAAAGTCAATGGGAACTTTCAAATGCTTGAGTTATTCAAGAAAGTTCAGTTTCCTATCTCTCTAATGGAAGCCATTGATGCAATCCCTCAGTTTGCAAAGGTCTTGAAGGATCTATGCACGTCAAAGCGAAGAACCAAGAGTCAGAACAAAGTGTTTCTGACGGAGCAAGTGAGCTCCATTCTCCAGGCTGAGATCCCCACCAAGTGTAAGGACCCTAATTGTCCCACCATCCCTATAGCTATCGCATGCCAGAAATTTGATAAGGCTTTACTGGATTTAGGAGCGAGTGTCAATTTGCTCCCTTATTCGGTATACTTGAAGCTTGGCTTAGTGTAGACACCCCAATTTGGCCTAACGATTATTTCAAGTCCCACCTTGGGACAATCCCGATGATGAAATGGATACAATGATTGCTGATTGCTTCCTTGAGGACCTTAGGACTTTCGGTAAGAACTTTGAGCCACTTAGAGGACCTAAATCAAAGC
Organism: Rhododendron henanense subsp. lingbaoense; assembly: GCA_020567845.1. Taxonomy (NCBI): domain Eukaryota; kingdom Viridiplantae; phylum Streptophyta; class Magnoliopsida; order Ericales; family Ericaceae; genus Rhododendron; species Rhododendron henanense. The sequence continues at coordinate 2,082,531 of CM036317.1, forward strand.
TATACAACCTTTCAGACAGAAATACAGAAGCCTAGGAGAATCCATCTGTCGGTCGTGACATCGATCCCACGGCCCTTACATCATTTCCTCACCCGAGCAACCTGTTGCTAGCCAAATCTCCCTGAGAGATCAATCCCTCGGCCGCAAGATCAATCCTTCGGCCGAGACATCAATTCCTCGGCCGTGATATCCTTTTCTCGGCCGCCAGATCGACCTTTTTCCAGACTCTGGAACGTGTTCTGTCAGACGTTTGATCCGATTACACTACCTTCCCGATGCGTTCGGGCTACGTTAGAGGATTGCCATGGAGAGTTAGAATCACACTCTAACTCCAATTTTTTTCGTGCATTGTGATTGGCCGGAGTGAGTCATCCCTATGCCTATATAAAGGAGCCTTTGGGCTCCGAAATTGATATACCTTCACACTCTTTCAAGCCTCAAAACTCTGCACAAATACTCTCTCAATCCCATACTTCAAAAGCCCTAACCTCCCGAAGGCAGCCGTCAATCCGGCGATCAAACCCCGAAGTTCAAACCCTAACCCTAGGGTTTTCAATCAAGCAATCAGTCAATCATACCCAATCCAAAGCAATCAAGCAACTGAGGGATCAAGGTGGTGAGGCCCAACGGCCTCTGGTTTGTCTTATTTACTGTATTTCTAACTAACCGTAGCGTTTTGATTATCCGTTAATCTTTCTGTCTAGTGTGAGGAAGAACACCGACCGGGGCTTCGATCCCTCGGCCGGTACATTAAACCAGTGTGATTACTCGGCCGTGACATCCATTCACCGGCCGAGTAATCGATCTCCTGGGACAGTTTGTTTGCTTTTCTGCTTTCTGATGCATGCTTATTTATCGCACTGACTCACCTTGCTTATTGTTTAAAGGAATAAATAAACAGACTATGTGTTAGGATTAAACAAAGCGTCTACACGTCTTATGTTGAATGATTATGGGCCAGTCTCACGACTGGGCAAAGAGGGGTGCCTAACACCTTCCCCTTATTGTACTTTTGGCTCCCGTATCCAGAATCTCTATCTATTTTCCCAGTTTTAATAAACTGGGTGGCGACTCTGTTTTGATGATAACCACTATCATGTGGCGATGTTCCTAGCCATGGGAATGTCCATGATTTTGGTTTACGAAGCAAGCAACCAATCGAGCAAACAAACATGATCAATCTGTATGGCGATGCCCCGTTTGGGAGGTGTCTACAATTTTTGGCGACTCTGCTGGTGATATGAGAGCCATAACCAAAAATTTCAACATAAGACTAATACATGCCTTGTCTAATTCATTTATCATATGCATCGAGCGGGCAACCCGTTGAGTTCACCTGATATCCCGGCATGACACGGGCTATGTTGGGGGTTCCAGCAAACTCCACAGTCACTCGTACCTAGTGGTATATCAAAAAGGGAATCACCCAATCACCGCCTATGATGGGCTGGAGAGAGGATTGGTGCCCTTTGACAACGGAGCACCATGAGACTACCAAAACCTTGCATGTTTTAGAAAGCCATAGAACTTATCAAACTAAGACAGGAACCTACAGGTTAGGAACCTATTTGCATTTTACTTCCAAGTTCTTCCTCACACTTGTTGTATATGTGTATGTTGTAAAGTTTCTCTTTTGCAGGTTAAACCTTAGGAATCTCTCTAAGTCAAATAAACAGTAGGTAAGATTAATCAATCTAACTAAAGCAAAAACCTTTTCAGGAAAAATGACTGCATCACTGTTCATGTCTGATTCGCACTTTCAAGTTGTCACCAAGCTGTCTGGCCCGCTCCACTTTGCTGTTGAAGACTTCAACCCCTCTGAATACATCACTCCAGTAAATCAACCAAAGCCTATGGTGGCTATCATTGAATACAACCATGTCATGTTCGCTAGAACGGTTTATGAGGAAGAAGTAGAAGACCTGATCGAAGAAGAAGGGCTTCGCGGGGTTCCAATCTATTTTTATGACCCCTATGCACCTACCGACGACTATTGGCCAAAAGACGAGGTCAACAATCTCGAAACTGAAGAGGCAAAGGAAGAAGAATCTGTCAACAATGACCCACTAGACGAAATATCACTAAACCTACTCTTTGATGAGGGGGTCACCAACAATGAAATAAGGGTGATCCACCCCATCACAGATAGCTTTGGTAATTGGTGGGGCTTTGTTGGCACACGACGAGTCGACAACAGCAACGAAGCAGAGATTGAAGATCAATTGGAAGAAATAACAGCGATAGCAAATCAAATGGCCCTCCAAGACTTGCAGGGTGACAATGATGAAAGTGCGAATCAAGGTGACAGTGAAGTGCTGGTGATCGACCTTAGTGATGAAAAAGACTGCTCTGAGCTGATTGTGGATGCTGAAAAAGGGGCTTACCCTAACTGAACCGTGGAACACACTCTGAAATACAAAATGAAAAGCGCTAATTCTGATCTTAGTTCTGATTCCGATTCCGACTCCGAGTCGACTCAGTCCGAGTCAAGCTTTTCATCTTTTGAAACTACTAAATCTAGTGAGGAAAACCTGGTCAAAGTACCAAGGCATAGCATTTACTTTGAGTTCGACTCTAAAATGTCTTTTGATAATCTTAGCAATGAGAAGGAAGATTTAGAGTATTTCACTTTGCATATGATCAATTGTATGGAGTCCGACAAATCAAATTTTGAGGAAGAAATTCTAGAATTCATCGAAAGAGAAGAAGAAAGGCACGCTAAACCTTTTTCTGAGGAAATAATCACAGCAAACATAGGCTCTGAAAACGAGCCCAAAATGGTTAAAATTGATGCCGCACTATCCCCTCAAGAAAGTGAAAAACTAATCCTTTTGCTAAAAGAATACAATGATGTTTTTGCCTGGTCTTACGAGGACATGCCTGGAATAGACCCTGAAATTGTTCAGCATAAAATTCCTCTTCATCCTGAAGCAAAACCAGTTAAACAAAAACTGAGACGTATGCGCCCTGATTAGGTCCTAAAGATAAAAGAAGAAGTCACTAAACAAATCAACGCCGGTTTTCTCATAGTCACCGAATATCCACAATGGGTAGCAAATATCGTTCCCGTACCAAAGAAAACTGGAGGAATCAGGGTCTGCGTAGATTTCCGAGATCTCAACAAAGCCAGTCCGAAAGATGACTTCCCATTACCTCACATAGACGAGCTAGTGGATAACACCGCAGGCCATGCATTGCTATCTTTCATGGACGGATTTTCTGGGTATAATCAAATCCTTATGTCTCCTGAAGATAGAGAGAAAACCACATTCACTACGCCTTGGGGAACTTACTGCTACCGAGTGATGCCGTTTGGGTTGAAGAATGCTGGAGCCACTTACCAGAGGATGGCAACAACACTACTGCACGACATGATGCACAAAGAGGTCGAGTTATATGTCGACGATATGATAGTCAAATCAAAGGAAAGGGAAGGACACTATGGAGCACTCCAAAAGTTCTTTGAGAGGATTAGGAATTACAAACTACGTCTTAACCCTCAAAAATGCACTTTTGGGGTAACAGCTGGAAAGATGTTAGGATTCCTCATCACTCAAAGAGGAATCGAGGTAGACCCTTCCAAGATACAGGCTATCATAGAGATATCACCGCCTAGGACGGAGAAGGAAGTAAGGAGCTTCTTGGGGAAGGTACAATTCATCAGCAGGTTCATTTCCAAGCTCACAACCACCTGTGAACCTCTTTTCAAGCTGCTAAAGAAAGGTACTGATTTTGAATGGAGCCAGGACTGCCAGCAAGCGTTCGAGGCAATCAAAGAATATCTTCAGAATTCACCTGTACTGTCGCCGCCCATCCCTGGGAAGCCGTTGATTCTGTATCTCTCAGTAACAGACACATCCATGGGATGCATGCTAGCGCAAGAAAACGACGCCAAAATAGAGTGCGCCATATACTACCTCAGCAAAAAAATGATGGATTATGAGACAAGGTACACTCCCCTCGAGAAAACCTGTTGGGGGCTAGTATGGGCCACAAAGAAACTGAGGCACTACCTGTTAGCACATCCGGTGGTGCTGGTCTCTCGTTTAGACCCAATCAAGTATCTTTTCGAAAAGCCAGCACTTATCGGAAAGCTAGCTAGGTGGTTATTGCTGCTAGCAGAGTTCGACCTCAAATACATGATAAGGAAATCAGTAAAAGGAAGAGCTGTGGCAGAATTCTTGGCAGATCACCCTGTGATAGAGGCCGAGGCAGAGGACTTCATGTTCCCCGACGAGGACATCTTATGTCTCTTAGACGACACCTGGCAACTTTACTTTGATGGAGCATCAAACCGATGTGGATATGGCATAGGGGTATTGCTAGTTTCCCCAAACGACTCCCACATCCCTTTGTCATATAAACTGAGGTTTGAGGTCACTAACAATCAAGCTGAGTACGAGGCTTGTATTGCTGGAATGGAGGCAGCCCTGGAGCTAGGGGCAAAAAGGGTAGAAGTCACTGGGGATTCAAATCTGGTGGTATCTCAAGCCAGAGGAGACTGGAAGGTCAAGGAAGATACACTGAAGCTATATCACTCTGTGCTAGAAGATCTAATTCCACAATTCGATTCTGTTATCTTCACACACACTCCTCGAGTGAGCAATAGATTTGTAGATGCACTGGCGACATTAGCATCTATGGTCGAAATACCCCTGGGATTCACAATGCGGCCTCTCATGATCGAACAAAAAGTTAAACCAGCATGTGAATGCACCTTTACCGAGGAAGGTGAAGACGATGGCAAGCCATGGTACGAGGACGTGAAGGAATTCCTGGAAAAAGGAGAATACCCATCCGAGGCCACCTCGAAGGACAAAACGGCTCTGCGGAGGTTTGCTGCCCGGTTTGTAATCTGTGGAGGAGCATTGTACCGAAGGGCACACTTGGGTCCAAGTCAACTTTGCGTCACAACGGAGGACAGCTGCAAGGTAATGGAGGAAATACATGAAGGAATTTGTGGGCCACACATGAACGGGGCAACGATGGCAAAGAAGATCCTACGTCAGGGATATTACTGGACTACAATGGAGGCCGACTGCGCTGATTATGTCCGCCGATGTTACAAATGCCAAACTCACGCTGATCGTATGCGTATTCCCCCTACAGAATTGTATAGCATGACATCCCCTTGGCCATTCTCCACTTGGGGGATAGACGTCATTGGAAGCATAAATCCAAAGGGAAAATACAAACACCAGTTCATTCTGGTGGCCATTGACTACTTCACCAAATGGGTAGAAGCAGCTTCTTATGCTACTCTCAAAGCCACTCATGTGGCCAAATTTATTCGCACTAATATCATCTATCGATATGGTGTACCTCACGAGTTCGTCTGTGACAATGGATCGCACTTCAAGGGGGCGACAAAGAAGCTTTTCGTCGAATTTGGAATACAGAATCATCGGTCATCTACTTACCGACCTCAAACTAATGGAGCAGTTGAGGCTGCAAACAAGAATGTCAAGAAGATTCTGCGGAAGACTACCGACACTTACATAGACTGGCCAGAAATGCTACCTCTGGCGCTATGGGGATATCGAACAACTGAAAGGACTTCAACTGGGGCCACTCCCTATTCTCTGGTCTATGGAATGGAAGCTGTTTTGCCTATCGAACTGGAGTTACCTTCGTTAAGGGTTCTAGCTGAGACTGGAATGATCGAAGAAGACTGGGTTCAAAACCGCTACGACGAGTTGGCACTACTAGACGAAAGGAGACTGAGAGCCTTATACCATGTACAAGGGTATCAACGCCGCATTGCACGAGCATTCAACAAAAAGGTGAAACCTAGGGACATCAAGGTAGGAGACATGGTGCTCAAAGCAATTCGTCGCCACGTCTCAGACCCAAGGGGCAAGTTTAGACCAAACTGGGGAGGCCCCTACCTTATCAAACGCATACTTTCTGGAGGAGCAGCATACATTGCAGACTTGGATGGAATGGAATTCGCAACGCCAGTCAACATCGACAAGTTGAGGAAGTATTACCCATAAGAGATGCTCGTTGGACCGAAAACCACAAGGGTGGGCGGATCCAAGCAAAAATTAGAGCAGCCTGCTAGGTCGAAAACCCGCAAGGGCGGCTTAGGCAAAAACTAAGGCATAAATAAAACGCTCGCTAGACCGAAAACCCGCAAGGGCGATTTTAGGCAAAATTTAGAGCACAAAAGGAGAGGAAAATACCTGAGTGGACCCTAACTAAAAACAAAACAAATCCCATTTGTTGGAACTACGTTTATGGCCTGATTCCCTCCATGGGATACGTAGGCAATCTCCAAGTTTGAGATTCGGCCGCTGCTATCATCATCACTTCCAAAATTTCTAGGTCTATCCTAAAGCATGTTCGCTATCAAATCATGGTAATAACATCTTCAAATAAAACGACCAAATGTTTTATTATTTCCAAAGGGAAAGGACAAAGCAAACCTAAACAATTCTTAATCCATGAAAGCTAGAATCAAACAAATATCTTTTGAAAAACATAAGCAAAGTGTCAGCCTCTAGGTCTTCCTTCTCTTTGCACTACCATCCTCCAAAAGGTTTTTCTTCAACTAGCGTTTGTAAGAACCCGATAGCTTGACAACGAAGTTCTCAGCAACCTCCTGCATCACTCTATTTGGCCAAAGACGCAGCATGTTGCGACGGAAGTTGGCATCGTGGATCTTAGAGACGATGTACTCAGGGTCACCCAGGATTGCGGTTTGTTCAGCCCCAAACTGCCTTTGAAAGCGAGCAGGAAAGTAGAAAACGACTCGAGTAATACCAATTACTGTTACACCAAAATGGTTCATGGTATTCGCAGTCATACTCTCAATACCATACCAGGGGCAAACCCATTGAATCCAATCACCCCTGCAAGTCCTCATCCATGCTTCCCAAGCAGCCTCAGTTGGGAATTGCTTAATCATGTGACGCTTCGTGCATTGGTCTGGATTATAAGGAAGTCGCTCCGGCGCACCCCACACTTTTAGCTTCTCAAACAACCACACCTAGAGAACAAGGGAAAATTGTGAGTTGAGAGAACACGTGAGTCAAAACAAAAGAGTGATGAGTGGAAAGATAAATTTGACAAAATAAACAAATAAAAGAGCGAACCTGCAATAGCAAGGGACTGCCTGAGAACTGAGCTATAGGACTACCCTTCATCACATCTAGACCCATCAAAGTCTCTGCCAATACTAAGCCAGCGAAGCCCACATGGTTTCCAATTTGTTGAGCAAGGTTAAGCAATACATGATCAGCGTGGCCAGAGGAAGGGCCAAGCAAATAGTAGTGAAGGAGACAAATGCACAGCGCATGAAAGCACGACTTCTGTAGGGGAACTTGGCGATGAGCCTCAACTGTACCAAAACGCTGGATAAGTTGCAGAATCTCCAGCCTTCCTTTCACTAGGAAGAATTTAACTTCATGCTTCTGAACTTGGAGTAAATCCTTCAAGAGATCATTTTGGTTGAATAAAGGATTAGGGACAACAAAACCCTCTCTGTCTGAATGGCCCATAATGGCCGCAAATTCCTCGATAGTAAGATACAACTCCTCTCTCTTAAAGCAAAAGACGTGAAAATAAGGGTCCCACAAACTAGCGGCTGCCCTAAGGAAGGCAAAATTCACAGGAATTTGACGAAGGGAAAAGAGGAAGTCCATGCCAAAGGACTTAAAGTGCAAACGGTCGAGGCCATTAAAGGAAATCAACCACTGATCAAGGACTGGTTGTGCCATATGTAAGGAATTGCTACTGACAACGCTATCGGGTTCGTAGAACGCGTATTTATAGAACTAAGTCGAATCTTAGTCCGAATTGGAATCAGATTCTTAATCCTCAGAATTTCAATCGGTCTCTCGGCCGATACTTCGATACGACGGCCGTAGGATCTATCCATCGGCCCGTGAAAATCAGGGTTGACTGCAAGTCAAAACCAGGCAGACAAAACGATCCTTCGGCCGCCAGATCGAAGCCTCGGCCGTGTAATCATTAAATCGGCCGCCAGAACGGCTATTTTACAGACTGCTTCCACGGTTCAGTTCGTTTCATTGGATTAACAAGAATATCACACGCCAACAACGAAGACACAGCATACACAATCCACGTAACAGAGCAAAAGATTTTTGTTTCATATAACGAAAGCTTTTTACATCACAAGGTGGATCATCCCACATTTCCTAAACAAACTATACATCGATTCCCTGTCAAACTAACCTATGCAGGAAGAGAAACAGAAAAGAAACAAAAAGAGGAAGCAGAAGAGGATGCCGAACCCTCTGGTGGTCCGAACACCAGAGACCAGCTGCAAAAAAGAAGAGGACGCCCCTGGGGCGATGTATACCGGAGGAGTACTACGGTGCAGAAGAGACACCACATGGCTCAAAAGAATCACCACATGGCCCAGAAAAATCACCATACCGCGTACAACCGCCACGTCAGGAGCTCCGCGTCAGGGAAGCAAGCCACCCATGCGAGGGCCCCTAATCAAGCATACCCATGCGAGGGTCCCAAATCAAGCATCAAGACGGGACCAAAAGCAAACGCGGTCTCCCTCCGCGCACGCTAGCCACGTCAGCATATCACCCACGGCCCGGAGCTGTCCGAAACGAGGAGAAATGGAAGGGATCTTCGGTGGAAGTCTCGGACGTAAGAAACGGGGAGGGAAGAAAGGAAAATGAAATGAAACGGCTGAGGCCGTGGCCTTTTATAGGCTCTTGGAAACCAATCGATTATGCGGCCGAGACTTCGATATTTCGACCGAGACATCAATCCTTCGGCCGAGATATCGATCTCCTGGCCTCCTAATCAATTTCCTTCGACAAACATCAGGTCATGCTCAGTGCATCAATTCAAGCCATCATGGATTCTGGGTCCTCAACCAACCAAATAGCCTTGGGGGCACCCCCGAGCCAACACAACATAATCAAAACTAGCCTTGGGGGCATGCCCAAGCATTGAAGATCTCTCTCCACAAACTGCTGGCCGAAGCAAAACAAGTAACCCTGAGCTCAAAACTTCAACAGCTCCACGCTCGATAACCTTGTGCACAGGTCGCTCAAGTCATCCAGGCTCTACGCCCGTATTTACTCACTCAGCGGCTCCAAGCCTAATCACTATCAGCAGCTCTATGCTCGCCATCACAGCAATAGGCTCTACGCCTGAACTCATTCACTCAGCAGCTCTATGCTCGCTATTTCAACTCAACGGCTCCGAGCCCACTATCCTAACAGGCTCCAAGCCCATCATCTTAACTGGCTCAGCGGCTCTAAGCCCATTATCTCAACTGGCTCGAAGCCATAAACAAACTCAGCGGCTCCAAGCCCAGATCACCGTCAGCAGCTCTACGCTTGCTATCTCAGCGGCTCGAAGACCATTACCTCAACAGGCTCGAAGCCTATGTCTACCATCTCAGCGGCTCAAAGCCCATTATCTCAAATGGCTCCAAGCCATCATCTCAACAGGCTCGAAGCCTATATCTACCATCTCAACTGGCTCAGAGCCATACCAACTCATCAACTCAGCGGCTCTATGCCCCCATCTATCAATTCAGCGGCTCCTAACCCATCGTTTCAACTGGCTCCAAGCCATCACCTCAACAGGCTCGAAGCCTATGTTTACTATCTCAGCAGCTCTATGCTCGCTATCACAGCAACAGACTCTACGCCTGTTATCACAAACTCAAACGGCTCAAAGCCCACTATCTCAACTGGCTCGAAGCCGTAAACAAGCAACAGGCTCTACGCCGCCCCAACAATCAAGACATCTATTCTCAGGCTCTACGCCTGAATGCTCAAAAATATAACATTTTTGAATGCTCAAGCTCTACGCTTGGATGCCCAACCACTGTGTACTGGATGCTCAAGTTATACACTTGAATGCTCAAGCTCTACGCTTAGATGCCCAACCACTGCGTACTGGACGCTCAAAGCCTGTACTTTGAATGCTCGGATTCTGCCGTCCGAATGCTCGAGCTCTATGCTCTGAATGCTCAAGTCCGGAACTTGATAGAAGCTCTAAGCTTTAAAACAAACACACACGCACGGGCCCGCGCACATATTGCATTATCACATCGAGTCTGCATCATCATATCTGTTCACATCTAACAAAACATCATCACACATATACACTCTGCATATCTCTCATGAAACAGGTCAACCCTGCAATCAACCGGCTCTATGCCTCGGTTTTATTGATCGGTTCAGCGCCTCGATCCTTTGGCTCCACGCCAACACTTGTGATGAGAAAGCTCCGTGCACAGACCATCAGAATGCAACCAGCTCTACGCTTCGGTTCATATCACGTCAAGCTCTAAGCTCCGACAACTCAGGCCCTCGCCTCAAGACTGCATGAAGGCTCCATGCCTCAATCACTTCAGGCTTCACGCCTCAGTTCCTTCACCTCAGGCCCTTGCCTTATACCAGCTCCGTGCTTCAGTTCATCACGTCAAACTCAAAGCTCTGACACCTCAGGCTCTCGCCTTATGATCAACACCAGCTTCGCGCTTCGGTCCTATCCAATCACCTCAGGCTCTCGCCTTATGATCAACACCAGCTCCGCGCTTCGGTCCTATCCAATCTCCTTAGGCCTTCGCCTCAAGATTGCAACAGGCTCCACGCCTCGATTCCATCACTCTCCAGGCTCTCGCCTCATGACTACAACCGGCTCCGTGCCTCGGTTCCCTCATCTCCAAAGCTCCATGCTCTAGTTACTGGCCCTGCGCCCCCCATATCTCAAAAACAAGCCGGCGTCCAACTCATCCCAGCAGATGGTTTGGATTCCACCCCAATTACATCAATTTCCTCCAGCTCATTTGCAAGGATAGGCTACTCTACCGAGCTCCTTTCAGTCAAAGTAAGGATGATCAAGAAAAGCAAACGCACCTGTAGTGTACTGATCTACCCCAAAATAACTAAGGAAGCTCTTCGCAAAAACTCCCCCAGTAGCCCCGCGCTCCTTCAACTACTCTTCGCTAAAACCCTGGCTCAGTCTAGGTACGTCACACTACGGCTTTTTAAGCCTAAAGGTACGTCTTCTGTCTCTAACCCTCCAAACTTTTTACTTTTGTTTTATTGCCTGAACTACGATTGGTCTGAATTTCCCTTGTGGAATACGTAGGCAGCCTCCCGGTCCGACCATAACAAAGCTTTTTTCAGCCTGAATTACGATTGGTCTGAATTTCCCTTGTGGAATACGTAGGCAGCCTCCCGGCCCGACCATAACAAAACCTTTTTCGAAAACCCCTTGGAATAGTGGTTGGACCAAATTGAGTTGCTTTTTACAGCTTTGACTCTTACTCAAACATGTCTTGCGATCCGTCTGAGTTCAGTCAAAGAGAGGCATCCGTAGACACCCCAATTTGGCCTAACGATTATTTCAAGTCCCACCTTGGGACAATCCCGATGATGAAATGGATACAATGATTGCTGATTGCTTCCTTGAGGATCTTAGGACTTTCGGTAAGAACTTTGAGCCACTTAGAGGACCCAAATCAAAGCCATACAGCCTTTCAGATAGAAATACAGAAGCCTAGGAGAATCCATCTGTCGGTCGTGACATCGATCCCACGGCCCTTACATCATTTCCTCACCCGAGCAACTGTTGCTAGCCAAATCTCCCTGAGAGATCAATCCCTCGGCCGCAAGATCAATCCTTCGGCCGAGACATCAATTCCTCGGCCGTGATATCCTTTCCTCGGCCGCCAGATCGACCTTTTTCCAGACTCTGGAACGTGTTCTGTCAGACGTATGATCCGATTACACTACCTTCCCGATGCGTTCGGGCTACATTAGAGGATTGCCATGGAGAGTTAGAATCACACTCTAACTCCAATTTTTATCGTGCATTGCGATTGGCCGGAGTGAGTCATCCCTATGCCTATATAAAGGAGCCTTTGGGCTCCGAAATTGATATGCCTTCACACTCTTTCAAGCCTCAAAACTCTGCACAAATACTCTCTCAATCCCATACTTCAAAAGCCCTAACCTCCCGAAGGCAGCCGTCAATCCGGCGATCAAACCCCGAAGTTCAAACCCTAACCCTAGGGTTTTCAATCAAGCAATCAGTCAATCATACCCAATCCGAAGCAATCAAGCAACTGAGGGATCAAGGTGGTGAGGCCCAACGGCCTCTGGTTTGTCTTATTTACTGTATTTCTAACTAACCGTAGCGTTTTGATTATCCGTTAATCTTTCTGTCTGGTGTGAGGATAAACACCGACCGGGGCTTCGATCCCTCGGCCGGTACATTAAACCAGTGTGATTACTCAGCCGTGACATCCATTCACCGGCCGAGTAATCGATCTCCTGGGACATTTTGTTTGCTTTTCTGCTTTCTGATGCATGCTTATTTATCGCACTGGCTCACCTTGCTTATTGTTTAAAGGAATAAATAAACAGACTATGTGTTAGGATTAAACAAAGCGTCTACACGTCTTATGTTGAATGATTATGGGCTTGTCTCACGACTGGGCAAAGAGGGGTGCCTAACACCTTCCCCTTATTGTACTTTTGGCTCCCGTATCCAGAATCTCTATCTATTTTCCCAGTTTTAATAAACTGGGTGGCGACTCTGTTTTGATGATAACCACTATCATGTGGCGATGTTCCTAGCCATGGGAATGTCCATGATTTTGGTTTACGAAACAAGCAACCAATCGAGCAAACAAACATGATCAATCTGTATGGCGATGCCCCGTTTGGGAGGTGTCTACACTTAGGCGATTTGAGAGCCACACCGGTCATGCTACAGTTAGTTGACCGGAGTGTGAGAATTCCCAAGGGAGTGGTGGAGGATATTTTAATTCAAGTGGGCGAATTTCTTTTTCCAGTCGACTTCATTGTCCTGGATACATGCCCAATATCGGAGGTCTTTGAGAAGACTCCTATCATCCTTGGCCGTCCTTTTCTAGCCACCTCCAGTGCTGTTGCTTAGCTCCGTAAACCTTGCCTTCGATAAGGTTTTAAACCCCAAGCGTAGGGCTAAGTCGTTGGAAGCATAATATCCGGAAGTCCGGGATCGTACCCATAAGGAATCGAATTCAGCTTAGATTGGATTGAAGGTTTATGTAATGGATGGTGGCGTTTGAGACGGCCAACTGAGTTTTTCCTTTGAGTGGAGTAGAAACTAAAATGAAAGACTAGAAAAGAGTTTTAATGAACTTTGAAAAGGCAAGTCTAGGGATCTTCTCTCCCGTGACTAAGGCCGTTACCGATTCCCAATGATAACTCAAGCAAGAGTCACGACCGCGCGCTCTTGCCCGGAAGATTTAACTTTAAAACTATGTTTGTCACAAGATGAGATTGACCGGAGGCGAACCAACTTGGTTGAAAACTTTTATCAAACACATAGGGGGCAACAATCTCTTGGTAAGCCGCTTGCCAAGACCGCTTGACTAAACACCTTACCAAGTAGTTTACACCCCTAGCTATACAAGTTAGGCTCTATTCCGAAACCCATGATTTTAAGCCCAAAGATTTGAGAATCGAATAACCACCTAAGTCCTTGGGATTGATTAGCCCAAGACTTAGCCAAACGACTACTCACGCATATTGAAAAGACTAGAAATTATGCTAGGAAAGATAAACATATTAAACCAATAGAATTGAAAACAAACTAGATATTATTAAGGATCTAAACTGTAGCAACAACTTTAGTACTTGGAAAATTAACAAACAACTTAAAACTTACCAAGTTCTTAAGAAATTTAGGCTAGAAAGCTTTGAAAATCAACAAGACATTAATGGAGGAAAGTTAAGGAAAGTAATTAGCTAGCTAGTTTTTATGAGGGAGAAAGGTGACTCTATTTATATACAAGAGACACTCTCTCTCCTCAGAAATATCTTCTTTCACGCATAAAGAGGTAACTTGCCAATTAAAGAAAGTGGACAGCTGTAAAAATGTAAGTCGGTCTTATCTCGTATCGATACTCCAATCGCGTATCGATACCGAGACGGCTTGCTTCAAAATCCAAGTTTCTCCGTAGATGACCCGTATCGATACGCAGAAAACCGTATCGATACGCTGAAGCCCGGGAATGATTCTGTTTTCGAACCGTATCGATACGCTGATATCCGTATCGATACGCTGAAGCTTGCAAATCCTTCTGATTTCAAACCGTATCGATACGCTGAAGTCCGTATCGATACCGTGTCTTCTTCATGCAGCTCAAACCCTTTTGCCTGGTCTTGACACCCGACGGATGCATCTTCGAGGCACCGCCTACTTGCTTACCCTCTTGGTTAGTCCAATCAACTCAACGAGCACACTTATTCGCGTAAACCTGCAAAGCTTGAAAGAAAAACTTACGCGCAAAATACTACAAAACGGCAATTAAACAGAAAATAAAAGACAAGAAACGGGACTAGGCGCACCAAATATCTACAATATTGGGTGCTTATCACACCCCCCAACTTGAGCGTTGCTAGTCCCGAGCAACAGAAACTTACTAAAAAACTAACTAGGCAATCCTTCCGATAAAACAGCTCATCACATGCGCATTCCGTATTCAACTAACAAGAGTTCCAAAGAGCAAATTTATTTAACCTTTGCAACTAACAGCTGAAAACTCAGATAGATAACTCCGCAATAAGCACATTCCAAACCAAGTACAAAAATCCGTATCCTTATCAAAAAGGGAGATACGGTGAACACATATGCATTTGCACGCTACAAAACATATCCCCAAGGAAAAAGGGCTCGAAGCTAGGCAATGGAGAAAAATAAAAACCATGCCTTAATTTAGGAGAGCACCTTTAAACAGATTCCGTGACACAAAGTCTAAAGCTAAAGTGTGAAAGGAAAGCATGCCACATACTAAATATGCAAATTGTCAAAAGTTGAATCAAAACGGAATGAAAGCGCACTATAGTTCAACAAAGGACTTCATTAGCTAATATTGACCTTGGATAAACAAAAAGAACGGTTAGCAAAGAACGGGTGACGGCCATATGCTTGCTTGGTTTAACTACCCTTGGCCATCACCGACTACCAGACATCCAGTCACTGGCCACAACAGGCCTCAACAAAAAGCTTCCTAAAACTACTAGATACGAACTAAACTAATGAAAGTAAAAATAAGATAGGATAGGTGGGCTGTCAACCACCACGCACCCCGACCAAGTTTAGGGTTTTAACAAGAACTCCAACTACTCCTCGTCTCCTGAGTCTGGCTCCTCTTCTCCAAAATCATCACTATCCTCGGCATCCACAACCGGTGGCGGCGCATACGGCTCACTCGTAGAACCCTCTTGCCTTGACAACATGTAATCCAGCTTGTGGTCGATCCTCTCTTGCCTCCTAGTATTCTCCCGGATTTCCTTTTTCAGCTTACGGTGGCTATTCATTGTTGCCACCCCCTGGCAGAACAGCAGCTTTTGCCACACTGATTGCTTGGCACGTTTGGGCGGCATTGTAGTAAGGTAACTCCCACCTAGCACACCCTCAGCTCCTCCAGCTCCCCTTGTCTGTGACACACTCTTGGTCAAACTAGTGCTATTCAGAATCCCTGGCTCAAGTTTACCCCACTCCTCATAATTCTCCCTCGGAACACCCTTTTCCATACAAATCTTGGTTATCATGCACGGGTATGGCATCCTTGTGTAAGATGGCGCATTGGACTTAAACTCTACCATTTGGCGGAAAATGTACTTCGACCAATCTTTCACGGTTCCAGGATCCATAAACGAGTAAAGCATCTCACCCTCGGACTTCGCCGGCTTGTTCTCGGTGCCCCTTGGGTTCAAGTTGTAGTGCACAAATTGGTTAATCAGACGGTATTCCTCTTTAAATTTCCCCGGAACATGGGGCCGTTTGGCTTCCGCCGGATTGGTGTACAAAGCCTGATTCACTTCATTCCTCGAGGCATAATCTTCCCTCGGCAAGTTAATAGACGCAGCAGGGGGTCGAGCATAATCTATAGCCCTAGCAATGATATCCGGGTCCACCACAACGGTAACCCGACCAATCTTAGAAGTAATCCGGGAACCCCTATCAAACATCTTCCCCAACTCGGGGACCTTCATATTTTTATAGAAATCTCTCACCATGCCTTTAATATAACCAGGATTTTGCTGAAAGAAATAAGCCAAACCTTGTTCGGTGATCCTCCGGACGCAGATATGATTTGGCCCAAGACTTTGCACATCAACGTGGCGCTCGTTTTTCACCCCCCTTTTCACAAAGCTCCTCTCCCACCTCGCTTGTTTGTCAGCCTTTACCTCATCCGAGGTTCGTTTCCTCCTTGAACCAACCTGGCCCTGCTCTGGATTGGCCATCATCTCTTCCTCCTCCTGAATTTCGGGTTGGCGAGAGGAGGATGCCACATTGGTAACCGGGACCCTTGGAGGTTTATTAGCAGCCCTCTTAAGCCTCGGCATTTCAAAATTTCCCAAAAATTTCGGATCTTGGACAGGGGAAGTTTGGGTTTCGGATTTTTGGTAAGTGGGGGTAAGAATGGTGGTAGGAATTGGTTGTAGGTAGTTTATATGGTGGAAATATGGAGGTTTTGTGGCTTTTTGGTGGTGGGAACACGAAAAACTGAAGAGAGAGAGAGAGGGTACGAAAATACCTTGATTTTTTGATGAATAGTGCTTGAAACCCTCGATTCCTTGCTTGAATCTTGTAGAGAAGGTGATTTGGAGTGACTTTGGTGAAGGATTTGTGAGATTTGGTGGTGTATTGGAGGTTTTGGGGTTAGGGTTAGTGAGAGGGGCGGCAGCTATGGAGGTCTAGAGAGAGAGAGGGGAGTTTGGAATGACAAGGGTCGAACACCGATCGGTTTTAAAAACCCAGATTATTGAACCGTATCGATACGCTCACACCGTATCGATACCGAGAAGTCTTCCCCTGTAGCCCGTAGCTGACCCGTATCGATACGCAGAAATCCGTATCGATACGCTGAACTCTCAAAACCTTCTGTTTCCAAACCGTATCGATACGCAGAAATTTGTATCGATACGCTGAAGCCTCAAAATCCTTCTGCTTGAAATGGAGTATCAATACTCAGAAAACCGTATCGAGACTCGTTCACTTCCCCTGCACTCCTCATAATTCACCCCTTTTAGCTCATTCCAACGCCCATATGCAACTCACAAACACCCAAAGCATTGTCGAAACCACAAGAACCAGTAATTCAGCCACCGAGGAGCAATCAAATCCAACCAAACACCCGGCTTCCTAAGGTTAATAGTAGGAACGACTCGGACTTGGCTTATTCAAAAGGACAAAAGAGACTCATATGTGGCTTGATCATACAAAAAATGCCTTGTATCATATCCTAAGTGCGCTATAGATTCCAAATCGATTCAAATTAGACAACACACGTATCTAGGCATGAACATGAGATTATTATCTAACTAAGGATGCAAGACAAAAAACAGAAATGGGATATGAGCCAAACTTGATCAAAACATACTCGAACGTCGTAAATTCCACCTTAGTCCATTCATGCAAGTTGTGGTATACAAAATTTGCGTTAACGAACTCTTGCAAAACAACACTTCATGAGCATGTGCCAAGTTGTTTTAATCCACTAATTTTGTAATAACGGAAGGATTGTCCTACTAAAAATGAAAAAAAGTTAACCGAAACACAAATAACATATATATAGCATATATATCCCTCCCCCCAACTTAAACGATGCTATGTCCTCATAGCATGAAGACAATAGAAATGGAATACAAGAGAGGGAGTAAACGTACCTTCCAACCAACTCTTCACGCGATTGAACGAGTCATACTTTTCTCCCCATTTCCAAAGCGAGAAACGGGTGGCTATACCAGACCATCAAAAGAGAAAAAGAAAAGAGAGAGGGAGGGAGGGAGGGAAAGAAAGAGTTTATGTTCGTTCAGCCAAACGCGGGCTCCGAACATTTATTATGCCAACAAGAGCTAATAAAATGAACATAGCACTCCACACTGCACGCTTTGCCAAAAATTGAACTCGGCCATTCCACAAGAAAAGATATTTAGAGTAAAGCATATGCCGAATTCGTTCAAAAAATTTATGCTCCTCTGAGCACATGGCCCAAACTAAATCAATTTTCAGACTGTTGACAAAATTTACAGGATAAGAATGGTAAACCAAATCAAAGTCATCAACACCTAGAAAATCAATTAGTTCCACCTTTACAAAAACTGGCTCCTCACTCAGTTCCACTCCAACGAAGTCATGTTTCTCAATTAGCTCCACTCCCACAAAGTCCTGCTTCTCATAAGTAGGAAACCAACTCTTGGTCGCACACTCTCTGTCCTGCTCTTCTAACAAAGAGTACAAATAATCTACCTCCTCGTCCATTTCCTTAACAGTGAGTACTTTCTCCAATGGGTAGATACCACAAGGAGAGGATACTTGGTCG
Organism: Rhododendron henanense subsp. lingbaoense; assembly: GCA_020567845.1. Lineage (NCBI taxonomy): Eukaryota > Viridiplantae > Streptophyta > Magnoliopsida > Ericales > Ericaceae > Rhododendron > Rhododendron henanense. The sequence continues at coordinate 2,100,868 of CM036317.1, forward strand.
ATCATTCCTATCACAAGAGCCGGTTCCTCACACATAGGAGACCCAATGTTGGTCTCATCCACGTCCATCTCTTCAGCTATGAGATGTTTCTCCTGTGGAGCCTCACACAAAGGCAAAAATTCAAGGGGAAGGGAGGACTCAAAGGGGTAACATTGACTGTGAAGCTCATCATTCCCTCCAAACTCTGAGGAGTTTTCAAAATACGAATCGGATTCTTCAATAAAGATAGATTTCTCAAGAGGAGAACAGTGGATATTTATCTCATCACCCCATTCAGACTCTACGGGGCTTTCATAAGCAAAACTATCATCTTCAACAAAGATAGGCGGCTCAATATCCTCGTCCATGGCATTTGAGTTGGACTCTTGACAATGTTTAACAAAAACCCTAGATTGCAAAGCTTGAGCCAAATGATCAAAGAAATCGAAGGCTTCAGCGGGTTCTTTATGAAAAAGTTTTCCATCACACACCATGTCTAAGAATCGTTGACTCTTTTGAGAAAGTCCGTCATAAAAATAGTTAGCAATTTGGAAATTATCATAGCCATGATTCGGGACCGCAATGAGCAAGTCTTTGTATCTTCCCCAACATGCATAAAACGACTCATTCACTCTTTCAGCAAAAGTTTGAATTTGTTCCCTGAGATCCAGCCAATTGGAAATGGTCATACGACTTTTAAAAACATTGGTGTCATGAGTGGCTATGCAAGGGGGTGTGAAAATGTGAGTGGGACAAAGGTACTCCCGTAAAGTCTTGGGATAAGCATGATTGGGATAAGAGTATTCCCACATAGGCATGGGGGCTATTTCCCCATTTGCCGCCTCCATTCTACGAGATAGATAAGACATAAAGTAAACAGGCTAGAGGGGCTATGCCGCCACCTCTTTCTCAAAACAGTCCCGTGGGGTTATGCCACCGCCACGTTCCACAAATAAAAAGTAAAGCAATAAAAAGGGCAGTTGACGCTCAACTTAGCTTCGTTAAACCTCAAGTCGAATTGATGGCTCAGTTAGAGGTATCCGCTAGTTTGAGTTCAACACACAAAAGAAAAGAAAAGAAAACGGAGTACTCACAATGGTTTGTCGATCCTCCAAAATAAGCTATAATAAGAATCCCCGGCAACGGCGCCAAAAATGCTTAGCTCCGTAAACCTTGCCTTCGATAAGGTTTTAAACCCCAAGCGTAGGGCTAAGTCGTTGGAAGCATAATATCCGGAAGTCCGGGATCGTACCCATAAGGAATCGAATTCAGCTTAGATTGGATTGAAGGTTTATGTAATGGATGGTGGCGTTTGAGACGGCCAACTGAGTTTTTCCTTTGAGTGGAGTAGAAACTAAAATGAAAGACTAGAAAAGAGTTTTAATGAACTTTGAAAAGGCAAGTCTAGGGATCTTCTCTCCCGTGACTAAGGCCGTTACCGATTCCCAATGATAACTCAAGCAAGAGTCACGACCGCGCGCTCTTGCCCGGAAGATTTAACTTTAAAACTATGTTTGTCACAAGATGAGATTGACCGGAGGCGAACCAACTTGGTTGAAAACTTTTATCAAACACATAGGGGGCAACAATCTCTTGGTAAGCCGCTTGCCAAGACCGCTTGACTAAACACCTTACCAAGTAGTTTACACCCCTAGCTTAGACCAAAAATACAAGTTAGGCTCTATTCCGAAACCCATGATTTTAAGCCCAAAGATTTAAGAATCGAATAACCACCTAAGTCCTTGGGATTGATTAGCCCAAGACTTAGCCAAACGACTACTCACGCATATTGAAAAGACTAGAAATTATGCTAGGAAAGATAAACATATTAAACCAATAGAATTGAAAACAAACTAGATATTATTAAGGATCTAAACTGTAGCAACAACTTTAGTACTTGGAAAATTAACAAACAACTTAAAACTTACCAAGTTCTTAAGAAATTTAGGCTAGAAAGCTTTGAAAATCAACAAGACATTAATGGAGGAAAGTTAAGGAAAGTAATTAGCTAGCTAGTTTTTATGAGGGAGAAAGGTGACTCTATTTATATACAAGAGACACTCTCTCTCCTCAGAAATATCTTCTTTCACGCATAAAGAGGTAACTTGCCAATTAAAGAAAGTGGACAGCTGTAAAAATGTAAGTCGGTCTTATCTCGTATCGATACTCCAATCGCGTATCGATACCGAGACGGCTTGCTTCAAAATCCAAGTTTCTCCGTAGATGACCCGTATCGATACGCAGAAAACCGTATCGATACGCTGAAGCCCGGGAATGATTCTGTTTTCGAACCGTATCGATACGCTGATATCCGTATCGATACGCTGAAGCTTGCAAATCCTTCTGATTTCAAACCGTATCGATACGCTGAAGTCCGTATCGATACCGTGTCTTCTTCATGCAGCTCAAACCCTTTTGCCTGGTCTTGACACCCGACGGATGCATCTTCGAGGCACCGCCTACTTGCTTACCCTCTTGGTTAGTCCAATCAACTCAACGAGCACACTTATTCGCGTAAACCTGCAAAGCTTGAAAGAAAAACTTACGCGCAAAATACTACAAAACGGCAATTAAACAGAAAATAAAAGACAAGAAACGGGACTAGGCGCACCAAATATCTACAATATTGGGTGCTTATCAGCTGTCATGAATTGTAAAACTGGACAAGTCCAATTGTCGTTTGGGGACTTGAAAATGGAGGTGAAAGTGTTTAATGCGAATAGCTGTGTTAAGGATAATGAAGAAGTGTATGAGGTGAGTTTGATCGACACGCTGGTGCAAGAGCATGTCGATAGTATTCTATATAAGGATCCTCTGGAGATAGCCTTAACCGCCGAGGAGGCGTCATTCTTAGATTTTCCAGAGGTAGGGAGTTTGATGGAGATGCCTACGGTCGAGAATGTATGTAACTCCGCTTGGAACCCAATTCTTGAGCCGTTGGGCGCCCCATTGTCTTAAGTTTCGATGGGTAGCTTTTGCGTACCACTCTCTTCTTTAAGAAGTGGACCCGGCTCCTAGCGATAGGGGTACCCATCATTGACTTGGGTTTTGGGAACAATATTTGTATACTTGTTCTTTTATTTCTTGTTAAGCAATAAAATCCAAAAAAAAAAAAAAAATTGGAAAGGAAAAAAAATTAGCATTCTGGTCTGGTATAGTCACTTGGTCGAAGCTATGTATGTAATACTTAGGAATTGGGTCTGACGGCAGGCGCGTAGTTAGCGGCGAGAATTCTGTCTGAACCATCTGACTTTAATGTCCAAACTCTGTGGAGATTGCTTCACAAACGGAGTGGTGGGTAAGGAATCTGGCGGCCCCAGAGGGAGTGACAGCCTATTAGATTATGGCACCACTTCTCAAGATATCGTTGAATCCTATGCATACTGTCCTTCCAACAAATAGGGAATCACAGTCTTTGGCCAGGGAGAAAAGTAGTACCCGTGTCTTTCGCGTGAAGAAAGTGGATGTTTTTTTGTATTTCATTTAATTTCTTGCTTTGTTTATTTCTTTTAGTTATTTTTCTTGCTGTCTTGTAGGCTAACATTTTGCAGGTTGTTCGATCTAAGTTGGGGGGTCTACCTCTCTCTATAGTTCATTCTGCTTAACCCCTCCTTTCCGAGGTGATATCTTTCCTCTTTTTCATGTTTCTGTCCTATCTTTAATTTTCATACTTTCAATGCGGACATTGAATAGTTCAAGTTGGGGGGAGGGATTCACTTTGTTCTTTATTTTGTTTAGATTCAAAAAAATTGAAAACAAAAAAATGGTGGAAATCTTTTTGCATGAGACTTGAAGGCTGTTGAGATTGGCTCATCATTGATAGAGTTTGAGATGTGATAGTCATTCTTTTAATATTGTGGTGGCATTGTAGTTCTTTTTGCTAGCTTGTCGCGAAAAATTTGTCATGCCATTTATTTTTAGCACATTTGCACTTCACGTCTATTTGTGCTTTGGTTGCTAGTGAGTTATGACTTAAATGTTTTCGATGGCTTGTTTAGTGGAGACTTATACCCATGTGAGCTTAGAGTCTATCTTTTCTTGGAGTGGTGTCAAATAAACTCTTGTTTGTCACGAAAGAGCAAATTCGTTGTGGGTCTCATTATTTTTGTTGTCAAGTGTTGGGAATGTTTAAATTGCCTACTTATCTCTTGGGTTTGGAATTCGCATGGTTGTATTGCCCCTTGGAAATGATTATAGGCCATCTTTGCTATTTTGAGCCGGTTTGTTTCTTTCTTTTATACATTTATCTCTTGTGAGCCTATTTGAGCCTCTCGCATTATACCATTTTCTTGTTGAGCTCTACCATCTATATTGTGTCATGAGAAGGGCTAGTTAATGATGTGAATGTGAATTATTGAGAAAAGAAGGAGATGAGTAGAGTTGAGAATTATGCTTGATTGGTGGTGATCTTTCCCATTCAAAAATAGAAAAAAAGGAAAAAGAATGGGCTTGTAAGGGAAAAAAAAAGTGAAAAGGGAAGACACCAACTTATTGTGAAAGGAGAAACACTTGTTCTTAATGTAGGGATTGTGTTAAAAGTAGGAAAGATAGATGCGGTACGGTGGAGTTGAAAAGAAGGAAAATTAAAAAAAAAAAAAAACGAGGGCACGCATCGTTATATTTGCCCTATGTTAGTTGTGGTTAGCCTATTCTCGGACACTTGAATTTTTACCTAGCCCTGAAATACTTTCCCTTACCTAACGTTATCATCGGAATTGAAGTCCTATTTGATCCTAGGGGCAATGGGTTGTGAATTGATGGATAGAGAGAGTTTCCAACACTTGGTATTCCTTTCATGAGATCGTGTGTCCACTTTATAGAGCGTTCTTTTCGTGTCAACTTGTGCAGGATACTTTGCTTTCATTTACATAATTTTCGCCTGCACATATTGAGAGTAATATGCACATTGTTTTGAGTGATTTCATTTGTTGAGTGCATGACACGGTGAGATTCGAAGTCGAGACTTGGTCCGGAGAGAACTTTTGGTTATTTTTCACTTGTGACCGAAGCCCATGTTCACACATGCTGAGTATAGGTGCCGTGACTCATTTTTATGACTTGATAGTATCTAGAACTGCTTATGTCCGTTATCTCTTTGCAATGGTTTCATAGTATTTGCTTGAGATATCATTGAGCTGCTTACAGGTTTTTGGGTTTTGTGTGAAAAGAATTCACAATGTTTGTGGGTGTTCATTGCTGTAAACCCTCACGAGACTTCCCTCGTCCTACCGGAGCCGCCTGGCGGTTTAAAAGAACTATCGGTTTAAATTTGTTTTCTTTAGTTGCATTTTGATTTCTTTGCTCGGGACTAGCAAAGTGTAAGTTGGGGGGTGTGATAGGCGCATAAATGTTCACATAAGTGCCCTCTAATTTATCTTTGCTAAGTCTTTTTAATATTGTTATTCAAAATTTAATGCTTAATTTTTATGTTGTAGATAATTAGAGGGTTTGATATCCCATACAAAAAGCACAAAGTTAGAATATTAAACGGTGTTTGAAGCAGGTACATATGGGTCAAGAGTTTATTAGCACTGGACTTAATTAGTCCACGACAAGACTATTGATTCAATTGGGTGGGCCCATTACTTATGCATTTGACTAATTGGTGAAGCCATGAAAAGGAATCCAAGCCAATTCTCAGCCCGAGGGTTTTATTAGTCGGCTACAAAAGGATATAAAAGGACGAAGAACGGGGTTGCTGGAGATCTCTTTTCTGACGCATAAACAAGGAACGGAGGCTGCGCCCGAAGCCGAGACTTTTGTTCCGATAGTTTTCTTCCGAATTTTGTTCCTTTCAAGTTATTTGAAGCTTTGTTCAATTATTCACATTCCGGTAACTCGTTTCAATTTCTGTTCTCAATTAAAGTTGTTCATTGTTATTTAATCAGTTCGTATCTTTTATTTATTTTCTTTATCTCGCGTAATAGAAGCATGATTAATTTTAGGGTTTTATTTCTTTTATTTTTAATAATGAGTGAGTAGTTTTTCTGAGATTTGGTTGCTGGATAAAGGCGCGCTGTGACCCAATTAGGATTCGTCTCGCAATTTTTCTGTTCATTAATTTAATTAAATAATCTTAGTTGGTGAAAACTACGTTCGTTGGACGAATCCGAGGCAATGCCGGGACTCATGTGAGTGGGAACGGGGGACCAAAACTTGTTCGCCGTTGTGTACGGGACCGGCAACCTTAGGATTCGCATCCTTCGGAGTTTCCAATTCTCCCTAATTTTAACAGTTTTTAGAACTTTGAAAAGAGAGCGGATTCTGATTGGGTAGCATGCGTCGGATTCCCTACGACCGTGCCTCTCTTTTTAATCATTTGAGCAAGTTATCTGTTAGTATTAGTTAATTAATCAACTAAAAGACAAGGAGTGACTACCTAAGAGCTAATTCTAATACTACAACTCGAGATTCCACATCACACACTTCACCGTCCTTGGTGGATTCGACTCCGGTCTTACCGGGTATTATGCTACATCAGTCTCAGCCATACGCTTGGGGCAACCCATTATTTTAGGTCTAGGAATCGGTCAAGCATTTTTGATCATCTCACCGAATGTCCATGGTGATACCCGTTCATTTGCGTGTTCCGGTCGTCTCACCGAATGTCCATGGTGATACCCGTAGTGTCAATTCCGGTCGTCTCACCATCGAGTGGTAATACCCGTAGTGTCAAATTTTCGTTGTGTCCATAACCTCAGACAATCATTCAAATCCCATTTTATTACAAACAATCAACCATGTCATAAATTAACAAATACATAAGTTCACACATTTTCCTGAGTATAACACCATGCCCAAAGCAACGTATCGAACCGACAAATAACTTTACAACACACCACCCACTAGATCCTATACGAGAATCCTATAGAACGAGCGCCAAAGTAATTTAGGAAGATCAACAAGACGAATCGTGATAACACAAGTTACCCTATCATCATTCGGACTATTAGACAGGCCCACATCAACCAACTATACACCCCACGATATACCTTTTATAGCCTACGATGTTCAATAACAATTCCACGGTACGTTTTCCATTTCACCAATCACCACGTCACGTCATAGCACTTAACAAGTCTATATCGTTCATTGAGAACATCTACTATAATCAACCGAATGCATAAATAATGTACGAGTACCATAATCATTTAATTAATCAACCGAATGCATAAATAATGTACGAGTACCATATTCATTTAATTCTACACTTTCTTTTACTACAACGAGAGCCAAAGGGGTGGATATGATCAACGAATCATCGGAATACGAGCAACCAAGCTTAGAGGTGATTTGAAGACATTTAAAAGGTATTAGAAGTGATCGGGGGTCCAAACCATGGAAGGAGAAACTTTTCAGACAATTTCAGTTTGGTACATGTAGCAGTTAAGGGCACTACATGTATCCAGCGAACAGAACATGAAATTCGGGTTTTGGTACATGTAGCAGTCAAGGGTGCTACATGTAGCCAGCGAACAGAAGATACAATCTGAGTTTGGTACATGTACCAGGGTAATTAAACACTGGTACATGTAGCACCTGGGTTTTCAGCACGATTTTGACAGCTTTCAAGAGCAAACACAAGGCTTCCAAATAATGATCCAAAGCAAGTTTTGGACACCGAATCAACTCATAAACAGATGGAGAAAGTTAGAAATCACTACCTCGAGTCAAGGATCGAAACCCACTTGATTTGAGCAAGCCCTAGCTCTCCGAACTTCGAAATCGACCGAATATTCCTCCTCCGAGCGAAACCCACGAGATTCAAGCTGGTTGGAATCGTGTATAGAAGACAAATTGGGGGTGGATTTGTGTAGGTTCCAAGTGATTTTGATGGGTTTTTAGTTGAGAGAGCCGAGAGGCGAGAGAGAGGAGAGAGACGCCGGGTAGAGAGAGAGGAATGAGAACTTTGTTCTCCTACACACACACCCACACTTATATTCTAGCACCCACACAAATCACACTTGCACTCCCCCAAGTAATAATCCTATCACATAAACCCCTAATCACATAAATTCGACAAATTTCATATTTTTCTCAATTTCTAGCATTTATAAAACTGTTAAATAATATCCGAAAAATATGGGTCATTACATTTGCAGTTTCAAAAAAAAAAAACAGCATAAAAAACACAACTTCGGATATTTTAGGTGAGTTCACAAACTCACGAACATTGTTATTAGAATCATAGGACTCATCCGACATTTATTAGTACGATCCAGCTCACAAACAATATTCGAGATATAGTTTGCAAAATAGTTGTCCTAGAAGAAACCTCACAAAAAGGTTCATAAACATATATACGAATACAAAAGACAAACAAGTTTTCCAATGTGAAGTCAAGCTCGCATCCAAAATTATTAAAGCAATTTTAGCTGAAAACGCAAACTTGAAAATTAGAAACATTCTCCTCCTTACAGTCCAAATAGAGAAAGCATCATTATCAGATGAGTCTTCAACTTATTTAATGGAACAAGAAGTTTTGCACTTGGATGCAGGAGGATACTCCAACGCACTCTTGCATGTCTCCTCAGCAACCCGAACGCACCCGTAACTTCTAGCGCAAACTACAGATGAAAGTGGCAAAAGTAAAACACAATATTAGGTTTCCCTATTGTATATATATTATACTCGTGCAAGATTCCTAAAGGTTGCACAAAATATATTGATTGTAATTATCTAAGAAACTAGAAGCAGAAAACAGCTTTGTGGGGAGGAAAATTTTAGAAACATTAGGACTATATACAGTCTACTCTAGCCCATTGCATACTATAAATTAATGCAAATATTTTATACTACTACGAATTATGTAGAGATGGACAGTTGAATTTTTCTCGAAACTTCTTAAGCATGTCCTACTACACTGATCATACGAATAGGTTGTTTGAACTAATTTATTTTTTGGGAAGGACAAGCGTATTATTTAATGTTTTAGCTTTTCCTCATAATTTAATATCTCAAATCTTTTGTCTTGTCGAGAGAAAGAAAAATTATAGCAATATAGACCAAAATTGGAAAAAATCATATAAGACTACGCTAATTTGCACAAAAGACATCGACTGCACCACCGAGTTAAAGAACTACTTATCGTAAGAAATAAAAATAAAAATTTTTTTTAAGACCTACACCAATTGAAACTTAAAACTAGGGAAACAAGGAAAAATTACATTCGCATAGATCGATGCATCTAATTAATATATGACTTATACTTGTAAAGTAGAACACCAAAAAGCGTGCAGTACAATCCATCTGGATGCTCACCCGACGGTGGCTTGTCCCTTTTTGTGCACAAGCAGCGATTAGGGCACTACTCCAACCCCCGATTCGTCTGATTGGATTACAGAATTTATCTCTCCTGAAAGAAAAATAGCAGAGAAATTAAACATTGTCGTTTATATGAATGGAGGAGATGAAGGAATGATAATGGAGGAGGAGGTGAAGGAGAGGTTAGTGTTAATGCACTACTCGATCTGAAACGAGTTTTAATCAAGCCAAATACAAGCCGATCTCGAGTAGTTTAAATTTTTTTTTTACATAATTAGACAAACAAATTAAACAAAACAAGTACTAGCGTGTTCAAGCTTGGTTTAAAACCAAAACGACTTTCGAAAAAATGTCAAGCTTGATTTGTTAATTTATGTAACAAACCAATCTTGAACAAGGTTTTAACAAACAAAAATAAATTCAAACTCAAGTAGCTTGGTTTCTTTAGCGGTCCTAATTACCGGAAACTTTATTAATCCAGTTCAGAATTTTTGACATTCAGTTCATTTACAACCCCTATCTTTCAGGCACTGAAATCCAATATAGATCCAAAAGAGAGTTTAAAAATGGAAAGGAGGTTAAATAGATCCAAAAGAGAGTTAAAAAAAAGGAGAAACTTATTTCTGAGTTTGCGATTAAGGCGGCTAAAGTTAAAAAAAAAGGTAAGATGACCAGAGACATTCAGAATATGAATTCTATTTTATTCAAGAATGCTAGTAAGGCTTTGGATTTTGGTGCTCGATTGGGAATTAAAATCGTAGGAAGAAGAAACTATAATTTGAAAAAATGGGTTGAAATGGAAGAGGAGGAAATTGCGGAAAGGGAGAATGCCTTGAAGAAGCTTGCGGAGTTAAAAGAGGGAAACACGTCGGATTAGGAGGAAAATGCTACTTTATATTTGGAGCTTTAGAGGCCTTTAGTGCGTTTTTGTTGTTTTTGACATTGGTCCATCGTTTTGATTCAGAATCTTGCTCCAGTGTGTATGTGCTTGTGTGGAGTTATGGTCATTGAGGTTTGGATTAGAATTTTTCTTTTAGGTTTTGGAGTTTTTGTTGGTTTTCGCCTTTTGTGGAGTTTTGGGTTTGGGGGTTGGTTTTTTGGATGTTTCAGTTTTTTGTAATTGTTTATGACGATTAATAAAATCTTTTTGCTTAGCAAAAAAATAATTTCTGATAAATATTCACAGAGAATTGTTTATTAACTGACACAAGAACAATTTAAAAATCCTAACCTCCATGAATACCTCCAGTTCAATAATTTATGATAAATATTTCCAAATTTATTAAGTACACAAGAAACAAGTTAGAAATATTGGCCTCCATGGATACCTCTTTCGTAGGAGTTTCTAAATCTTCATTAAGTTCTTCACCATTATAGTCACTTTCTTTGCCACTTGTACCGCATTCCTAATCCAAAGAAAGTGGAAAAGTTAGAAGGTAAAAAAAATTTCAAAATTTGAAGCATAAGTCGAATTGTTTATGGTAAATATCCACAATCAAGTGTTTATTACTCCTAACCTCAATGGATACCTCTTTCGTAGAGGTCTCGTTTCGGAGAAACTTTAAATCTTCATTGAGATATATATTCTCCAACACTGGGAATGCATCCTGCAACAAAATTGATGTTAGCGTGTCGTTAGAATTAACGTTTCCGATGACTATCTTTGAGGCATGTTCATCTAATAGGATCAAGGAGCAAGCTAAAGATCTGCTAAAGATCCACTTCACCATCTGTCAACAGATTACGAGATAATGGATATATTAACCCACGATAAAACCATTCGCTATATGTAGGATAACACACAACGTCATGAGTAATTGTCGGACCATGTTTTCGTTATCACTCCTAAAACTAATTTGTTTAAGGGCATGGGGAGAGCTTCAATTAATTTTTTTTATGGTATTCGATATCTTACTACATGCATGTTTTTAGAACGGTCGCATAAAATTGTGTTAGGAATCGAACTCCACGTAAAATCTAAAATGCCCCCAGCGGATATTGAAAACTATGATAACAGAAATCAAATGGCAATTGAAAATAGTGCCTATGAAACAGAAACATAAAAGACACCTAGATATACGTGAAAAACCTCAACGCAAGAGAAAACCATGAAAGCCACACCAGTGCACTATAATTTAAGAAACAATGGAGTACACGTCTTCTTTCTTTCTTTTTTTAAAAAAAGAGTCTTCTTTCTTCTCACTGAGAATAGTTTATTTTCACCTCCTCTGTTTTTTCCTGAAAAATGAATTAACCCTAATCACGTAGGAACTGAGTTTTAATCAAGCCAAAAACTACCCGATCTCGAGTAGCTTAAATTTTTTTTTACACATAATTAAATGAACGAAACAAGTAGTAGCTTGTTCAAACTTGGTTTGAAACCTTAACGACTTCCAAAAAAAAGTTCAAGCTTGATTTGTTACATAAACAAACCAATTTTGAATAAACTTTTAACAAACGAACACGAGCTCAATGGCCATGATTAAGTAAAAAGGGTAAAGACCTTAATTTGTACCTTGTTGGAGAAGAAGAGTTGCATTTCACTACATATGAAACTTTTGAGATTTGGCAATTTATAAAGATCCACTTCCTTTAACTGAGGGAACCGAATGGTATCATTGTTGTTGGTGGCTTCTTTCTCCTTCGGGTTGTTTGAGATTATCACCTCCATCTTCCTACATCTCTCTATACGGAGTTCTCGCAGATTCTTTGATTGAGGAAGCATATAGAAGGGCAATATATACTCCAAGTGCTCACATGTCCCAACAATAATGCTCTCAAGTTGGCAGAAGGATTTAGCTTCTTTTTCTGGTTCTAAGAGTGGTTGGTTGTCCCAAATTCTTGTTATCTTATCTAAATTCGAAAAAACCAACCTTTCCAGGACAGGAAAAGCAACCTGCAAAGTTGTGTACAAAACATTCATTAGTAATCGAATGAATAATAATTAGGTCCAATCAAGCTCTAGCTAAAACTGATGCAGGCCGGGCACCGTATGAACTACGGAATAATCGTGCAACAAAGATGAACACAAACTGCAAAGTTAGAGAAAACGCTTTCTAGACTCTTTTTAATTTCAATAATAATCAACAACCCTTCAGCCGTAAGGCTTACAACTCCTTAAATATGACGCAAACCCTAAAACCGATTAGGAAACGGAAAAATTACCAATTTCGGAAAATTCCGAAATTATTACATATTCTGAAAATATAAGAAAAAACAAAACTTCTCCAACAAGAACGGACATTATTGGATTTTCCTACCAAAAGTTATAAGCAAAAAGATTATTTCCTAAAACGGCAAATTTGGCCTTTTGGAGCCCTAAACGGCCGAAAACGGCTAAAAAACGAAGACCACATGGCCAAAGGCCATGTATCTTGTCCGTTGGGCCGTTTCAGATCGAACCCAAGTGGGCCCAAAGCTAAATCATTCGGTCGATTAATTACGAAAAAACCGACTAGTAGAAATCATTTTTGAAATGCTTGCGGTGGTATTCCTCCGCTATGACATCTGCATCAAAAACCCATCTCTGCTCATAAGCATGAGATTCGAGTCTCAAAACTTGGAGAGCTATGGTAGACATATGGACTCAATCCGATCACCTTTCATTCTTCTAAATTCCAATTTTTGTAAGAGCTCTTGGAATTGGCTACTCCAGACACACCATGCCATATTTGTTGCATTTAATTTCCATTGCATTTGGTAAATTCACACTACGGAGTACTATTTTAACGTATAAAATTAATCATTTATTAAATCAATGCCGTATGAACTAATAATATTTTACATTGCCCTTTTATTATGTATGTATCCTACCATATTAAGATTCAATCAAAAGTTTTCGAACTTAAACATTTAATAAGTATAAACATTCCATACACAATAATTACTTAAATAATCAAGTTTTTCAAATATGTACTAAATAATATAAATTTTCAATGAAGTCTTTCTTCTTCTTTTTTCTAGACCCGTACAATCAGAAATCACTGATGGCCTAACAATCATTCACAAAATAACAAATTTGTAATATATACCAAAATTAGAATTTTCTTCACATGTAAAACCAAAAAATGTACAAACTGATAAAATCATAAAATGAGAAAATATTAATAAATGTAATATACTTGCCAAAATCAAAATTGATAAATTTACCGAAATTAAATTATGCATGTAAAAATTTGAAAGTGTGAATTGATAAAATTATAAGAATATATGTACTTAATGAAAAGTTTGTCACGTGAGTAAACACAGTATATTAACGAAAGTAATTTTTGTATGAGATTATGTAGACACCCCAATTTGGGCTTCCAGATTAATTTACTTACGGTATTTGATTCCCCGATGATGAAACGGATCAAGAACACCCCGGGAATGTCGAGTGTTTGAGTTTTGAGTGTTTGCAAAACCCTTAAACCTAACCTAGCCGAAACCACTTCAAAAAGCCAAAAACCCAACTGGAACGCACAAGGGTTGAGAACCATCGCGCGAGGGTCAAGCTGCCAGGTGTTTGTCAACAGTCAAAGCTTGACCGTTGACCATTGCGCAGCAGGGCGCAACCACCACGCGCCAAGGCGCACCCTCGCGCGACATACTAGCTCCATCGCGCGATGGTCCAAGCTGTCCCCATCACCTTTATCAGCTGGGCAGCTTAAACACCAAGTAACCTTCAGCCAGGCCTCGTGGACTGGCTGAGCTCCTCTCTTTGCATCACCCAACCTTTCCAAAGGATGAAATTTGGCCACCAAGCCAAACCAACCCTTGTTTGGTTGGTCCTTTCTCCTCCATACACCATTCCTTCCCCTCTCGTAACCTGGCTCCCGAACCCAGATATGGTTATGACGGACTGGTTCCTTCACTTTTTCAAATCAAATAGCGCGGCAGGTGCTTCGAAATACGGTTCCTTGGGTGTCAGACATTCAAACCCGAGTGGCGACTCTGTATTCCGAGCGCTTGCCCATCCGCGCTCGCGCTCCCTCGATCCGAGGAAAGGAACGGAATCCTTTTCTCGGGGCACGCTGCCCACTGTGGCGACTCTGCTGGGGATACAATCGAACCAATATTAATCCATACTTAGAGTTTAATACACTTGTGAACAATCCCTTAAAAGTTTGTCAAAACGGTGAGCTTCACGCTGCCGAAGGTTGGAATGGTGATTTAACAGGACCCCGTGTTCGGCCAATCTAATCTGGGACTTTTTCAATTGTTCACTTGCGTAGTTTCCTCTAAAGATGGACTAAATAAAATGAGCCAAATTTGAAAAGGCATTTTGCGACATTGTGATTCTTCTTCTTCTTCTTAATCAATTCCTAGCATTCATTTGCATTGATGTGGGATAAGTCTCGTTGGATCGTTTTGGCAATCCGGCACGGTTTACCAGAGACCGGGGACCTCGAATGACCAACAACCTTCGACGATGATAGGTCATGCTACCGTTCGACTGTTGCTCTGCGGTTACGCGGGCAACGGGAGGTATATCTGTGGCCTTAGTCCGAGAAACCCGTTACAAACCAAAACCAGCCTTTGCACATACAAAACACTAGAATTCTCCAAACTAAGACAGGTACCCACAGGGTAAGATCTATTTGCATCTAACCCCGTAACTGTCTATGTGTTCCTGCTTTCCCTATCGCATGCACTGTACATACACTGTTTTGCATAAGAGCATGCTTAAGGCGGTTCTTTCTTTTGAGTTTGTCTTGCTCTGTCTAAGACGTTGTTGGACCCGATGAGGAGTCGTTCATTCTGTCGAATGTTCATTATCAATCGCAAAGTCCTTAGATCAGCGAGACTTTGATAAATCAAAATTTACTAAATCCTTGGCTCATGCCCGATTGAGAATTCAACCGACAATAAGGAATCACAAAGTAGTGATGTCGTGTCACTGGCGCCACCCAGGTTGAAGAGCGTTGTCACTATACACCGCGGTGTGCAAGGTTAAGGTGCCATGCCATCAATGCCGAGTTGTTCCACGTTCAAAGTTGAATCTTCAAAAGGGACTAGCCAAAGATTTAGTCTATTTTGACATCTTTTAGGATCTGTCAATCTATTAAGGGACACATCGCCGAAAAGAATTCTGAGGATTCCGGCAACGTCTGAAATTTGTGAGACAAACTTGTCTCTGGAACTGTACATACATACATGTCATTTTGCGTAGGAGCATGTTTAGGGCGGCTTCTAGTTTGTGTCTCTTTCGAGTCTGTCTTGTGCTTATTAGGACGCTGCTAGACCCAATGAAGAGTCGTGCATCTCGATGGTGCACGTTAATTTTTCAAAAGTCCTTAGATTAGCGAGACTTTGGGAAATCAAAATTTACTAAATCCTTGGCTCATGCCTGATTGAGGTTTCAACCGAAAATAAGGAGCCACAAAGTATTGATGTCGTGATATTGATATCATTTTGGTTATCGTGCTAAGCATGTACACCACCCCGGCTAAAGCGCGTTGTCGCTGACGCCACCCCGGTTAAGGTGTCATGTCATCAATGTCGAGTTGTCCCAAATTCAAAGTTGAAACTTCAAATAGGAAAAGTCAAAGACTTAGTCTGTTGATATCCCTTAGGATCAGTCTGATCTATGCAAATGATACACTCTCGAAAAGAAATATGAGGATTTTGGCAGCGTCCGAACATCATGAGACAAGCTTGTCTCTAGTTTTAAAGTCTAGGAGGACACTGACGACGATGACCTATGCGTTTTTGTTTTTTCAATTCTATCAATAAACTGCTGAAAGGACTTCACTGAGCTTTCACCTTACTTTACTGTCAAAGCTTTGGGCCATTGCATCGTCGGAGAAGTACTGAAAAGAAGAGCCAAACCTGTTTGGGAACGTCTGCCGGGGCTGTTACACCTTCGCTTCCAAGGTCATATCACCTTCCTCGTTCATCAATCCAGAATGGCAGCACAAGTGGAGCTGGTTGAGCTCAGGAAAGCTGTAGAGGTGTTGGGTTACAAGATGGACAAACAGATGATTATGGTCCAGGGACTGGTTGGCCTCGTTACCTCCACAACCCCGCAGCAAGATATGGGGCCAGTCATGGAACCTTCTCAAGCCTACCACCCTTCAACGGTTGGGATCAAGTTCTGCTCAAAGGACATGTTCAAAGACCTGGCTGAATTTCATGAGGCCAGGATCTACCCAAAGAAGGACATGCTTAGTGATGATTTCAACCCCGAAGGCGAAAGAATGCATCTTGTTGATGAGGCAATATGGTGCAATTGCAAAGCAAACAAGGGTTCCGCTTTGAAGTCTCAATTTACTTTTCGGAAACCACCAAGGACTTTCTCATGCTTCTCTGCACCTTTGGTCTCATTTTTCGATACTGGTTCCATCAAGCCCCTCAATCCAACTCCTCTACCCAAAAATCCATCACCCAATTTCAAGCATAACCTCTATTGCACCTACCATCAAATGCCTGGCCATTCCACCAATGCCTGCTTCCGGCTTCGACATGCCATTCAAGATCTCATCGATTGTGACATCATCAAAACCCCACCTCCATCAACAGCCGATATCAACCAAATTCAAAACGCTCAAAGCTTCCAAGCCCGAACTCAACCCCGGAGTTTCTCTGTCTTTGAGGCATCTCTATCTGCAGTAATGGAGAAACTCGTCAAGTCTGGGCACCTCAAACATTTGACCCCAACTTCTCCACCCAAAGTCCTACCGGCCAACTACAACGCCAACCATTTCTGTGCCTTCAACCAAATGTCTGGCCATCTCACTGATAAGTGCTATCGTCTCCGACACGAGATACAAGACCTAATTGACAATGGCACGTTTCGAGTTCCACCAAAGCCCAACGTCACTTCCAACCCCTTGCCTCAACACGGCTCTGACCCTCTGGTTGGTCAAATAACTATCAACTCTACTCAAATCAACCCGAGCTCCAAGCTGACTGTACCCATCTTGTCCGAGCCCGAGGACAGCCTACTGGCTGCTGTTTTTGAGAATGAGACTTCCACTGCCGATATCTGGTTTGACAATGATGAGGGGCTTACAAAGGGGAAGACTGACCGGCTAAGGTCCATTGATCCAGGGAGCACCGAGTAGGTTTGGTCGAAGAAGCTGAGGAAGCCGAAGTGCTATTGCTTGGGCCCGACACCTGCTGAATCCTACCTCTTTTTGTGGAAGCTATGGGTAGCTTTTTAAATTTTGTATTTTCAAAACCGCGTCTAGTTTGCATTGGCGATGTCTAAGTCTAACATGGTCTTTTGCGTCTGTCTAGTCTAGCTTCGAGTCGGAGGTTGTGCCTCTTGGCCCTCCACATCGTAGCTTTTTGTTTCAAGTTTTGAGTCTGCTGTACTTGGCAAATCCTGAGGGTTTTTATGATATGCTTTATCTTGCTTCTAAGTATTTCGCTGGCTTTTATATAAACTGTGTCAATCCTGACGACAAAAGGATAGATTTCGATGGGATCATCCCCAAGGAAATGTGTTCCCTCGCCGAAAGGGAAGACAAAAGGCATGCTCAGCCTATTAAAAGAAGAAGTAGTTTCAATAAACTTGAAAGACAAAGATAACCCCCGAAAGGTTCAATTGGTTCAAAGCTGTTCCTAGAGGAGCATTCTGCCCGGTCAGACAGGCTCGAAGAATTTATTGACGTCTTGGCGTGGTCTCATCAAGTCACACCTCGCGTTGATCTTGAGATACAAAAGTATCAAATCCCTTGCTACCGGGTGTCAATCCAGAAAGCGGAAACACCAAAGGCTCCGGACCTTGCACCATGTTCAAAAGCAACAATAGTGGCGTTCCGCCGAGTTCCAATGAAAAAGTATACAAAGTGGCCTGGAATAAGGTATTTCCAACCGAAGCACTCTTGACCCTGCGTCATCAAAGCCATTTTACCTAGGGCTGCGACCAAAGATCGTCGACCTCGACAGCAGCAATTTCAATACCTTGGTCAACGTGAATCAATTCAAGAGCTACTTTTCCCTGAGAGAAGCTCGTTGGGCTGAAAGCCCTAAGGGTGGGCAGTTCTAAGAAAAAGTTAGAGCAGCCTGCTAGACCAAAAACCTATGAAGGCAGTTTAGGCAAAAATGAATAGGCAATATTCAAAAGCTCGCTAGGTCGAAGACCCGAATGGGCGGTACTAGGCAAAAGTTAGAGTGTAAAATGAGAGGTAAATACCCGAGAGTTAACCCTTGGCCTGAATTACGTTTTGACCTGATTCCCTAGCTTGGGATACGTAGGTAGTTTCTTTGTGAGACTCGGTCACAATCTATCAATTAGATTCATGGTTGACGTTTTGGTACACATCAAAGGTTGGAGAAGATCGAAGGTCAAGCTGCGATGAAGGAATCAGAAGGGGGAAAACCTTTGTCTTTCAATTTTATTGCAAACTATTTCTTCAATTTACAGGCTGAGCATAAAGCCTTAAAAATATTTGAAGTATCAAAAACAGAACGAAATGCTAGAAGCCTAATGGCTCACAGTTTATTCTATGTTCAGCGAAGTCTGGTGTAAGCAACCGCAGCGCGTTAGTTCGAAGTGATGCGCGTTGGTCTCAAACCTGTGTGCGCTTTTTCAATTCCTACAGCAGACAATAGCAGTCTGCTACTGCCCTCGAATGTCGTATCATGGGCTTTTGCCAAGTCTTGTCATACCATGCAAGTCATATGGACTTAATGTGACTGCACGGGGGTGTCGGTTTCAGTCCGGGCCTATACGAGTCATCATCTGCGTCTTATGTCCGTCTTTGTGGCTTTTTTCCAGTTTTTCAATCAATTGTCATGTCGAGATGTTTTTCTCGATTTTGTTATCTGTATAGGTCTTTGTACCTTTTGCACTTTCGTAAGTGTCAGTTTCACTTGTCTAAGGAATGTTGTGAGTTTTGGCCACTTAATGCCCAAAATTTCATTGTATTCCGCATGTCTAAAGGGTCCGTGTTGTATCCTGGGGCTGTTTCTCCCTTTTTGTTCAAGCTAGACGAGGTTGTACATAGACGCATGTCTGTTTGTCAATTCAACTCGTTCGTCAATGCAAATTGGATATTAGTGGTTAGTTTTTGCATTCTTTTCAACACTTGCAAATTGTAGACACCCTATTTTGGACTTTCCAGAATAGTTTATTTACGGTCTTTTGATTCCCCGATGATGATTATGGTCAAGAACATCCTGAGTTTGCAAGTGTGTTTGAGCTTTGAGCATCCCGAGCCTCATCCCAAAACCTCTTCGAACCCCTTTCAAGCCCTTCAAGTCAGAACCAAATAACCTCAGCAAAACCCTACTGGAGTACGCTGGTGCTGGACTAGCGTGCGCTGGTAGCACAGCCACGTGTCAGTCATCGCCCATTACTGGCGCACGTCACTCAACAAGGGGCGTACGCCAGTAAATGCCGGTCAAATCAACTTTTTTCAGCCGAACGCGCAGGATTTTTGCTGCCACCCCGACGTCAGCCACAGTTTCCCTGATGATTGCTTCGGCCAGGGCCGTCCCCCCCCTCTCTCCTACAACTTCCATCACCTTGTCCCATGCATTAAATGCATGGGAGGCTCTCTCTTGGCCAAAGCCAACCAAACAACCCCTTAGGGACCAACTGATCAGTCTCTCTCCCCTCCATAAATACCCCCTTGCATTCATTTGCAAGGGGTTAACACCATTAAGAAGGCCCAAGCTTTGGTTCTTCTTCCACCTCTTGTTCTTCTTGCTTTTTCTTTCATCCATTGATAGACAAAGCAAGGAGAATAGCATCCATAGTCCATAACACCCCTCTCATCCACAAACAACCTTCAAAGCCTCAAGTTCAAGTTCAAGTTCAAACTCCCTCCAAACTCAAAAGCAAAGGTATACCACCTTTTGTTTCTGTTTTCTGTTCTGACCCCTGAGGGGGGCTAGTAGGGTCAAGGCTGGTAATCTATACCAGTCCTGGCCCTAATGCTGGCAAGGCTTCAAAGCCGTGTAAGGGGATAGGTGGTGCACGCTAGTGGGTTTGAGCCGTACACCAGTCATGGATGTATGGCAAAACTGGCGTGGGGATCACCGATCATCCTTATTTTGTTCTATTTATGCTCTGATCACCCTCCTGCATGCTAAAAACCAGTTTACTGCTTTCTGTCTTTTAGAACTGTGTAGTTATAGTCCTCAATATTTCTTTTATGTTGCTTTGGAATGCCTCTGGGAGCCTTCTGGTCATGTTCCAGAGCCCAGATGATGCAAAGCCAAGCACTGGCTAAGTTGTGTCAACTGGCGCACGGTACCATGTACCTGCGTGCGCTAGTCACACTTTGACCAGTGGTTGGCCCTTGCATGGCAACTAGGCACTGGCCTCTGTTTCTCCTCCCCTCACTGTTTAAGGGGTTTGCTATTTATTTGGTGGCTTTTAAGCCTTTCATCTGTCTGTAACTATATATAGTTGTTGATATATCCTGCGTGGTTTGTCCTGGGTGTGCACTGGTCCATTCCAGAGCCCAGAGGGTTGTTTGCAAGAGCTGTGGGTTTGGGCCTACCGGCGCACGCCAGATCGTGTGTGGCGCACGCAGGTCATGTCTGTATGCAGTGGCTTGGCCAGTGCATACAGGCCCATTCCTGTGTGCACCACATTAAGTCAGTGTGTTCCAGTTTGTCTAAACACTCACAGGAGCTTGTTCTCAATCTATAATACTTGTTCTAAATCAAACGTCAAACATACATCAACATTTTTATCACATTCTTGTACATAACTGCCAAACTTGTTTACAGTTTTAATCCCCATTAGCTATTCCCCCGCCCTAACTGGCTAAAAATGATCAAATGAGAGAGAAATGCAAACGTTTTACAAAATGCCTGAGTAGAGACCGATCTCCGGATTGGGCGAGAGGGGTGCCATAAAACCCTTCCCCTCTCGTAACCTGGGTCCCGAACCTCAGATATCGAAGGTGACGACGGTCCAGTCTACAAGCCTTTTTTAAACTCAAACAACGTAATCCAAGCGTTTTCAAAAACTGGTTTCTTGGGTACTTTCCGCAAAACTCGAGTGGCGACTCTAGACTGCGAAGCGTTTCGCCGCGCTTTCCGCAAGATAAGGCGAACCCGATTTTACGAGCGAAAAGCGTGAGATTTTTGGGGCGTGTGCCCACACAAATGAGAATCAATAAACTGGAAAATGCAATTTTTACATTGCTACCCTAGTATCAGTAATCCGCAAGCAGGGGAATCTCGTAAAGCAGCAAGGGTACGTCAGCCCAGGGCCAAGCAAAGCATCTCTGGGGCACATCCGCCCAAGCATCAAGGAAAGGGCACGCAAGCCCAATGACGTTACTATATCAACTGGGCACGCCAGCCTGTTCAGTGTCTATCCTTTTGGGTGCGCATCTCAGAAGTTACTGACAGTACAGTAATGAGGCTCAGTGGTAGTCCTTAGGCGTCGTTGTCCTCCTAGGAGCCGCCCTTAGCTTGCATCTGCATTTTCAATATATTATACATGTTATCGCATATTGTGTATATTCAATGTTGAAAATCAGGAAGGTAGCCAAAATGGTCGCCATCTCGATTTGTTTGCCAAAGGATGCGATGCAATCTCCTGCGGAACCAATTCAACGACAGCCGGTCCTGTCCAATCTTCGATGGCCTGATCATTCTGCACACTGATTTGCTCGACAGCCGGTCCTGTCAAATTTCTCAACGGCTCGATCATTTATACTGATGATCCTCCCATCCAGACTTCAACGGCTCGATCATTTATACTGATGATCCTTCCATCCTGTCTACAACGGCTCGATCATTTATACTGATGATTCTCCCATCCAGACTTCAACGACTCGATCATTTATACTGATGATCCTTCCATCCTGTCTGCAACGGCTCGATCATTTATACTGATGATCCTCCCATCCAGACTTCAACGGCCTGATCGTTTATACTGATGATCCTCCTGTCAAAATTCCCCAACGGTTTGATCATTCGGCACATTGATCTCCCCGTCCGCCTTCACGACAGCCGATCCTGTCAAAATTACTCAACGGTTTGATCATTCAGCACATTGATCTCCCCGTCCGCATTCAATGACAGCCGGTCCTATCAAATTCCTCAAACGGTTTGATCATTCAGCACATTGATCTTCCCGTCTCCATGAATGGCAGTCGGTCCTGTCAACGATGATTAGTACATCGCCCATACAGTCCACAATGACGATCAGAGTATCGTCCAATGGTCCGTTCATCCGCAACTGATTGTTCCCCAGGAGAGTCCACCTTGGCCTGTCCTGAACAACCACCTTCAATCTAGCCATAAGTGCATCTTCCAGCAGGCTTATTGCTCTGTCTCGGATGGTCTTTGATAAGGAGATTGGCTCTGATTCCCAACAGATGGAATTCAACCTGCCTGACACGACCCACCCGTGTTTGTTGGAATACTTTGTGCCGAAGATAGCTTGATCCCCCGCAACGACGGCCTGTCTCGTCCAAATCTGCAGCGACAGCCTGTCCTGTCCAAATTCGATCAACAAGCAGCGATGCAATCGTCCACTTCTATGTTCATCCCCAGCGACGGTCCGTCCGTCCATTCAACCGATCAGGTTCTGTAAGTATGCTTGTCTACTTTACTATGTTCTGCTCTGGATTGCCTTGAGGGGTGTCTAGAATTCTTTGACGTTACTTGTACCAAGTCAATGGTGCTCCAAATACCGTCAAAGAGGGGCTACTGTAGACACCCCAATTTGGGCTTCCAGATTAGTTTACTTACGGTATTTGATTCCCCGATGATGAAACGGATCAAGAACACCCCGGGAATGTCGAGTGTTTGAGCTTTGAGTGTTTGCAAAGCCCTTGAACCTAACCTAGCCGAAACCACTTCAAAAAGCCAAAAACCCAACTGGAACGCGCGAGGGTTGAGAACCATCGCGCGAGGGTCAAGCTGCCAGGTGTTGGCCAACAGTCAAAGCTTGACCGTTGACCATCGCGCGCCAGGGTGTACCCTCGCGCGACATACTGGCTCCATCGCGCGATGGTCCAAGCTGTCCCCATCACTTTTATCAGCTGGGCAGCTTAAACACTAAGTAACCTTCAGCTAGGCCTCGTGGACTGGCTGAGCTCCTCTCTTTGCATCACCCAACCTTTCCAAAGGATGAAATTTGGCCACCAAGCCAAACCAACCCTTGTTTGGTTGGTCCTTTCTCCTTCATACACCATTCCTTCCCCTCTCGTAACCTGGCTCCCGAACCCAGATATGGTTATGTCGGACTGGTTCCTTCACTTTTTCAAATCAAATAGCGCGGCAGGTGCTTCGAAATACGGTTTCTTGGGTATCAGACCTTCAAACCCGAGTGGCGACTCTATATTTCGAGCGCTTGCCCATCCGCGCTCACGCTCCCTCGATCCGAGGAAAGGAACGGAATCCTTTTCTTAGGGCACGCTGCCCACAGATTAGTAAATAGAGAAATAGGATATAGTTTAACATGGGTTGATCACCATAAAAAGTGATCATGTTGCTAAAAGTAATATACATGCCGAATTGAGAAATTTCTCCAATTTGAAATCAGAGAAAATTGGTAAATATTCGGTATTACACATTTGTGCAAATTGATAAATTTTGTAACGCCCCAAGTAGATTACTGGCATAGTACCTTGATTTTGATCTACCAACCACACCACATGACCCAAAAGCTTAAGCCCAAGGTACTAGTAGTAGCCCACAAGGTTTGTTATACGCCTAAGATCACCCATGTAGACTTCCGATGTGGGACGGGGTATTACAATCTCCCCAACTTTATTCCCTCGCGTCCTCGCGAGGTTGAGCACTAGAGTCACCACAGCTTTACTCGGGTCTTTTCTCTAGCAATCAGAGTCACCACGGCTTTACCCGGGTTTTTTCTTTGGCCTGATCAGCTCACACGGTCATGTACATGAGTTGCTCTGATACTACCTGTAACGCCCAAGCAAACCACTGGTCTAGTACCTTGATTTTGACCACCAGCCACACCACATGGCCCAAAAGCTTAAGCCCAAGGTACTAATAGTTGCCCACAAGGTTTGTTATATGCCCAAGATCATCCATATAGACTTCCGATGTGAGACAGAGTATTACAAATTTACTAGGCATGGAAAAATGAAAAAGTGCGGACTGATAAAATCGTAAAAGTGATAAATATTACTAAATGCAATACACCTACCAATATGAAAATTTTGTTTAGACTAGTAAACATGAGGAATAATAAATTAACGTATGCGGAGATGATATACTTATCACAGCCCGAAAATGGCGTTCTTCAACATTGATGATGTTGTTTAGGAGAAAGGGGGGAGGATGGACTGTCAATGATAGAAATAGTTGATTTGGACAGTCGGCAGCGACCGAAGATTCCGATTGGCATAGCACTAGTAGCTCCAGATTTAGGTGTAAATGAACAACTTTCAAATGCCCCTGAAGCATGCACATTGCCTCACCAAGTCACGCACCCCAATCACCAATTTGCCAAAATCCTAGGATGGAATTGGAAGGGAAATACCAGCAAGTGACCCACTTTGGGAGTAATGTGTCTTTGAGCTTGTATTTATGCTTATTTGTGGTTTTGCTTGTTTCCTAGTTTTCAGTAGATTTAGCTCTTACCGATTGTTATGATTATTTCATGTAAGTGCGTTAGGCTTCTCTTGCTCTCTTTGCGGTGTTAAGGTCCAACAACAAGACGTGGCTGCCCTTGCTCATGTAATGGGGTGCAAAGTAGGGTCTATGCCTATCAAGTATCTTGGCCTACCTCTAGGTGCTAATTCGCGGAGGATTAAAACATGGGAGCCTATCATTGATAGAACACAACAGAAGCTGAATGTGTGGAGTGGTAGATGCATGTCCACTGGAGGTCGCCTTACCCTTCTCAACTCCAACATGAACACTCTGCCTATCTATTTTATGTCATTATTTAAGATGCCGGTGGCTGTTGCTAAAACGTTAGAGAAGATGCAGAGGCGTTTTTTTTTGGGAGACACAGTGGAGAACAAGAAGGTACACTTAGTCAAATGGGAATGGATTTCCAAATGTAAATCAGATCGGGGCTTAGGGGTGAAGAAACTGATGCAACAAAATATGGCACTTTTGGCTAAGTGGTGGTGGAGGTTTAGTAGAGACAAGGAGTCCCTTTAGGTAAGAGTCACTAGAGGAAAATACAACCTAGACCAATGTTTTTTTTTTTTGCTGGCTGCCTTACGCTCCGAGCTCTGGCTCAGTTTCTAACGTTTGGAGAGATATTTGCTCCATTGGGGACATTGATTCGTGTATTGAAAGAACTATTCAGGAGGGATTTCGGGTGCAGGTTAATTCAGGGGTTCAAACTTCCTTTTGGAACCACGTCTGGCTGAGAAATAAATGTCTCAAAGAGGAATATCCATGGCTGTTTTCAGCGTCCGAACAGCAAGGGGAGATAGTCAGTTCTGTGGGGGAGGCTTTGGATAATGGAAGATGGAATTTGAAGTTCAGAAGAAGTTTATTTGACTGGGAGAATATAAAAAAGGAGGAGTTAGAACTAAGGCTACAAAACGTGACTTTGGATCCCTCCAAACCTGATTGTTTACATTGGACTTGGTCAGCAGATAGATGCTTCACAGTGAAATCAGCTTATAAACATGGGGAGGTGCTGAGTTAGTCAAGGAGCTCCGTGTTGGGTTCATTGTGGAGAAATTTAAGTCCTCCAAAGGTGAAATTTTTTACGTGGATGATTGTTCAGGAGCGGGTGGCAACAAGGTCAGTTCTACATAGTCGAAACATTATTACGGACGCCCATGTTTTGGTATGTCCCTTTTGCTCTTTGTACAGTGAAACTCCTCAACATTTATTTCTCCACTGTCGATTTTCATGGGCTGTTTGGTCCTTGATTTTGGATTGGTGGCATGTTAAATGGGTTTGTCCCTCATCGGTAGAGGCCTTGGCAAACTGGTGGCTTGGGAACCAATTCCAAAATTTAGAAAAAGACATCTGGGAAACTGGTATGTATGCAACATTGTGGTCACTATGGCTGGTGCGGAATGATTATGTTTTTAACAATGCCTCTATGAGGGTCTTGGAGGTGGCGGACTTAATCAAAACAAGGGTGGTGATGTGGATGAGAACTAAGCACGACATCAACGTTTACTCGGTGGAGGATTTCAAGGGGTATTTGGACGGGATTCGTAGCCTGAAATTGTAACTTTCATTTGAGGTGTTGTCATCCAACTCTCTGTTGGATGATGTGCTATTTTTATCTTTTTCCTTTTTCCTCGATGTACCCCTTCGAGATTAATAAAAAGTTTTGTTTTGCCGAGAAAAAAAAAGAAAAAAGTGACCCACTTTCTAAACTCAACATAATTAAGGCCTGGTTTGGCTTTATAAGCCATTTTGCCATTTTAAATTTTTTTTCTTTATTAATTTCTTTCTCATTTGTTAGTTTTGTGGCCAATTTTTGTAGATTATTAATTCATCTCAATGAGATGAATCGAAAAGTAAAAAATTGTGATTCAAACTCGATTGTTTTTTGAAAAAGTAAAAAAAAAAAAAAAACTGTCTTTTGAAGATCTTGACTAATATTAAGTTCTTAAAGTTAACCATTGAATAAATCTCCAGAGACCCCATTTTTTTTTATACTAGCGATAATTGTTTTTGACAAATTAAAGAATCGTTACTCGACTAGACTCACTTTGTTATAGCATATTAGCCTAAAGTCCAAATGAAACAACCCCATAGGAGCTTTAGTCCGGCCTAAATTTCTGTGATTTGTAGAGTCCATTACTAAAAATATTTTAGAGTTTAATTAGAGTCCATGAAAAGACAAAATTGCCTTGGGAAAATGATGGCCCAGGGCGTGTTTTGATAATTAATACCACTAAAGACATGCTGAGAACATTTGTTAATGCTGAAAATGTCCTTAGCGGATATTAATTATAAAAACACGTCCTTGACCGTCATTTTCCCAATTGCCTTTAATGAGACAAGGGCTTTGTTTGGCTAACACAAAAAATGTCTTTTTTCATTTAAATTGTCTTAAATGAGACAATGGTCTTGTTTGGCTGACACAAAATATATCTTTTTTCGTGTTTTTCGATCTTGTTGCACATTCATAGGGTACCCTAGGGTTTTAGGTACTTTCATAGGGTTTTAGGGTACACTTTTCTATTATAGGATTTTAGCGGTTTAGACATTTTCATAGGGTACTCTAGGGTTTTAGGCACTTTCATATACATGGTACTTTAAGGTTTTAGACACTTTCATAGAGTACCCTAGGGTTTTAGGCACTTTTAACGCCGGTCAACCATGGGAGGGGCTTTTTGTAAATCCTAGGCATAATGTCCTTTAGACTTTACGGAAAAATATTTATATCCTTATTATAGCAAAAATACTAATAGTATGTTCTCCTACTCAATTTGCCCATTTTTTTATTGTAAGCCACCATCCAATATTGGGCCATTTTAGCACATAAAAACACCTAGACCAAGGCCCATATATAACAAAAAAATGCTCTTCACCACATCTGAAACTCAATCCACCCACAGTTCGGTCTCCTTCGTCAATAACCCCTCTCTCTCTCTCTCTCTCTCCAATGGCAACAATCAACCTCTCATCATCACCTCCTCCTCTCTGTGCTTACCCAAAACCCTAACTGAACCGCACCTTCAAACTACTGTCGTTTCTCACAGTGGGTTGGTCGAAGGAGGTGGTGCATGTGGCTCCATTATGTTGTTGGGTACAGGCTATAGGTGGTAGTGGCTCTCAATTACGGATCAAATCTTTATCCAATTTCAATCAAACTACAGGATTATAGATGTGTATGTGCCCGCTTTTATGTGCTTTTCATGGCCATGCATGATCAAGTGAAAAAGGGTAAGGACGTCCTTTGTACCTTGTGGGAGAAGAAGCCTTGCGTTTCACTATAGAAACTTTTGAGCTTAGGCAATGACCAAAGTGTCACGTCCTTTAACCGAGGGAACACAATGATGTCATCGTTGATTGCTTCTTTCTCCTCCTTCGGGTCCTTTGAGAATATCACCTCCAACTCGTCACAGTTTTCTATTCGGAGGTCTTGCAGATTCTGAGGAAGCATATGGGAGGGAAATACATACAACAATTGGTCACACTTCGCAATACGAATGCGCACAAGTTTGCACAAGGATTCAACTTCTTTTCTGGATTCTGGGAGTGGTTGCTTGTCCTGAATCTCTGTTACCCCAACCATCTCTAAATGTTCTCGGGCAGGGGAAGCAACCTGCAAAGTTGTTTACAACACATTCAATAATGATTGAATAACAATGAGGTCTACTCAAGCTCTAAAATCAATTAAAATGAGGATTCATTCTAGTATGTTATAAATGTTTCTTATAGCAAGTACTAACTCCAACCATGCTCAATATCTTTGACTGAGATTGAATAACAATGAGGTCCAATGAAGCTCTCAAATCCATCTCGGCTTAGAAGCACAAGATTCAAGTCTCAAAATATGGAGAGATGTGCAAGACATATATAGATTAATTCGATCACATTTCAATCTTCTAATATCCAGACACATCATATTTCTTGCAATTTTCAATTTTCCATTTTATTTGATAAACTACTAGAACTCAGGACCCTATTAGTACCACAATTAAATATATTGATCAGCTTGCCTAGAGGCTTGATGACTAATACTTAAATGGTTCTATATGATAAAAAATAAATTGATAGCCAACAAAATTTTATTAGATTTCGATAAAGAGTACATTGAGACGAGACCAAATATAGACCACAGAGATTGAGATAGCGTAAGAGGCCCACAAAAAGAAAGAAAAAATAGAAAAATAATACATTCAATGAAAATTGAATGAGCCTGACGACAAACCGCCCAAAATTGAATGGTTCTATATGATAATTGGTTGCAACTGATCAGTAATCTTTCTTTTCATAACCGTAATCCCTTATCACCCTCTAGTTGCATTTGATAAAAGATTTTCATTCAAATATGTGTCTGAAGTTGTGAACTACGATTAGATTAAATCGAATGAAAAGGATATTTTAACTTCTCTTTTTTTCAGTAAAAAACATAAAATAAATCAAGGTTTCAGCAAACACGACATTTCTAGTTTCTCTAAATCCTTAACTAATATTTATCCAGAGTCAAATAAGGAAATTAAAACCAAAAAATGTTTTAACCACATTGCAATGGTCCGTCAACATCCAAATATGACGAGTGCCGCATTGGATTGTATGAGACTTTGGACATAGTTGGAGAAAACGAACCACTTAATAATACAAGTAATATCAAGGCTCATTTGATCGACGAACATGGTCTCTACAAGGACTGACGCGCTCATGCTATTGATTGGGTCATTTCCTGCCCGTATTTTCCCCAAGTCCTAGTGCAAAATCTAATTGCTATGTAGCAGTGACACGCCTAATTGGCCCCCATAGTCATGTTGGACACGCCGGATATATATACACTAATTTAAGTAACCTTAAGCCAGGGATACTGAGGTATAGCTTATGTGTTTCTTTCATGTCACTAATCATATTTACCCAATTTCAATTTTTGGTTGTTAAATATCATAGAACAATAGCTTATCCAATTTAGTCATAAAATATTGTTTACTAGAGTACTTTTTTTGATAGGCTTGTTTACTAGAGTACTTATGCTAAAGAGAAAAACAAAAGTCGGATAATTTATGATCATGCCTTCTTTTCTTCCCCTTCCAATTCCCCTTCCAAACAGAAAACTGTTAGACAAAAAAATTATCTTACATTGAATTACTTATTTTTACGATTTCTTTCTAATTTCCATAACTGAATCTTAATTTTGACTTTCTTATATACAAGAACAACTATATCAATGAGCACATGACACAGTGCGAAACACACGTGGAAATACACTAGTATCCATAAAAAAAATCTCATGAGCTACATAATAAGATAATTATCAGTGAAAAAATTCAAGTTGAAAGAAAAAAAAATTACTGATATAATATTACTCCCTCCGTCCCTTTTTAAGTGTCCTGCTTCGTAACTCCAACTTATTAAAAAGACATCATCATTATACCTTTCACATCAACTTTTTCCTCCACTTTCTCTACTTACCCATCATCATTACACTTTTACTCACTAACTTTTCAAAATGGAATCTACTTTTAGGGACAAAATAGACAATGCACCAACTTTTACCCACTAACTTTACAAAATGGACACTTATTAAGGGACAGCCCAATATGGAATACTGGACTCAAAAAAAGGGACGGAGGGAGTAGTAAAAATTTCTCATGAGCTATATGATATCGGTCGAAAAAAATACTCATGAGCAATATAAAAAAAGTTTTTCAGAGGTAGGTTTAACAGGGAGAGAAGATGCCGTTGAAAAAAATTAAAGAATATTTTGTAACAACTTCGAAGATTAATGAATTTTTTTTGCCGTTCAAAAAAAAAGGGGGGGGGGGGGGGGGGGGGGGGGGGGGTGTTAAAGACATACGTTTATGAAATTGACAAATATTTGGAGAGTAATTGGTGCCCGTAGAATACCATATGAGCTTTGAGGCTTGAGTTACTAGGGTAAACTTTACCATCAAATTGGAATTGGAGGATCCTCGATCCAATTCTCTGTGGATTGGAGAGGTGCCGGACTCCCATAGAGTAAGCCTATCTTATCTATGAAAAAACATTGAACATATTCAATCATCGCATCACATAATTTCTTAATATTCAAATCTTTTTTTTATGTTATCCAACTAAGCCAGACCATTCCTTTGTAGAACAAACTATATAGGCAATGACTATCTATACACTAGATATTTTCATGCATACTCGGACAAGATCGAAACAATTTGACATGCATGATCAGCATAATATCTAGTCCTCCGTGGATTGAAGAGAAATTTCTAGACGTCATTCCACTTGTAGAGGAAAATGATGGCGGAAAAAAAAAAAAAAAGGACTTGAAAGACGTCATTCCACTTGTAGAGGAAAATGATGGCGGAAGGAGCTCGCGCGATAACATCTGAGAGTAAGGGTACTAGAAGAACAGAGCATACTGAATCATAGAACAAGTACCATTCATTATATTTGTCTGGTGTCCGGGAATGTGTGTGTGTGTGATATTTGATAGTGTGAGAGAGGGGCCTAACTACCAGTGACAATATTACCCTATTCATATGTAAAGCATGGTCTAAGAACCAACAGGAAAAGATTCAAAGTAAGATAGAAGGATAATGATAAATCAAAATATCATAGATTCATTAGACTTAACAATATCAAAGTTCTCAATTTGCTGAAACATACCTCATTTCTATGTCCATCTTCATCTCTTTCTCCCTCAAATTCAGCTATTCCCTTAATGGTTTCACACTCTTTCACTTCTAGCTTTTTTAGATTCTTTAACAATGGATGCATATTGGACGAAAACACTTGCATAAGTTTATTGCAACGTTTGACCTCCAAATCTGTCAATTGGCAGAAAGACTCTTGTTCTTCCAAGACAACAACTGATTGCTTGTCCCAAATCTTTATTATGTTACCCAGCCGATCAATGATCAATCTCTCCAAGACAGGGAAAATAACCTACAAAGTAGTTTGATAAACGAATCATTAGGACTTCTCCATGTAAATTAAGGTTGCTCGCCACGCATTATCAAACAACTGCGCTACACAAGGAATAAGTTAGCTAGTTGTTTGAGATCAAAACCATAACATGCACTGTCCTCCAAATAACAACCTTTCATTTTTTGGAAAATACTAAGGTACTGCCATGTTATGGGTGTGCCCAGATTAAAAAAAGTTATACTTTTAAATGGCGTTCTTCAACATTAATGATGTAGTTAGGAGCATTGGGGGAGGATGGACTATCAACAATAGAAATAACTGATTTGGGCAGTCGGCAACGACCGAAGACTCCGATTGGCATAGCACTAGTAGCTCCAAATTTAGGTGTAATTCCATGGCATTCAATTTTTTTAGTATGCCATCCAAGTAGGACTTATCGCCCATTCCATTTAATAAAAATTTGATACGCAATGAATATCAATCAACGAGATTTTTTAATGCATATTCAGACAAGAACCAACCATTTTAACGTGATCAGTACCGTAACAGATCGCATTTCATGCCTGCTTTTGTAAGGCCTAAGGGGGACTATCTAGTCCTCTGTGGACTGAAGAGAAATCTATTACCACAGAAAATAAAAGTTTACTCAAAAGAAGCCATTTTCTTTTATACGGAAAAAATATTATTAGGAAAAACTTGACAATGGGTACATCAAGTTGGAGGAGAGGAGATGAGGAACTAACCAAAAGTTGGGGGGGGGGGGGGGGGGGGGGGGGGAATGACACCTAGAGGGCTGAAGCCCACTTGAAAAGTAGAAAAACTTGTTTGGGGTTCTTCCAAGCCGGCCCATTTTTGTTAGTGTCTACCCATCCAGGTCCACACTATGTCAAATTCATTCCACATAAACCTTGTTTTAAGTGAGCTACCTAAAATACCCCACATTTATAAAATGCTAGAATCTTCCACCGAAAACCCCACCTTTAATACATATCAAATCTTCCCCCAAAAAATCGTACAAACCAGCCATGGAGAGGAAGCCGACGACAGCACCCCCTCCTCGTCATCTCTGCCTCCTCTATCGTTACCACCGCCGCCTCTCACCGGCGACTTTTGCTGCCGCCGATCTTCTTCGCTCCTCGAGATCGACGAGATTGACTTTTCCGGCGTCCCCTCAAACACCCCGTCGGCCGCGTTCTCTTCCGCCTCCTTGATCTGCCACTCCTCTCGCGTCGGCGGCGTCATCGGCAAGTCTGTCACCATCATCAAACATCTCCATGGAAATCAACTCAACTGAAGGCTATACAGTGGACTGCTATGGACTGTTTCAACTGATAATCAACGTGGAACTTGAACAGTGTACGTCAAGTATTTTCTGTTGTTCCACGTTGTTTGGTTTGATTCTTTCACTTGGTTGCTTTGAACCGATCGAGTTTTTTGGTATGGATCTGTGCTTATTGTTGTTCGCCGAGTTGATTGGGTGCTGAGTCAACTAATCAGTGAGCTCTACTGATTTTTTAAAGGAACGAATGATTTGTGTATTTTTTGTTGAAACGGAATGATTTCTGTAATTTGGTAGAGCAGTGTATGTATTGTTTGAATTTTTTTCCCTTTGATGATGATGAAACGCTAACAGGGAAAAAGGTTTGTTTAGTGATGAAGAGATTAGGAAGAGGAGGGATTTCTTGTTCGCGAATTCTTCGTTTGGGTGTGAATTGTGTTTTTTTCGAACATGAATTTTGGATTTAGTGTGTGAATTGTGTAATTTGGGAGAGTGAATTCTAAATTTTGGGGCGAGAATTGTGTAATTTAGGGGGTGTGAATTCTGAAAAGGGTGTCGCATAGAGAAGAGTTCACACAACCCAAAAAATTCACCCCCCGAGAATTCTCATCAATAATCCACACCCTCAGGAATTCACACAAAAGTATTCACAGTTTCACACCAAGAATTTACTTTTTTTTGTAAAATTATGTGACTAAGGTTACGATTACCGGCTGCAAAGAGGTGTGAATTCTGCAAAAGGGTGTGAATTCAGAGAGTGTGGATTTTAAGTGTGTGAATTCTGAAAATGGCCCCTCAAGGATTCACACCCCCAAGAAGTCACTCCCTCCAAGAATGAAACGAGCGTGAATAGTGCAAAAATGTGTGAATTCTTGCAAAAGAGTGAATTCAAGGGGGTGGGGAGTAGTGAATTCTGAAAATGGGGTGTGAATTCTTGCAAAGAGGTGTGAATTTTGCAAATGGGTGTGAATTCTGTGGGGGTGTGAATTCTTCTAAGAGGTGTGAATTCTTAGGGATGTGAATTCTTGGATGTGTGAATTCTTCTGAGAGGTGTGAATTCTTCTGAGAGGTGTGAATTCTTGAATGTGTGAATTCTTCTGAGAGGTGTGAATTCTTAGGGATGTGAATTCTTGGAGGTGTGAATTCTTCGAGGGTGTGTGAATTCTTCTGAGAGGTGTGAATTCTTGGAGATGTGAATTCTGTGGGGGTGTGAATTCTGTAGGTGCTGAAAAGTGAAAAGGACAAAATAGTAAGAGCATATTTAAAAAGGGCCTAGATGGGATAGCACTTACAAAATGGGGTTTGCATGGAACCCAAACAAAAAAGTAGGACCGGCCAGGAATTTTCCCAAAAACAATCACGGAAGGGGCTCCGATAACATAAGATGGGGCTCCGATAACATAAGACAGTAATTAAAGGTACCAAAAGAAGAGAGAAAAAAATTATTGACAGAAAAAAATTGAATATATATTTTTTTCAGCCAATACCAAAATTAAGCCTATTATAAGGTAGAAACTAGAAATAATGAAAAGCCTATTAAGGGAAGAATATTCACACACAAGTAGGAAAATTCGAACTTCTGACCTCCTATTGAGATGTAAGAGTTCTGGCCAACTAAGATAGCCCCAGTTGGTTAAAAAAAAATTAAATGTATACTACATGCTTTTTCAAATGGTTTCAATCTTCAAATAGGAAGCTAATTTGTGACCATAAGTATCTAAATTAGCTTTGTTTATCTTATATTTTTCACAATTGCAAATTATTGGAATTTATTCTATTCACACTTATTAATTTTAATTCATAACAGTAGATATATGTTTTCCCATGCATAGAACGCGAACAACGCTATCGTGCATCGAATATGGGGTTGAAAAAATTCAACTATCGCTTTTGCCCATTCGATTCATGAGACCAAAAAAATATCAACGTGAATTTTTTTTTGTCTCGTGCATGAACGGGCACAACGCTAGTAATGATAAAGCCAATGTATCTTTCCGTTGAATAAAGGTAGTGCATGGATGGTAGAGTTGCCTTTGGTTGTGCCCGCCTTCCCCAATTTGGTACAGAAGCTTTCTCGCTTTGACAGATCCCACAAACTTATTCCTAAATGAGAATAACAGATCAATCTAAGAACCCCCGGAATCCCCACATACCCCCCCCCCACCCCCCCCCCCCCCCCCCCCCCCCCTTCTTTCTTTCTTTCTTTCCCCTCTTTTTTTCCCCTTCTTCTTTTCCCTCGATGTACACATTGTACGTCGAGTTTATCCTTAATATTATTTTTGTTGTTTAAAAAAAAAAACCTAAGTAAACTAATTAATAGGACAATGATAAAGGCCGATAAAAAAAAAAAAAACATAGGACAATGATAAAGCTTACCTTTTTACTGAAAAGAGGTTGGCCACAGGAAGAAGAGCTTCCCATGATTGTTTCCATCTTCTCCTTTTGGGCATAAAAGCTTATGAGGTTTGGTAGATCTTCCAATTTCAGCTGCTTCAGTTTACTGAACTTCACCTCACTGGTGAGTTCATCTTCATCATTTTGTTTTTCAAATCCAACTATTCCCTCCATGATATTACAGGATCTTACTTCTAGCTCTTTAAGGTGAACAAGTCCTTTTGCGGTGGTTGGGGAGAAGAGATACTTTGACTTACAATTTTCAATAATTAGCATAGTTAAATTATTGAACGACTGTAAACGATGCAGCTCATGACTTTGCATGGATGATTTTGACTCACCAAGAAGATATTCCAAGTCCTCAACACATGATGTAATTTTGAGGTATTTCAAGTCAAGAAATCTATTTCCAACACCTCTGTCATGAAACACCTTCTTCAAACACTCAATCTCACGGAGGACTACCACTTCAGCTTTGTCCACCAAAGGGATAAACTCATTTCTTAACTGAATACCTTCTAGTTTCAACATGCATCTTCCAGAAATTAATTTTTTTGAATAATTGAATATCGAACCCACTGATATCTTAAATCCCTTCAGGTTCACAAATATTAGGTCCTCCTTGGGTAATAGCATGACATATGGTATATAGATGTGTAAAGTGGTTAATTTACCAGTACTCAATGACTGTCTCAGCTCCTCGAGGTTCAAATTTTCTCTATTGCTCGTGTCTTGTTGCTCGTCAGTTGTGTCGCCCCATTTGTCAAAGTTTTCTGGAAAGTACAATTCCTCCAGGCTAGTCAAATTGGATGTGACACCTTGTGGAATCACCTTGAGTTTGTTACAATCTTGGAGGTCTAACACCCGTAGACTAGTCAACTGTCCGATCTCCGATGGCAATGCCTCAATATTAGAACCCCGAAGGCTAAGCACTTCAAGGTTACTCTTCAGGTCCTTAAGTATAGTAATATCTTCCAACTCACATCTATTTAGATATAGCATCCGAAAGTTTGTTAATTTTGCAAGTGATGACGGGAGTCGCCGCATATGCATTCGAGTAAAAGTCAACACTGTAAGTTGCATCATTCCATTGAAAAAATTGTCTGGAACCTCAAGATCAGAAAGTTTGCTATTGTCAACCATTAAAGTTTCCAGTTGTGGATATACTAACCCATCTGGAAGCTGTTTAACATTTTTGAAACTTAATGACATTGCTTTGTACAATGGCCCATTTGTGGGATTCCGTGGCCATTGAAGGGCACCATGATCTACCAGAAATGCTTCTTTCTCACGTGCAATTGAGATTCCAACATCTCTTATGACATCATGAATTTTTACAATAGTTTCATGATCTTCAGTTGACAACAAAGAAGCTGATTTGAGGACATCAACCACTGTACACATGGCAGTTCTTGCTTCATCAAATGTACGAGGGTTTTGAGCAAGCAAACTCCTTGCCATGCAGTGTCTCATCAATTCGTCAATCGGAATCTCAGCATCCTCAGCAAATAAACAGCAGAGCAAGAAACAAGATTGCGCATCCGAGGACCGTAACATATCGTAACTCACCCATAAGGAGGCCCAAACACTTGGGTCAATACCTTCAATTTGTGTGAGCATGTGCTTCTCTAGCTTATCCAAAGCATTCTTCCACGTGTGGTATGGCCTATCTTCTAATGCGGCTCCAAGAGCATTTATGGCGACTGGCAATCCTTTGCATTTTCTACACACTTCGCGTGCTAGAGAATATATTTCTGGCCTAGACTCGATAGCATTTCCCACCTTCTTCTTGAATAGGTTCCATCCTTCTCCTTCCGGTAGCTCTGCAACTGGAAAATTTCTATCAACTTTCATTGTGATTCTTAACAAATCTTCCTTTCGAGATGTTAGCACAACTTTACACCCTATATTTCCTTCCATGACAGGAATACCTATTGCCTTCAGGTCCACCTTTTCCCAAATGTCATCCAATATTACTAGATATTTCTCGCCATTCTTGAATTTATTCCACAACTCAATCGCTCTTCCCTTTTCATCCTTGGTGGCATCCAATGCAAAATTCAATTTGTCAGCCAGTTTTTTTTGTATGTCCTTCACATTGTGATCCTTAGAGACAGCTACTAGCGGGACTTGCTTAAAAGTTCCATCATCTAGCATTTTTTTGGCGACCTTCTCGACTAATGTGGTCTTACCGACCCCTCCTAGCCCATACACGCCAATCATTTTAACTTCGGGATCTCTTAACGCACCCATAATATCCTCAAGAATTGGTGTCCGAGAATCCAAGTGAACATAATTCTCGGCGGATGGAAATTCAAGTTCTGGAGGAGGCGGCTTAGGGTGTGAAATTTTATCAAAATGGCTTTCTTGAGCGAGTTTCTTGACATCCACTATCTTCTCTTCTGCTTGTTTGCTCAATCGGTACCTCCACTTGATGTTAGGACATGAGCATGCAAAGCAGTGCATTTGTGCCTCGTCTGTACTTTGCCCCACAAGGT
The DNA here is from genome assembly GCA_020567845.1 of Rhododendron henanense subsp. lingbaoense. Taxonomy (NCBI): domain Eukaryota; kingdom Viridiplantae; phylum Streptophyta; class Magnoliopsida; order Ericales; family Ericaceae; genus Rhododendron; species Rhododendron henanense. The sequence goes on from CM036317.1 coordinate 2,138,701, forward strand.
TCTGAACGTAATTCTTCACTGTGTCCACGTCTGTTTGCCATTTTAAAACATCCTCCTCAATCTCTTCACCGCGATCATGAGCCTCTTTTACTTCTCTTTCGATTATTTTCCTACGAACTTCAAGTGTTGTCATTTCCCTTTGCAAATTGTCCAAGTTTGTCCTGTAATGACAAACGTATTTTCCTGGTTTAGTCACTGCTTTGACGGCTTCATCAAAGACCATACATCCCAAATGCTCAATTATGCCTTGCGGAGTACACATTTTCTGCTAGGGCGTTAGATACTTCCAAAAGTAATGTGTACTTGATGGGATTCAAATTTGAGAGAAGATAAATAAAGCTCTTTTTATCTGCAGTAAAAAGGAAAAAGATTATTAGAGGGAAAAAGAAAAAAAAAAAGCAAGATGAGCAATGACAACCAAAATACTTTCTTTCGATGGCCAAGATAGAGAGAGAGTAAAATATTCCACCTCTAGCTTTTTTTTTTAGTTAATTTTTTTTTTCTTTTGGAGACAACCTTTGCCCAACATTACCTCTGGTGTATTTCACTTCCTCAAATCCAGCCTTAAGTGATCCAGCAAATCATAAGTTGACATAACAGGAGGCTCCTCTTTGCTGATGAAAAAAGAAAAGAAAAAATGAAATTAGATTAATACAACACGTACGTGGTAAATAGATTAGCACCCTAATTGATTTTCATTAGTTTGTTGGTCCAGTTGGTTCACTAAACACCTTAATTCTCTCCTTCTACGATATTATGTACGCATATCCAACCGGAGATCGTATCCTTGAATTGTGCTTGTTTTGTAGTCTTTTGGATGGAAAATACTCCATTGACTGAAACGCCCCTTTTTAAATAAGGGCTGATGAAATTAACCTTTTTTCACAAAATAAAATTAATTTTAAGCTCCACTATCAACCATTTTTCTCGAAATTCAGCGAAAACTCGAAACAAACCAATTAAAGAAAACAGATACATATATGGTATCGCCCCCAATGTTATACATGGGTGGTTCATACACATTTAGAAAATGATGGGATTAACAGTCCTAGGATTAATAGTCCCTGGATTATTTGTCCTGGATTAATTTCATCTCTAATTTTACCCAATCTCATGTTTGATTCGCGTGGGATTAATTATGGGATAAGGAATAATATTTTTTTTTTAAAATTTCAAAAACATTTTTCAAAAAAAGAAACATTTTAAAACAAATAATTTTGTGAAACATTTTTATTACAAAACAATTTGGGAAAAGTTTTTTTTTTTGAACTAATTTTTAAAAAAAAAACAAATTTCTTAAAAAAGTTGAAAATCAATTTTCTGAAAGAAAAAAAAAACTAGTTTTTGAAACTTTTTTTGAAGAAAAAGGTTTTTTGAAAACATTTTTCAAACAAAATAGTTTTTGAAATCATTTTTTGAGAAAAGAAAGTTTTAAAAAACATTTTTCGTATTTTTAAAAAAAATAATAATTTCTGAAAACATTTTTGAAAAACATGAAATTTTTGAAAATAGTTTTTTTTAAAATTTTTTGTAAAATAAGAAAGTTTTGAAAATATATATTTTAAAAAAAAAAAAAATTCAAAACAATTACTGAAATTAATATTTTTTTTAAAAATGTTTTTTAAAAACATTTTCTGAAATTAATATTAAATAAAATAATTCTGAAAATGCTTTTTGAAATAAATCTCAATACCATCGAAATATTTTTGAAAACAATTCCTTATTTGTTAATCCTACGTAATCCCACCTCCCCCCCTAGGATTATTTAGTACCCCCCATATAGGGATAAAATTAATCCTGAGATTAATAATCCCGACGGTCATTTCGGGAACCAAACGTGGGATAACTCAAAATTAGGTACATTTAGTCCTATCCCAGGCAATTAATCCGCGAATCAAACGAGGCCTTACATTATAAAGAAATCAAAAGGAGTTAATCACACCACATGCATGTAAATCCTATCATTATCTCCAGCAAGAAAAAAATCTAGTAAGTAATGTGAATATTTAGAAGGTGTGACGATTGATATTAGTTTATCCTTTGAGAGACAGAGAGAGTATATAGTAAGGAAAAAAATTGATAAATCATACTATTATAGGACTGAATCCTAATCCATGAGTAAGAATAGGATTAACAAACATTATGAAAGCTCCACTTAGGACCATGATTTAATTTATGCTTAAATCTATCAATTTGGCGATCTTTCGTTTTCCACGTACCATACTAATATATTTCTGTAATCAGCTTGTCCTCACTTACCACTCTTAGGTTGAGGCCTTTCGTAGTTTCGTGGGTCCTTCTTAGTCCGACAAAGACGATCAAAACCGTTCAACTTTTAAATTTTGTTGACAATATTAGTCATGCCAAAAATCATGTTCATCAGAGAAAAATATAGTAACACACATTAAAACCAGGGTAGCAATGTGGGTTAAAGTAAAGTTCGATATAAAGGTGTACTCGGTGGAAGACTTTAAGGGATATCTTGATGGCGTGAGGAAGGTCAAAGTGTAATGTTTGTGTCTGAGGATTGGTGTAGTCCAACTTTCTGTGGGACGATCATCAGCTCTCGTACCTTGTTTTGGGTTCTTTACCCTCTTTCGCTCGTAAGCGTTTATGCTTAGCGAGTTTTCCTCTCGATGTACCCCTTTCGAGTTAATAAAATTTTCGTTTTTGCCGAGCAAAAAAAAAAAAAACAAATGAATTCTGTGATTATATCTTTCCATGCCAGATGGACATACTTTTTGGCACAAACAATATTCTTGAAGAAATTTTGGAAAAGAACGATTTCGACTATGTTATAGGCACGGGATGCCGGGCCTCCGAGCCACCCAAGCCTGTTCCAGAACTTTGAATAAGTACTTATTTGAAATTTTAAGCTAAAAAATAATGGGCTTACATATACTTTCGAGAACTCCATGATTGATTAATTATTAATAGAAGTCACCAATGAGAAGGCAAGTAACTCTTCCATCGATATCTTTTAGCATATTGTTGGGATTTGAAAGCCGATATTAATATTTTTTTTTATCAGTTAAAAATTTCATTAACTCGTAACACGAAATACATAAATAATAGGGGCTTGGGTACACTAGCCTGACCACCCAAGACCCTCTTCTCCAAACCATATGCAGAAAACTGATTTAAACCCAACAAACTGAGCCTAGACCAGGATTTTAATGGGCTAATTTCCGATCATTCTATATTGTTGGAAAATCATTCTATATAAATTGTTGGGATGAGTGTGTTTTATGAGCAGTGGGATAATATTGATTACCATTGGCTTCATTTCCGATCCACCCATATGCTTAAGCATTAAAGTAGGAATTCAAAGTTGAAAGAAGAGTGCGGCTAATTTACTCTTTTGGTGTCGATTATAGTGTTAGCTATATAGCTCATTGACACAATTTTTGTTTTTAAGGGGCTAAAATTTTGGACAATTTTCTGTAGGTCTTTACCCTTCGACAATTTTTGTTTTTAATCGGCTAAAATTTTGGAAATGCGGTGGCCATTCATCGCACACTTATTGTGGGCCCCACAAAAAAACAGACAAATATTCATAAATTTTAAAATATTATTTTATGGGGGCCTTGTAAAAAATCAGCACTAACGAATATCGGTAGTTATGTTTTTTGAATTCGTAGGAGTGAAACTGAACAATTTCACTCCTATGAATTCAGAAAAACACATCTACCGATATCCGTTGAAGCTGGTTTATACAGGGCCCCATAAAATATTATTTTAAAATTAAAAAAAAAAACCGTTGAATATTTTCTGTATTTATGTGGGGCTCGAAGTGGGCCCCAAATAGACTTGCAGTGGACGGTCACTGCATTTGCATGCGGTGTACCTAGACTTTCTGGTGGGGTAATATTTATTGGCTAAAATTCAACATATAAATTGGAGGTGGTAATTAATATACCCGTGTGTACATGCAAGCTAACAATACCGAAGTAATTAATAGGCGAATTTAGAATTTGCTTACCCTTGTGGCAAGTTGAAGAGGCACTAGAATTGGTGGAGGTATATATTCTGATATTCTGAATGCCACAATGTCTATTTGATTAGCTGATGCAATTTAAATTTGAGAAGAGAAAGCTCTCTATATCTGCAGTAAAAAGAAAAATATAGTAAACAGAAAAATAACATGAGAACATTGCACAACGCTCCATTAACCAAAAAAGAAAAAGAAAAAAAAGACTACCTTTCAACTTCCCAAAGATAGAAGTAAAATATTTCCCCCTACAGTTTTTTTTTTTTTTGTTTTTTAAATAATATTCTCTTGGCCTATATTACCTCGTATTTTACTTTGTTTATCTCAACCAATAGCAATTCAATATAAGTGGAGCACCACTGTTCTTTTTATGACCAGAAGACAAAAAGAACAATTTTTGGGGTAATTAAGATTTTATACTAGAAAACAACACCGTTACAATGGGGACTAGAGGAGAACACCCCTAAATTACAATCTCAAAGAGACCAAAACAAAAAAGTAAAATCTCAACAATCTCAAAGCGTCCTTTTTGTTTGGCGGCTGTTTTTTGGTGCAGGTGGCTATTTCGGGTGAATTTGAGGGTTTGGGGTTTGGGCTTGGCTCACTTTTGTTGGTCTCTGGTTAACGTTTTGGGTTTCGGATAGCCTTAGGTTGGTAATTTTTTCTTCGAATGCCCTTGTCCTTTTAATCTTTGTATTTTTCAAAGATTAATAAAATTCTTTTGTTGAGGAAAAAAAAAAAAAAGGGGACACAGCTATAAAGAACAAAGCAAAGCATCAAACACCAAAGAGACTATCCACTACTCCTAGGAAACAAAAGGATTTTATGAGAGATGTCCAGAGAGTTGGTTGGAGGAAAAATCATCGACCACTTGAAGAGAGGGGCCACCAACATCAAAAAAATCCCAAATCAGGATCAGGAGTATTGAATATAAATCTTGATAAATGCGTAAATTAACCCCTCTTTCTTGGTAATTCTATTTTTCCTCAACCAAATTCCACAAATTAACCCATCGTATATATCTGCATATGCATGTAAAATAAAACGTGGCTATCTAATTAATTTTTTTTTTGTTTATATGTATGTTTTGCCTAGTATGAATAGAAAATTACTATTTTTTTTGTTGTTGTTGAAATAATGCTCCTAGCTCCATTGTGCGGGACTGGGACCTGACTTAGCGTGTCGTCCAACTAAGTGACGTCCTTCGCTCATGGCTGCGAGGACTAACTGACTCAGTCGGAGATTTCTCATGCCAAGAGCATGCCGGCGATGCGCTTTGCGAAAATAGATATGTGGTCTTGAAGATTGCATCGGTGCTTCTTGCCTATTGGTTTGAGTTGGGTTCCCGTTGGCCGTGGGGTTCTCTACTGCCAAATCGACGATGGACCCTATGCTGGAACCTCGTGCTAGTCTGCTTTGCCAGTACGCGTCGTAAACCCTGTTAACCTAAGTGCATACTTTTGTAGAGCTGCTCGTGTCTTAGATTTTGGTGTTCTTGGTTCACTCTTGATTATTGGGATGCAATCTTTGCCTTAAAGCGTTTGAAATGTAATGAAATTTACCATTGATAAAAAAAAAGCAACTGTAGACAAGTCAATTTCATTGAGCTGTATATGTGATATCTAACACTATAATCAAGACCAAAAGAGTAAAGTTATAAGGGCAGCATACCTGAATAAATGAATTAGCTAGGCACACTCTTTTGTCAACTTTGAACTCCTACTGTAACGCTTTCAAGAACTCCATGGTTGATTAATCGATATCAACCAATCTTTAGGCATATTGGTGGGATCTGAAATTAAGCCAATAGTAATCACTATTAGCCCACTGCTCATAAAAACACAGTACTCATCCCAACAATATAGAAAGATTTCAATTAGCTATTTTATATATCTAATAACACTATAATCAACACCGAAAGAGTGAAGTTTATGGCATACCTATTTTACCAAACAAATAAAAAAAAAAGTTTATTGCGTACCTGAATTAATTGTAGGAGTGGAGAAGATGAAGATCCAGTAGCCAGACCACAAGAAATAGCAAACTCAGTATTGAGTGTTAAGAGATTGAGTGAGTGCAGATGGATTGACTGAACATGTGGAACCATGAAGTCTTTAATTAAAATTCTACTTTTGGTAAATTCCAACGAGCTTCCCTGAGGATTTTTATAATTAAAGAAATCCTCACTCAAGTTTCAAAAATGAAAACGACCTCCACCAATGATAGAGTTGTTCTATATTAACCACAAAGTTTTCTTTATCCCCAATTTCATTTTCACCCTCACTTGGGAAATAGAATAGAGTGCTGCTACACGTACAGATTTCTAGAAACAAACAACGTGCACAAATGGGATCTGGACCCGTCTCGGGTCCCACAAAAATGATCGGACCACTCATTTTGTTCAAAACTCTAATTTAAGGTCTGTGTAAAAAGTCATTTCATTTGGATATCGTTAAGGGGGTTTACAAACCACCCAAACTTCGCTTCAAAAAATAGGCCTTTTCTGAAGCAAAGTTTGGATGTTTTGTAAACTACCTTAACGATATCCAAATGAACTGATTTTTTATAGAGACCTTAAACGAGACATTTTGAACAAAATGAGTGGTTCCGATCATCTTTGTGAGACTCGAGACGGATGCAAATCCTATTTGTGCACGCTGTCTGTCCTTTGAAATCTATACCGGTAGACTTTCCGAATAGGATATCATCCTAAACATAACTTATTCTTGTTTTTTTAATTAGTGATTTATTTGGTGGTTAGTCTGTCGCAAAGCAGTGGCCGGCCGACAATACTAATGCTGCTGCTTTCATATCAACAGTCCCACACGGAAACCTCCAAACAAGTCCTAGTAGGCATCTAGTAATCCTCAGTTTGACTTGTAGTAGCATCTCATTCTCAATTTTACTACCGTAAGTCTATGGGTACAGCAAATTGGAACAGATTTTGTGCACAGATTTTTCATGGGGCCCACTATAGGTTCCACACAAATGATTCGAACCGATCATTAATGTAAAGCATTTTTTTAAGGGCTCCTGCAAAAATACAGCTCAATCTGATACTTATAAGTGTTCAATCCAATCATCTAATTTTTCATTTAGATTTTAGGATATGAAAAAGTTAGAAGATTGGATCGAACATCTCTAATTATTGGATTAAGCTGAATTTTTGCAAGAGCCCTTGAAAAAATGTTTTACATTTAGTGAACGGCTCGGATCATTTGCGTGGGACCCATGGTGGGCCCCACGAAAAATCTGTGCACAAAATCTGTACCAAACTGTTGTACCCATAGACTTACTGATTTTACTACTCATCCTGTACTCTACTTTTAAATCTTCGATGATGTTTTTGAAATACATTTTTTAACTCGCGCTATCGCTCTCGTTCTTGCTTATACAGGCGCATCATGTGATTTGGATAAGTATCAGAGTCATGAAAAACTCTTTCTTGACATGGATTAAGAGGACAATTTTATCTTCAATATAACACCCCTTGTGGTTACAAACAAGTTAATTAAATCCCCCCCCCCCCCCAATCTCATTTCCGCGTCTTCATTGTTCATCTCCATAGTATGGTCTCTAATTTTCTACCACAAAATGTGTGGACCACATACAAATATGTTTTAGAGAATAATTTGGGGCACCGTAACATGGTGCTCCAGAGGTATGAAATAACTCCATTATTTGCAATTAGTCCGACATCGTTAAGTGTGAGTTCCATGTTCGTCATGTGTGACAAGAGAGTCACTACTGTTATTTTAAAAATTGGAGGGGAAGGTCTTTGTTTTACAAAAATCTCAGGATAGCAGCCCAGGGGCGGAGCTATGTGGGGGTCCGGGGGGCTTCGGACCCTTCGGCCCCAACTCTCCGAGCGTCCGAGTTTAAAATTTTTTATTTTGTATATGCTTGAATTTAAATATTATTGATAAATATTCATGTATAACTACTTATAATATTCATAACTTTGGTTTGATTGGATAAAAAATTGGTTATTTTACATTCTCATTTCTCAATTTCTTTCATAAATAAAAAATAAGCACGTGGCAGTTGAAGTAACGTAAGGGAAAAAAAAATGATTGGTCTACTTTGACTGCATTGGGCTAGAATCGTTTAAGTGTATAAATATAATCTATTGGAAAGTAAAAATCTTATAATATAAGTATATGATCCGATAAAATATATATATCTATTAAGAGGCCCCCGAGTTCAAAGTCCTGGATCCGCCATGTGATAGCCCCATGTAATCTACCCTTTTACTTTTCTCCCACCCCTCCATGCATTTTTTGGATAGAAAATGTCAGTCACCCAGGACAAACTCACTGCCATGCTAAAAACTTGGGGAAGATATGTGATTTTTGAAAAAATTCAGGAGAGGTCTCTGTAATACTTCACCATTTTACTTTTCTCCCAATTCCCCCCCCCCCCCCCGTCTCAGCCGGATTCGGTGGATCTGAGGACCCTACAGTGCACCACTACACTACAAGGGTGTAGTGAGTGCAGCCTTACAGCCGTCTATCTCAGCATTTAATGGTCTAGATTTTAAAAAGAACTCTTTACATGAATAGTCTACTCTTCCTTTGAAAAGGTTTATTTTAAATCCACACCATTAAAAACATTTTTGGACGGTTGTGGTGCTGCACTATACGGTTCCCGGAACCGTCTCATCCCCGCAATTGTAAATCAGAAAATGTTAATAGAACCGTGGATTTAAATCACATTATAGCAGAGGCCGATGAGTTTCATTATTTAGCAAATTCGATACTTTAGAGTTGTAATTCTGTTTCTGGTTCAAATGCCATGACTGCATGCAATCATGTGTGCATTTGTAAATATAATGAGTACCATATATAAATTTTATTTCTTTTATAATTGGTAGTTTTTGAATCACATTACACACATTTCAATTGATCTGTGAGAGATTAATCTCACCATTCACATTTTAACATTTTGTACGTTTACACTAATTAACAATTTGTCAACAACTTCTTTTTCAACAAATTTTCATTCACTTATCGATCTACAATTTATTATAGTTAGTTAAAATAACTTGTCACTTCTCAACAACTTAATTCACTACCGAAAACGGTCAACAACTTGATTGCAACAAATTCTTTCTTAAAACTTTTTTTTCTTTCTCAAAACTTATTCACTACCAGAAACACCTATTTATCTAGAAATTTCTATCTCCTCCTCCATCTCCTCTCCTCGTCTTGATTGTTCATCTCCTTGCGTCAATGGGCACTCTTGGCAGTCTTGCCTAACATGTTCCAAAACCCACTTAAGTATTGAAGGTCGTTCCCAAAAGAATTTCAAAATTGACTTGTGGTTCTGTTGTTTCCCCATTCCAATTCTTCCTTGTGCTCATGCCTAGGATTAAAACTTCTATTGTTTGAATGCACAAGACAGACTCTTATTCTTGCATGCATGCATCCAAATTCATTTAAATCAATCAAACAAATTTGGGCTTGATTGAAGAGAGAGAATATATATATTAAGGAAAAGAGTACAGAGGTGACTGTAACCTTATTAACTCGATATTTGCATATCACATTATGTACATATTTGTATTTGCATGTGCCTACACATGTTTTGGGAATTCGTTCGTTACAATTCCTTGTTTAAATTTTTTTAGGTTTATTTGACTAAAATTCCTATTCTGATCGGTCTAGACTTATTTTCAACGCATTTATATAAATAGGAACCTTGGGGATTCCCAGTTTTCATCTCTTGTAGGTCCATTAAGGAGAGGCTCCTTTGGGTATAATTAAGGAGAGGCTCCTTTGAGTATAATTGTGGAGTTCTTTGTTTTTTTTTTTATTGTTGGGGCTTGATATTAAAGTATTGATCAGTTGTCTCTTCGGTTTGTGGTCCCTTTAGGTTGCACCAGAGACTTGTCCCTGAATATCCTCTCAATGATAACCTGAACAAGACAAACCGGTTAATTGATGCCAAATTTTCTCACTCCTTCATCCAATTGGCGTGGTTCTTGTTTCTCTATGTAGTTCAATGCTATTTGAAGTTAATACTCTTGAGAAATCGTGAAAAACAAGAATAGGGACGAAGTCGCTCTTCGCACGTTGATAGGCGCGTAATATCATGGATATAAGCGCCTAAGTAGGGCATTTTAGTGCGTTAGAGGCGCGATTTATTTCATTTTCCACTTGATATCGTGCTTTGTCTTGGTTTTGTGTTTCTATTATTTTCTCAGGTAATAAGGCGGATTTAGCGCCAAGGTTGGAAAGCGTGGCCTCGAGGCTGGTTCGTACGTTGCCGAGGTGTCAAAGCGGAGGTGTTTGGAAGCTTAATACATGAAAGCCGATTAAGTTAATGTACGTGACTAGAGTTGAGAGAATTGAATCATGGATTGGCCATATTAATTTTGCTCCTACTGTGCACGTAAATGTTGGAGTTGAAATTGCTGAAAGCAAATACAATTTAGATGGCACATGTCTTGGTGGGCCCAAACCCAATTGTTTTTACTCAGCTTGACTAAGAGTTGGACCAAAGAAAAGTGGGCTTCCTAAGCTAATTGTCGGCTGGGAATAAAAAGAGGAAATTAGGGCTTTTACATGGGGTCAATCAGCAACTGATATAAAAAGGACATCACGCATAAACAAGGAAGGGGGCAGCGCCCGAAGCCGAGACTTTTGTTCCGATAGTTTTCTTCCGAATTTTGTTTCTTTCAAGTTATTTGAAGTTTTGTTCAATTATTCACATTCCGGTAACTCGTTTCAATTTCTGTTCTCAATTAAAGTTGTTCGTTGTTATTTATTCAGTTCGTATCTTTTATTTATTTTCTTTATCTCGCATAATAGAAGCATGATTAATTCTAGGGTTTTATTTCTTTTATTTTTAATAATGAGTGAGTAGTTTTTTCTGAGATTTGGTCGCTGGGTAAAGGCGCGCTGCGACCCAATTAGGATTCGTCTCGCAATTTTTCTGTTCATTAATTTAATTAAATAATTTTAGTTGGTGAAAACTACGTTCGTTGGACGAATCCGAGGCATTGCCGGGACTCATGTGAGCGGGAACGGGGGACCAAAACTTGTTCGCCGCTGTGTACGGGACCGGCAACCTTAGGATTAGCATCCTTCGGAGTTTCCAATTCTCCCTAATTTTTTGAGCAAGTTACCTGTTAGTATTAGTTAATTAATCAACTAAAAGACAAGGGGTGGCTACCTAAGAGCCAGTTTAATCAGTAACAACCCGAGTTTTTAGTCAGCACACATCACTGTCTCTGTGGATTCTACTCCGGACTTACCGGATATTCTGCTACGTCGGTCTCCGCCCTACGCTTGGGGCAACCCATTAATTTAGGACTAGGAAATCGTCAAGCACACGTGGAAACGTTTTTGCTTTGTGCTTGAGCGAAACCACATAAATCTTTGCATCCTTGTTTTGATTGCTTGTTGGTTTATTTATTCTCTACTTCGTAATTGTGATTGTCACAACATCCATGATGCGTGCACCCATGTATGAATGTGTAATGTCTGTAAACAGTCCAAAAAAACACAAGTCGAAGTGCAGATAAATAGTCCAAATCAAAACTCATACTCCTGTTTTTCTACCATCTCACACTAGGTTTTAGCTTCTCATCGCAGTCACCACCAGAAGATTTCTTTCTACAAATGTAAAATTAGGAGTAGAATGCATACACAAAATTTCTACCAGTAGACCTGCGGTCAATCATGGTGAACCAAGCAGACGTATCGACGTATCGTTGAAAGGAACAATTAGCTTATACATACAAAAATGTACTTATATACTCACAGGAATCAATAGTTGCATAATTTTGATAAGTACCTCATGTTCACACCAAAAAAAAGAAATTACAAAAAATAAAAGTGAAAATAAAATCTACGGAGAAGTTAGACATGCAAGCAAATATTGGTTGCATACTTGTCGTACTTCTGGCGAAGTATCTAACGAAGATATACTTGAAAGTATTGTTCTCGCGTCCAGCAATCCTCCCGCAATACTTTCCAAAATAGCAGCTTCACTAGCCATTAGCTTTGCACCTGCTACCTTCTCCTGCTCAAGAATGGAAAGCCATTGTACAAAAGCTCGCAATTTATAAACTCAAATAACGAAATACATAACATATTAACTGACGCATGTCGAGTTTCTTAATAAAATTTTGATGTCCCTTTTTATGTGCCAAGGACATATTTGTTTGACAAGGGTATCTGGTAAAGGGATAACTAATCACAAAGGATACGTAATCCCATTCGACTGATATTTGATGGGAACAATAGTAGTGTGTCTCCCAGGGAACAGCTTACTCGATCCACATCTATCTTCTCCTCTTCTTCCCTTTGAGCCAAGTAGAATAATCTCTATTAATTCTTGTAATTGCGTCACTCATCACGTATGGTGAAAAGTTGACTATCAAGACTCGGAACCCAAATTAGCAAGCAGTTCAAGAAGAGAAGAAACACCAATTGAAGTGTAAAGCTTAATTGCTATTCAGGTGCCAATGTTTAAGACGGAATACAACATGACTTGTCTAGATAAATACGCATGATTCATTAAATTTGTGATAAAGTTATATATTTTGTGCACTTTTATTTTATTTTATCTTCTTTCTTTTTTTTTTTGCACTTTTAAGAATTGAAAAATCACCGTGATGCTTCTGCTCTCAAACTACATATATAGTCAGACCACGCCTTATGACGATAACTACATTTGAATAAAGATACAAATTGACCAGCACAAAAAGCCATCTCTTATATTTAAAATTGCCGTTTTTTCATGCTCCTGTGCTCTGTGACTTTAGTTAAACGCGTTTGTTGATAATTGATGAAGTTCCTAATGATGTTATGGGCGAACATACTGACCTTACGAGTTACGAAGTCTGAATTCTTGAATACTACTACAAATTTTCTTTTTTGTGATACTAAAAAAGGGGGACAAATGGTTAATATTTTCGAAGGTAGCTTTGTACCTAGTAATGCAAGCAACCCACGTTTACTATTAATTGATTTATTGAGGTACAAGTGCACGCATGTGAGCATGTGGCCGCCCTTTCAATGCTTTCATTATCTCTTGTTGAAAAGTTGGATGTAAAATACCAAAATATAGATGTAAACTATCAAATGTGATTGAGAGAAATCAAAGTGAGTAGGGTTAAGTGACCTCACTTGTATCTTCATCGCTTGGCCCTGTATGCCCTTAGATCATACTTAGTCTTTTTTTTTTTGGGTGAAATATTTTGGCACTGTAAAATTGACTTAGAAGCCAAAATCTTACATGGTGTTTGGGTGTCTAACTAAAAAGGCAGTCTTCCCAAATACTTTTTATCTTTAGTCAGGAAAAAAATATCCAGTTAATATACTTTAATTTTTTTCAAATTGACTTGAATAGAATAATTAAGAAAGGACAAAATTTTGGATCCAGTGTACAAAATTTCACTTTAAACAATATATTCATAAAATTTGGATTTCATCATTTGGGTAAGTTTTTCAAACAACTTCGACTTTTTAGACAACTGAAACACAGTCTAAAAAAATAATTTTATATTTCAAAGAGGATCGATCAGTGTAAATGTTATTTTTTAATGATATATAATCACATGAAGTATATATGCATATAAGCCCCAAAATCACAAGGGGTTTGATCAGGTGGTTGTGAGAAAACAACTAGTGTTCTCCCATGAGGTCGCAGGTTCCATTCCCACGAAGGCCAAGCATTCCAAACCTTGGGGCCATTGGGGATTATGCCCGGTCGTTACCTTCAGAACCCTGAATTAGTCGAGATGCGCGCAAAATAGCCTTGAAATCCTGTTATTAGAAAAGAGAAGAAGTATATATGCATGTTCATATGTTTAATTGTTCCTTTCAAAAAAAAAAAAATGTTTAATTGCTTTTCTATGTTGGTCAACCATCCCCAGCTTAGTTCACCTATGAGGGCATTGCTTCAATCTTATGGTTAGTCAGTGCAACCGAACTAGTCATTGAAACTCAACTACCCCAACACCACTTATTCAAGAGACATAAATATACAAGTCAGATATAGGGACCACTATTCATAAAATATTTACAGTAGGGTTTGACTTAATTCAACTCGATCCACAGTCTATTCTCATGGGATGATTAATTCGGTAGGGTTGAATTTCGGTAGGATAGATCACCCGTTTTCAATTGAAGAAAGTCACAGACTTTCGTGAATCGAATGTAGCTGGAATCGGTCGATTTACATGAATCGATCCCACAACATAATAAGTATTTCACGAGTATCGATGGAATGGTTTTGAACGCAGATGTCAACTATTTGCATGAAATAAAAAGATATAAGCACACACACAATGCGCACATTTATATGCATGTGAGTATATTTTTTCAACACAATCATGTGCATGTGGTGGATGTGTGTGTGCATTTTGCTCTTGATTTTAGACTAGCTTGCTGCCCCATTTTATAGTTAGAAACATTGATTGGACAGGAGGACACGGTGAATTGTTTGAGATTTGACGGATTTATGTGACAATTAATTTTGTGTGATTTTGCTTTGGTTAAGCTTTAACAAGAAGTAAATTTTTTGTAGAGTAGCATTTAATGAAAACCACCAAAAATCACTCTTTCTTTTATCTCTGTCTTTTTCCTTGACTATTGTTTACTCAAAATTCCGTAAGTTAGTTTTCGGAAATCTTTCAAACAACACCAATTTTTTTTATTATAAGTAAGCTGAATTCATTCTTGAGTCCAAACAACACTCACTTTGATTGCGACATTTTTTCAATCCATTAAAACATATTGGCATCGACATTTAGCAAAATAAATTGTGTGTTTGTATTCGTGTTTTTTTTTTTTTGCTTGGGCTAGTAAGGAGATTCAAAACTTTGTTCAAACCAATCCTTCAATAAAAGTAGTATCTCCCGCCCACATTTATCTGTTCATAGAAGGAAAATATAATTGTTTCATAAACTTTCTAAGAACCCAATTTGTTAATTCTTCTATTTATTTTTTCTAGAACCCAAACAAACAAAAATATCCATGAAAGTTGTATTCACGGAACTTGTGCTCAATGCCTGCAAAGCACCTTAATGTCGATGGGCTTAATTAAAGGGGAAAAACCCGCACGAGTAGCCCAAGCCCAGCTCGAGAATACGAAGGACAAACAAGTTTTCAATGTGAGGTCCAGCTCGAATTGGAAATTATAAAAGCGATTGTAGCACTTAAAACACAAACAAATTTGGAAACTAGAAAATTCTCCATCTTACAGTCCAAATAGAGAAAGCATCATCATCAAATGCATCTTCAACTTATTAAACGGAACAATAAGTTTTGCACTTGGATGCATGAGGCTACTCCAAACACACTCTTGCATGCCTCCCCAGCAAACCGAACACGTACGCCCATAACTTTCAGCACAAACTACTGATGAAAGGGGCAAAAGTAGAACACAACATTAGGTTTCCTGTTGTATATAAGTTGTACCAAATATATTGACAGTAATTATATATCGAAGAAATTATAAGCCATGATATTTATTAGGACATATATAATGAAAGCAGAAAACAGCTTTGTGGGAAGGGAATTTTCATAAACATTAAGACTATAAATTATTGCAACTATTTTATACTACGAATGTAGAGATGGAGAGTTGGAATTGTTCTCGAAACTTCTTAGGCATGTCCTACTACACTGACCATATGAATGGCAAAACCCTAACCCCCTCCCCTTTTCCCTGCGCCGCCTACCCCGTCGCCGGCCAGCCCTTGCTTGCCCAGGCGGCCGTCGCTGGCCAATCCTATCCGTCCGTTTACACCCACCGTTTCCCAACCCATCGACCCTTTCTCTGCGTTTCTCTCCTCTCCGATCTATTCTCTCCTGATCGGAGCCCTCCATTGCCATTCCTGTTTGCTGTAATGCTGTGCGCCGTCATTGATCTGCGCTTCCTCAGCTTGCCGCCATCGTGTTTCTCTGCGGGTTGCTCTCTGACTCCATCGCTGGTTCACTTCCCATTCAAGGTGTCTGGTTTGAGCTTTACTTTTGGCGGTTGGGTTTGCTTCTTTTAGCTGCTCTTTATGTTTGCTGTTCTGCGGGTTGCCGGCTGTTGTGTTGTTTTTTTTTTATCGGCAAAAGATGAAATTTATTAAAAACGGGGAAAGGGAAAAGGGATCCAACAAAAAGTTGGACAATACACCAAAAGGGCAGAGTCCATAACACCCAAAGGTCTACCGGGGTATACAGCAGATAATACAATAAAGTTCCACCCGCACCCAAATAAAACAAAGAAAGCCCAAAACACAAATCCAGCCCAAGCCTGGACCGGCCCATCCAAACCATCCCACAAAACCCTAACTACATCGGCAGCCACCGCCGTACAAATCACTGGAGCCCAGTGATGGGCAACAACCCCGCTGTTGTGTTGTTGTTGATGGGCTGCTGTTTATTAGCCGGGTGTTATGTGGTCTCTCAGTTAAGAGTGCTTCCATTTGTTGAATGTTTGTCCTGTTTCTAGCTGTTTTGGTGCTGGGGTTTTTCTCTGTTTGATTAATCCTTTTTAGGAGACCATGGATAGTGAGAAATCAACCTTTTTCACTCTCTTCATTGACAATTTACCTGAAGATGTGAGACGTATTTGGTTAAGTAAGTTTTTCAACCAATTTGGGGTTGTTAAAGATCTGTATATCCCGGCAAAGCGTAGCAAAGTCACTAATAGGAAATTTGGTTCTGTGCGGTATAATTGCTCTACATCGGCGGAGGTGGCCATATCCAAATCCAATGGAATTTGGATTGAAGGTAGGTCCTAGCTTTTTGTCAAGTTCGCTGCTTATGATGCTCGGGGTAATAAGCCGTTACAGAAAAGGGATGGTCAGATTTCGGATATCGATTCTATAGGTAAGAATATGTCTAGAGGAAAGGTCCCTAGTGTCGTGAATTACTCTTAACAGTTCTCGGGAGACTAGCAAAAGAGTTGTTGCTAGTAAGGATTTTATTTTGGAAGAGAAAGGATCTGGTAAGATGTCTTCTTCTTATGCAGATATTCTAAATTGTAAGGAGTTGATTACTATCAAAGCTAAGGAAGACACCATGGTGGATGGGAAAGATTGGCTTTCGAGAAGCGTCATTGCTAAATTACCATCTCTACGATCAGTGGAGTCTATCAGAGAAACGTTCCACTCTGAAGGTGTTCTTGATATACAGATTAAATCTTTGGGGGGTTACTATGTTGTGCTGACTTTTCCATCTATTGAGGCGATGATGTCTATGATTGAGGGCCCTGAGGTCAACTGGTTGGGTAATTTTTTTTGAAGAGTTTCGTCCTTGGAGTCCTGACTTCACTTTGGAAGCCTCCCGACCGGACGGTTTGGTTGAATTGCTACGGTGTTCCGCTACATGCTACTTTTCTTGTAGTGCCTCTCTCCTTCTTATATTTAAACATTAATTATTACAGATATAGTTTGCAAAATAGATGTCCAAGAAGCAACCTCACAAAAGTTCATAAACATGCGAGAATTGTACGGAAATGGAATCTCATATTGCTTGGGAGTGGAATGGGTGATCACTTAATAACATTTGAGATTTCTCCACTCATTGCCAATTGATTTTGAGATGGATATAAAGTTTCCACAAGGTATCAGAGTGGGGCCCATTCCACTCCACATTTTAAAAATTTACAATCCACACCCCACGATGACAGACTAGCAAAAAGGTTGCACGATGATATGACCCAAAAGTGGTCACACGTGACATACCTCAAAAGCAGTTGCATGTGAGGGGAGATGTTAAGGAAATAGAATCCTACATTGCTTGGGAGTGGAATGGGTGATCACTTAATAACATTTGGGACCTCTCCACTCATTGCCAATTGATTTTGAGATGGATATAAGATTTCCAAAAGAATACCAAGGACGAACAAGTTTCCAATGTGAGGTCTAGCTCCAATTGGAAATTATAAAAGCCATTGTAGCGCTTAAAACACAAACAAATTTGGAAACTAGAAAATTCTCCATCTTACGGTCCAAATAGAGAAAGCATCATCATCAGATGCGTCTTCAACTTATAAAACGGAACAACAAGTTTTGCACTTGGGTGCAGGAAGCTACTCCAACGCACTCTTGCATGCCTCCCCAGCAACCCGAACACGTACGCTTATAACTTCCAGCGCAAACTACTGATGAAAGGGGTAAAAGTGAAACACAACATTAGGTTTCCTGTTGTATATATATTATACTTGTGCAAGATGCATGGAGGTTGTACCAAATATATTGACAGTAATTATATATCGAACAAATTATAAGCCATGGTATTTATTAGGACATAATGAAAGCAGAAAACAACTTTGCGGGAAGGAAAATTTTATAAACATTAAGACTATAAATTGTTGCAACTATTTTATACTACGAATGTAGAGATGGAGAGTTGGAATTGTTCTCGAAACTTTTTAAGCATGTGTTACTGCACTGATCATATAAATAGGTTGTTTGAACTAATTAATTTACTTTTTGGGGAGGACAAGCGGTATTATTTAATCTTTCGCTACTTCTTTTTTAGCTTCTCTTCATAATTTAGTACCTCATATCTTTTGTCATGACGAGAGGAATAACAAAAATATAGAAATTTAGACTCATATAGAAAAAATTCATCTAAGACGGCACTAATTAAATACACAAAAGACAGTATTTTTTGTCATTTTTCGATCATTTTTCTTCTTTAGTGAACTTTTTTCGATTTTGATTCATACTTTTACCTTTTCCGATTACTTCCTTCTAGACAAACGATTAATCCAAAATTTTGACCCAAATCCAATGAAAATTAAGAGAAAATCGAGGTCAGAGGCTGTATCGTTAATATTACTCCCTACGTTCCATATTGAGGTACCACTTTAACTTTTTATTTTATTTTTTATCTTGTTTATATCTTTTAATTTATAATATTTTTATGATTTTTAAATTTTTGTATAGTAAAACTAATTGAGATCTATCAAACAAGATCCATATTGGATATGTTTAGCATTATAGATTGAAAGATATAAAAAATTTCTTAAAATGTTCAGAATAGTAACATGGACACTCAATATGGAACAGAGGGAGTATGATAACTCTTTAATAATAGCAAGTGACATGATCATGTTTGGGCTTAGGTTGTCAGAGAAGAAAGAAAAATAGCAAAATAGTAACCAAACTTTCACCACACATTCATGTGGGGTCTATACACGTGATAAACTCCACAAAAATATATGATTATAAAGTGATCCGAAGTACCCAATGGCGGTACTCTTGCACTATTGTATAATTTTACTGTATATATGTAGCCTTACCATCATCATGATCTTCAACGTAGTTCACCATTATGGTCATTTTCTTTGCCACTTGGCCCACTTGTACCACATTTCTTGTTACGGCCTAGCATTTATATTTATTTAATTAATTATGTTGGCCGTTTATTAATTGGAGTTGTGGTTGGGTCCCAAGTAATTATTTTGTGTGTGCTATAGATATTGTTGACACGATTGTAATATTTGGGGTATGAGATTGATTTTGGGTAAAATAGTGGTACTGGATGATAATTTTATAAATTGTGTTACGTACTATCTAATTCTAATTAACTAATTAGCTATAATATAGGGAGTAGTGGGTAGTTTTACGAAGTTATGAGATATTTTCACGGTGTATGGTTTTATTTGGGCAGAGCAATTGAGATAGGAGGTTGAGAGAACTTAGTGCGGACGAGAGAGAAGCCGTAGTCAAGGTTTCGGCTGATTGGTGATCGATTGGGTAAGCGTTTCTTTTTCCCCTTTATTCTTGTTCTTTTCCCATCCTTTGTAGTTCATGGGTTGGGGTAAAGTTGGACTTTTGGAAGGCATCGAACAATGGGATTACTGAGAGATTAATTAAGTTCCATTCTTTTGGCACCAATTGTTTTTTGTTAATCAGATTGACTTATGGAGCGGTGGAGTTTGGGTATGGGATCAGGAGGTGTGGTGATTGCACGTGGAATTGGAGGCATGAGTTGGGTTTTGTAGTTTTGGTGTTTACTGTAGGGTAGTAATTAGGATTAGGCTAGTTTTATTTTATTATTTTACTCGTAAGTAGGCAGTATCCCGTATTTACGTAGTGTATGTTTGCATAGCTAGTCATTTCGTATTGTTCTTGGTTCAGGTTAGCATCTTTTTGTGGGTTCGAGTTGCACTACTTTTTGGACCCAAGTGAGTGGTTAAGCATGCTATGTACTTTCAAACTTCCCTGCGTCCCTTAAATTGTTGTTTTGGAAAATTTATGATTGAAATAGGAAACACATTGTTATATTTGATTATATTAAATTGGCATGCAGTATCGGTGAAACCATTTGTTGTTCGAATAATCTTTTGGTGAGAACTTTGTGGAATTCGATGGGATCATATTTTGAAAGTTCAGGGAAATTAATCCTCTGTGTGCGGGTGACTCTGGCCATTAGGGAAGAAACCGAATTAGGCCGGTGAACCTAATGCTCAACGGTTGTTATTGACCGGTTCATTTTTAGGGAAAAGTTCCACGAGCTGCCTATTCGTGGTGACTCTAAGTTTCGATATTGGATCCAATTTTTGAGAGATATATTCACTGGCACTTGGTACTATTGATTTTGGTTGTGGTTCCCCATTGTTGGTGGAGGTTGTATTGAGATCACCATTAAGATTTATTGGATGAATTGTTTATTGGATTAATTGATTATTTTATTGTTCAGATGTATACCAAATTTATGTTGACATGGTAAATTATTTTGATCCCTGTTTTAGAACTGTATTTAATAGACATGCTTTGCCATTCACTGAGCTTGTCAGCTGACGGATTTATTCCAACTTCTTTTTAGGCTAGTTTGGGAGTTAGCCAAGGACTCTGGCGGCGTCTTGGGGATTTCTTTTGTTGACCTCCTTAGGGTGTCTCATCATATTTTTATTTTATTAATCGCTTCCGCATTTGAAACATTTGTCAGTTATTGAATTCTTTTTATTATTGGTGGATCACTTGGTATTATTTGGTTCATGGGATGTTTGTGCCCCATGCTTTTGTCTGAACCTTTTTGGTTGATATTGTTTTGAATAAAATTTACTCAGGGATTCAAAACTTTGGCATTTAATTTATTTTCTTTTTAGGCTGCGTGTTCCATGGGTTAGTCTCTTGGTTTACGGCCGGTCACTTACCATTTTGGGGTGTGACATTCCTAATCCAAACAAAGTGGAAAACTAAGAAGCTAAAATAAAATAATCCAAATTTGAAGCATCAGTTGAATAATTAACGATAAATATTCCCAGAAAAGTGTTTATTAAGTACACAAGAACAAGATAGAAATACTGTCCTCCATGGATACCTTTTTCGTAGGAGTCTCTAAATCTTCATCAAGTTCTGCACCATTATGGTCATTTTCTTTGCCACTTGTGCTACCTTTCTAATCCAAAGAAACTAGAAAACTTAGAACTACCTCAAAAAAAAAATAATAATAATAAAAAATTCGAAGCATCAGAGAAACGTTCTATTCTGAGGGTGTCTTTGATGTACAGATTAAGGCTTTGGAGGGTTATTATGTTGTGCTGACTTTTCCAATCTGTAGAGGCGATGATGTCTATGATTGAGGGCCCTGAGGTCAATTGGTTGAGAAACTTCTTTGAGGATTTTCGACCTTGGAGTCCTGACTTCAAGATTGAAGCCTCCCGTACGTACTGTCTGGTTAACTTGCTTTGGTGTTCCTCTGCATGCGTGGAAATTACACTTTTTTCAGCATTGGATGGAGCTGGGGAGAGCTGATTACTCTTGATGATTATACCTCAGACCAAAAGAAAGGCATTCTTAGGATCACAACCAAAAAGTAAAGTGGCCTTCTTGTGGGTAATGGTCAGAAAAATGCAACAGAAACGGATAAATGTGCAGAGATCCAGACATAGTGTGTCCAGAATCGTCTAATATGGATGGGTCACGTGCGTAAGAAAGTTTCGAATGCATATGTGTTCGAATCTGTGCACATTGGTCTATGTCCGTAGCATTGTCCGTTAGAAAAATGAGGTTGAGTAAAAGAAAGAAAGAAAGAAACCTTTTGATCACAATCTCAACCTCCCTTTGGGTTACATATGAACTTTCATTTCTGCCGGTGTTGATTTAAATTGAATAATTCTGATTTTGATATACTCCCTCCGTCCCATTTTCATTGTCCTTTTTTGATGTTCGTGTCAGTTTTCAATTGTTTATATCTTCCAATGTGAATCTCCAAAAATATGCAATATGGATCTTATTTGATAGATTTCAATTTGTTCTATAATACAAAGATGTCAAAATCATGAAAAATATTATAGATTGAAAGATATACGTAATAGATACAAAAGTGACAAAAGGAATAATGGACAATAAAAAGAGTAATATATTCTTTTTGAATTTGTAAGCTGCAGGCGCATTAGGTAAAAAATGATGCATGCATTAGGCACATAATGTAATACCCCAAGATTTGGGAGAAGTGAGTTCTTAGTCCCACATCGGAAGTCTACATGGGTGATCTTGGGCATATAACAAACCTTGTGGGCTACTACTAGTACTTTGTGCTTAAGCTTTTGGGCCATGTGGTGTGGCTTGTGGATTAAAATCAAGGTATTGGGCCAATAGTCTGTTTGGGGCGTTACAGGTGGTATCAAAGCGACCCATGTACACGACCATGTGGGTTATGGCACCAGTGAATGATCCGCACCCAAGATTGTATAATATTGGGGGCTTTTAGCTTATTATTTGTAGCGTTTCGTTCCCATTTATCCCTTTTTATCGCATTTTGCGCGTAAGGTGTGTTTTTAGTGTTTTCAGGTAAAACGTGCTAATAAGGCGGTTTTGAACGCCAAGGAATGCTCCGGATGCAACCAAGTGCTCAAGGCCACGTGCCACCATGTTGTGGTGCCCAAGGAGTCATAAAGAGGTGGTTTGGAGGTTGCTCGGGTCGCCCAAGGGTCAAGGGAATTGAAGGAGAAGTGAGAATTTTACCAAAGCTACTCATCTTCCGACCAGCTGAGGGTAGAATTGTCATAACTTTTTATGTACAAATGATATTGGATCCAAACCACTTGGGTTAGAAAGTAGACTCGACGAGCTTTCCAACGGTCCAAAGAACACCCATTTCCGAGTTCGGGAGTGTCCGGAGCGAGCCCACGAAGTTGCCGCAAAAATCTGTCTGCCAGCCATGAACCGGTACGGGTAAGTCATGAACCGGTTCATGAAGACCAGATTTGTATTTTGGAAGATTTTCAAGGCCATGAACCGGTACGGGTAAAAGTTGTACCGGTTCATGCTGTGCAAAATATGCCCGAATTTGCTACCTTTTCCTCCTTTTTGCTTTTGGGATATTTTCCTTTTTCAGTTGCTTTTAGGATATTTTGAGGGATATTTTGTGAGAGAAAGAGTAACCCTTGTATATTTAGTCCTCTCTCTCTCTCTCTCTCTCTCCCTTAGGGATTATGTTTTTCATTTTTACTTTAAGTCTTTTTAGTTTTTGGTTTTCCTCCATTGGAGCTCAAGCTCTTCTAGCTTAAACCTTTCAAGTTCTCTAGTAAGTATTTCTCGTTTGTTAATTTCTCGTTTATTAAAGTTGTAGCTACGGTTAAGGTTATCAATAAAATCAAGTTTGTTTTCGATTTCGTCGGTTAAATATGTTGTCTCGTTTTTATGCTTTGTCTAGTCTTTTAGCTATGTGTGAGTAGTTGATTGGCTAAGTCTCGGGATAATCTTTCCCGAGAACTTAGGTTGTTACTTGGTTCTCGAGCCATCGGGCTTTAAATCATGGTTTTCCGGAATAGAGCTTAACTTGCATTTTCGGTCTAAATTAGGGGTGTTAACCCCTTGGTAACGAGTTTAGTCAAGCGGTCTTGGCTAATGACTTACCGAGGCCTAGTGGCCTCCTAAATGTTCGATAAATATTAAAAGCAAGATGGTTCGCCTCCGGAAAATCACATCTTTCGTTAAACGTAGTCTTTTCAAGTGAAATCCTCCGGGTGTGAGCACGCGGTCGTGACTCTCGCCTGAGTTATAATCGAGAACCGGTAATGGCCTTTGTCAAGGGTTAGAAGACCCCGAGACTTGCCTTGTTAAGTTTATTGAGCGTTAATCTAGTTTTCATTCTAAGTTTATCCGTTTAAAGCAAAACCAAGTTGGCCGTCTTAAACGCCACAATCCTACCAAAAAAGCCTTCAATCCAAATCAAGCTATAATCGAATTCTCTGTGGGAACGATTCCGGTCTTCCGGTTATTATGCTACTGATGACGTTGCCCTACGCTTCGGGTATCTATCAACCTCTTATTGGAAGGCGAGGTTCGGAAGTAAGCATTTTTGGCGCTGTTGCCGGGGAATTCTTATTATAGCTTATTTGGAGGTTCGACAAACCATTGTAAGTATCCCGCTTTATTTTGTTTTGTGCAATTTATACATAGTCTAGCGGATACCTCTAACCGATCTTTATATCAAATTTGAGGTTTAACGAAGCTAGTTTGCGTATCCTTGCCTTTTCTTTTCTTCTTTTTGTTAATTGCTTCGCATATTGGGAACTCTTTGTATGTTGTGAACTCAAGTTAGCGGATACCTCTAACCGAGCCACCAATTCGACCTGAGGTTTAACGAAGCTAAATTGAGCGTCACTTTCTCTTTGTCTTTATTTTTATTGTCTCTATTCTCTAGCCGTGGTGGTGGCATAACCCCACGAGACTGTTTGTGAACGAGGTGGCGGCATAGCCCCTCTAGTCTGGTAGTTAAGTCTTGTGCAGGTTATATGCGTACCGTATATCGTAGCCCTTATTCCAATCGGCTGCACCGTTCTGCTTCTCCACCAAGGGTTCGTCAAGCATATTCTCCACCGCGTCAATTCTCTCCACCATTAAGGCACATGGCAGAACAACCAGCAGCCCGAACGTTGCGAGATTATTTGACTCCGGAAAGGGGACCGCATGTTTCACCAATTGCTATTCCAAATTGCACCGCTGCCAATGCTTTTGCTTTTAAGCCGGAATATCATCGGGTTATACCGGAATTTCGGGGGCGTGAATTAGAGGATCCGTATTGTCATATTCGGGAATTCGAGACTATCGTGAGCACTTTTGTGACAACTCCGGGGCAATTGGATCAAGCAAGGTTGAAGTTGTTTCCGTTTTCGCTTAAGGATAAGGCCAAGCAGTGGTTCCATTCATTGAAGCCACAGTCGTTGCGTACTTGGAGGGAAGTCCAGGATGTGTTTACTCAGAAGTATTTTCCGGTCAGCCGAACCAAACTCCTTATGGATCAAATTGCGAATTTCAAACAAAAGGATGGGGAAATCTTTTACAAGTATTGGGAACGTTACAAGGATTTGCTAGCTGCCGTACCACACCATAACTATCCAATGTACTTGGTAATCAACTACTTCTATATCGGGTGCATGTAGACACCTCCCAAGCGGGGCATCGCCATACAGATTGATCACATTGTGTTTGCTCGATTGGTTGCTCATTTCATAAACCAAGATCATGGACATTCCCATGGCTAGGAACATCACCACATGATAACGGTTATCATCAAATAGAGTCGCCACCCAGTTTATTAAAACTGGGAAAATAGATAGAGATTCTGGATTCGGGAGCCAAAAGTACAGTAAGGGGAAGGTGTTAGGCACCCCTCTCTGCCCAGTCGTGAGACTGGCCCATAATTGTTCAACATAAGACGTATAGATGCTTTATCTAATCCTAACACATAGTCTGTTTAGTTATTCCTTTAAACAGTAAGCAAAGTGAGCCAGTGCGATAATTGAAACATGCATCAGAAAGCAGGAAACAAACAAAATGTCCCAGGGAGATGGATCTCGCGGCCGGTGAATGGATCTCACGGCCGAGGGATCCTCCTGGTTTGATATACCGGCCGAGGGATCGAAGCCCCGGTCGGTGTTCTTCCTCACACCAGACAGAAAGATTAACGGATAATCAAAATGCTACGATTAGTAAAAAAGGACAGTAAATAAGGCAAACCAGAGGCCGTTGGGCCTCACCACCTTGATCCCTCAGTTGCTTGATTGCTTCGGATTGGGCGTGATTGACTGATTGCTTGATCGAGAACCCTAGAGTTAGGGTTTGAACTTCGGGGTTTGATCGCCGGATTGACGGCTACCTTTGGAAGGTTAGGGCTTTTGAAGTATGGGATTGAGGGAGTATTTGTGCAGAGCTTCGTGGTTTGATTGAGTGTGTGGGTATCTCAATTTCTGTGTGTTAATTCGGAACCCAAAGGCCCCTTTATATAGGCATAGGGATGACTCACTCCAGCCAATCAAATCACGAGATGGCAATTGCAATTGCAATGCATCTCTAACTCTACGTCGTGATCTCCGAACGTAGCCCGAACGCATCGGAAAGGTAGTGTAGTTGGATCAAACCAGACGTCTGACAGAACGTTCGAGAGTCTGGAAAAAGGTTGATCTGGCGGCCGAGCAATGGATGTCGCGGCCGTGGAATGGATATCTCGGCCGAAGGATAGATCTTGCGGCCGAGGGATTGATCTCTCAGGGAGATTTTGCTGGCAACAGGTTGCTCGGGCGAGGGATTGAAGTTATGGCCGTGGGATCGATGTTACGGCCGTCAGATGGATTCTCCTAGGCTTCTGTATTTTCTGTCTGAAAGGCTGTATGGCTCTGAATTGGGTCCTCTAAGCGGTCAAAGTTCTCACCGAAAGTCCTAAGGTCCTCAAGGAAGCAATCAGCAATCACTGTATCCATTTCATCATCGGGATTGTCCCAAGGTGGGACTTGAAATAATCGTTAGGCCAAATTGGGGTGTCTACAGATGCCCCTCTTTGACTGAACTCAGACGGATCGCGAGACATGTTTGAGTAAGAGTCAAAGCTGTAAAAAGCAACTCAATTTGGTCCAACCACTATTCCAAGGGTTTTCGAAAAAGGTTTTGTTATGGTCGGGCCGGGAGGCTGCCTACGTATTCCACAAGGGAAATTCAGACCAACCGTAGTTCGGGCCATAAAGAAAAGTAAAAAGTTTGGAGGGTTAGAGACAGAAGACGTACCTTAGGGCTTAAAAAGCCGTAGTGTGACGTACCTAGACTGAGCCAGGGTTTTGGCGGAAGATAGTTGAAGGAGCGCAGGGCTGCCCAGGGAGTTTTTGCGGAGAGCTTCCTTAGTATTTTGGGGTAGATCAGTACACTGCAGGTGTGTTTGCTTTTCTTGATCATCCTTACTTTGACTGAGAGGGGCTCGGTAGAGTAGCCTATCCTTGCGAATGAGCTGGAAGGAATTGATGTAGTGGGGTGGAATCCAAATCATCTACTGGGGATGAATTGGACGCCGGTTTTTTTGAGATGTGGGGGGCGCAGGGCCAGTAGCTGGAGCACGGAGCTTTGGTGATGAGGAAACCGAGGCACGGAGCCGGTTGTAGTCATGAGGCGAGAGCCTGAGGAGTGATGGAATCGATAAGACCGAAGCGCGGAGCTGGTGTTGATCATAAGGCGAGAGCCTGAGGTGATTGATAGGACCGAAGCGCGGAGCTGGTATTGATCATAAGGCGAGAGCCTGTGGTGATTGATAGGACCGAAGCGCGGAGCTGGTATTGATCATAAGGCGAGAGCCTGTGGTGATCGAGCTTTGAGCTTGACGTGATGAACCGAAGCGCGGAGCTGGTGTTGATCATAAGGCGAGAGCCTGTGGTGATTGATAGGACCGAAGCGCGGAGCTGGTATTGATCATAAGGCGAGAGCCTGTGGTGATTGATAGGACCGAAGCGCGGAGCTGGTATTGATCATAAGGCGAGAGCCTGTGGTGATTGATAGGACCGAAGCGCGGAGCTGGTGTTGATCATGAGGCGAGAGCCTGTGGTGTCAGAGCTTTGAGCTTGACGTGATGAACCGAAGCGTAGAGCTGGTTACATTCTGATGGTCTGCGCACGGAGCTTTTCCATCATAAGCGTTGGCGTGGAGCCAAAAGATCGAGGCGTTGGGCCGATCAAATAAAACCGAGGCATAGAGCCGGTTGATTGCAGGATTGACCTGTTTCATGAGAGATATGCAAAGTGTATATGTGTGATGCTTGTTTGTTAGATATGAACAGATGTGATGCAGACTCGATGTGAAAAATGTTGATGCAAATGTGCACGGGCCCGTGCGTGTGTGTTTGTTTTAAGCTTAGAGCTTCTATCAAGTTCCGGACTTGAGCATTCAGAGCGTAGAGCTCGAGCATTCGGACGGCAGAATCCGAGCATTCAAAGTACAGGCTTTGAGCGTCCAGTACACAGTGGTTGGGCATCCAAGCGTAGAGCTTGAGCATTCAAGTGTATGACTTGAGCATCCAGTACACAGTGGTTGGGCATCCAAGCGTAGAGCTTGAGCATTCAAAAATGTTAGATTTTTGAGCATTCAGGCGTAGAGCCTGAGAATAGATGTCTTGATTGATGAGGCGGCTTAGAGCCTGTTGCTTGTTTACGGCTTTGAGCCAACTGAGATAATGGGCTTGGAGCCGCTGAGTTGTGATGGCGAGCATAGAGCTGCCGAATGAGTGAATATGGGCGTAGAGCCTGTCGATAATGGGCTTCGAGCCGCTGAGATTGATTGGTTACGGCTTCGAGCCATTTGAAACAGTGGGCTTGGAGCCGCTGAGTTGAATGAATACAGGCATAGAGCCTGTTGTTGTGATAGCGAGCGCAGAGCTACTGAGTCGAGGGCTTGGAGCCACTGAGATGATGGTTATGGCTTCGAGCCAGTTGGGATAGCGGGCTTGGAGCCGCTTTGGTGAGATAACGGGCATAGAGCCTGCTGTGTTGAGGCAATGGGCTTTGAGCCGCTGAGTTGATGGCTTCGAGCCGCTGAGTTGATGGCTTCGAGCCGCTGAGTGGGTGTATACAGAGTTGCTGAGAAGGTTGATACGGGCACGGAGCTGTTTATTTCTTTGGTAGTGGATATGGGCATAGAGCCGCTGGATGTTTTGACTTGTTTTGGTCAGCAGTTTGTGGAGAGAGATCTTCGATGCTTGGGCATGCCCCCAAGGCTGGTTTTGATCATGTTTCATTGGCTTGGGGATGCCCCCAAGGCTACTTGATTGGTTCTGTTGGTCACGGACCCAGAATTCATGATGGCTCGGATTGGTGCACTGAGCATGATCTGATATTGCTGAGGGAATTTGATTAAGGGGCCAGGAGATCGATTTCTCGGCCGCATAATTGATTAGCCGGCCGAGCTATCAATGTATCGGCCGCGTAATCCCTTTATTTCCAGGGGCTTATAAAAGGTCACAGCGTCGACCGTTTCATTTCACTTTTCTTTCTTTTCCTCTTCTCTTCTTCACAGCCGAAGGCTCCTCTTCGTTGCTCCTCACCCCTGTCGACTTCGGACCATGAAGGGTGCACGGCCAGAGATTGCGGAGGGAGGCCGCACTGTTCTTGGTCCTGTCTTGACGCTTGATTAGGGACCCTTGCATGGGTGGCTTGCTTCCGTGACGCGGAACTCCTGGTGTGGCGGTGGTGCGCGATGTGGTGATTTTTCTGGGCTATGTGGTGTCTCTTTTGCACCATAGTTCTCCTCCGGTATACACCGCCCCAGGGGTGTCCTCTTCTTAGTTTCTTTGCAGCAGGCCTCTGGTATTCAGAGCACTAGAGGGTCCGGCATCCTTTCCTGTCCTTTTTTTGTTTCTCTTCCTGCATAGGTTAGTTTGACAGGAAATCGATGTATAGTTTGTTTAGGAAATGTGGGATGATCCACCTTGTGATGTAAAAAGCTTTCGTTATATGAAACAAAAACCTTCTTGCTCTGTTTGTGATTGTATATGCTGTTCTTACGTTTGCTTGCGTGTGATAACCCTTGTTAATCCAACGAAACGAACTGAACCGTGGGAACAGTCTGTAAAATAGCCGTTCTGGCGGCCGATCTAATGATTACACGGCCGAAGCTTCGATCTGGCGGCCGAGGGATCTCTTGGTTTGCCTGGGTTTGACTTGGAGGTCAACCCTATTATCTACGGGCCGATGGATTGATTCCACGGCCGTCTTATCGAAGTGCCGGCCGAGAGACCAACTAAATTTCTGAGGATTAAGAATCCGATTCCGATTCGAACTAAGACTCGACCTAGTCCTATAAGTATGCGTTCTACGAACCCGATAGCATTGTCAGCAGCAATTTCCTTGCACATGGCACAACCAATCCTTGATCAGTGGTTGGATTCCTTTAATGGCCTTGACCGTCTGCACTTTAAGTCCTTTGGCATGGACTTCCTCTTTTCCTTTCGTCACATTCCCGTGAATTTTGCCTTCCTTAGGGCAGCCGCTAGTTTGTGGGACCCTAATTTTCACGTCTTTCGATTTAAGAGGGAGGAATTATGTCCTACCATCGAGGAATTTGCAGCCATCATGGGTCATTCGGATAGAGAGGGTTTCATTGTCCCTAATCCTTTGTCCAACCGTGGTGATCTCCTGAAGGATTTACTCCAAGTTCAGAAACATGAAGTTAAATTCTTCCTAGTGAAAGGGAGGCTGGAGATTCTGCAACTTATCCAGCGTTTTGGTACAGCTGAGGCTCACCGCCAGGTTCCCCTACAGAAGTCGTGCTTTCATGCATTGTGCATTTGTCTCCTTCATTACCACTTGCTTGGCCCTTCCTCTGGTCATGCTAATCCTATATTGCTTAACCTTGCCCAGCAAATTGGAAACCGTGCGGGTTTCGCTGGTTTAGTATTGGCAGAGACCTTGATGGGTCTGGATATGATGAAGGGCAGCCCTACAGCTCAATTCTCAGGCGGTCCTTTACTATTGCAGGTTCGCTCTTTTATTTCTTTTGTTAAGTTTATCTTTTCACTCATCACTCTTTTGTTTTGACTCACATGTTCTCTCAGCTCACAATTTTCCCTTTTTCTCTAGGTATGGTTGTTTGAAAAGCTAAAAGTGTGGGATGCGCCGGAGCGACTTCCTTACAATCCAGACCAGTGCACGGATCGTCACATGGTTAAACAGTTCCCAACTGAGGCTGCTTGGGCAGCGTGGATGAAGACTTGCAGAGGTGATTGGATTCAATGGGTTTGCCCCTGGTATGGTATCGAGAGCATGACCGCGAGTACCATGAACCACTTTGGTGTAGCAGTGATTGGCATTACTCGAGTCGTTTTCTACTTCCCTGCTCGCTTTCAAAGGCAGTTTGGGGCTGAACAAGCCGCAATCTTAGGTGACCCTGAGTACACTGCCTCTAAGATCCATGATGCCAACTTCCGTTGCAATATGCTGCGTCTTTGGCCAAATAGAGTGATGCAGGAGGTTGCTGAGAGCTTTGTTGCCAAGCTATCGGGTTCTTACAAACGCTGGTTGAAGAAAAATCTTTTGGAGGATAGAAGTGCAAAGAGAAGGAAGACCTAGAGATCGTCGCTTTGCTTATGTTTTTCAAAAGATGTTTGTTTGATTCTAGCTTTCATGGATTAAGAATTGTTTAGGTTTGCTTTGTCCTTTCTCTTTGGAAATAATAAAACATTTGGTCGTTTTATTTGAAGATGTTATTGCCGTGATTTGATAGCGAACATGCTTTAGGATAGACCTAGAAAGTTTTGGAAGTGATGATGATAGCAGTGGCCGGATCTCAAATTTAGAGATTGCCTACGTATCCCATGGAGGGAATCAGGCCATAAACGTAGTTCCAACAAAGGGGATTTGTTTTGTTTTTAGTTAGGGTTCACTCGGGTATTTTCCTCTCCTTTTGTGCTCTAAATTTTGTCTAAAACCGCCCTTGCGGGTTTTCGGTCTAGCGAGCGTTTTATTTATGCCTTAGTTTTTGCCTAAGCCGCCCTCGCGGGTTTTCGACCTAGCAGGCTGCTCTAATTTTTGCTTGGATCCGCCCACCCTTGTGGTTTTCGGTCCAACGAGCATCTCTCAGGGGTAATACTTCCTCAACTTGTCAATGTTGACTGGCGTTGCAAATTCCATTCCATCCAAGTCTGCAATGTATGCTGCTCCTCCAGAAAGTATGCGTTTGATAAGGTAGGGGCCTCCCCAGTTTGGTCTAAATTTGCCCCTTGGGTCTGAGACGTGGCGACGAATTGCTTTGAGCACCATGTCTCCTACCTTGACGTCCCTAGGTTTCACCTTTTTGTTGAATGCTCGTGCAATACGGCGTGCGTTGATACCCTTGTACATGGTATAAAGCCCTCAGTCTCCTTTCGTCTAGTAGTGCCAACTCGTCGTAGCGGTTTTGAACCCAGTCCTCCTCGATCATCTCAGTCTCAGCTAGAACCCTCAGTGAAGGTAATTCCAATTCGATAGGTAAGACAGCTTCCATTCCATAGACCAGAGAGTAGGGAGTGGCCCCAGTTGAAGTCCTTTCAGTTGTTCGGTATCCCCACAGTGCCAGAGGTAACATTTCTGGCCAGTCTGTGTAAGTGTCGGTAGTCTTCCGCAGAATCCTCTTGACATTCTTGTTTGCAGCTTCGACTGCTCCATTAGTTTGAGGTCGGTAAGTAGATGACCGATGATTTCGTATCCCAAATTCGGTGAAAAGCTTCTTTGTCGCCCCCTTGAAGTGCGATCCGTTATCACAAACAAACTCGTGAGGTACACCATATCGATAGATGATATTAGTGCGAATGAATTTGGCCACATGAGTGGCTTTGAGAGTAGCATAAGAGGCTGCCTCTACCCATTTGGTGAAATAGTCGATGGCTACCAGAATGAACTGATGTTTGTATTTCCCTTTTGGATTTATGCTTCCAATAACGTCTATCCCCCAAGTGGAGAATGGCCAAGGGGACGTCATGCTATACAGTTCTGTAGGGGGAATACGCATACGATCAGCGTGAGTTTGGCATTCGTAACATCGGCGGACATAATCAGCGCAGTCGGCTTCCATTGTAGTCCAATAATATCCCTGACGTAGGATCTTCTTTGCCATCGTTGCCCCATTCATGTGTGGCCCACAAATTCCTTCATGTATTTCCTCCATTACCTTGTGGCTGTCCTCCGTTGTGACGCAAAGTTGACTTGGGCCCAAGTGTGCCCTTCGGTACAATGCTCCTCCACAGATTATAAATCGGGCAGCAAACCTCCGCAGAGCCGTTTTGTCCTTTGAGGTGGCCTCGGATGGGTATTCTCCTTTTTCCAGGAATTCCTTCACGTCCTCGTACCATGGCTTGCCATCATCTTCACCTTCCTCGGTAAAGGTACACTCACATGCTGGTTTAACCTTTTGTTCAATCATGAGAGGCCGCATTGTGAACCCCAGGGGTATTTCGACCATAGACGCTAGTGTTGCCAGTGCGTCTGCAAATCTATTACTCACTCGAGGAGTGTGTGTGAAGATAACAGAATCGAACTGTGGAATTAGATTTTCCAGCACAGAGTGATATAGCTTCAGTGTATCCTCCTTAACCTTCCAGTCTCCTCTTGCTTGAGATACCACCAGGTTTGAATCCCCAGTGACTTCTACCCTTTTTGCTCCTAACTCCAGGGCTGCCTCCATTCCAGCAATACAAGCCTCATATTCAGCTTGGTTGTTAGTGACTTCAAACCTTAGCTTATATGACAAAGGGATGTGAGAGTCATTTGGGGAAACTAGCAATACCCCTATGCCATATCCGCATTGGTTTGATGCTCCATCAAAGTAAAGTTGCCAGGTGTCGTCTAAGAGACATAAGATATCCTCGTCGGGGAACATGAAGTCCTCTGCCTCGGCCTCTGTCACAGGGTGATCCGCCAAGAATTCTGCCACAGCTCTTCCTTTTACTGATTTCCTTGTCATGTATTTGAGGTCGAACTCCGCTAGCAGCAATAACCACCTAGCTAGCTTTCCGATAAGTGCTGGCTTTTCGAAAAGATACTTGATTGGGTCTAAGCGAGAGACCAGCACCACCGGATGTGCTAACAGGTAGTGCCTCAGTTTCTTTGTGGCCCATACTAGCCCCCAACAGGTTTTCTCGAGGGGAGTGTACCTTGTCTCGTAATCCATCATTTTCTTGCTGAGGTAGTATATGGCGCACTCTACCTTGGCGTCGTTTTCTTGCGCTAGCATGCATCCCATGGACGTGTCTGTTACTGAGAGATACAGAATCAAAGTCTTCCCAGGGATGGGTGGCGATAATACAGGTGGATTCTGAAGGTATTCCTTGATTGCCTCGAATGCTTGCTGACAGTCTGGGCTCCATTCAAAATCAGTACCTTTCTTCAGTAGCTTGAAAAGAGGTTCACAGGTGGTTGTGAGCTTTGAAATGAACCTGCTGATGAACTGTACCTTCCCTAAGAAGCTCCTTACTTCCTTCTCCGTCCTAGGCGGTGATATCTCCATGATAGCCTGTATCTTGGAAGGATCTACCTCGATTCCTCTTTGAGTGATGAGGAAACCCAACATCTTTCCAGCTGTTACCCCAAAAGTACATTTTTGAGGGTTAAGACGCAGTTTATAATTCCTAATCCTCTCAAAGAACTTTTGGAGTGCTCCATAGTGTCCTTCCCTCTCCTTAGATTTGACTATCATATCGTCGACATACACCTCGACTTCTTTGTGCATCATGTCGTGCAGCAGTGTTGTGGCCATCCTCTGGTAAGTGGCTCCAGCATTCTTCAACCCAAACGGCATTACCCGGTAGCAGTAAGTTCCCCAAGGCGTAGTGAAGGTAGTTTTCTCTCTATCCTCAGGGGACATAAGGATTTGGTTATACCCAGAGAATCCATCCATGAAGGATAGCAATGCATGGCCTGCGGTGTTATCTATTAGCTCGTCTATGTGAGGTAATGGGAAGTCATCTTTCGGACTGGCTTTGTTGAGATCTCGGAAATCTACGCAGACCCTGATTCCTCCAGTTTTCTTCGGTACGGGAACGATGTTTGCTACCCATTGTGGATATTCGGTGACTATGAGAAAACCGGCGTTGATTTGTTTAGTGACTTCTTCTTTTATCTTTAGGACCCAATCAGGGCGCATACGTCTCAGTTTTTGTTTAACTGGTTTTGCATCGGGATGAAGAGGAATTTTATGTTGAACAATTTCAGGGTCTATTCCAGGCATGTCCTCATAAGACCAGGCAAAAACATCTTTGTATTCTTTTAGCAAAAAGATTAGTTTTTTACTTTCTTGAGGGGATAGTGCGGCACCAATTTTAACCATTTTGGGCTCATTTTCAGAGCCTATGTTTGCTGTGATTATCTCCTCAGAAAAAGGTTTAGCGTGCCTTTCCTCTTCTCTCTCGATGAATTCTAGAATTTCTTTTGGAATTTCTTCCTCAAAATTTGGTTTGTCAGAATCCACATAATTGATCATAGGCAAAGTGAAATACTCTAAATCTTCCTTCTCATTGTTAAATTTATCAAAAGACATTTCAGAGTCGAACTCAAAGTAAATGCTATGCTTTGGTACTTTGACCAGGTTTTCCTCACTAGGCTTAGTAGTTTCAAAGGATGAAAAGCTTGACTCGGACTGAGTCGACTCGGAGTCGGAATCGGAATCAGAACTAAGATCAGAATTAGCGCTTTTCATTTTGTATTTTAGAGTGTGTTCCACGGTCCAGTTAAGGTAAGCCCCTTTTTCAGCATCCACAATCAGCTCAGAGCAGTCTTTTTCATCACCAAGGTCGATCACCAATACCTCACTGTCACCTTGATTCGCACTTTCATCGTTGTCACCCTGCAAGTCTTGGAGGGCCATTTGATTTGCTATTGCTGTTATTTCTTCCAATTGAGCTTCAATTTCGGCTTCGTCGCTGTTGTCGACTCGTCGTGTGCCAACAAAGCCCCACCAATTACCAAAGCTGTCTATGATGGGATGGATCACCCTTATTTCATTGTTGGTGACCCCCTCATCAAAGAGCAGGTTTAGTGATATTTCGTCTAGTGGGTCATTGTCGACAGCCTCTTCTTCCTTTGCCTCTTCAGTCTCGAGGTTGTTGACCTCGTCTATTGGCCAATAATCATCGGTAGGTGCATAAGGGTCATAAAAGTAGATTGGAACCCTGCGAAGCCCTTCTTCTTCAATCAGGTCTTCTACATCTTCCTCATAAACTGTTCCAGCGAACATGACATGGTCGTCTTCAATGATAGCCACCATAGGCTTTGGTTGATTTACTGGAGTGATGTATTCAGAGGGGTTGAAATCTTCAACAGCAAAGTGGAGCGGGCCAGACAGCTTGGTGACAACTTGAAAGTGCGAATCAGACGTGAACAATGATGCAGTCATTTTTCCTGAAAAGGTTTTTGCTTTAGTCAGGTTGATTAATCTTACCTACTGTTTATTGGACTTAGAGAGATTCCTAAGGTTTAACCTGCAAAAGAGAAATTTTACAACATACACATGTACAATGGGTGTGAGGAAGAACTTTTGCAAGTAGAATGCAAGTAGGTTCCTAGCCTGTAGGTTTCTGTCTTAGTTTGATAAGTTCTATGGCTTTCTAAAGCATGCAAGGTTTTGGTAGTTTCAGGGTGCTCCGTTGTCAAAGGGCACCAACCCTCTCACCAGCCCATCATAGGTGGTGATTGGGTGATTCCCTTTTTGATATACCACTAGGTACGAGTGACTGTGGAGTTTGCTGGAACCCCCAACATAGCCCGTGTCATGCCGGGATATCAGGTGAACTCAACGGGTTGCCCGCTCGATGCATATGATAAATGAATTATATAAGGCATGTATTAGTCTTATGTTGAACTTTTTGGTTATGGCTCTCAAATCCCCAGCAGAGTCGCCAAAAACTGTAGACACCTCCCAAGCGGGGCATCGCCATACAGATTGATCACATTGTGTTTGCTCGATTGGTTGCTCATTTCATAAACCAAGATCATGGACATTCCCATGGCTAGGAACATCACCACATGATAACGGTTATCATCAAATAGAGTCGCCACCCAGTTTATTAAAACTGGGAAAATAGATAGAGATTCTGGATTCGGGAGCCAAAAGTACAGTAAGGGGAAGGTGTTAGGCACCCCTCTCTGCCCAGTCGTGAGACTGGCCCATAATTGTTCAACATAAGACGTATAGATGCTTTATCTAATCCTAACACATAGTCTGTTTAGTTATTCCTTTAAACAGTAAGCAAAGTGAGCCAGTGCGATAATTGAAACATGCATCAGAAAGCAGGAAACAAACAAAATGTCCCAGGGAGATGGATCTCGCGGCCGGTGAATGGATCTCACGGCCGAGGGATCCTCCTGGTTTGATATACCGGCCGAGGGATCGAAGCCCCGGTCGGTGTTCTTCCTCACACCAGACAGAAAGATTAACGGATAATCAAAATGCTACGATTAGTAAAAAAGGACAGTAAATAAGGCAAACCAGAGGCCGTTGGGCCTCACCACCTTGATCCCTCAGTTGCTTGATTGCTTCGGATTGGGCGTGATTGACTGATTGCTTGATCGAGAACCCTAGAGTTAGGGTTTGAACTTCGGGGTTTGATCGCCGGATTGACGGCTACCTTTGGAAGGTTAGGGCTTTTGAAGTATGGGATTGAGGGAGTATTTGTGCAGAGCTTCGTGGTTTGATTGAGTGTGTGGGTATCTCAATTTCTGTGTGTTAATTCGGAACCCAAAGGCCCCTTTATATAGGCATAGGGATGACTCACTCCAGCCAATCAAATCACGAGATGGCAATTGCAATTGCAATGCATCTCTAACTCTACGTCGTGATCTCCGAACGTAGCCCGAACGCATCGGAAAGGTAGTGTAGTTGGATCAAACCAGACGTCTGACAGAACGTTCGAGAGTCTGGAAAAAGGTTGATCTGGCGGCCGAGCAATGGATGTCGCGGCCGTGGAATGGATATCTCGGCCGAAGGATAGATCTTGCGGCCGAGGGATTGATCTCTCAGGGAGATTTTGCTGGCAACAGGTTGCTCGGGCGAGGGATTGAAGTTATGGCCGTGGGATCGATGTTACGGCCGTCAGATGGATTCTCCTAGGCTTCTGTATTTTCTGTCTGAAAGGCTGTATGGCTCTGAATTGGGTCCTCTAAGCGGTCAAAGTTCTCACCGAAAGTCCTAAGGTCCTCAAGGAAGCAATCAGCAATCACTGTATCCATTTCATCATCGGGATTGTCCCAAGGTGGGACTTGAAATAATCGTTAGGCCAAATTGGGGTGTCTACAGTGCAATCAACAAGCCAAGCAGCTCCTTGATACCATGGGAAACGGAGATTTTCTGGGGAAGGATCCAGAGGCCGCATGGGAATTTTTGGATGCTTTGGCCGAACGAGCTCAAACGTGGGAATTCATCGACCCGGGCGATCAAGCAATGAGAAATCAAGGACCCGGAGGTTCCGGTAAGTTTTTAGTGAGTGAGCATACGATGTTTGAATCTAAGTTGGAGAAATTGTCAAGTAAGTTGGATAAAATGAAATTGGATGCAATTCAAGTAAAACCTGTAAAGGATGTGAAGGAGGTTCGTCAAGTTGAAGAAGTATGTGTTATTTGTGAAACCGTGGGTCATTCGACGGATAATTGCCCTACCATTCCCGCCCTTCGGCTCCATTATAGTCAACTACCTCAGGAAGAAGTGTGTGCAGTAAACCAACGGTGGGATCCATACTCGAACACGTATAATCCGGGGTTGAGGTCTAATCCAGCTTTCCGTTGGAATAATCAGAATGAAGCAGGGTCTTCTACAGCTACACAAGCTCCACCTCCGGCTCCAAATCAAAATTGGCGACAATCTCAGTTCCAGGGTCCACCTCGTTTTCCATCAAGCCAAGGACCGCCAGGGTTTATTCCATCGGGCCAATTCCAAGGTCAGGGTCAGAATCAGTTTCAACCGCAAGCACCACCACCTCGGCGATCATTGGAAGATACCATGAACACTTTTTATCAGATGCAGATTACGACTAATGAGCAAACCACTCAGGCCATGAATGATATGAGGGTTCAGATGGGGAAATTAACAACAGCTATTGGTCTATTGCAACAAGAGAGAGGGAAACTTCCCACTCAACCTTTGCCGAATCCACAAGGACAACATCTGGCTGGTAGCTCTTCGGTGACTTTCCCCGAGCATGCCAAAGCCATTATCTCTTTGCGAAGTGGGAAGACGGTGGATAACACTCAAGTCGAACCACCGGTGATACCATTATTGGTTCCCGTTCCAACACCATCAAAGCCGACGTCGCCAAGTGAGGAATCGCCTAAGCATGCAAGCATCTATCGAGAAGGAGAAAAGAAAGGAAAAGGAAAGTGATATTCCGCCAACCTTTACCGTTCTGGCCCCTTTTCCCAATCGGTTGAGAGCGCCGACCAAGCCTAACCTAAAGTCGGATATCTATGAAGTACTCAAGCAAGTAACGGTCAATCTTCCTTTGCTCGATGCCATTAAGCAGATTCCGTCCTATGCTAAGTTCTTGAAAGACCTTTGTACTCACAAGCGCAAATTGCAAGTTCAAAAGAAGGTTTTCCTAACCGAGCAAGTTAGTTCACTTTTCCAATCGGCCCTTCCACCTAAGTACAATGATCCGGGGTGTCCGACAATTTCCATAACCATCGGTGGGAAAGTTGTTGAGAAGGCACTTCTTGATTTGGGTGCAAGTGTTAACCTTTTACCTTATTCCGTTTATCAACAATTGGGTTTGGGTGAAATGAAGCCTACCAGGGTGACTTTGCAATTGGCAGATCGTAGTATTCGTGTTCCGAAGGGGATGGTTGAAGACGTTCTGGTTCAGGTTGATCAATTCGTTTATCCTGTTGATTTCGTGGTCCTTGATACATGTCCAGTGCCAGCAGCTCAGGCTTCCGTGCCAATTATTCTCGAGCGACCCTTCTTGGCGACATCAGATGCTGTGATTCATTGCCGGGATGGCCGGCTCAATATGAGTTTTGGGAATATGCAGATGCAGGTCAACATGTTCAGTATTGGTACTCAGATGGGAGACGACGACGATGTGTGCGGGGTTAGCATGATCGATTCACTTGTGCAAGACCATGTCGATGAGTTTCTTTTCAAGGATGAGTTGGAGTTAGCACTCACGTCCGCTGAAGCCGACTTTCTTGACGCCCCCGAGGTTGCCTATTTATATTCGTTGTTAGATGAGGGGGATATGTGTGGTATCAATCCGTGGGTCCCTAAGTTTGAGGAGTTGCCACCTATTGACAAGCGAGCCGTTCCGTCGTGGGACGAGCCACCAACACTTGAGCTCAAGCCACTACCGGATAAACTTAAGTATGCCTACCTTGGTGAAGATCAAACGTACCCGGTGGTGATTTCTTCCTCTTTAAGTGAGTCACAAGAATTGGAATTGCTAGCTTTGCTACGGGAGCATTCGAAGGCCATCGGGTGGTCCATCGCCGACATCAAAGGTATCGACCCCTCTCTTTGTTCTCACCGTATTTATATGGAAGAGGATGTCAAACCGTCCCGCCAACCGCAAAGACGTTTAAATCCAATAATGAAGGATGTCGTCCGAGCGGAAGTTCTTAAGTTGTTGGATGTAGGAATTATCTACCCGATAGCGGATTCCAAATGGGTGAGCCCGATTCAAGTGGTGCCTAAGAAATCCGGGGTTACGGTGGTTCGAAACGACAAGGATGAGCTTATCCCGACAAGAGTGCATACCGGTTGGAGGTGTGTATCGATTATCGGAAGTTAAATGCGAGCACTAGGAAGGATCATTTTCCACTCCCCTTTATCGATCAAATTTTGGAAAGGGTCGCCGGTCATGAGTTTTACTGTTTCCTCGACGGGTATTCCGGGTACAATCAAATTGAAGTGGCCTTGGAGGATCAGGAGAAGACCACGTTCACGTGCCCATTTGGAACCTTTGCGTATCGTCGTATGCCGTTCGGGCTTTGCAACGCCCCCGGTACTTTTTCGAGGTGCATTATGGGATTGTTTAGCGACATGGTGGAAAAGATCATGGAAGTATTTATGGATGATTTTTCGGTTTTTGGGGATTCGTTTGGGGCTTGTTTGACCAATTTGGGACTTGTGCTCGCTCGTTGTGAGGAAAAGAATCTCGTGTTGAATTGGGAAAAGTGCCATTTCATGGTGACCGAAGGCATCGTTCTTGGTCATATCGTTTCTTCGAAAGGGATTGAAGTTGATCGGGCGAAGATTGATTTGATTGGCAACCTTCCAACGCCAAAGTGTTTAAAAGATGTGCGGTCTTTTCTAGGGCATGCCGGTTTCTATAGGCGTTTCATTAAAGATTTCAGTTCTATTGCCCGGCCGTTGTGTCACTTGCTTGCGAAAGATGTGCCATTTGAGTGGTCTCCGGCTTGTGAAGCTGCTTTTGCCAAGCTCAAGGCCAGCCTCACCTCTCCACCCATAGTTCGGACGCCAAATTGGGATTTGCCTTTTGAGCTTATGTGCGACGCCAGTGACTACGCCGTCGGGGCCGTTTTGGGTCAACGCCAGGGCAAGGAGCCGTATGTGATTTATTATGCGAGTAAGACGTTGAACGAAGCTCAGATGAATTATTCAACAACCGAAAAGGAATTGTTGGCGGTAGTCTTTGCTCTCGACAAATTTCGATCTTACTTGGTGGGCGCTCCAATCACGGTTTATACCGATCATTCGGCGCTTAAGTACCTTTTTACCAAGCAGGACGCCAAGGCAAGATTGATTCGTTGGATTTTACTATTACAAGAGTTTGATCTTACAATAAAGGACAAGAAGGGGGTTGAAAATGTAGTGGCCGATCACTTGTCTCGTTTGGAATTCGACGATCACACGGCTCATATTCCGATTCGGGATTCCTTTCCCGATGAACAGTTGTTTGGGATCTCTACGGCTCCATGGTATGCGGATATTGTCAACTATTTGGTCACCGGGATGTTACCAGGACACTGGAATGTTCAAGAGCGCCGCCGGTTCTTAGCAGAAGTGAAACGTTTCACCTTCGACGACCCGTATCTTTTCAAGTATTGTGCCGATCAATTGGTTCGACGATGTGTGCCCGATTCCGAACAACAGAATGTCATTAAGTTTTGTCATACTGAAGCTTGTGGAGGTCACTTTTCATTTCGGAAGATCACAGCGAAGATTTTGCAGTGTGGGTTTTACTGGCCGAAGTTGTATAAGGATACGTTTGTCTTTTGCCGGGCTTGTGATCGATGTCAATTGTTGGGATGTGTAACGCAGAGGAATGAGATGCCGCTTTCGCCGATACTGATTATTGAGGTTTTTGACTGTTGGGGTATCGATTTCATGGGGCCTTTCCCTTCGTCTTTCGGGTACCTTTACATCTTGTTGGCAGTTGACTACGTGAGTAAGTGGGTTGAAGCTATTCCTGCTCGTACCAATGATGCCGCGGTTGTAGTTGAATTTTTACGGGAGTATATTTTGGCACGCTTTGGGATGCCAAGGGCTATTATTAGTGATCAAGGCTCTCACTTTTGCAACCGATCATTTGCTGCCTTGATGAAGAAGTATTCCATTGTGCACAAAGTTTCCACGGCATACCACCCTCAAACCAATGGTCAAGCGGAGTTGGCGAACCGGGAAATTAAGAATATCTTGGAGAAGACGGTTAACCCTACCCGCAAGGATTGGTCAACTCGTTTGGTCGATGCTCTGTGGGCTTACCGTACTGCGTACAAGACTATCTTGGGAATGTCTCCGTATCGACTTGTTTATGGAAAAGCTTGCCATTTGCCGGTGGAACTCGAACATAAAGCTTATTGGGCAATCAAGAAGCTCAATTTCAACATGGCTAAAGCCGGTGCTCGCCGCAAGTTGCAATTGACGGAGGTTGAGGAATTGAGGTACAATGCTTACGATTATTCTAGTTCTTATAAATCCAAAATCAAAGCCAAGCATGATAAGAACATTGTGATTAAGAATTTTGTGCCCGGTCAACGGGTGTTGTTGTATAATTCGCGTTTACATCTCCATCCCGGTAAATTGCGGTCCCGTTGGGCCGGTCCTTACGTAATACGAACTGTTTTCCCTCATGGGGCAATTGAAATTGAGAGTATGCAAAATGGGACCACGTTTAAGGTTAACGGCCAGAGGCTTAAACCTTTTCTTGGTAATTTTGAAGTTGGTGAACCTGACGAGGATTTGGCCGATC
This sequence comes from Rhododendron henanense subsp. lingbaoense, assembly GCA_020567845.1. Lineage (NCBI taxonomy): Eukaryota > Viridiplantae > Streptophyta > Magnoliopsida > Ericales > Ericaceae > Rhododendron > Rhododendron henanense. Next base: position 2,181,586 of record CM036317.1, read on the forward strand.
CTGCTTACGCGGATGGCCCGTCAGTTTAGAGTTGTTTTGATTGAATTTGCACGGGGAGCGAAAGCGTAACCGCTGAACTTAACTGTTTGTCGGACCCGGCCCCATGACTTAATAGTATGGGGTACCCTCCATTGACTTGGGTATATGTATCTCCGCACGCCGCTACTAAAATAAGAATCGTGTGCCCAGCTCCGGTTCGAAGGGCAATTCTTTTTAATATCAGTGACATAGGGCTTTCATTAGCTTTTCTGATAGGAGTAATTCACCGTGCACCACTCACGTCTACCAGATTAGCCCCAACGGGGGCGGTATAGATCATAGGTTAGGCCTTGGTAATCCCGTGCTCCATAACCGCACTTGGCTCTATCTTGTGCCTGCCTAGTTACGATCTTAGGGGACGCTGGACTTAATTGTTTGGCGGAGTCCAGCGGTGACTTGGACGCTCCGAGCTCTGATATTAACTCTATGCATGTTTGGATATAATGTTCATATTGTATATATTGTTTATAGTTCTTTTCTTGTTTTCTTTGTTTTCTTTGTTTCGGGATTTTCAATTTGGAGATTTCACCAATGCATCATTGTTTCGGGCTTTTATTAGCCCTTCCTTGTGATAGTTTACCGTTAATGATCCGTGCTCTCCGCGATCGTCCCTATCGGTGGCAACTTAGGTCTGTGGGTGAGTTTTGCTTTTGACCTTTTGTCTCACTTTGTTTCGACCAAGGGAACGCTGGGTTTAATTGCTTGGCGAGGTCAGGCGGTAAATTTTATTGCGGGCGTGATGTAACAAATTCGACGGTCTAGTATAGCCACCCGAGTTTTATCTCTTCGGTGAGACTCAGGAAGAAAAGTATGACTCGTAAGATTGCGTGAAGATCGGGTGGTGTTCTTTGTTGCTTTTCTATATATATTTCTGTTTGTTGGAGCCCGGATAACACGAGCCGGGCGGTTCTAATGTCATTTGCCTGCTGGTAGGTCCTTCGTACAATTCCGCTTCTGCAGGGTTAACACGCTACCACACCAGCCTTGGTGGTTTGGGTCTACCGTTGGAGTGATTGAGGCATTCAGGAGCCCTAAGCATGGGTGCGATTATGTGTCGCGGTTGTTAGTCCGAAAAGCTTTGACTATGGCCCTGTGTGACTAGCTGGTGGCTCCGGCCGAAAGAGTGAGCCTTGGAAGCAGTTCCAATGACGAAGGGAAGCAATGACAAGAAAGCCTCCAACTTGGTCGAGGTATACGGGGGTTGACATTCCCCCGGAGGTACAATCTTTTGTTCTTTCCTCTCAATACTGTTGTCTTCATGCTATGAGGACATAGCATCGTTTAAGTTGGGGGGAGGGATATATATGTTATATATATGTTTATGAGACTTGTCTTATTGGTAAAAAATTTCAAATTTTGTGTGCAATCTTCCCTTGTTAGTAGTGTTTTCGCATCTTAGATACTTTAATTATGCTCAATTGTGTCAATATGGCAAGAGTCGTGTATCCCGTTGAATTCGGTTATGTGTTTGAATCCATGTCATATGCATATACATGAATTTTGATGAATAAGTTGAGCCTAAAAGTCGAGTCAAGTGTTGTGCATCGCTAGAGTTGAGATTCACTTCTTAAGTATCCCATGCTTCTTGCTTTCATTTCCCGCACTTGCGTAAATAATATCTTTTGTTCATACTTGAGTAGTGTATATATCTTTCATGCATCTTGTTGGAGTTGTTGGCGTACTAAGGAAATGATTCAAGGCATTTTTGCTTGATTAAACCACATAAGAGTCACCTCGTCCTTATTTTGAACCATAGTCCGAGTCTCTTCCATTGTTCAAACCTAGGTAACCGGATGTTTGGAGGGTTGTGTGTCTAATGTTTCTCAATGATTCAAGATGGTTTGGGGGTGGTGTGAATGTGATAAAAGTGGTTGGGATGTAAAAAGACGAAAATTGGTATGTGATTCCTTATTTCTCCTCTCCCACTACAAAAGCTAAAGATCCAAATTTTCATCTCCCTCTCCAAAGCCTTCAAATTTGGCTCAAGTCTCTCTCACTACAAATCTCATCTCAAATGACCCTATTCCTCAAGAAAATCAAAGAAATGCTATAAAGAGCAAAAGCATATTCGAAAGAGGGTTGAATACTATGATGAGAGGATTGGTTATACCTCCGGGCTAGCTTACATTCCGGATGAGAAAGAGTTCGATGGAAAGGGAGAGCTCGATGCTCAATACCAAGAGGAGCCGGATGTGGATGACAATTACGTGTGGTGGAGTCGGTGGTAGTAGTTTGTCTTTATTCTTCGTAATTTTGTTTGATGTTTGGCCGTTATGTGGCCATGCCTTGGGTAGTTAGGGTCGGTAGTGGCCAAGGGTAGATGAACCGTGCTAGTATATGGCCACTACATTTTGAAGTCCCTTACTCTTTGTATCCAAGGTCGTTATAAGCTAATAAAGTCCTCCGTTGATCTTTTGTACGCAAATTAACTCCGTTTGATGCATGGTTGATATCTATTATTACTTAAGTTGTGATATTCCTTTGTCGTGCATAGTTGTCAATAATTAGCTTTCCTTTCGTTCTAAGCGCCCTTTTGATAGCATGCATAGCTTTTTGTCTTTGGCTATTGCATTTGCTCGCTAGCGCTTGTCATGGGATGTATCTTGTGTCTCATTGTGTGAAAAGTCGAATAAGAGCGTATCCTTGTGAGTTTTGGAGTCGAAACTCGTTGTGGTGCATACATGCTTGACTACTCTAATATGGCATAGTTTGTTCATCCTAGTTCATGGCATGTTTGTACGGGGATTACACGTGATCGATTTTGAAGGGGTGTTTTGGACTCTTGCCTAGTTGTAGTAGTTGAGCATAACTTTTGTATCTTGAATCTCGAGAAGGTTGCATAACTTATGTTTTGGTTTAGTTTGCTAGGGACTAGCAAAGCTTAAGTTGGGGGGCGTGATCCGCACCCAAGATTGTATAATCTTGGGGGCTTTTAGCTTATTATTTGTAGCGTTTCGTTCCCATTTATCCATTTTTATCGCATTTTGCGCGTAAGGTGTGTTTTTAGTGTTTTCAGGTAAAACGTGCTAATAAGGCGGTTTTGAACGCCAAGGAATGCTCCGGATGCAACCAAGTGCTCAAGGCCACGTGCCACCATGTTGTGGTGCCCAAGGAGTCATAAAGAGGTGGTTTGGAGGTTGCTCGGGTCGCCCAAGGGTCAAGGGAATTGAAGGAGAAGTGAGAATTTTACCAAAGCTACTCATCTTCCGACCAGCTGAGGGTAGAATTGTCATAACTTTTTATGTACAAATGATATTGGATCCAAACCACTTGGGTTAGAAAGTAGACTCGACGAGCTTTCCAACGGTCCAAAGAACACCCATTTCCGAGTTCGGGAGTGTCCGGAGCGAGCCCGCGAAGTTGCCGCAAAAATCTGTCTGCCAGCCATGAACCGGTACGGGTAAGTCATGAACCGGTTCATGAAGACCAGATTTGTATTTTGGAAGATTTTCAAGGCCATGAACCGGTACGGGTAAAAGTTGTACCGGTTCATGCTGTGCAAAATATGCCCGAATTTGCTACCTTTTCCTCCTTTTTGCTTTTGGGATATTTTCCTTTTTTAGTTGCTTTTAGGATATTTTGAGGGATATTTTGTGAGAGAAAGAGTAACCCTTGTATATTTAGTCCTCTCTCTCTCTCTCTCTCTCCCTTAGGGATTATGTTTTTCATTTTTACTTTAAGTCTTTTTAGTTTTTGGTTTTCCTCCATTGGAGCTCAAGCTCTTCTAGCTTAAACCTTTCAAGTTCTCTAGTAAGTATTTCTCGTTTGTTAATTTCTCGTTTATTAAAGTTGTAGCTACGGTTAAGGTTATCAATAAAATCAAGTTTGTTTTCGATTTCGTCGGTTAAATATGTTGTCTCGTTTTTATGCTTTGTCTAGTCTTTTAGCTATGTGTGAGTAGTTGATTGGCTAAGTCTCGGGATAATCTTTCCCGAGAACTTAGGTTGTTACTTGGTTCTCGAGCCATCGGGCTTTAAATCATGGTTTTCCGGAATAGAGCTTAACTTGCATTTTCGGTCTAAATTAGGGGTGTTAACCCCTTGGTAACGAGTTTAGTCAAGCGGTCTTGGCTAATGACTTACCGAGGCCTAGTGGCCTCCTAAATGTTCGATAAATATTAAAAGCAAGATGGTTCGCCTCCGGAAAATCACATCTTTCGTTAAACGTAGTCTTTTCAAGTGAAATCCTCCGGGTGTGAGCACGCGGTCGTGACTCTCGCCTGAGTTATAATCGAGAACCGGTAATGGCCCTTGTCAAGGGTTAGAAGACCCCGAGACTTGCCTTGTTAAGTTTATTGAGCGTTAATCTAGTTTTCATTCTAAGTTTATCCGTTTAAAGCAAAACCAAGTTGGCCGTCTTAAACGCCACAATCCTAACAAAAAAGCCTTCAATCCAAATCAAGCTATAATCGAATTCTCTGTGGGAACGATTCCGGTCTTCCGGTTATTATGCTACTGATGACGTTGCCCTACGCTTCGGGTATCTATCAACCTCTTATTGGAAGGCGAGGTTCGGAAGTAAGCAGTGAACAGACCCGGGGAAGGCCGTGGTGACTTTGGTCTCTAGGGAACAGACCCAGGGGAGGCTGTGGTGACCCTAGTGCTCAACCCCTCGCGAGGGCGCGAGGTCATAAAGGTGGGGAGATTGTAATACCCCATGATTTTGGGAGAAGTGAGTTCTTAGTCCCACATCGGAAGTCTACATTTGTGATCTTGGGCATATAACAAACCTTGTGGGCTACTACTAGTACCTTATGCTTAAGCTTTTGGGCCATGTGGTGTGGCTTATGGATTAAAATCAAGGTATTGGGCCAGTAATCTGCTTGGGGCGTTACAGGGTTGAAAGTGGATTTTTTCTAACCGTAGTACTAATTGTTTGGTTGCGAAAATTTGACAGTAAATAGATAGGCTTTGGCGAGGGTATGATTGCTTGATTGGTATTGGCATGCATTGGGCTATGGCTATACATGTGAGTGCTTGGGCTGGTTTGAGTCTATGGAAAGGGATTGTTACAGTATGTTTGGTGATTAGACAATGAGGTTATGGAGTGCACTGGTGGTAATTTGAAATTTTAATGCATTACGGTATCGCTGACGTGAAATTATGGGGAGGTTAGGAAAGAGAAAATTTAATTGGATAAACTTATGAGATTAGAGTTGTTATTGTGCCGTAGAAGTAAATATGGGAGTATTACCGACTTGATCATTAGTAGTTTTGAGGTTCATAATTTATTTGCTGAGAAAGGTTAAAACTCTTACTTTGGAGGATAATTTAGAGGCGTAGTCTGAAATGACAAGGAAAAATTTATAATTCAGGATTCTGTGGTGTGGCTTGTGGATTAAAATCAAGGTATTGGGCCAGTAGTCTGCTTGGGGCGTTACATATAATGTGTATGTTTTGGAATTGTAAGATTTGAGAATCTCTTACTCCTCACCTTGTTCCATCCTCAATCACATAATACCTGTGCCTGAGTGAGAGGGCGACCGTAAAAACATCTTTCGAAAACATCCCTAACTACAAAAATTCGTAAGCAAAGAATGATATTGAAAATGATCTATTAGGTAAATGTGTGTCATACAGATCCAATTAACTTAGAATTTGCACGAATCACCTATTCAATGTGATATCCCACTTTTTCAGTTAAAAAATATATATAATATTTTTGAAGCAAATAATTAAATCTTTCATTTTTCTTTTCAAACTTCTTGCTAAATATATATATATATATATATATATATATACACACTAATCTTCTAATGAGGACCTAAAATGAGGACTACCCCATTTCTTCCCTTTCCCGATTGAATTTTGATGATCCGGGCCGCTCAATGTGTTCAGAACGTGATTTTAAGGGTATCCGCGAGAAATCGGCAAAAAAAATGACCGGGAAGGGCTTAATTTGAGCAGTTTTTATTTGAACCGTTCGATAAAAAATATATATATGTTGGGCTGCTTATTTTTGGCATCAGTTACACGTATCGCTTAAAATTCTAAGTTGGGTTAAAATTAGGAATTGTTCCCCCACAAGAGACTATTTACCATGGAAGAGAAATGTTGGATTGATTGGGTATTTAGATTAGAAAAGTATCGGTATATACGTGGGCAGTTTACGGAATGAGAATATACAAGAGGTAGGGTTTCATCCTTTCATCATATTAAAAAGAGGGCGTGGCTGCCTTGTGGAGAGAGAGAGAGAGAGAGAGAGAGAGAGAGAGAGAGAGAAAGAGAGAGAGAGGTTTGTGACGAGAAGAGAAGAAAGGTTAGCAATCTTGTTCCTGTATTTTTTTCCCCCTTCTCTCTTACTCCCCCTACCGTATATATGGGTATGTATATTGCACATTTTTGTAGCATCAGTGATGAGTTTTGAAGCCCATGTGAATAGGTATAAATTAAGGGTTTAGATCATATGCTGTTGAGGGGCCGGTGAGTTGCATGTGCGTACATGTGTGGCAATGGGTTAATAGGATTTGTTGGTGGATAGGTTTCTAGTGCAATTAGTTGTAGGTTAAATATTAAATTACTGTATAGTAGTAATGTCACATCCCAAAATGGGAAGTGACCGGCCATGAACCACAAGACTGAAACTCGTAGAACATGCAGCCTAAAAAAAAATTTGAACAGTCAACCACTTTTTTATTAAGAACAACTCCAACCAATTAAGTTCAACAAAAAGTACGGAGCCCAACCATCCCATGAACCAACCAATATCCAGTGATCCAACAATAATGAAGAGGAGTCATTATCTGACAATTGTTTCGAATGCGGAAGCGATTTAATAAAATAAAATTTGAATGAGACACTCTAAGGAGGTCAACAAAAGAAATCCCCGAGATGCTGCCAGAGTCCTTGCCTAACTCCCCAACTTGCCTGAAAGAGAAGTTGGAATAAATCCGTCAGCTGGCAAGCTCAGTGAATAGCAAATATGTATATTAAATAAAGTTGAAAGCGGGGATTAAAATAATTTACCAATAAATCATAATTTGGCATATGAGGTGTCCGGCAGAATAACAAATTAATCAATGAAGCTTTTAACCAATAAATATTCTTGGTGGTGATCACAACATTAACTCCATCAACAATGGGAAACCACAATCAAACAGTACCATGGCCAAAATAAATCTCATCAAAATTGGATCCAATATCGAACTTAGAGTCACCAGGGTTGACAGCCCGTGGTACTTTTCCCTGAGACGATCCGGCGAAAGAAAGCCGTTGAGCATTAGGGTCACCGGCCTAACACGGTCTTTTCCCCAATGGCCAGGGTCACTAACACGAGAAGGAATAATTTCCCTGGACTTCCGAAATAAATGTTCCCATTAATATCCACCAAGTTCTCACCAAAAAGAATATTATCAATTGATCTTTGAAAATCCATCGCATGCCAATTTATTGAACAACTTATAAACAGTTTCGAGTCTCCGAATAACATTCATATAAATTTATGAAGGAAATACTTTTAAGGGACACATGGATCTTTCAAAAATACGTAACATACTTAACTACTCACCTGGGTCCAAAAGTAATGTAATCGAACAACGCAAAACGAGCTTAACCTGAACAAAGAATCATATAGCGATATTATCACTAACTGTATCAAGTATAATATTGTCTATAACAATGAAGGATTGCCTAAAAGAATATTTAACTAATCTAGACTAATCCTAACTTCTACCACCAGTAACCACCAAAAATCCACCCACGAGCTCCAAGAGCAAAACCATGATACCACCTGTTTCTCTTCCAAAAATCAGTTTTGTCCACACCTAAACTATGTATATACCACACGGACGCACAACATTAAATCAAAGCCCAATGTCATTTGATTCCTTCCAAGTGCCAAAACCCATCTGTTCTTTTCCAATACACATAATCCCTATGTTTGCATAAGGTAAAACTAGATTCTGGATGCACCAAATTAAATCACCACTTTACTACACAGGCACGCACGACCCCTCTCTCTCTCTCACACACACACACGATTAAACCTGCCCCCCTATGAATGGTATACTGATCCCAAGTTAATAAACAACCAAGAATTTTACCGAAACTTACCATGTTGGAAGACGAGTACGAAGACTACTCTGACACCCTTATGCGGCCACTGCTCTGTTCAGCCTCTTATCTCCAATGTTAACCCTAATGAATTTGTGATTACCTAACCAAGTGAAACCCTTTTAAACTACCAACTAATAACCACGCACACCCTCAAATATACTCCCTCCGTCCCTTTATTACAGTCCAGTATTCCATTTTGGGCTGTCCCTTAATAAGTGTCCATTTTGTGAAGTTAGTGGATAAAAGTTGGTGAATTGTCTATTTTGTCCCTAAAAGTAGATTCTATTTTGAAAAGTTAGTGAGTAAAAGTGTAATGATGATGGGTAAGTAGGAAAAGTGGAGGAAAAAGTTGATTTGAAAGGTATAATGATGATGTCTTTTTAATAAGTTGGAGTTACGAAGCAGGACATTTAAAAAGGGACGGAGAGAGTAGCTAATTAGTTAATTAGAATTTAGATAAAACGTAATGCAAATTTATAAAATTACCATCCGGTACCACTGTTTTACCCAAAATCAATCTCATACTCCAAAGATTACAATTGTGTCAATATTACCCATAGTGCGCGTAAAATAATTAATTAGGACCCAACCACAACACTCCAACAATAAATGGTAACGTATTTAATTAAATAAATAAAAATGTTAGGCCGTAACATCCTTCCCCCCTTAAAATAAATTTCGTCCTCGAAATTACTTACTAACCTCGTGCATACAAATATGGGTACTTCTCGCGCATCTCCTCATCAAGCTCCCATGTTGTTTCTTCCATGATTGCACCACAATACTTTGACCAATAGAATTGTTTTGTTGCGAAGCACCTTCTCCTTTGTATCCAGTATCTCAACGGATTGCTCATCATAGGTTAAATCATCCCGAACATGAAGTGGTTCATAATCAATCACATGGGCCAGACTATGCACATACCTCCTCAATATTCATACATGAAAAACATTATGAACCCAAGCCAAACTAGGCGGCAACGCCAAACGATAAGCCACCTCACCAATCCTCTCTAAAACCTCAAAAGGCCTAATATAGTGAGAACTCAACTTTTCCTTTTTGCCAAACCGAATAACATCTTTCTATGGGGACACTTTAAGAAACGCCATATCTCCTATTGTAAACTCCAAATCCCTCCAATAACTATTTGAAAAAGAATCTCCGGTAATATGCATGGCAATTTATATCACCCAGTGCTTTCTACCTGCTTTAATTAGCCAAAGCATCATCCAATTGGAGCAATACATAACTTCAGTGAGAGGGAAAAAGTATCAATGTCTAGAGAGAGAAACAGTGAGAGGGAAAAAGTAAGCAATGGCTATGGTGGAAAGGAAGACAGTGGTTGGATACCGGTGCTCAAGAATCACAGGATACAAAGGCGTGACAAATCTGGTAAGGAGCTTTTCACTCTGTACGTGGATAATATCCCGGAGAGCAAGGATATGCAGTGGCTCTCGAAGACATTTAAGATGTTCGGAGTGGTCAAGGATGCTTTTATTCCTAGGAAACGGAGTAAATGCACGGGGAATAAATTCGGGTTTGTGAGGTATGATTGTCAGGTCTCTGCGGGAATGGCCATATCAAGAATGAATGGAGTGTGGGTGGATAATATGAAGCTGTTTGTTAAAGAGGCTTGTTTCGGTCAGGATGAGGTAAAATTGAATCAAAAATTACCACGATTCCATGTAGCTGGGAAACAGGGGCTCAACCATGGGGATATTCCTAACCCCAATCCAGGGGAAAGGAAAAGTAATGAGAAGGGAAGTCCAACTGTGATGTGGAGGGGTAGAAAATTAGGGAAATCATTTGCTCAAGTGGTGGGAGGTGAATCATCCAAGGCAGGGGAGGTGAAGGAACAGATCCCATTCCTTAAAGTTCGTCCTATTGGGAACGGTTGGTTGGAGAGAAGTGCTGTAGCGATTATGAATAGGGTGGTATCTCTGACAACCTTGGAAGCCAGTTTTAGCATGGAATCGGAGGAGGTGGCCCAGTTCAGAGCCATGGGCGGCAGGTCGGTCTTGATAACTTTTCAGAGCAGAGAAGTAAGGGATGAACTCATCAAAGGATTGTGGATGAAAAGATGGTTTATTGAGGTCAAAGCATGGAGAGGTGAACCGGCTAGTTTCGAAAGATTTGTGTGGCTTAGCTGCTCCGGCATTCCGCTTAACGCATGGAATGTACAAACATTTCAACGTATTGGTGAGCTCTGGGGTAATTTCATTAAGATTGATAATGAAACATTGAAGGATTTATCCTTTGCAAATGGGAAGGTTTTGATAGCCACAGATGAACCCAACAAGATTGATAACTGGATTCAAATGGAGGTGCAAGGTTTAATTTATGATATTCATGTTAAAGAGGAGTTTACTTGTACTAGCCCTGATGATATTGTGGAGTCCTCGGTAAACAACCATCAAGCACCTAATTCAAAGGAGTTTTTTCAGAAGAAAGCCGTTGCAAAACCAGAGAAGGAAGAAGATGATGAGGTGGAGTGCCTTGGTTCAGGGTCAACCAATGGGAGAAGGGGAGTAGGTGTAAGCCACCGGCTCAACTCTATAGCCAAGCTGGCAATCTTGCAGAGGAAGGTGACAGAACATGATGAGGTTGGGGGCCCTATGTTTGACAATGAAGAGATGCATTTAATGCATGACAAGGATTGGGGGGGGGGCTCTCGGGAGATGCCTGAGAATTTTGAATCCGAAGTATCCTTTGTGGAGGACTCAGCGGGCCAACCCTTTACCGAAGGAACCATCTTGGGCTTGAGGGATAAAGAGGAGAATGGGCCAGAGGAAAGTGGGCCATTAAAAGAAGGAGATGCTGATCTTAAAACCCACTTTTCGGCCCAAGAGGTGGAGCCTGCGGTGCAGGGCAGCCTTTTAATCCACTCCCTAAGGAGTCTCGGGCAGAATCAAAAGAAAACGGACTCTAGGGCACTCCATTGACCCCTGTCTGCAGAGGAGCCATACTTCGTCAGATGGGATGGAGACTATAGGAGCTCATGGCGGTTTTCAGAAGCCAGTCGAAGGGAGCTCGTCTAATCTCCCTTGCATCAACCTCCTTGTAGATTTAAACGATGCAGCGTGCAGGAAGAGTAGGAGGCGGCAACTGTCAAACCTTTTACTCATTCAAGAGGAGATGGCGAGAGAAGTTTCAAATGGGTCTGGCTCCTTTTCCTCCTCAGGTGAGACCTTGCAAAGTACCTCTCTTATTGAAAGAGAGGTAAGAGCCACAATGGCGGTCGGTGCCGAGTTGGGGGTTTGCTATACTCCTACGGACGAACAGTGCCTCAGAAGAACGATTGAAATGGAAACCGAGGAGTGCGCCCGGGTGCAGGGGAGGAACAGCGAGGTATAGATATTTGTGACTGATTTGTGGTGATTTTGATTTTATTTTTTCAGTTGTAATACAGATTATTTCTTGGAACATAAGGGGTATGGGGAGCTCAATCAAGAAAAGATTCCTCTACAAGCTCATCAAGAAGAGGAAACCTGACATGGTGTGGGTGCAGGAAACTAAACTGGATTCTTTGGACAGGTCAGCTATTCAAAATGTTTGGGGAGGTACTAATTTTGAATATGCATGTTCTAACTCGGTGGGAGCTTCAGGGGGAATACTCTCTATTTGGAATAATGATTTTTTCAGAGCCTCAAATATTACAATCCATAGGTCTTTTATTATGTTACAAGGTGTTTTGCTTGATAATTTTCCTTGTATTCTGATTAATATCTATGCCCCAAATGAGGTGGTAGGTCGTAGGGAAGTGTGGGAAGAGCTGATGAGGATTAAAGCAACAAGTCATGAACCATGGTGTATAGGGGGGATTTTAATGAAATCAAAGAGATTAGTGAAAGAGTGGGATGTTTAAGGGTGGATAGAGGCATGAAGGATTTCATTGAGTTCTGTAACTCAATGGAACTCAGTGACCTACCAATGTTAGGTAGGAAATACACCTGGACAAATTTCCAAAATCAAGCTATTCATAGCCGTTTGGATAGATTCCTATGCTCTCTGGAGTGGGTTTTTCGTGATTGGGGTCCAAAACCTTTTAGATTTATGGATGTCTGGTTATCTAACCCTAGCTGTTTGAAGTTAGCTGAAGAAACCTGGAACAGTGTTGATAGGCGCGTGAAATGCATAGAATTTTAGCGCCTAAGTAGGGGAAATTAGCGCGTTAGACGTGCCTTTAATTCTCATTTTCCGTTTAATACGTGCACGTGGTTGGTTTTTGTGTTTGTGCTGAAATTGCAGGAAATTGGGATGTTTTGACGCTAATAGGAGGTGTCCTGGAAAGCCGAGGTGGAGTTTGAGAGCAAAAAGGGTTGAGGAGACTAAGTGTTGAAGTAAAGATTTCGTGAGCGCTACAAAGGAAGTGGTATAGCGCTCAAAATGGCATAATTTGTTGCACGAAGAGATCAGAGAGTTGGCGAGCGCTATAGGCCTTTTGGTATAGCGCTACAATGGGTTTTGAGAGGTCAACGGCCACGTCAGCAGGTCAACGAAACACGCCCTTAATGGATTCGCGAGCGCTACACCTATTTTGGTGTAGCGCTACCGAGCGCTTATGGAAGGCCAGGAACGACGGCGTTTTGGGGTCGTCTCGGTTCAATTTCCGATTTAGTTTAGGATTTAAATTGTTTTTAAGGGGATTAATATAAATATCCCGTTTTAACTTAGTTTTAGGGTAGATTTTTCATTCCAGACTTTACGTAGCAGCTTTTTCTCTAACGTTGTTTTGTTTTCTCTCAGTTCTTGAGTTTTCGACACTATTTCCTTCAATCGCTTGGATTCTGGTAACGTTTGGTATTTACTTCATTAATTAAAGTTGTTCGTTATTAGTTATTCTTCGTAGATCTTTCTTTTATTTTCCATTTCTATTAAAAATAGATGATCATGTTTTGATCTAGGTTTTTATTCCCTGTTACTTCAAGCATGTGTGAGTAGTTCCTTAGGGTGCAGCCACGGGACAAAGGCGTCCTGTGATTAATTTAATCAATATTTCATCTCGGGTACGAATTAATTTATTTTTCCAGCAATTTTGGGATACGAAAGAGAATCATTTTCTAGTAAACAAAACCCAGGCATCATCAGATTTCAAATGCGCATGAGGGCTGGTGACAGGCGGTAGGCATTTATTGGGAACCCCCTCTTCCCTTATTCTGAAATCAGTGAATCAAATAATTGTGTCCCGAGTGAATATTGGTTAGGCTAGTTGCAGACGCTGGGTTCCCACGGCTGTACTCTCCTTTAAATTCATAGTTAATTAATTCAATTTAGTAGTTTAGGTGATCAATCCATCAATCAACTGACAAAGGGGTGGCTACCTAAGAGCCAGATTAAACTAGAATTCTTCACATTTAAGTTAAGCACCGTCCGTCCGTCTCTGTGGTTCGACTCCGGTACTTCCGGATTTATTGTGCTACACTGGTCGAGAGTCCTACGCTTGGGACGCGTTTTTTTTTAGTATAAATTTTTAAACACCCGACAGGTCAAGCATTTTTGGCGCCGTTGCCGGGGACGGCGACGTGTGTTCTAGAGTGTGAGTTTTCGTATTTTTTTGTCTTTTAGTTGAGTCACCATAGGTAGAGATAAGAAGGTGTCCTTTAAACAGGACCCTCTTTATTATCGCGACCCGACACATCGTTTAGTTCGAAAAGAACTGGAGTCGAGTCAGCCTGTGTGTTCTAGTTCTTCATCTTCTAGTTTAGAGTCAGACTCAGCTGAGTACCAGTCAGAGTCTATTCCCGTTAGTGATTTTTATATAGAATTACCATTTGAGTCAGTTAGTGTCAGTAATCCACTTTTCCAGTCGGTTTTAGAATCAGAGTCAGAATCCGTTGAGATGGGAGATAGACAGGTAGCCATTCAGCCGTCCTTGAGACAGCATATGCATCCTGAGAGGACCACTCCTCTCGGACCTATTGTGTTCCCTCAAGAAACACAAGAGGCACGTAATGCTTTTACAGTCAAGCCTGGTGTCCTAAATAGTCTTCCTAGTTTCCACGGGAGAGAGTGTGATGATCCGTATGAGCATGTGCGGACATTTGAGGGATTGGTGCGCAACCTTGCGTCTAATACCCAGTATGAGAATGCGTGCCTCAAGCTGTTTGAGGCGACATTGAAAGATGGCGCGCTTCTGTGGTTTCGAATGCAAAAGTCTCAGTCTTTCACCACTTGGGCACAAGTGCGTGATGCGTTTTATAGGAAGTATTTCTCTGAGGCTAAGACTAAGACTTTTAGGCGCCAAATCCAAGGTTTTAGGCAGGAGAGGGATGAGTCATTTCTCAAGGCATGGGAGCGCTTCAAGGAATTGCTCCTAAGGCTGCCACACCATGGCTTTGAGAGAATTCAGTTAATTGGGTTCTTTCATCTTGGTCTCAATGCTGAGTCAGTCCAGCACATAGAATATTCTTGTAAAGGGGACGATTTCTTGTCCAAAACAGCAGACCAGGCATGGGATTTCTTAGATGACCTAGCTGATAGGCAGAGGGCTTTAGAGCCATCCGATTTTGAGCGATCCGGACCTTCTGGGTCCAGTGTTATCCCGGTCACCATTCGCGACCAGCGGCTTCAAGCTCAGGTTGAGAAAATGGCTCAGAGGTTAGAGGAACTAGAGGTGAGGCAGGCTCGACCAGTTCATGAGGTATCAATTGAGGAAGTGTGCGTGTGGTGTGAATGTAAAGGGCACACCGCGACCGTTTGCCCTGGGTTTATTGCCGCCAAGGGGGCGAGTCAATTTACCCAGGAGGAAGTCAATGCAGTGAGGACTTGGGATCCTTATTCTACCACGTATAATGCGGGATGGAAGGATCACCCCAATTTTGGGTGGTCTGACTCCAGACCTGTGGGTGGAGGCCAAGCTCAATCCTTTGGGCCACCTCCGCCGCAGCAGTTTCAACAGGCCCAATCGTCCAGGCCCCCTCAGGGCCAGGTTATCCCATTTCACTTCCAGCCACAGGCTGGTAGAGGGGCAGGACCATCCACTCGTGGTCCTCCCCCAGGGTATTCACAGATGACCGCGCGTGACCATAAGTTAGATGATACTGTCAATTCCCTGATGCAGTCACAGATGACATTTCAGACGGAAACGAGACAGCAAATTGGGGCTCTTACAACCCAAATGTCACAGCTCACTGCGGTGATCGGTCATCTGCAGCAGGAGAAAGGTAAGTTTCCGGCCCAGGGTAGTACAGCAGGGGCCCATTATTTAGAAAATTCTTCAGGTTCCAATATTCATAACCCAAATCAGGAGGAGGCTAAGTCGGTCACCATTCTTAGGAGTGGGAAGGAGATCGATAAGTCCATCCAGCCAAAGCAGAAACCAGCTCCACCCCTGGAGCCGGTTGATGCACCAAAAGCAACTCCTGATGTTGTTAATGTACCTAGGAAAGAGGTTAAGGATGATGAGGAGTCACCAGAGGTGGTGGTGCCTGCAGCTGCAGCCCCCACGACTCCAACACCGCAGGTTGGGCCAGTAGCTCCATTTCCCCAGAGGTTAGCGGTGAAACCTAAGCAAAACATGAACCATAAAATGATTGAGCTTTTTAAGAGAGTGCAATTCCCTATCACCCTGATGGAGGCTATTGAGTCTTTTCCCCAGTGCGCGAAGGTATTGAAAGACCTTTGCACGAAAAAGCACAAGGGTCAGAATAATGTGGTCCTGACCGAGCAGGTGAGCTCCATCCTTCAGACTGAAATTCCTGCCAAGTGCAAGGATCCTGGGTGTCCCACCATTACCATAGATATAGCAGGCCAGACGTTCGATAAGGCATTGTTGGATTTGGGAGCAAGTGTTAACTTGCTCCCCTATTCAGTTTACTTGAGGCTAGGTCTAGGGGATCTGAGAGCCACTCCTGTCACGCTACAGTTGGCAGACAGGAGTGTGAGAGTACCCAAGGGTGTGGTGGAGGATGTAATGATTCAGGTAGGTGAGTTCAAATTTCCTGCAGACTTTATTGTTCTAGACACTTGCCGAAACCCTGAGGTTCTAGAGAAGACTCCCATTATTCTAGGTCGTCCTTTTCTAGCCACCTCCAATGCCGTCATGAATTGCAAAACTGGCAGAGTCCAGTTGTCTGTTGGCGAGGAGATGATGGAGGTGGATGTCTATAATGTTAACACCCTTGAGGAGGATGATGAGGAGGTAGAAGAGGTGAGTTTGATTAATGCGCTCGTTCAGGAGCATATAGATACAGTGTTATATAAGGATCCTTTGGAGATTGCTCTTACCGCCGATGAGGCGTTTTTTTTAGATTCTCCAGAGGTAGGAAGTTTGTTAGAGTTATTAAATGTTGAGGATTCAGTAGAGGAAGTATGTGGGGTCTCTTATGACCCATTGTTTGAGCCTCTCGGCGACCCTCCGCCCAAGGTTCTTCCGTCTTCAGTTCAGCCGCCCAAACCAGAGTTAAAACCTCTGCCGGACACACTCAAGTATGCCTTTTTAGAGGGCAGTGACACTTATCCGGTAGTGATCTCCTCATCTCTTGAGGAGAATCAAGAGAGGAAGTTGCTTGATTTGCTGAGAGAGCACATAGGCGCGCTTGGCTGGACCATAGCGGACTTGCATGGTATAAGCCCAACGGTGTGTACACACCGAATCGATCTTGAGGATAGTGTGAAGCCTTCTAGGCAACCTCAGCGGCGCTTGAATCCCCATATGAAGGAGGTGGTTCGAGCTGAGGTTTTGAAGCTTTTAGATGCGGGTATCATTTACCCAATCGCCCATAGTGAGTGGGTGAGTCCAGTTCAGGTAGTGCCTAAGAAGGCTGGGGTTACAGTTGTTACCAATGAGCAGGGTGAGTCCGTACCAACCCGAGTTCCAACGGGATGGAGAGTATGCATAGACTACCGGAAGCTCAATGCGAGCACCCGGAAAGATCACTTCCCCCTCCCTTTCATTGACCAAATTCTAGAGAGGGTAGCTGGTCGGGCTTTTTATTGTTTCCTGGATGGGTATTCAGGATACAATCAGATAGAGGTTGCGATAGAAGACCAGGAAAAGACCACTTTTACGTGTCCGTATGGTACTTATGCTTACCGTCGCATGCCCTTTGGGTTGTGCAATGCACCTGGTACTTTTTCCAGGTGTATGATGGGGATTTTTAGTGACATGGTGGAAAGGATAGTGGAGGTGTTTATGGATGATTTTTCAGTCTTCGGGGACTCATTTGATGGGTGTCTCGAGAATTTAGGCAAAGTATTGCAGCGATGTGAGGAGAAGCACTTGGTGCTGAATTGGGAAAAATGCCACTTTATGGTAACCCAAGGGATTGTGTTGGGACACATTGTGTCCTCCAAGGGTATCGAGGTGGATAAGGCTAAGATAGACTTAATTCGTAAGCTTCCAACCCCAAAGTCTGTCAGAGATGTGCGTTCATTTCTGGGACACGCTGGTTTTTACCGGCGGTTCATTAAAGATTTTAGTGCTACCTCCCGTCCGTTGTGTCAGTTGTTAGCAAAGGACGCACCCTTTGTGTGGTCCGATAAGTGTGAGGAGGCATTCCAAAAGCTGAAGCGGAGTCTCACTACTCCGCCTATTGTGCAGTCTCCTGATTGGAGTCTTCCCTTCGAGTTAATGTGTGATGCATCTGACTATGCAGTCGGAGCTGTTTTAGGACAGAGGAGAGGGAAGGACCCATTTGTGATCTACTATGCGAGTAAGACACTCAATGAGGCACAGATGAATTACACCACTACCGAGAAAGAGTTGTTAGCGGTAGTGTTTGCCTTAGATAAGTTTCGATCCTATCTGGTGGGGTCGCAGATCACGGTGTTCACCGATCATGCGGCCCTGAAGTACTTGATGACCAAACAGGATGCGAAAGCTCGCCTTATTCGATGGATTTTGTTGCTGCAAGAATTCCATCTCATAGTTAAGGATAAGAAAGGGGTAGAGAATGTAGTAGCTGATCATCTGTCTCGTCTAGAATTCGAGGATCCCACCTCGAATCTTCCCATTAGAGACTCTTTTCCAGATGAACAGTTGTTTGCTGCTAACGAGTGCCCGTGGTATGCTGATATTGCCAATTACTTGGTAACCGGGCAGATTCCTTCCCATTGGTCTACCCAGGAAAAGCAGCGGTTTCTAAGGAGTGTCCGACAGTACATCTTCGATGACCCATATTTGTTCAAGTACTGTGCGGACCAAATTGTGCGTAGATGTGTCCCCGAGGCTGATCAGCAGGGGATTATAGAGTTCTGTCATGGGGAGGCGTGTGGGGGTCACTTCTCTTCGAAGAAGACCACCGCCAAGATTTTACAGTGCGGGTTCTGGTGGCCCGATATGTTTAAATATGTGCAAGCGTTTTGTAGGTCATGTGACCGTTGCCAACGGCTTGGCAAGCTGTCTTCACGTCAGGAGATGCCCCTCCGGCCCATTCTTGTGTTAGAGGTATTTGATTGCTGGGGCATCGATTTTATGGGTCCATTTCCTATGTCTCATGGTTTTGAGTACATTCTGTTAGCAGTTGATTATGTGTCAAAGTGGGTGGAAGCGATTCCCACTAAATCTTTGGAATCTAAAGTCGTGCTAGAGTTTCTTAAGGCTAATATCTTGTCGAGGTTTGGCGTGCCGCGCGCCATCATCTCGGATCAGGGCACGCATTTCACGAGTCGGTCATTTGGGAAATTGATGGGGGAGTTTCAAATCACCCACAAAGTGTCCACTTCGTACCACCCCCAGACTAATGGGCAGGCCGAATTAGCTAACAGAGAGATTAAGAGGATTTTAGAAAAGACTGTAGGTGTGACGAGGAAAGATTGGTCCACCAGGTTAAACAATGCGTTGTGGGCCTACCGCACTGCTTATAAGACCGTGTTGGGTGCTTCACCCTACCGGCTTGTTTACGGTAAGGCCTGCCATCTGCCAGTTGAGTTAGAGAAAAAGGCCTATTGGGCCATACAGAAAGTCAATTCGAGTTTGAGTGAGGCGGGTGAACATAGAAAGTTACAGTTGTGTGAGCTCGAGGAGCTTAGGAATGACGCGTATGAGAACGCTAGCATCTATAAGGCTAAGGTTAAGGCGTATCATGATAGGAATATCCAGCGCAAAACCTTTAAGATTGGTCAGAAAGTGTTGCTTTATAATTCGCGTCTCCATTTGTTTCCAGGGAAGTTGAGGTCACGTTGGGACGGTCCCTATGTAGTGGTTCAGGTATATCCAAATGGTTCAGTCGACGTCCAAGACTCTAAAAATGATCATATGTTTAAAGTTAATGGGCAGCGTCTGAAACCCTATTTGGAATTTCTAGACGTAGGTGAACCAGATGAGGAGTTGGTCAATCCTGTCTATCAGGATGACCCGGTTGCATAATTTGATAGTCATGATTTGCACGGGGAGCGAAAGCGTACCGCTGGACTTAATTGTTTGTCGGGCCCGGCCCCTAGCGATAGGGGTACCCATCATTGACTTGGGTTTATAGCTCCGCACGCCGCTATTAAAATAAGGATCGTGTGCCCAGCTCCGGTTAGTAAGGGCAATTTTGTGTCAGTAGCATTGGATTTTTCCTAGGATCTTTTGCTTTTGGCACAATCTATGTATTTTCGTCTTTTATTTCTTTGTTCTTTATTACTAGGATAATTTTTAATATCAGTGACATAGGGCTTTAATTAGCTTTTCTGATAGGAGCAATTCACCGTGCACCACTCACGTCTTCCAGATTAGCCCCATCGGGGGCGGTATAGATCATAGGTTAGGCTTTGGTATTCCCGTGCTCCATAACCGCACTTGGCTCTATCTCGTGCCTGCCTAGTTACGATCTTAGGGGACGCTGGACTTAATTGTTTGGCGGAGTCCAGCGGTGACTTGGACGCTCCGAGTTCTGATATTAACTCATGAATCTTGTAAATAATGCACATACTGTATATTTTGTACTTAGTTGTCTTTTTGGTTGTTTGTTTCTTTGTGTTTCGGGCTTTCATTCAGAAGATTTCATCAATGCATTATTGTATCGGACTTTTAGTAGTCCGTCTTTGTGGTAGTTTACCGTTAATGATCCGTGCTCTCCGAAATTGTCCCTATCGGTGGCAGCTTAGGTCTGTGGGTGAGATTTACTTTTGTTCTTGTCTCACTTTGTTTCGACCAAGGGAACGCTGGGCTTAATTGCTTGGCGAGGTCAAGCGGTAAATTTTACTTCGAGCATAATGTAACACATTTGACGGTCTAGTATAGCCACCCGAGTTTTGTCTCTTCGGTGAGACTCGGGAAGAAAAGTATGACTCGTGCGACTGCGTGAATGTCTGGTGGTGTTCTTTTATTTTTGTTATTATTTCTTGTAGTGGCCCGGCTTATATTAGCGGGCGGTACTAATGTCATATGTTGCCTAGTAGGTAGTTGGTTCTTAAGACTTTTGCAGGATGAGCATGCTACCACATCAGCCTTGGTAGTTTGGGCCTCTCCGCCGGTGTGAGTGAGGCATTCAGGAGCCTCGAGCAGGGGTGCCACTATGTGTGGCGGTTGTCAGTCCGATAAAGCATTGGCGCGGCTCTATGTGACTAGCTGTGGACCTCGTGAGGTCCGAATGAGCGAATTCTGAAAGCAGTTCCGATGACGAAACGCAACAGTGACAGTAAATTCCTCGAACATCGGCCGAGGTCACGGTGGTTGGCTGCCACCCCAGGTTCACTCTTTCCTTCTTTTTGCTCTTTTCTGTTCAGTGTCTCCATGCTTTGGGGACCATGCGCATTTCAAGTTGGGGGAAGGGATGTACTTTGTACACTTGCTTTTATTTTTATTTTTATTGAGCGTTGTTAGTTGGTTTAGGTTTTCGTTTTTATTTTTATTTTTATTTTTGTCTGGGGATACGATTGTTATGCTTGTTTGTATGAGTTAGATGAGCATGCTAGATTTTTGTCTTGTTGTTTGCCTGCTTAACTCGTTTACATGCATATATCTGGCATCTCTGTTTGAATACTGTCGCACCATAAGCAATGTTGAGTAGGTGTTCCCACTTAGTTCACAGTGTGTCCCTAAAAATATTCCCATGTTTCTTTGTTCATCAATTTCCGCAATTGCATAAAATAGTAGGCGTTTGTACCACTTGTCGTAGTCTAAATATTTTGCATGCATGTTTGAGAGTTGGAAACGGGCTTAGGGGATGATACAAGGCAGTCCTTGTGTGATTAAACCACTATATGTGTCCCGTTGATCCATTTTAGACCAGTCCGTGTCAATTTCTGTGTCACACTTAGGAAACCGGTGTTTGGATGGGGTGAGTGTTGGTTGTCCAGCTCTGTGAACATTTTTAGAAGGCCTCAAATTGTTGAGATTAAGGAGCATCGTCATTTTGGGAGAATCAATATTTTGCTTTTGGGTGCTGTGTCTGGGTAAAAACAAAACCTTAATCTTTTGTCCCAGCCAAAGCCCAAACTCCTAAACCAAATTCCCAGCAAACAATTCCATTCCGAGAGAGAGAATAAAAGGAAGAGTCAACTGACCCCTTTGACCCATTAGTTATTAGTTAAAAAAAAAAAAAAAAAAAAAAAAAAAAAAAAAAAAAACGGGTTAGCTGTTCGGGAGCGCTACACCAAAAGTGGTGTAGCGCTAGGGTCGAATAATAATAAAAAAAAAATGAAACGGCAGAACGGTCAAAGGGTGGGGATCCACTCCATTACCTTTTCAGATTCTTTTCCACTTCCCCACAAAACCCCACGAAAATCTCTCTCTCTCTCTCTTCCATCACCTTCTTCTTCTTCCTTTCTTTTTCCAATAACCAGAGACTCCCCATCCTCCATAACCAACAAAAACCCTAACCTCCAAAACTCCTTAACTCCCTCAAAACTCCACCAATCTTTACCAAAATCCACAGAAACACTCCTCTCACCCTCCTCTACCATAATATCCAACCCAAATTTCATTCTAACCCCCAAAAATTTTCAGATCCGAAAATCCCAAACCAACCTTTTCAGCCCAAAACCCACCAAGTATGGCACCCAAAAAGCAGAATGTTGGCAAGGGAAAGGCAGTGGCTGGAACCTCTGGTCCACCGGAGGAAGTTCCAAAGACCCGGGCTAAGCGTAGGGACCGGGAGCAGATAGAGAGGGATAACCAGGAGGGCTGGGAGGCGTCTATAAAGGAGCGGGGCGTTAAGAACGAAAGACACATTGTTGATGATGGGTTATGGCCGGCAAATTTTGAGCCTTTTGCCGCCATTCGGGACCAAGGTCTAAGGTATTGGTTCACTCCTAATCCTGGGTATAACAATGCTTTATGTGAGGAGTTTTATAAGAATATGGTTGTGCCGGAGCCGGGTCACTTTTTGGCTCCGGGTGCCCGGATTACTTCACGAATAGGTAATACTCCAGTTTTTGTTGATGTGGCTGAGATAGCCACTGCTTTAGATTATCAGAGGCCCACGGGACCTGTTAATTTCCCTAGGCCGGATGAAACTTTTGATCAGAATGAGATAGCTGGATATCTGTATGAGCACCGAAGGAATGCTAGGATTCCTCATTGGCCTGGTAGATTCACGACTGCGTATAGGTTTATCAACCAAGTGATTTGCTTTAATTTGTATCCTCGGGGTCGGGAGGGCGCACCCCAGAGGTCGGTTGGAAACTTGATGTATGCATTCATGGGTGAGGATACGGTCTCTGATTGGGCCCTATATATTTTTGGGCAAATGTGTGATTTTAGAGATGCTCCGAATACTTTGAGAATGCCTTTCCCGTGCTTAGTTACCAAAATTTTGAGGACTAGAAATGTTCCGGGAAAGCGATTCTATAGTAATGATGATCTACTGCCGGGGGATTTGGATTCCTCGTTTATTCACCGGAGTATGGCCCAGTTAAGAGGAGTAGAGGGATCGTTACTGACTCCGCCACCGGCTAGTGCTAGTACTAAGACTTGGCTGGAAAAGATTTTTGGTTGTTTGACGGGCCTTGCTAGGAGCCAGCGCAAGTTAAAGAGAGAGCAAAGGCAGTTGGCTCGGAATCAGGCGGACTTACTTGATAGGCAGCGCCACATGGAGGCACAGATGTCTGGGGAAAATCCAGGGCCTTTCCGACCTAGGAGGTGGCCGGCATTAGAGGTGAGCGATGATTTTGGGGATGAGCCTGAGGAGGAGCAGCATTCGGATGCTGGAGATGGTAACTGAGCATAGAGCTGGGATGGTGGTGGTGTTATTTTATGTTCCATTGTCGAGTCATGTCAGTTTTTGTGTTATTTCATGTGTTTTGTGAGTCGGTGGATTGAGTCTTGTCATTCAGATATTGTGTAATAATTCGTACTTTGTTATGTTTGTGACTAATGTTTTGTGTTGAGCACCGGTGTGGTGCAGGAGTCAAGGTGGCGGCCAGTCAGGGTAGACTAACCATGCGTTTCTATAGGCCGCTACCCTTTGCATTTTTATTTTTTTTTCTTCGTAACCACGGTCGTTAAAAGCCAATGAAGCCCTTAGTTGACCCAATGCACGTTGTTAACTCTCTTGCATGCACGTTTTATATTTAGCTATGAACATGTGGTATCTTTATTCCGTTGAGCTTTCATTGTTATACTGGCGTTAGTTTGATTGGCACGTGGTGATTTTTATTCCATCTCACGTTGGTCGCCAAGCGCCTCGCATGGGATGTTGAGTGTTCCGGTGAGCAAGAGTAACATTGTAACTTTGAGGGGACGTTTCATCTCTAGTATGTTTTGGTGCGAAATAGTTCAAATAATAGCGAGGGCATGCATGTGACTGAATTAAAGGTGGCAATGAGGAGGAAATTTTATGTTCACTTAATTTTTATACAGGTTGCATAACTTTCGTATCCCCTGTTGAGTCTTGGTTTGTTATTTTTATTTCGTTGGTTGCTAGGGACTAGCAACGCTCAAGTTGGGGGATGTGATAGGCGCGTGAAATGCATAGAATTTTAGCGCCTAAGTAGGGGAAATTAGCGCGTTAGACGTGCCTTTAATTCTCATTTTCCGTTTAATACGTGCACGTGGTTGGTTTTTGTGTTTGTGCTGAAATTGCAGGAAATTGGGATGTTTTGACGCTAATAGGAGGTGTCCTGGAAAGCCGAGGTGGAGTTTGAGAGCAAAAAGGGTTGAGGAGACTAAGTGTTGAAGTAAAGATTTCGTGAGCGCTACAAAGGAAGTGGTATAGCGCTCAAAATGGCATAATTTGTTGCACGAAGAGATCAGAGAGTTGGCGAGCGCTATAGGCCTTTTGGTATAGCGCTACAATGGGTTTTGAGAGGTCAACGGCCACGTCAGCAGGTCAACGAAACACGCCCTTAATGGATTCGCGAGCGCTACACCTATTTTGGTGTAGCGCTACCGAGCGCTTATGGAAGGCCAGGAACGACGGCGTTTTGGGGTCGTCTCGGTTCAATTTCCGATTTAGTTTAGGATTTAAATTGTTTTTAAGGGGATTAATATAAATATCCCGTTTTAACTTAGTTTTAGGGTAGATTTTTCATTCCAGACTTTACGTAGCAGCTTTTTCTCTAACGTTGTTTTGTTTTCTCTCAGTTCTTGAGTTTTCGACACTATTTCCTTCAATCGCTTGGATTCTGGTAACGTTTGGTATTTACTTCATTAATTAAAGTTGTTCGTTATTAGTTATTCTTCGTAGATCTTTCTTTTATTTTCCATTTCTATTAAAAATAGATGATCATGTTTTGATCTAGGTTTTTATTCCCTGTTACTTCAAGCATGTGTGAGTAGTTCCTTAGGGTGCAGCCACGGGACAAAGGCGTCCTGTGATTAATTTAATCAATATTTCATCTCGGGTACGAATTAATTTATTTTTCCAGCAATTTTGGGATACGAAAGAGAATCATTTTCTAGTAAACAAAACCCAGGCATCATCAGATTTCAAATGCGCATGAGGGCTGGTGACAGGCGGTAGGCATTTATTGGGAACCCCCTCTTCCCTTATTCTGAAATCAGTGAATCAAATAATTGTGTCCCGAGTGAATATTGGTTAGGCTAGTTGCAGACGCTGGGTTCCCACGGCTGTACTCTCCTTTAAATTCATAGTTAATTAATTCAATTTAGTAGTTTAGGTGATCAATCCATCAATCAACTGACAAAGGGGTGGCTACCTAAGAGCCAGATTAAACTAGAATTCTTCACATTTAAGTTAAGCACCGTCCGTCCGTCTCTGTGGTTCGACTCCGGTACTTCCGGATTTATTGTGCTACACTGGTCGAGAGTCCTACGCTTGGGACGCGTTTTTTTTTAGTATAAATTTTTAAACACCCGACAGGTCAAGCAAGTGTACAGGTGGATGGTTGGGCAGGTTTCATCATTCTCCAGAAATTGAGGGCAATCAAAGCCAAATTGAAAGTTTGGAATAAGGAAGAGTTTGGGGATATTAACTATGCATTGCTTGAGGTGGAATCTGAGCTTCACCATTTTGACATTTTAGCAGAGGACAGGCAACTCACGCCGGATGAGAAGGCAGCAAGATGCAAGTCAAAGTCCGAATTTTGGAGGTTATCTAAGCTCTCGGAGTCACTATGGCGACAAAAGTCTAGAGTGAGCTGGTTGAGATTGGGGGACAAAAATACCAAATTTTTCCAAGCTATAGCAAACAATAGATTCAAGAGGAACATGGTGGGATCTATTTTGGTGAATGGAAGAGTGTTGGAAGATCCTTTAGACATCAAGGAGGCAGCCGTTGACTATTTCAGAAATAATTTCAGAGAGGAGAGGGGCCATAGAGCTGTTTTGGGGGGAGTCTTCCCTAGAACCTTATCCCTAGATGCAGCAAATCAGTTAGAAAAAGAGTTTGAGGAGGGTGAAATCATGGCAGCTTTAAAAGGGTGCAGCAATAACAAGGCTCTAGGTCCTGACGGTTTCAATTTCTCCTTTGTCAAGAAGGGTTGGGAGTTCATGAAACCCGTCATCTTGCAATTTTTTTCAGAATTTCATGCGAACGCGAAGTTAACCAGAGGTGTTAACTCTACCTTTGTCTCCCTTATCCCTAAGTTGACTGCCCCTCTTCTTTTAAAGAATTCCGGCCTATAAGCATGGTCGGTTGGATATATAAAATTCTTGCTAAAGTCCTAGCAAACAGAATGAGGAATCATTTGTCTTCGGTTATAGGAGAGGCTCAAGCTGCTTTTATCGGGGGCAAACAGATTTTGGATGGGGTCCTTGTCGCCACCGAGGTTATACATAGCTGGAAGAAAAAGCCTAGAGGGGGACTTCTTTTGAAGTTGGATTTCGAAAGGGCATATGATTGTGTGAATTGGGGCTTTATGTTGGACATGCTTAAGAAGGTGGGCTTTGGGAATAAATGGTGCGGATGGATTAAAGAGTGTTGCTCTTCAGTCTCTATGTCTGTCTTAATCAATGGATCACCGACAAAGGAGTTTAGTACTCAGAAAGGCATTAGACAAGGAGACCCTATATCTCCCTTTCTCTTCAATATAGTAGCAGAGGCTCTCAACATCATGTTGGAAAGAGCTAAGGATAAAGGAATTATTAAAGGGGTGGAGATGGGTCGCAATGGTTTGGTGTTATCGCATCTTCAATTTGCGGATGATACGATCCTTTTCTGCAATGATGATAAGGAAGAGATGTATAATATCAAGAGGATTCTAAGGAATTTCCAGCTAATGTCGGGCTTGAAGGTAAATTTTTCAAAGAGTTCTCTGTGTGGTATAAATGTTAGTCGTCGTGAAGTGCTCGCCCTTGCTCAAGTATTAGGGTGCAAAGTTGAAGCCCTGCCAATCAAGTATCTTGGATTGCCGTTGGGTGCAAATCTTAGGAATGTGAAGACATGGGATCCTGTGATTGATAGAACCCAAAAGAAACTAAGCTTATGGAGAAGTAGAACTTTGTCCTCTGGAGGGAGACTCAATCAAATTAATTCTAACATGTCTAACTTACCTGTGTATTTTATGTCAATTTTCAAAATGCCAATGGCAGTGGCAAAGAAGTTGGAAAAGTTGCAACGTCAATTCTTTTGGGGGGATACCATTGACAAGAAGAAACTGCATTTGGTTAAATGGGAGAGTATAGCAAAGAAGAAAGAAAATGGAGGCTTAGGGGTGAAGAGATTTTTGCAACAAAATTTAGCACTGCTTGCTAAATGGTGGTGGAGATTCAACAAAGACAACAATTCCTTATGGGTGAGAGTGGTGAGAGATAAATATAGGCTGGACCAGAGGAGTTGGTTGCCGGTATGCCCTACGAGAGGTTCAGTTTCTTCCATTTGGAAAGACATTTGTTCGATTGGTGATCCTGGGTCTAGTATTGGAGGTATTGTGCAAGAGGGTTTCAAAATCCGTGTGTACTCGGGACAGAATACTTATTTTTGGAACCACAGATGGTTAGGTCCCCAAACACTAAAAGAATATTTCCCAAGGCTATTTTTATTATCCACTCAACAGGATGAGGTTGTCAGCAACATATGGGAAGGGGCGGCTAATGGAAATTGGGGGCTGGTGTTTAGAAGAGATTTACGTGACAGGGAGAATCTAATGTTAAGGAATCTGAAACTAAGGTTACAATCGTATCTCATGGATCCATCCAAACCGGACTCTCTGATATGGAATTGGACGGGTAATAAAAACTTTTCGGTACGATCAGTCTACGAGCAGTGGGAAGTGCAGACCCAGTATCGAAATCCTATTTTGAGCTCCCTGTGGAAAAACATTTGTCCCCCTAAGGTGGAAGTTCTAACGTGGAAGGTGGTTCAGGAAAGGTTAGCCACACGGTCAGTTCTATTGAATAGGAATATTGCCTTGAATGATTCCTTATGCCCATTTTGCTCACTCCAACTGGAAACTCCCAACCATTTAATCCTTCACTGTCAGTTTTCTTGGTACATTTGGACCCAGATCTTGGATTGGTGGCACACTAAATGGGTTTGCCCGCCTTCGATAGCGGATCTTTTGTGTTGGTGGTTTGATAATAGTTTCCGTAACTTGGAAAAACACATTTGGGAAGCTTGCTTTTATGCAACAATTTGGTCCATTTGGATGACGCGGAATGGGTATATTTTTAAGGATGCAACTGCAAGATCTGAGGAGGTGGTGGATATAATCAAGTTCAGGGTGGCTATGTGGATCAAAGTCAAATTCAATATTAGACTGTACTCTGTAGAGGATTTCAAAAGTTTTTTGGATGGTATTCGTTCACTAAAATTGTAATTGTATGGCGTTAATCATTCAACCCCCTGCTGGATGATTTGCGTCTCCCTCTCCCCAGGTTGAGTTTGAACATGTGTGCTCCTCAGCTTTCTCTCTCGATGTATCCTTTCGAGTGTTATAAAATTTCGCTTTTGCCGAGCAAAAAAAAAATTATTATTATGTACGAATAAGCTTTCGAATGACTTAATTTTTCATGAGATTGTTCTAGTCTGAAGCTCCACATGTAATAATTAATTAGCGATTTCAATTACGTTTTGTGCCTCAAAACGTTGCTCTTGTCATGGTACACCTGCTGGAAGTTGTCCCTCCACTGAGGAGAAGGGCCGCCCACTTGGAAAGGAGCTACAAAAATATCAAGAATAGCTGTCCATGGGTCTTGATCAAACACAGTCCAATTAATGCGACCATTGGAGAAGTACAATTTACACGCACAAATTCACTCGCATTCACATTCATACACATAGCATATTTATGCTACTGACGTATCCCGCAAAAACTTTGGCCACTCCTTTCCAGCTCCAGTGAGGTCGGCTGGAAAATGGCCCTGTCATTGGCTCGAACCACTTTCCCAAAATCTGCAGACTTGATTTTGAATGACGAACCCTTTGAATCACATCAAACTCTCGTTCACTCAATACAGGAGACACATTGATTTCATTTCATTTCATATCCGTAAACATACAAACTAAAAGAATAGTAATTAAATAAGAAAGTATGACTGGATAACTGGGAATACACGCAAAATGCGTGTTTTGATGTGAAATTACCGATTAAAAGAGATCGGCTCCATCTCCCTAGGATTTTTACCACCCTTATGCCGCGTAGAGGAGGGCTTTATGCCTTTACCCTTGGTGGGTGTTTTCTTTTCTTCTTTATGGCTTCTATCGCTCCAATAACTCCTTTTTTTAAGTGAGGGTTTTCTCTCTCAATATCAAATTTGAGAGTTTCTTCGTAATTTTTTCTCTTTTTCTTTCTCTCGGCTTCCCCTTCATCATTGAGGTGCTAGTTCAGATTTCGACCATGGTGAAGGTTATGGTTCTCTAATAAAGGAAGGCGGCGGTGGTGGCCATTCAATAACAAATACTCCCTCCGTCCCAAAATGCTTGTCCAGTCCGCAAAACGGAGTGTTAAAAATAATGCAATTTTTTCAAGAAAAAATTCAAACTTTTTTCACAAATTAAAAATACTCATTGATATCTAGTAAGTTGTTAAAAAACTTTTGATTTTTTCTTGCAAAAATTGTATTATTTTTAACACTCTATTTTGCGGACCGGACAAGCATTTTGGGACGGAGGGAGTATTAAGATCGATTAGCTTGGCGGCCTCGCTACTTCGGGTGTTAGGTTTATCCATAACTGTGAGTTTTCTATTGTGCATAGGATTGCAATTGGGGTGGTCCATTCTTTTGATAACCTAAATTCAGCACTTAAAACTGAATCAATTAAGTAATAAGTGATTCAGTAAGTTTGCGCATCTTGTTCGTTAATTATTTTAGCCTTGTTGCACCATTTTATAGTGGGAAGGACATCGAATTGGACAGGTCACAGCGAGATGTTTGGACAATTTTGTGTGAATTTTCTTTGGTTGAACTCTAAGAACAAGTAAAACCACCAAAAAGAATACAATCTCTTTTGACTTTATCTTTTTCCTCGTGTACTGTTTTACTCAAAATTTCGTAAGTTTGCATTTTGGAAATCTTTCAAACAACAACCGATATTTTTTTTTTTTATCGATCAGTAAGCCGAATTCATTCCAAAGCCCAAACAACACTCAATTTGATTGCGACATTTTTTGAATCCATTAAAACATATTGCTGTCGGTATTTTACAAAATTGTGTGTTTCTTTTTGTTTGAGTTGATAAGGAGGTTCAAAACTTTGTTCAAACCAATCCTTCGATACAAATAGTATCTCCCTCCCACATTTATTTGTTCATAAAAGGAAAATATCATAGTAATTGTTTCGTAAACTTTCTAAGAACCCAAATTGTTAATTCTTTTATTTATTTATTCTAGAACCCAAACAAACAAAAATATCCATGAAAGTTGTATCACTATTCATGGAACTTGTTGTCAATGCTTGGTTCACCCAAGCCCAGTAGTCAATGCCTGGTTCACCCAAGCCCAATAATGTCGATGGGCTTAATTAAACCCGCACGGGTAGCACAAGCCCAGTTGTTAGGATTTAGTAGAGGTGGCAAACGGGCGGGTTTGGGCTGGTTGAAACGGGTCGCGGGTCAAATATGGGTCAAAAGGTAAACGGGATGAAATGGGTTGGGTCGAATATGGGTCAACCCAAACCCAAACCCGCCCGACCCAACCCGTTTTCCTCTTCTTTTTTTTTTTTTTATTACTAATTCATGATGTTAAATATATTTCAAATTAAGACTTCATAAAAAAAGAGATCTTTTGGAACAACTAGCTATTGAGGTCCGGATTCCTAGCCGCCACCGCGGTGGACTATCATCAACTGTGGAGGTACTACTTGTGGCTGAATCGGCCAACATGAACTTTTTACATAGTTTCGTTTCGAGAGATTTTTGGGTGCCGGGTGGGTACCACGTGGCCGTGCACATGTAGTGTCCGAGCAATGCATCCGGACCGTCTAAAAGTGTGTTGAACGGTCCGGATTGAAACCTTCTCTCTCCTCTCACTCCACCACTCTCTCTCCTTTTTTTCTCTCCAAATTCGAGTCGTTCAAAACCGATATGGACGGACCGTCTAAAAGTGTTTGTTTTAACGTAAAATGTTTACGGAAGAGACAATTTTAGATAGAACTTCCACTCCTAGATGTAGAGTGAGAAGTAGAAACAGAGAGGGGGAGGAATGGTAGAGACACAAACTCGGACAGAAATTTTCTGTCGGGACTCGGAGGGGTTTGCAAAAACAACTTATGGCAATTCGGGGCGTAAGTTATTTTACGCCTTATAGTGGAAATCATTTTACGCTCAAAAATATTTTATTAGTTCGTCACGATCAGAGAATCGAAAAAGTAAATTTTTTTTTTTACTTTTACCCTAATATTGTTTTTTTGTAATATTCAAGATAAATCCCAAAAATCCGGTTTTTGGGCTTTATCTTGGATGTTTTTAAAAATATTTGGGTAAAAGTCATAATTTTTTACTTTTCCGATTGGAGCGAATCAAAAATCGTAAAATACTTGTCGCAAAACAACAAACACGAAAAAAGTTGAATACGAACAAAACGAAAAAAAGCCCAAAAGAGAGAGAGGAGCTCAAGAGATTGGTCTTGTAATTATCTTATCACAATCAAAAGGAGCTCAAGGGACTGTTTGGTGTGTGTGTGAGAGAGAGAGAGAGAGAGAGAGAGAGAGAATTTGTGTGAACGAATTTGACGGTCCGAATACAAAAAAAAATTTAAATAAGAACAAAATTCACAAAATTAAATTAAGTTCAAGAGAACGCAGCCTTAGGCCAAAATGTGGAATCAAAATGTGGTGGACCGATAGTCAAAGAGAGAAACACTAGAGAGGGAGAGGGAGAGGGAGAGGGAGAGAGAGAGAGAGAGAGAGAGAGAGAGAGAGAGAGAGAGAGAGAGAGAGAGAGAGAGAGAGAGAGAGAGAGAGAGAGAGTAGTAACAGTAGTTCACTTTTGAAACCAAAAAATGGTTTCGTCTGGTATAGGAGGCGAGACAATGTAACAGTAGTTCATTTTTGTGTATGGAATGGGTCTTTTAGTTTTAACCCATATTCAACCCATATTTAACCCATCTAAACCCATTATGTAATATGGGCGGGTTGGGTTGGATTATAAGTGGGCGGATTGGGCGGGTTAAAAAAATATGGGTTGAGATTGCCACCTCTAGGATTTAGGATCACAACCAAAAAGTTAAAAGGCCTTCTTGTGGGTAATGAATGGTCAGAAAAATGATATGGAAACGAACGAATGTGCAGAAATCCAAACATAGTGTGTCCAGAATAGTCTGATATGGATGCGTCATGTGCATAAAAATGTTTCGAACGCATATGTGTCTGAATCTGTGCACAATATTGGTCTGTGTCTGTAGCATTGCCTGTTAGAAAAATGAGGCTCAGTGAAAAAAAAAAATAGAAACCTTTTGATCACAATCTCAACCTCCCTCTGGGTTACTACATATAAACTTCCATTTCTGCCGGTGTTGTTTAAAATTGAATAATTCTAATTTTGATATAATGTATTCTTTCTGAAATTGTAAGCAGGCACATTAGGTTTAAACTGACAAAAGCATTAGGCACATAATGTGTATGTTTTAGAATTATAAGATTTGAGAATCTCTTACTCCTCACCTTGTTCCATCCTCAATCACATAATACCTGTGTCTGAGTGGGAGGGCGACTGTAAAAGCATCTTTCAAAAACATCCCTATAACTCTACTAAAATTCGTAGGCGAAGAATGATATTAAAAATGATCTATTAAGTAAATGTGTTTTGCTCATATGACGACGGATCCAATTAACTTAGAATTTGCACGAATCACCTATTCAACGAGACGGAGAAATCAAACGGAACAAATAAATTAAATATTCAACCTTGGATGGAAATGATATTGATAACACATCACGCGTGCTATATTATAGCCCCCTGTCCCCCTAAACTGGGGTGGGAAGTGGATATTTCATCTTTCTTTCTCTATTGTTGTGAATCTAGAAATCAAACATTCATTTTATTGCCTTCTCAAGTATTGCAGAGGAGTATATATAACACAAGCATCAAAAAGCACAACTGATATTTAGGTAAGTTCTTAAGTTCACAAACATTACTATTACAATCATAAAACTCATCCGATATTTATTATTCCAATCCACATCACAAACATTATTACAAATATAGTTTTGCAAAATAGATGTCCAAGAAGCAACCTCCCAAAAGTCATAAACATTCGAGAATACGAAGGACAAACAAGTTTCCAATGTGAGGTCCGGCTCGAATTGGAAACTATGAAAGCGATTGTAACTTAAAACACAAACCACTGGAAACTAGAATATTCTCCATCCTACAGTCCAAATAGAGAAAGAATCATCACCAAATGCATCTTCAACTTATTAAATGGAACAAGTAGTTTTGCAATTGGATGCAGAAGGCTACTCCAACGCACTCTTGCATGTCTCCCCAGCAACCCGAACGCGCCCATAACTTCCAGTAGTTTGCACTGATGAAATGGGCAAAAGTAAAATACAACATTAGATTTCCTAGTTGTATATTATACTTGTGGAAGATGCCTGGAGGTTGCACAAAATATATTGACAGTAATTATCGAAGAAATTATAAGCCATGATATTTATTAGGACATAATGAAAGCAGAAAACAGCTTTGTGGGAGGGGATTTATTATAAACATTAAGACTATAAATTATTGCAACTATTTTATACTACGAATGTAGAGATGGAGAGTTAGAATTGTTCTCGAAACTTCTTAAGCATGTCCTACTACACTAATCATATGAATAGGTTGTTTGAACTAATTTACTTTTTGGGGAGGACAAGCCGTATTATTTAATTTTTAGCTACTTCTTTTTAGCTTTTCGTCATAGTTTAGTAC
Organism: Rhododendron henanense subsp. lingbaoense; assembly: GCA_020567845.1. Classification (NCBI taxonomy): domain Eukaryota; kingdom Viridiplantae; phylum Streptophyta; class Magnoliopsida; order Ericales; family Ericaceae; genus Rhododendron; species Rhododendron henanense. The sequence continues at coordinate 2,215,298 of CM036317.1, forward strand.
CTCAGATCTTTTGTCATGACACGACAGGAATAAGAAAAATATAGGAATTTGGACTCATATTGAAAAACAGTACGCTAAATACTGTTTTTTTTGGGGTCATTTTTCAATCTTCTCCTTTTTAGCGAACTTTTTTCGATTTTGGTCCATACTTTTACCTTTTCTGATTAATTCCTTCTAGACGAACGATTAATCCAAAAATTTGACCCGAATCCAATGAAAATTAAGAGAAAAAACCTAGGAAGACTCGGTTAAAAAAACCAAAAAAATCAGGTCAAAGGCCGTATGGTTAATATTACTCGAGAGCTACTACTCACACAACAACTGTGCACAGATTGCAATGTGCGGCCCACTATGGGTTATATCCAAATGATCCAATCCGTTCATTGAATGTAAAACATTTTTAGAAGGGTTTTCGCCAAAAATCAGCTCAATCCGATACTTATAAGTGTTTGATTCAATCATTTAATTTTGCATTCAGATTTCAGGATAAGGAAAAGTTAGATGATTGAATCGAGCATTTATAGGTATCGGATTGAGCTAATTTTTCGCGGTGACCATTGAAAAAATGTTTTAAATTTAATCAACGGCTCGGATCATTTTGTGGGACCCGTAGTGGGCCCCACGCCACGATCTGTGCACTATTTTTCTGTGTTGGTAGCATTTCTGATATTACTCCCTCCGTTCCATATTGAGATACCACTTTAACTTTTTCGGTTATTTTTATCTTGTTTATATCTTTTAATTTATAATATTTTTTAATAATTTTAAAACTTTTACTATAATAAAACTAATTGAGATTTATCAAACAAGATCATTATTGGATATTTTTAGTATTATAGATTGAAAGATATAAAAAAAAAATCTTAAAATGTTCGGAATAGTAACATGGACACTCAATATGGAACAAAGGGAGTATGATAAATCTTTAATAACAGCAAGTGACATGATTACGTTTGGATTTAGGTTGTCAGAGATGAAAGAAAAATAGCAGAATAGTAACCAAACTTTCACCACAAATTCATGTGGAGTCTCTACACTAAGTGGTTGACCCCACATAAATGGCCCGGAGTACCATATGGCGGTACTCCCGCACTATTATAGGAGTATAATTTTACTATATATATGTAGCCGTACCATATATCATCATGATCTTCAGCCTTGTTCACCATTTTGCTCATTTTCTTTGCCACTTGGCCCACTTGTACCACATTCCTAATCCAAACACAGTGGAAAACTAAGAAGCTAAAATAAAATAATCCAAATTTGAAGCATCAGTTGAATAATTAACGATAAATATTCCCAGACAAGTGTTTATTAAGTATACAAGAACAAAGATAGAAATATTGACGTCCATAGATACCTCTTTCGTAGGAGTCTCTAAATCTTCATCAAGTTCTTCACCATTACGGTCATTTTCTTTGCCACTTGTGCTACATTCCTAATCCAAAGAAACTGAAAAACTTTGAAGCTACCTCAAAAAAAAATTTTCAAAAATTTGAAGCATCAGTTGAATAATTTCTGATAAATATTCACAGACAATTGTTTATTAAGTGACACAAGAACAATTTAAAAATCCTAACCTCCATGGATACCTCCAGTTCAATGGTTTATGATAAATATTCTCAGACAAGTGTTTATTAAGTACACAAGAAACAAGTTAGAAATACTGACCTTCACGGATACCTTTTTCGTAAGAGTCTTTAAATCTTCATCAAGTTCTTCACCATTAGGGTCATTTTCTTTGCCACTTGTGCTACATTCCTAATCCAAAGAAACTGAAAAACTTAGAAACTAAAAAAAATCTTAAAAAATCTTAAGCATCAATTGAATAATTTCTAATAAATATTCAGAGACAATTGTTTATTAAGTGACACAAGAACAATTTAAAAATCCTAACCTCTATGAACACCTCTTTCGTATAAGTCCCGTCTCGCAAAATCTCTGAATCTTCATCGAGTTTTATTTCCTCCAACACTGGGAATGCATCCTGCAGCAACATTGATGTTATCTAGCTTATCGTCAGTAATTAATTGAATCATTTATGATAATTCGAATTAACGTTTCTGACGACTATTGAGGCATGTTCATCTAATAGGATCTAGGAGCTAGTAGCTAATTAAAGACCCACTTCACCATTTGTCAACAGATTACAAGATAATGGATATATATTGTACCCCACGATAAAGCCATTCTCTATATTATATGGTCGCGGACAAATACAAAACCTATAGGAGAAAAAATAACCTCGTGGAGTTGTTTTTTTTTTATAGGCAACAAAAGTTTGTTATAAGCACGAAATTGTAATTGCCAGACTATTAAATTGTTAACATCAATTCTTCTAAAATTTTAAGCTGTTAGAGAGAGGAACAACTTTTATTATTTAAACCTTTAACACAGACTGTTCTCCACATCTCTCATAAACCCAATTCGTGAGTTAGAGAGAGCTTTAATTAAGTTTTTTTATGTCGTTCGATAGCTTACCCATTTGTACGTTTTTAGAGCGGTCGTAGGGAGTGAGCATCATGCAAACCACTCCATTGGGGCTAGGCACTCCGGGACCAACAATCCCTCTGTCACAATAACGGCCCCGCAATTCGAACCCATGACTTTCAGGCTCTAATACCACTCATGTGATTGTTTCACCACCATTTCTCCTTCAACTAATTGGTGTTAAGGAGGTTTTCAATTAAGTTTTTTTATGGCATTTGACATCGTGCCTGAAAGTCTATTTTTAAAGTGATCGCAGAGAGTGACATTATGTAACTAAATTCACGAGGGAACTCCATGCCCATCAGTAAAAATCATTTCAGGTAAGGGTGAGAAACAAGCGAAACGAGCGAGTAGGTAGTTTATGGTTTTAAAACTTAACAAACCTCAAAAATATGTTCGAGCTCAGCTAAGTTATGAGACAAGTCGATCTCAAACGAGTTTTAATCAAGCCAAACACGAGCCTGTTATGGATTTTACGCAATCCTACAACGCCCCTACGGATCTTGGAACAATGGATCACAGAATAAAGCAAACAAATACGTCCGTAATGAAAACTGGAAAGAAAACGAGACACAAGATATACGTGGAAAAACCTCAACGTGAGGAAAAAACCACGGGAGCCACACCAGTCCACTATGAAATCAATCCAAGAGTACAAGTCTTCTCACAATCTCTCTGAGATGTGTTTTCTCTCGCCTCTCTCTTTTTCACGCTCAGAAAAAGTGATTACAATTAACCCTAACGCGCAGCCGTTCACAAAACCCTAAATACAATTTAAGGCCCGAAGGCTCTCGGTAGCGCTATAGCAAAAAGGCTGTAGCGCTATAGCTACTCGGTAGCGCTATACCAAAACAGGTATAGCGCTAGGGAACTCTCTGGACAAATTCCCACTTGCTGAAGGTTTGTCTACACCCCAACAGAGCCGATCTCGAGTAGTTTAAATTTTTTTGTACATAATTAGACAAACGAAACAATTACGTAATAGCGTGTTCAAGATTGGTTTGAAACCTAAACGACTTTCGAAAAAATGTCAAGCTTGATTTGTTTATGTAGTTAAGCAATCTTGAATAAGCTTGTAACGAACGAACATGAACTCAAACTCAAGTAGTTTGGTTTCTTTAGCAGTTCTAATTTCCGGAAACTTTAATATTCCAGTTCATAATATTTGACATTCTGCTACTGGTTTTGTTGGTTTATACGTATGGTGGAATTGCTCTGTGATAACTGTTGGACTACTTTTCAAAATTGTAGAAATAATCCATACCAAATAGCAATGTAGAGACAAATGTAGTTATTAAATTGGTCTTCGGATTCAATATTGACTCGGAAAAATTTCCGTAGATAGTTTTTGGCCATCTGTTAAGTTTACACGATAAACTAATTTGCCTAATTAATTTGGTAATCTCAATTAATATTGGATCAACTACTCTTTTTCTAATTGCGATGAAACTACAGGATTAAGTGAAAAGGGTAAAGACCTTAATTTGTACCTTGTTGGAGAAGATGGATTGAGTTTCATCACTACATATGAAACTTTTGAGATTAGGCAATTCCCGAAGATACACTTTCTTTAACTGAGGGAACCGAATGGTATCATTGTTGTTGGTGGCTTCTTTCTCCTTCGGGTTGTTTGAGATTATCACCTCCACCTTCGTACAACTCTGTATACTGAGTTCTTGTAGATTCTTTAACTGAGGAAGCAAATAGGAGGGAAATACATACTCCAATTGGTCACAGCCATAAACAATAATGTCCTCAAGTTCGGAGAAGGATTTAGCTTCTTTTTCTGGTTCTGAGAATGATTGATCATCCCAAATCCTTGTTAACTTATCTAAATTCCAAAACCACATACTTTTCAGAACAGGGAAAACAACCTGCAAAGTTGTGTATAAAATTAACATTCATTAGTGATCGAATAATAATGAGGTCCAATCAAGCTAGCTCAAAAATCCATCTATGCTCATAATTAAGCACGAGATTCAAGTCTCAAAACTTGGAGAGCTGTGGAAGAGATATTGACTCAATCCAATTACCTTTCATTCTTCTAAATTCCAATTTTCGTAAGAGCTCTTGGAATTGGATATTCAAACACACCATGCCATATTTGTTGCACTTAATTTCCATTGCATTTGGTAAATTCACATTAAGGAGTACTATATTAACGTATAAAATTAATCATTTATGAAATCAAAGCCGTATAAACTAATAATATTTTACATTGCCCTTTTATTATCATGTATGTATGTACGTATGTATCCTACCATATTAAGATTCAATCAAAATTTTTCGAACTTAAACATTGAATAAGTATAAACATTCCATACACAATAATTACTTAAATAATCAGTTTTTCAAATATGTAGTAAATAATATAAATTTTCAATGAAGTCTTTTTTTTTTTTTTGAAAAACGAATTAACCCACGTATGGTGGAATTGTTCTGTGATAACCGTTGGACTACTTTTCAAAATTGTAGAATTAATCCATACCAAATAGCAATGTAGAGACAAATGTAGTTATTAAATTGGTCTACGGATTCATTGACTCGGAAAAATTTCCGTAGATAGTTTTGGGCCATCTGTTAAGTTTACACGATAAACTAATTTGCCTAATTAATTTGGTAATCTCAATTAATTTTGGATCAACTACTCTTTTTCTAATTGCGATGAAACTACAGGATTAAGTGAAAAGGGTAAAGACCTTAATTTGTACCTTGTTTGAGAAGATGGATTGCGTTTCATCACTACATATGAAACTTTTGAGATTAGGCAATTCCCGAAGATACACTTTCTTTAACTGAGGGAACCGAATGGTATCATTGTTGTTGGTGGCTTCTTTCTCCTTCGGGTTGTTTGAGATTATCACCTCCACCTTCGTACAACTCTGTATACTGAGTTCTTGCAGATTCTTTAACTGAGGAAGCAAATAGGAGGGAAATACATACTCCAATTGGTCACAGCCATAAACAATAATGTCCTGAAGTTCGGAGAAGGATTTAGCTTCTTTTTCTGGTTCTGAGAGTGATTGATCATCCCAAATCCTTGTTATCTTATCTAAATTCCAAAACCACATACTTTTCAGAACAGGGAAAACAACCTGCAAAGTTGTGTATAAAATTAACATTCATTAGTGATCGAATAATAATGAGGTCCAATCAAGCTAGCTCAAAAATCCATCTATGCTCATAATTAAGCACGAGATTCAAGTCTCAAAACTTGGAGAGCTGTGGAAGAGATATTGACTCAATCCAATTACCTTTCATTCTTCTAAATTCCAATTTTCGTAAGAGCTCTTGGAATTGGATATTCAAACACACCATGCCATATTTGTTGCACTTAATTTCCATTGCATTTGGTAAATTCACATTAAGGAGTACTATATTAACGTATAAAATTAATCATTTATGAAATCAAAGCCGTATAAACTAATAATATTTTACATTGCCCTTTTATTATCATGTATATATGTACGTATGTATCCTACCATATTAAGATTCAATCAAAAGTTTTCGAACTTAAACATTGAATAAGTATAAACATTCCATACACAATAATTACTTAAATAATCAAGTTTTTCAAATATGCACTAAATAATATAAATTTTCAATGAAGTCTTTTTTTTTTTTTTTTTGAAAAACGAATTAACCCTAATCACATAGCAATTGAGTATTAATCAAGCCAAACACGAGATGATCTTGAGTAGCTTATTTTTTTTATACATAATTAGACGACCGAAACAAGTAGTACCTTGTTCAAGCGCGTGGTTTGAAACCTTAACGACTTTCGAAAAAAAGTTCAAGCTTGATTTGTTACATAACCAAACCATTCTTGAATAAGTTTTTAACAAACGAACACGAGCTCACACTCGAGTGTTTGGTTTCTTTAGCAATTCTAATTTCCGGAAACTTTAATATTCCAGTTCAGAATTTTTGACATTCTGCTGCTGGTTTTGTTGGTTTATACGTATGGTGGAATTGTTCTGTGATAACCGTTGGACTACTTTTCAAAATTGTAGAATTAATCCATACCAAATAGCAATGTAGAGACAAATGTAGTTATTAAATTGGTCTACGGATTCATTGACTCGGAAAAATTTCCGTAGATAGTTTTGGGCCATCTGTTAAGTTTACACGATAAACTAATTTGCCTAATTAATTTAATAATCTCAATTAATTTTGGATCAACTACTCTTTTTCTAATTGCGATGAAACTACAGGATTAAGTGAAAAGGGTAAAGACCTTAATTTGTACCTTGTTGGAGAAGATGGATTGCGTTTCATCACTACATATGAAACTTTTGAGATTAGGCAATTCCCGAAGATACACTTTCTTTAACTGAGGGAACCGAATGGTATCATTGTTGTTGGTGGCTTCTTTCTCCTTCGGGTTGTTTGAGATTATCACCTCCACCTTCGTACAACTCTGTATACTGAGTTCTTGCAGATTCTTTAACTGAGGAAGCAAATAGGAGGGAAATACATACTCCAATTGGTCACAGCCATAAACAATAATGTCCTGAAGTTCGGAGAAGGATTTAGCTTCTTTTTCTGGTTCTGAGAGTGATTGATCATCCCAAATCCTTGTTATCTTATCTAAATTCCAAAACCACATACTTTTCAGAACAGGGAAAACAACCTGCAAAGTTGTGTATAAAATTAACATTCATTAGTGATCGAATAATAATGAGGTCCAATCAAGCTAGCTCAAAAACCCATCTATGCTCATAATTAAGCACGAGATTCGAGTCTCAAAACTTGGAGAGCTGTGGAAGAGATATTGACTCAATCCAATTACCTTTCATTCTTCTAAATTCCAATTTTCGTAAGAGCTCTTGGAATTGGATATTCAAACACACCATGCCATATTTGTTGCACTTAATTTCCATTGCATTTGGTAAATTAACACTACGAATTACTATTTTAACTTATAAAATTAATCATTTATGAAATCAAAGCCGTATAAACTAATTAATATATGTATGTATGTATCCTACCATATAAGGATTCATTCAAAAGTATTCAAACTTAAACATTAAATAAGTATAACTTACCTATTCCATACACAATAATTATTTAAATAATCAAGTGAAAAAATATCATTCGACTACTGTATTACTGTATATAATGCCAATGCCCAAAGCAAAGCAAAGCAAATATGACTACACCTCAACCAATTCTCTCTCTCTCCTGTTGGTTCTAATTCCTTCCATTCTGTTTCTTCTCCGTCTGTCCAGTGGTCAATCACTCAAGAGCTGTGGCTTTGATCGGATTTATCAACTCGGGTCCCTACTACTCCTATTCTCTGGTGTGATAATACTTCTGCTTTGGCCCTTGCTTCTAATCCTGTTTTTCATGCTCGCTCAAAACATATAGTAGTTGATTGTCATTATGTTCGTGACCGAGTTGCAGCTTTTGTCCTTGCCCTTCACTATGTGCCTACCTCAGATCAAATAGCAGATGTGTTTACAAAAGCTTTATCCATTGCTCGATTTCAGTTTCTTAAGGGCAAACTTCTGGTGATTTCATCTCCCATTCGTTTGACAGCGACCGAAGACTCCGATTGGCATAGCACTAGTAGCTCCAAATTTAGGTGAAATTCCATGGCATTCAATTTTTTTAGTATGTCATCCAAGTAGGACTTATCGCCCATTCCATTTAATAAAAATTAGATACGCAATGAATATCGATCTGCGAGATTTTTTAATGCATATTCAGACAAGAACCAACCATTTTAACGTGATCAGTACCGTAATAGATCGCATTTCATGCCTGCGTTTGTAAGGTCTAAGGGGGACTATCTAGTCCTCTGTGGACTGAAGAGAAATCTATTACCACAGAAAATAAAAAAATACTCAAAAGAAGCCTTTTTTTGTTTTTGAAACGGCAAAAATATTATTATGGAAAACTTGACAATGGGTACCGATAACATAAGATAGTAACCAAAAGTTGGGGGAAAAAAAAACACGACACCTAGAGGACCGAAGCCCACTTGAAAAGGAGAAAAACAATCACGGAAGGGGCTCCGATAACATAAGACCGTAATTAAAGGTACTAAAAGAAGAAGAACAAAGCCTACTACCAGTCATAGTGTTCCCTATGAATTTGTAAGGACTATTCTAAGAGAGATCAATCTATACTATATAGAGATATTGTTAGTGTGGGAGAGAAAATAGCGGGATTGAAAGAGAGAGAAAAAAATATTGACAGAAAAAAATTGAACGTATTTTTTTTTTCAACCAATAACAAAAAATAAGCCTATTATAAGGTAGAAACAAGAAAGAATGAAAAGCCTATATATTAAGGGACGAACACCCACGCACACACAACTAGGGAAATTTGAACTCCTGATCTCCTATTGAGATGCAAGAGTTTTGGCCAACTAAGATAGCCTAGTTGGTTAAAAAAAATTTAAATGTATACTACATGCTTTTCAAATGGTTTCAATCTTCAAATAGGAAGCTAATTTGTGACCATAAGTATCTAAATTAGCTTTGTTTATCTTATATTTTTCACAATTGCAAATTAATTGGAATTTATTCTATTCACACTTTAAATTTTTAATTCATAACAGTAGAAATACATAGTATGTCTTTCCATGCATAGAATGGGAACAACGCTATCGTGCATCGAATACGGAGCTGAAAAAATTCAACTATCTCTTTTGCCCATTCGATACACGAGACCGAAAAAAATATCAATATGATTTTTTTTTTATCTCGTGCATGAACGGGCACAAAGCTAATAATGATAAAGCAAATGTGCCTTTCCGTTGAATAAAGGTATCCATAGATGGTAGAGTTGCCTTCGGTTGTGCCCACCTTACCCACTTTGGTACAGAAGCTTTCAAGGTTTGGTAGATCGCACAATGTCAAGGTTTGAAAACCTTTACACGCATTTTTGTCCAACTAACAAACTTCCATTTTTGGAAAATGCTAAGGTACCCCAACCTTATGGTGTGCTGAAATCATAAAATGTTATGCTTTTTCATGATGAATGTTATACCTATTGTGGCGAATGTTGCGATGGGGGACAACATTAAATGAGTTACTTTGAAAATGCAATGCAATGCAATGCAAATTGAAATGATAAAATGTTATGCATCATTTTCTGAAAATGGAATGCCCTTTCGTGGTTAACTTTATCCATTTATATGATAAAAGTCAACAGGGATACTGTCTCCTCGGACAAAGTTGAGGATACTTAAGCATTCCCCTTCTTTTTTCATTTTTTTTAAATCAGAAGCCCTCATTATTTTACACAAACTTTTAAACTGGAATTTATGGGATTTGCTTTACGTCAATGTGTACTAAAGCCGAATGTTTAACTTATTCCTCAATATAATTTGAAGACTTGAGATTTTTAGTTATTAATAAAATTGACATTTTTTTAAGAAAAATAACTTATTTATTTTTTAATGTACCCAATTTTCAAGGCGTAACACCGACTCACACCAATACTGAAGTGATGGGCCCACTTTCTAAAACCAACAAAATTAAGGTCTGGTTTGGCTTAATAAAGCCAGTTGCCTTTTTCTAATTTTGTCTTTATTAATTTTTTATTTTTGCATTTGTTAGTTTTGCGTCAGATTTTTGTGGATTATTTGTTTATCTTGATGAGAGGAATCGGAAGGTAAAAAATGGTTATTCAATCTCAATTTTTTCTGAAAAAAAACTAAAGTAAGCCAAAAAGACTGTCTTTTGAAGATCTTAACTAATATTAAGATCTTAAAAATTAACAATTGAATAAATCTCTAGAGACTCTATTTTTTTTACTAGCGATGAATTTTTTTGATCAATTAAACAATCGTTACTCGACTAGACTCACTCGTTTTTTTACTGCAAACCACCATCCAATATGGATGACTGGGTCATTTTAGTTCATAAACACCTAGACCAAGGCCTTTAACCAAAAAACGCTCTTCACCACATCCGAAACCCAATCCACCCATCTCCTTCGTTAATAATCTCTCTCTCTCTCTCTCTCTCTCTCTCCAATGGCAACAATCAACCTATCATCATCACCTCTCCGCAGCACCTCCTCCTCTCTGCGCTTCTTACATTTCCCCTCTATATCTCTCAGACACAAAACCCTAACTAAATCTCGCCTTCGAACTACAATCGTTTCTGATGTTGGGTTGGTCGAAGGAGGTTGTGTGGCTCCATTATGTTGGATACGGTCTATAGGTAGTGTGGCTCTCAGTTACGGATCAAGTCTTTATCCATTTTCAACCAAACTACAAGATCATAGATGTGTGGCCACTTTTATGTGCTTTTCATGGCCATGCATGATCCAAGTAAAAAAGGGTAAGGATGTCCTTTATACCTTGTGGGAGAAGAAGCCTTGCGTTTCACTATAGAAACTTTTGAGCTCAGGCAATCCGGTAAGGTTCACATCCTTTAACCGAGGGAACACAATGATGTCATCGTTGTTCACAGGTCTGCACAAGGATTCAACTTCTTTTCTGGGTTCTGGGAGTGGTTGCTTGTCCTGAATCTCTGTTACTCCAACCATCTCTAAATGTTCTCGGGCAGGGGAAGCAACCTGCAAAGTTGTTTACAACACATTCAATAATGATTGAATAACAATGAGGTCCAATTAATCAAGCCCTAAAATCAATTAAAATGAGGATTCATTCTAGTATGTTATAAAGGTTTTTTAGAGCAACTAACTCCAACCATGCACAATATCTTCGACTGTGATTGAATAACAATGAGGTCCAATGAAGCTCTCAAATCCATCTCGACTTAGATGCACCAGATTCGAGTCTCAAAATATGGAGAGCTGTGGAAGACATATTCGTCAATTCGATCACCTTTCAATCTTCTCCCCGTTCGGCTAAATTTGTCCTTATTCAAAAAAAATTCGTATTTGTTAGTTTTCCTCAATTTTTTGGAGATTATTGCATCGTCATGACAAGAGAAATCTCAAAAATAAAAAATTACGATCGAAAACTAATTTTTTTGAATAATGACAAAAATAAGCCAATTTTTTCGTCTTTATTAAAAAAATGGATTTCGATCATAATTTTTTACTTTTTGAATTCCTCTCGTTATGACGATACAATAATCCCCAAAAAATTGACGAAAAACTAATATTTTTTTTAATTAAAGACAAAAAATAAGACAGTTGGCTTATTTAGCCGAACGGGGCAATATCAAGACACATCAAATAAAAAGGATATTTTAACTTCTCTTTTTCCGTAAAAAATAAAAACAAAAAATCAAGATTTCAGCAAACACATCTTTTCTAGTTACTCTAAATCCTTAACTAATATTTATCCAGAGTCGATTCAGTCGAATAAGAAAATTAAAACCAAAAAAGGTTTTAACCATATTGCAATGGTCCGTCAACATCTGAATACGACAAGCGCCGCATTGGATTGTATGAGATAAGACTTTGGACATATATAGTTGGTGAAAATGAACCACTTGATAATACAAGTAATATCAAAGCACATTTGATCGACGAACATGGTCTCTACAAGGACTGGCTCATGCTATTGATTGGGTCATTTCCCGCCCTTCTTTTCACAAAGTCCCAGTGCAGTGACCCACCTATTTGCCCCCATAGCCATGTTGTGGATAAAGTTAGAATAACTTGTGAGGTAGCATATTGTTGTCTAAAAAAATCATTCTACAATGAAAGCCAAGATCTACCCACGTTCAGCTCCCACTACTCATTGGCAAAATGCACGAGCAATTGGGACAAATACGATAGCCAAGTTTTTATGTCGACCGATAATAATACGAAAGCAATTAAGCCGATAGGGAAAATGTTAATCACTATCAAGTTTGAGCAAAGGTAATTAAAGGATGACAATATGTTAATCTATGTTCTTTATAATGTTCTATTATAAAGTTAGACGCACCCCTCCTAACTCTTCTTCCTCCTTCCTCCAGAACAGACGCGACTACTCCCTCCTCATTCTCCCAAACAACGCGCCCCAATTCCGAACGGCTCTCCAAATGGAAACCTACCCGTCCCCAGTCTGCCCACACCTCCACCCCCATCTCCAACCACCAAAATCCAACTGTACTTCCCTTGACCGCCAGAGTGTCGACCATCGGACGACCACCGAAAAGCATTAACCAGCCAAAGTTTTTGGCAATTCAAACCTCCACTATACCTCCATACCGCCTGAGATTAGGCCGGCGGAAAGAAATACCCAGTAAGTGCAACTTTAACTACATACATACACACATCTGCATTTAACTGTGCTTTCTAATGAATCATTGCATAACGCACACCAACTGTTCGATAGAATTACACAACTTCAACTGGTGTTGGATTAAAAAACTTTCCGCCCTCCTTAGTACCAAAAAAGGGGAGTTGTATTTACATGTGTGAATAATTTACTCTAGACTCTATTTTGTGGGTTGTTATGTTTTGACTGGTCCTTTGACATGTTAGGATAACAAAAGGGTTTATTATTGTTGTATTCCTGTGCTCCCTAAAGGATGTCAGCATAATGCACACCAAATGTACAATACAATAATACAAGGAAAAATCATTTGAAGTGCCCCGGGTTCCCATTTTGTTGTAAAGACAACCACTACAACTTACACAAAGGTAGTTCCAATTGATTCTTTGTTTCCAAATAGTGTGTCATTCGTCCTTTCTCGGACCAAAATACATTCAGTTCCATTCACCCAACAAGGCAATTTTTTGGTGTAGCATTAATTGGCTGGTATCATTATAAATACCGCAGACAAGGTATTTGATAAAATGGCTGCGAGAAAAAAAATCACTTACAAAACATTTTAACTTTGATCAAATATACAGACTTATCATAAAACTTTTGCCTAATGATGATTAACGGTTAATTCTTTGATAGGAGAAAGGTCCGTTGATTCCAGAATAACAGAAGAAAAAAGGGCAGACCCAAGAAGCTTAAAAGTGCTGCCAACTCGAACAATGGTACAACCCAACCAGAATCTAATGATTTGCAATTTGATACAACTGTTGGCATTGTTAAGAGACCACCAAATTCACAGGTAAGCACCAAGAATTAAAAAAAATGAAGAACGCCATCATATCTAAAAATAATAGAATTCAGTGTTCACAACATGATATTGCACATGCCCATATTATCTAACTAATTCAGCAGAGGGTAGCCAGTCCAAAAAACGAACCTATATGAGGAAGAAAGAAAGCATACAGATTGTATTCGTTGAGAAAGATGGCAACAATATTGAAGAAGTTACTCATGAACATGACTGCAACATGAAGGAAGACAACACTAGAACGATGGAAAACCAAACAAAGACTGACGTGGGCCACAAAGATATTTGTGGGTCAGATGAGATGCCAACTACGTGCCACAACAAAGGTATGTTGATGAACATTCCAAATTATGATTCTGCACGCAGATGAGATAATTCAAAAGTAGAAAACATTCCCTCTTTGCAGATATCAAAAAACCGGGGAAGAGAACTAAGGGAAGAAGGAAATGATCCACAATATTTGTTCTGAAACAAGATATTGATGAAGGAAGCTTGGAGATCAAAAAAAGATGGAACACATCCATGCAGGAACCATCTTCTACTGCTATAGTAGAGAAAGAATCAACCAAAGAGTCTTCCCAAAATAATCCGAAACCATCAGAAGGTGAGTTATGTAATGTTACTTTGAAAGATTAATAACTAATGAGATCAAATCCTAAACTTCTACATAACTAACTACTTAATTTTGCCCCTATTTTCCACCAGTAATGATTGTGAGTAAAGAGGAAGAAAATGCCAAAAAGATCATTCCTATAAATCAACTTCAACCTTATGATAGGAATTGGACTATTAAAGTTACCACCTTGCAAACATGTGGAAGCTCATTCTAATAGATGAACATGTATGCAAACCTAGCTGCTTTTGGTTATCTCGTACAAATGTTACGTGATCTAAAATACTACATATTATAAAATAGAAAAACTAAGGGAAAATCTTGAGAAGACATCTCTGACTATTATCATTCTGTAATGCAAAATCTAGGAAACCAAAATTCAAGCAGTTCTATTTAATGATGTCATCAACCAATTTGAGCAAACATTCCTAAAAGAAAACAGTTACATCATATCCGATGGCTTGGTAAAACCGGTAAATGCTCAATATGCCAACGTCCACAAAGAAGTTGAAGTAATGCTGATTGCTATAAACAATACACGCGTGGGGAATGCCAAAGTGGAGATCACATTGAATAGTTTCCGATATGAATTTACTTCTTTTGAAGATCTGCAACATGCTGGAAAAAATGATATTGTTGGTATGTTTCGACTATCAAATCATAATTACATCCTAACATAATCTCTATACTTAAAAATCTAGAATCCGAAGTCAACATATTTTACTTCGTGACAATTGTAGATGTACTTGGGCTGGTTGTTAATGTTGAGCAGCTAAGCTCGATGAAGAAAGCTGTGGGGGTGGGAACGATGGTAAAGCGAAATGTATCCCTTTTCAATTCAAGGCATGATGTCACACATTATCTACGGGAAATATTTGAAGCCATAAAACTTTATCCTCCAACTGTTTTAATGCTCACAGATCTAAAGTTATTCTAACTTTTTCCTCCAATTGTTTTAAAGCTCACAGATGTGAAGTTATTCTTCTCACACTATGGGGTGATCTTGACCAAAAAAGAAGGCGAAGAACTGGACCGTATATCAAAAGAGAGACCACCCATAGCTATGTCTAGAGCAAAAGTGACAACATATTCAGGTATCTACGACATATGCATATATGTGAGGAGGGAAAAAACTTCTACCACCGATGGGTGATCTATGCTTCCTATCTTTGCAAACTGCATAGAGTATTTAGATACTAACTATATTTTTTAATTTGCGATGATCAAAACCAGGTCTACTATTATTGTCCACTCTTTCAATAACGACTCTGACAAAAACTAGATTTCCAATACTCATTGTAGTCTGAGATGCCGGGAAATTAAAAACATGTTTTATTAGGAATCTATGAGACATAGATTAAAGGGACCATTATCGCTCACATCTTCTTGGGCACCTGAAATAACACAATAAATTAGAGTCTTGCGCTAAGAATTGGAGCCGTTCAATTAGTTTGAAACATATTTTGAAGGATTTTTGTAAAAAATACCTAATTACGTTTTGATTATGTAGCAATTTGCCTATATTTTGCCTTCATTACAGTTTAAAATTGAGTCATTGTAAGAAGCACTTAGTAATAAAGACTGACATTAAACTTGGTTTTTTTTGCAAAGGAAATGAATTATCAGTTTTCAAAAATGGAGTGCTTCAAAATATTAGAAGACCTGATGTCGCTTTTAAGAGGAACTGAACAAAATACTTTGACAACAATGTATGACAATGTTGTTGACCATGAAGAAGACAAAGTTTCAACACAACCTAAATTACCCAAAGATATAGACCATCCAATAGAGAAGACTTTCAAAGCAAAACTACATGAAGTGAAGCCTGAATTCCCCAAAGAAAGACAACATGTCATACATAAGGCTTTCCAAGCAAAGCTACATGATCTCAAACGAGAGGTACACTTTGCAATTTTGATGAAAAGATAGACTATTTATATTTTTAAGTATAGACGACATGAAAAGCGGAAGAGGAAGAATCCTTCCTAATTGACATCTTTGTTGAAAGAATCTCTTTTGTAAGTACTCACATAAGGATTCAGAAATACCAGATCCTCGCCTATACAAGTAAATTGTTGATAAAATCGAAAATTCTGCTCTGCCACTTTAGCATTTTTCGTTTTATCTATTTTTCACACGTTGAACTACGAAAAACAAAAGGGGTTTGGGTTTGCAAGATCCGAACAACTAGGAGCACTCAATAATGAAGAAGAGAAAGTAACCTTGAACCAACAATAATGAAGAAGAGAAAGTAGACCCAAAAAGCGGAACCGGACTGCTGTGGCAAAAATGTGTTCAACTTGTGGACCAAATCTACACATTTGTTTTTTGTTTTTTACTCCTGTTTTCAAAAAACAACAATTCTACACAGATGTTTGTCCTTGTACATCAAACCATGTATTTTAATTTCATACTAGTGCTAGCCCGTGCCTACGGCACTACGCATCCCGATTGGAAGGGAATGGCAGTTGTGTGATTTAAGTGAAAACCATGGGCACTTAATCGGGAAGTGGGAGGATGCACTACAGCATTTGGATCAAATGAATCTAAGCCGTTCCAACAACTTGTCCCCACACCCTTCTGTTTTATAATAGAGATGCTAATAAAAATCGTTTTCAGAATGTAATATTTGTTTCGCTTTCGCAATGTAAAACCACTAAAGATTATATATGTGCGCAAAAAAACTACGTGCAGCGCACGTGCCCAACAACTAGTAATTTTAAAAGAGGTACTACTACGTCACGGTACTGAATGCGAATTTCAAATGAAAATTCTATTTGAGTATAATTTTCTCCAGATACATGTTTGTGTAGATAAAAAGGCCTTTTTCAGCGGTCAAGTCTTTTTATTTTTTATTTTTTAGGCCCATAAGCCTATCTTATCTATAAAAAATATTTAACGGATTCAATCATAGCATCACATAATTTCATAATATTCAAAAAAAAAAAAATTGTATGTTATCCATCTAATAATTGCCAAACAATTCATTTGAAGAACAAATTAGATAGGCAATGACTATCATCGATCAACTAGATATTTTCATGCATACTCGGACAAGAAACAATTTGACATGATCAACATAAATATCTAGTCCTCTGTGGACTGAATAGAAATTCCTAACTGCCCAAAAAAAATAAAGAGGACTTGAAAGAAGTCATTGCACTTGGAAAGGGGGAAAATGATGGCGAAACGAGCTCCGATAACATTAGAGGGTAAGGGTCTAAAAGAAGAAGAAGAAGAACAAGAGAGTATATATATTGGGTCATACAACAAGAACCATTCATTATATTTGTATGGTGTGTGAGGTACGGGGGAAGTGTGTGTGGGTGTGTGTACGTGAGATAGCGTGAGAGAGGCTAAGGGGGCATAACTGCCCGTGATAATGTTACCCTATTCATATGTAAAGCATGGTCTAAGAACCAACACGAAATTAAAGATTCAAAGTAAGAGAACAGGATAATGATAAAGCAAATGTACCTTTTCATTAAAAATTGAGGTTGCTCAGAAATAAGTAACAAGAATTAGGCTTCACCCATGTACACTTAGTTTACTGCATTGTCCACCATTCAACTTCCCTAGCCGCCAGGCGTTTTTCAACAATCAAGTCTTTTTTTATTTATTTATTTAGGATGGATTCAATCATCGCATCACATAATTTCGTAATATTCAAATCTTTTTGTATGTTATCCAACTAATAATTGCCATACCATTCCTTTGAAGAACAAATTAGATGGGCAATGACTATTGATCAACTAGATATTTTCATGCAAACTCGGACAAGATCGAAACAATTTGACATGATCAGCATAGTATCTAGTCCTCCGTGGATTGAAAAGAAATTCCTAACTGCAAAAAAAAAGAAAAAAAAGAAAAGGACTTGAAAGACGTCATTCCACTTGAAAAGGAGGAAAGAGCTCGGATAACATCAGAGAGTAAGAGTACTAGAAGAAGAAGAAGAACAGGGCATATTGGGTCATAGAACAAGTACCATTCATTATATTTGTCTGGTGTCCGAGGATGTGTGTGTGTGTGTTTGATAGCGTGAGAGAGGGGCCTAACTACCAGTGATAATGTTACCCTCTTCATATGTAAAGCATGGTCTAAGAACCAACAGGAAAAGATTCAAAGTAAGATAGAAGGATAATGATAAAGCAAATGTACCTTTTCATTAAAAAGCGGCTATGCATGGATAGTAGCAATATCAAAGATGCAGTAGACTTTAACAATACCAAAGTTCTTAATTTGCTGAAACATACCTCATTTTTAAGTCCGTCTTCATCAATTTCTCCCTCAAATTCAGCTATTCCCTTCATGGTTTCACAGTAACGTACTCTTAGGCTTCCAAGATTCTTTAACAGTGGATTCATATTGGACGGAAATACATGCATCAATTTCTCGCATTTGTTGACATTCACGTCCGTCAGTTGGCAGAAAGACCCTTGTTCTTGCCAGATAGCAACTGATTGCTTGTCCCAAATCTTTATTATGTTACCCAGATGATCAATGGTCAATACCTCCAAGACAGGGAAAATAACCTACAAAGTAGTTTGATAGACGAATCATTAGGGACTTCTCCATGTAAAGGTTGCTCGCCAAACATTATCAAACAACTGCTACACAAGGAATATATAAGTCAGCTAGTTGTTTGAGATCAAAACCATAACATGCACTGTCCTCCAAATACGATCGAACCTTTCATTTTTTGGGAAATACTAATTAAGTACCCCACGTTATGGGTGTGCCCAAATTAAAAAATGTTTTGCTTTTTCATGGTTAATTGTATAGCATTTCTGGTGAATGTTATGATGGGGACAACATAAAATAAGTTATTTTGAAAATGCTGTGCCATTCTGAAAAATATTATGCATCATGATTTGCTGAAATGGTATGCATTCTTTTGATAAATGTTACACCATTTTATGAAAATAATATTGTTACGAAATTTGTGCTTATTGTTACGTCATTTCTGTTTTTCTTGCTACGCCCTCGTGTGGTTAACTTTATGCATTCATATGGTGAAAGTCAAAGGGGTACGGAATCCCCAGACAAAGTTGGGGATACATAATTAATTAAGCATTTCCCCTCTTTTTTCCTCTCCCTTTTTTTTTTTTTTTTTTTGAAAATAGAAGCCCACATTTGTTTTACATGAACTTTTAAACTAGTGTTTGTGGGATTGGTAGTGGCGTAGTAAGAAATCTTTATAAATGGGAGCACCTTTTTAACACATTTCTACCAACAAGTATTTGAATAAGCAGCAGTAGAATAACAATAAAAAAAATTTCTGCTAAAAATAAAATTCCTAAGATATTATAAAGAAAGTAACTTAGATAAATAAAAAAAATCAAATTGCTTGAATTGTTTCAACGGATCAAGTCTAAGAAAAATTCACTACACAATATTAGCAATCTTGCTCCAATTGCTAATAAATGTTAAAAGTATAAAACGCATAGCCTTTGTTTTAGGCACTTTTGAATAGTAAGTGGAGGCCATTTTTTACATTAGACATCATTTTTCTATATGTGAAACTAAAAGTTAAGAATGGAATGATATTCAAAATGCCTTAAGGTGATTAAGAATAAAATTATGAAGTACAAATAAAAAGACAAAATGCAAGAAATGAACTTTAAACATAAAATTTGCTACAATATATCGATAACAAGTCTTTATGGAAAAACAAACGCAAAAAAGAACTTTTTTTTTTTGAAACTTGACGAAGACAATAGGGATGTAATCTATAAGAAGAAAAAAAAATGTGAAAAATTTTGTAATACAAATTGTCATGACCTTTATAATTTGGAATAAAATTAGAATTATAAAAAATTATAGTGGTGATCCCTCTGTCCCTGCCCACTGGGGATTGGATTGCCGTCAATGGGGCACTAAAGCCGACTACTTAAGTCATTGCTCAATCTAAAAGGAGAATGATAAAACTTACCAGTTCATTAAAAAGCTTATGAGGCTTCCCATGGTTGTTCCCATCTCCTCCTTTTTGGCAAAAAAGCTTATGAGGCTCGGAAGCCAAGTCAATTCCAATTGCTTTAGTTTACTAAACTTCACCTCACCTGTGATTTCATTTTCATCTTTTTGCCCTTCAATTCCAATTATTCCCTCCATGATCTCACAGTAGGTTACTTCTAGTACTTCCAGGTGGACAAGTCCTCTTGCGGCGGTCGGGGAGAAGAGATACTTTAACTGAAAATGTTCAATAATTAACACAGTTAGCTTATCGAACAACCGTAACGGATGCACAGGTGATTCTGGCTTGAGGATTAGCACTTCAGCTTTGTCCACCAAAGGGATGAATTCATTTCTTAACTGAATCCCTTCTAGTTTCAACATGCATGTTCGAGAAATTAATGCTTCAAAATTTTCGAATTTTGAACCCACTGATATCCTAAATCCCTTCAGATTCGCAAATTTTAGATCCTCATTGGGTAGTAACTTGACATTAGGTACATGGATATGTAAAGTGGTTAATTTTGCATTAGCCAATGACTCCCTTAGCTCCTCGAGGCTCGCATTGTCTTCGCTGCTGGTGTCTTGTAGCTCGTCTGTTGTGGCCCCCCATTCGTTAAAGTCTTCTGGAAAGTACAATTCCTCCAGGCTAGTCAAATTGGAGATGACACCTCGTGGAATCACCTTGCATCTGTAACAATCTCTGAGATCTAACACCCGTAGACCAGTCAGTTGTCCGATCTCTGGTGGCAACGCCTCGATATTAGAACCTCTAAGACTAAGCACTTCAAGGGTACTCTTTAGGTCCTTAAGTATAGCAATATCATCCAACTCGCATTCATTCAGATATAGCATCCGAAGGTTTGGCAATTTTGCAAGGGATGACGGGAGTCGCCGCATACGCATTCGAGTAAAAGTCAACACTGTAAGTTGCATCATTCCATTGAAAAATTTGTCTGGAACCTCAAGATTGGAAAGTTCGCTATTGTCAACCATTAAGGTTTCCAGTTGTGGATATACCAACCCATCTGGATGCCCTTTAATATTTTTGAAACTTAATGACATTGCTTTGTACGATGGCCCATTTGTGGGATTCCGTGGCCATCGAAGGGCACCATGATCTACCAGAAATGCTTCTTTCTCACGTGCAATTGAGATACCAACATCTCTTATGACATCATGAATTCTGACAACATTTTCATCATCGCCATTTGACAACAATGAAGCTGATTTGAGGACACCAACCACTGTACGCATGGCATTTCTTGCTTCCTCTAGTGTACGTGGGTTTTGAGAAAGCAAACTCCTCGCCACAAAATGTCTCGTCAAGTCGTCGATTGATATATCGGCATCTTCAAGAAACAAACAACAGAGCAAAAAACAAGATTTTGCATCCGAGGACTGCAACATATCGTAGCTTAACTTTAAGGAAGCCCAAACACTTGGGTTAATGCCATCAATGTTCATGATCATGTACCTCTCCAGCTTATCCAGTGCATTCTTCCACGTGTGGTCTGGCTTTCCTTTTAATGCTACTCCAAGTGCATTTAAGGCAACCGGCAAACCTTTACATTTTTTGCACACCATGTATGCTAAAGAATAGAGTTCTGGTTGAGACTCAATAGAATCTCCCACCTTCTTCTTGAATAGAGTCCATGCTTCTAGCTCCTGTAGTTCTGCAATTCGAAAAGGCTTATCGACATTCATCCGATTCACCAACAAATCTTCGTTCCGAGAAGTTAGCACAACTTTGCAGCCTGTCGTTGACCCATTTATGAGAGGAATACCAATAGCTGTAATGTCCACTTCTTCCCAAATATCGTCCAATATGACGAGATATCTCTCCCCATTGGTGAATTTATTCCACATCTGAGTTGCTCTTCCTTTTTTATCTAAAGTGGCATCCAATTTAAAATCCAATCTGTCAGCTAATTTTGATTGTATTTCCTTCACATTGAGATCCTTAGAGACAACTGCTAGCGTGACTTGCTTAAAAGTTCCATCGTGTCGCATTTTCTTGCCGACCTCCTCGACTAACGTGGTCTTACCTACGCCTCCAAGCCCGTGTACACCAATAACGTTAACACTGGGATCTTTTAGTGCATCCACGATGCGCTCGAAGACCGGTGTTCTAGAATCCAAGTTAACATACTTCACGTCGGATGGGAATTCAAGTTCTGAAGGAGGCGACCTAGCATATGAAATTTCATTTTCATTAAAACTGCTTTCTTCAATGAGTTTCTTGACACCCGCTATCTTTTCTTTTGCTTCTTTGCTCAGTTGGTAACGCCGCTTGATATTAGGACATGACCATTTGAAGCAACTCATGTTTCCCGCAAGTCGTTCCTGAACATCGCGTGTAACCCCGTCCGCTTCTGTTTGTCCCCCAAGTTGTTCCTGAACATCACGTGTAACCCCGTCCGCTTCCGTTTGCCCCACAAGTTGTTCCTCAACATCAGGTGTCATCCTGTCCGCTTCGGTTTGCCCCACAAGTTGTTGAACGCGAACATCACGTGTCATCGTGTCCACATCCTTCAGCCAATTCGAAACAAGAGCATTAACCAATTTACCGTCATCTTTGGCCTGACGAACTTTTCTTTGGATTATTTCTCTATGACCTTCAAGCTTTCTTATTTCAACTTGCAGTTCCTTGAGGTTTGTCTTGTAGTCGATAACATATTTCCCCCTTTCGATTGCTGCTTTGACCGCTTCATCAAAGACCAGACATCCCACCTTCTCAATTATGCCTTGAGGAGTACACATTTTCAAATCAGTCTTTTTTTCCCTCCTGTAAAGGAAAAGGAGGTTAGCAGCTCCAGCTCCAGCTCAGCTGCCATGTCACATGGATTAGTTAGTAGTTAGCTTTCAGTTGTAATTAGTTAGAGTTAACTACTGTTTTAGTTTGTTAATAATTAGTTAGAGTTAACTACTGTTTTAGTTGGTTAATCTCTGCATATATAAGGGCCAGGGGCCCTGCTTCCAAGGCCCATGTCACAAGGGTCTCTATCCTATCCAGAGTTGCTCTAAGCTTCCCTCTCCTCAGGTTCCTGTTGTCTTTCATAGCAATAAGACTTTGCCAGCATCTTCTGCCACTTTGTGGCATCAGAGGCTTGGACATCCTAGTTTTCCTCTTTTTCAATCTTTAATAAAGCAA
Organism: Rhododendron henanense subsp. lingbaoense; assembly: GCA_020567845.1. Taxonomy (NCBI): domain Eukaryota; kingdom Viridiplantae; phylum Streptophyta; class Magnoliopsida; order Ericales; family Ericaceae; genus Rhododendron; species Rhododendron henanense. The sequence continues at coordinate 2,238,510 of CM036317.1, forward strand.
TATGCTCTGCCTGTAAACAAACCTTATGATGTTTCTTGCTATAGTTGTAATTGTGTGAAAAGTCACAAGTTGAGTTTTCCTTTGTCTGTTTCCAAATCTCATAGTCCTTTTGATTTGATGCATATGGATGTATGGGGACCTGCTCCTATTCCTTCAGTAAAAGGTTTTAGATATTATCTTCTCATCATAGATGATTGCACTAGATACTCTTGGTTGTTTCCTTTGCACTATAAATCTGATGTTAAGACAACTCTTGCTCAGTTTAAAGCTTATGTGCAAAATCAATTTCATACTACTGTTAAAACTGTTAGATCAGACAATGGGAAAGAGTTTGTCAATCACTATCTTACTTCTTTGTTCCTTATTCATGGTATTGTTCATCAAACGTCTTGTCCTCACACACCAGAACAAAATGGTGTGGTGGAAAGGAAACATCGACATCTTATGGACACAACTCTTACTCTTCTTCATCAAGCAGGCATGCCTGCTCATTTCTGGTTGGAGGCTTTGATTACTACTGTCTTCCTAGCAAATCGTTTACCTCACTCCTCATTAAATTTCCAAGTTCCTTTTGTTCTTCTTTTCAATGCTCAACCTGATTATCTTACCCTTAAACCCTTTGGATGTGCTTGCTTCCCTTGGTTAAAACCATATCATTCTCATAAGTTGATTCCAAAATCAACTCCTTGTGTATTTTTAGGATATTGCATTACTTCAAAAGGTTACCGATGCTTTGATCCTACAACAAATAAAGTGTACATTTCTAGGCATGTTAAATTCATTGAGACTGATTTTCCTTACTCCTTCCTTATTTCTCAGTCTTCTGCTACTCCTCCTGAAACAGCTATCTCTCATTTTTCTGTTCCCCTGACGAGTTTTTCTGATATTGTTGTGACTGTTAATCCTAAAATTCCTGTTGTTCCTACTCAATCTGTTTCAACTCCTACTCCTATTCCTGTGTTTGAGTCTTCTTCATTCCCTATTCTTTCTGGTTCTGAGTTTCTTGATTCCTCCTTACCAAGTTCAAATTCTGCTCCTATTTGTTCTAGTCCACTTCATTCTTCTCCTGTTGTTGCATCTCCTGATATTTCTGCTGCAGCTCCTGTTGTTGAGTCTACTCATGTACCTGGTTCTTTTCACTCTATGAGAACTCGATCTCAGAGTGGCATTTTTAAACCAAGACATCCCCTTACCTTACTTACCTCTGTTCCCTCTTCTTCTAGTTGTTCTCCTTCTCTACCCACTAAAGAACCCTCTCATTTTTCTGAAGCAATTCATCATCATGTGTGGCAAAAGGCTATGGCCGAGGAATATGAAGCATTGGTTAAACAACGTACTTGGCATCTTGTTCCTCCTCCATCTCATGGTAACATCATCGGGTGTCAGTGGATTTATAAAATTAAGAAGCATTCAGATGGCACAGTGGCCAGATTCAAAGCCAGACTTGTGGCTAATGGTAATCAACAATCAGCGGGAATGGATTTTACTGAGACATTTAGTCCTGTCATTAAGCAACCAACTCTCAGAGTTATTTTAAGTCTTGCTGTGCATCATCACTGGCCCCTTAGGCAGTTGGATGTCTCCAATGCATTCTTGCATGGTGTGATTTCTGAGGATGTCTATATGAAGCAACCCTTGGGGTATAAGGATCCAGCACATCCTGATTTTGTTTGCAAGCTTTCCAAGGCTCTTTATGGTCTCAGACAAGCTCCACGAGCTTGGTATGCTATGTTCTCCACTTATCTAGTTGAATTGGGTTTTCATTCTAGCAAAGCAGATACATCTTTATTCATTCTGACTCAAGGCAGTTCTATCACTCTTGTTTTGATATATGTGGATGATATAGTTATCACAGGAAGTGATTCTACCTATATCACTAATCTCATTCAGCTTCTTAGTACCAAATTTGTTATGAAGGATTTGGGCAGTCTTAACTACTTTCTAGGGATTGAGGTCATTACTTCTTCTTCTGGTTTGTTCCTTTCCCAAGCCAAGTATGCTTCGGAATTGCTTCATAAAGCTGGTTTGGTGGACTGTAAACCTTGTGATTCACCAGCATCTGTAAAACCTGGTATTCCTAATCCAGATTCTGTTTTTGAGGATGTTCATCTCTATAGAACTCTTGTGGGTTCTTTGCAATATTTGACTCTGACAAGGCCAGAGATCACTTATTCTGTCAATGTTGCATGTCAACACATGCATTGTCCTAAGATTAGTGACTTTATTGCTGTCAAACGTATCCTTCGATACATTAAGGGTTCTATTCATCAAGGTCTCCACTTTACTTCTGGTTCTTTATCCCTCACAGCTTATGCTGATGCAGATTGGGCAGGGGACCCTATTACTCGAAGGTCCACTACTGGTTTTGGTATTTTTCTGGGTCCTAATCTTGTTTCTTGGTGTGCCAAGAAACAACATACCGTCGCTCGATCCTCAACAGAGGCTGAATATCGTGCTATGGCACAAACCGCTAGTGATTTGGTATGGCTGCAACAGTTGCTTACTGAGTTGCATATTCCCTCTTCACAGCCTCATGTCTTGTGGTGTGACAATAAATCTGCAATTGCTCTTGCATCTAACCCTGTTTTCCATGCTCGGACAAAACACATCGAGCTCGATTATCATTTCATCAGAGAACAAGTGCTTAGTAATCATATTGTTTTGTTTCATATTGGCTCAGACGAACAAATCGCTGACATTTTTACCAAGGCTTTGCCTGTGCTCAGATTTCAGACTCTGAAGACCAAACTCATGGTAGGTGATCCTCCCATTCGTTTGCGGGGGAGTGTAAAGGAAAAGGAGGTTAGCAGCTCCAGCTCCAGCTCAGCTGCCATGTCACATGGATTAGTTAGTAGTTAGCTTTCAGTTGTAATTAGTTAGAGTTAACTACTGTTTTAGTTTGTTAATAATTAGTTAGAGTTAACTACTGTTTTAGTTGGTTAATCTCTGCATATATAAGGGCCAGGGGCCCTGCTTTGTAACCATCGAACGAAATGAAATGAAAATTAGTTTTTCCCTTTCTCTTCTCTCATATTTTCTCTCTCTTGTTCTTGATCACTTCTTTACCAATTCAGTCCAGAATTCAGAATCTCTTCACCTCCTCTCTGTAATTGTGTTTTGTGATGCGATTCTGGACAAAATAAAGCTCTATGTAGTCTGTATCTGCAGGAGAGAGATGAAAAGGAAGATAATTAATCCACAAAGAGAAGTACTATAGTCCCCTTCTTATTTTTTTTTGAAATAGTATTATATGCCCCTACGTATTCTCTACAGTAATGTACAACACTGCACCTATAACCTATTATTGTTAAATTTGTCCAATTGGTTCAATAAAATCTTCAATTTCGCCATCTGCGACTAATTATTTTAGTGCAGAATGGGATCATATTATTAAATCATTTTTCTCGGTCTTCTTTCTTCGAATTTTTTTGTAATTTTCTTTTTTGGCCAATTAGAACTACTTTTATGCTTTCATTGTATAGCCTTTCTAAATAATGAAATAGTAAATAACACAGTGAGATTAGGAGTAACATGTTTGACACTCTATCCTTTTGTCTACTGTCTTGTACTCCCTCCGTCCTTTTTTAAGTATTCAGCTTTGTAACTCTAACTTATTAAGAAAATATCAACTTTTAACTCCACTTTTCCTACTTACCCTCTATGGAAACATCATCATTACAATTTTACTTACCCCATTCCAGTTTCTTTCATAAAGTACTTTTTGAAAAGAAATGTAATTTGAAACTTAAAAATTATGTGTTTACACAAATAATTTTTCTACCAATATGGATCTTGTTTAATAGATTTCATTGAGATCTTTTAAACGATGCAAAAAAAAATCCAAAAATTATTTTTCATTTTCATTTTATTTGAGCTTGAAATTACTTTCTTTTTGAAAAAGAAGGTTTAAAAAGAAAACGGAATGGCACCTTACTAATTTTTCAAAATACAATATACTTTTAAGGGAAAAATGGACAATGTATCAACTAACTTATTAAGGAAAAATCCAAAATGGACACTTATTAACTTTAAAAAATGGACACTTATTAAGAAAAAATCCAAAATAAAATATCGGATCCTAAAAAAGAGACGGATCGAGTAGTTAAGATAACTATCTTCTTTGTGAATCTTTCTAAGGGCTACAGAAGAATTTAGTCAAATAAGCAACTTTTTTGAAAGACTTCACAGAAATATTGATGACACATCACATCAAATAATGATACTCACACAACAATTCAAACACAATCTCTTATACAACCTCTTACATACATGTGAGTGTGGGTCTAACATGTATCCACACTCACATGTATGTGAGAGGTTGTGTAAGGAGTTGTGTTTGGATTGTTGTGGATCATTTTTGAATAAGGTAACATATCTGCGTGCAAAACGTGTTGGATATTGACAATTGTCGACACGCGTCCGAAAACTTCTTCCCTAGTAGTAAAAAGCTTAATTTGGACACGTGTTCGACATTGTCTTTGCAACGTGTCCGAGACTTCTTTGTTCATTTGGGAGTTTTGAGGGAGATTTTTTAGAGACACCCCTTATTAGGGGGTGTACCGTACGCACAATGATATTAAACCCTTGGATTTGAAGGTGAATAATCCGGACCACTTATTTATTAAATCAATTAATAAAATGAAAAAAGGGCTTAGCAGGTTATAGGTTGTTCTCTCCTCCTTGACTCTCTCTCTCTCTCTCTCCCTCATTTGTAAAATACTGCAAATTATATAACATAACCAGAATTGTTATGAAAATACAAAACATTGGCATTTTCTTATCACAATATGTCGTTCCAAAAGAACATTTAGAATTGTACATTCAATATATTTGATATGAAATCAATTTCTCTGTTGTAACTGAATGTATGGTTAACTTGCAACCGCGACACAATAATGACAATCAAAACCATTGATTTCGTTATATTTGTTGATTAAAAAATCCATGTAATTTTTTGTCTCGATAGGGTTTAGAAAGCCCTTTCATCGGCACCCAAATTCAATAGTAAAAGAATTTTTTTGTCTGATTATGGGTTTAATGATAAGCGATCAACTTCATTCTTGATACATGTGATCTATTCATATTATGCAAAAGATAGACGATTCCAATCAGAAAAAAAATGCCTTAAATGGGGCTCGGGTGGTGCATTGTTAGACTTTAATGTATCTGGATACATTAAATATTTTTCAATTACGCAGTTGTCGATATCTGATGTTATCTAATTTTGGTGACAATGCTGAATATCGTATGACTTGATATTCTAACAGTTATGATTGATCATTCTAAAAATATACTCGCTATTGACATTTAGTTAATGTATGGTATTTTGCCGATTATAACTATCTCGATCATACTAAAAAGATACTCGCTAACGACATTTAGCTATGGCATGGTATTTTGCCGATTATAACTATCGTTAACTGAACATTCTGAATGAATTTTTTTATACAACATGTTGTGAGTATGAAAACGTCAATTTATGGTGTTGTCATAACAAATTTGGTTATATTACTGAATTTGTGGTATGATATTTTGCTAATTATAACTATCGTTAATTGAATATTCCGATTGAATTTTTTTATACGACACGTTATGAGTATGAAAACGTCAATTTATGGTGTTGTCATAACAAATATGGTCATATTACTGAATTTGTGGTATTTTAGACATGTGTTATTATGGAATATTTTAATTAATTTCCTTTGGTATGACACATTGTAGTAAGAAAACGTCAATTTATTGTATTGTCATAACAATTGTGGTTTATTATATAATTTGTGATATTTAAATATGTTTTCTTTTGATACGACACGTTGTGTTAAGAAAATGACAATTTTAGGTGTTGTCATAACAATTGTGGTTATTTTATAAAATTTGTGGCATTTTACAAATATTTTTGGCTTGAGTATAACAATTGTTGATTTTTGTACGACATATTTTGATTTTGTTACGGAATATCATACGAGACAAAAAAAATTTGGTACGACTCATTGTGGTAAGATAATGCCAATTTATGGTGTTGTTATAACATTTGTGGGTAGCATTATTTAATTTTTGATATTGTACGCATATATTTGGTTATGGTACAAGTATTATAGATTCCGGTACGAATAATTATGGTTACATAATAACAAGATTTTTTAATTATGGGTAACCTCAACAGGTAAATTTTAAATTACAAGTCGTAATTAGAATCATAAATATGCATTAGAAAACCAAAAATCGGCATAATGAAAATCACAAATTGTCATAATTTAGACATACGGTATGCCCTGTGTACCATAGCTTCCTCCATGAGTAGAGAGACATAAATAGATAAAATTTATTGGAGACCATGCCCTGAAGTTTTAAGATCCCGAACGAACAAGGTAGTGTGACTTCAGAATCAGTATATGTGATCAACACTTTTTTAGACACATTCCGACATGTGAATTTTTGTATTTCAAAATTCTACCCATTTACAATCTTATAAAAGTTGGAATAGCTTTGGGCTAACCACGTTGGATTATACTACGTCTCAAAATTGGGATTCTGGCTTGAAGTTCGGCCTTCCTACTGTCTCGTGAACTCTCATAATGAATGTAGTGTTTCGGATTTATACTTTGTACTTAATATATAATGTAAATAATCTCTTTCATATATAGATAGATAGACAAAAAAAATTCCCCCATTATAGGGTAGAGACAAAGAAAAAAAAAGGAAAAACCCTTCTTATCGAAGAACACTCACACGCAAAGGGAAGATTCGACCTCCTGATCTCCTAGTAAAATGTAAGAATCCTAGCCAACTGACGTAACCCCAGTTGATTAAATGTGAGAAATTGAAGAAACATACTCTCTCCATCTCTTTTTTAGAGTCTAGTATTTCATTTTGGACTGTCTCTTAATAAATGTCTATTTTATAAAATTAGTGGATAAAAGCGGATACATTTTCCATTTTTTCCCTAAAAATATATTATATTTTAAAAAGTTAGTGAGTAAAAGTGTAATAATGATGTTTTCATAGATGGTAAGTAAGGAAATATATATCTTTTAGAATGTAATGATGATGTCTCTATGAAAAAATGAATTTACGAAATGATACTCTTAAAAAGGGAGGGAGGGAGATAATTTTATTATGTGTACAAAACTTCTTATTTTTGTACATTTGGGGGTGCCGATCGATATAATATGTTATTTCTATTTAGCTACATATTTTCTACACTACATATGGAGTGTTTCTAGGAAGGTTTGCAGGTTAGCCCCCCAATACATTCCTCCGTTCCAAAAAGCATCCAAACCAAAACTAATTGACAGTGAGTTGAGAGACCGCTCAATTTCATAAATTAGTTTTGGAGGTGATGGTTAACCAATTTTTTTTTTATCGGCAAAAAATATTAATTTAACCAATGTTGGGACAAGCTCTAACACTACCTTGAACGTGCGACCCTTCATTCGCACGTAGAGAGATAAACAAAGGATTCATTACATATAGATAATACCGAAATAAGATGCACTTAGGCACAAACAATGAAGCAATAATTCAAGAAAATCTTGTCCAGAAATTTCTAAAAAAGCCTAGAAACAAAAGGATTTTATGAGAGATGTCCAGAGAGTTGACCATTTGCAGAGAGGGGCAACCACCATTAAAAAAATCCCAAATTAAATCAGTTCCTCCCTCATTCAGGAGTATTGAATATAAAATCTTGAGAAATGCGTAAATTGTCTACCTATTTTATATCTCCAATTTGAATTAACCCCTTTTTCATGGTAATTCTATTTTTCCTCAACCAAATTCCACAAATTAAAGGGGTGACTCTAAATCAGCATATGGGAAGTGGGAGCAACTCTTTTATCCTAATAATGCTTTGCTGGGTTCTCTATGGAAAAACTATTGCTCACCAAAAGTGGAAGTCTTTGCATGGATGGCTGTCAAGGAGAAGGTGGCAACCAGGTCATTTCTTTTGAGTAGGAACATTATCAGTGAGATCCAATCAGCTTTGTGTCCTCTTTGTCTGCTGCATTTGGAAACCCATCATCATTTGTTCATCCATTGCCATTTTTCTTGGACTTTGTGGTCTCTGATTTTGGATTGGTGGAAGGTCAAGTGGGTATGCCTACCCTCTGTTCCGATTTTGGCCAGTTGGTGGTTTGATAATGGGTTCCGCAATCTAGAGAAGCACATTTGGGAGTCCTACTTCTATGCCACACTATGGTCCATTTGGCTGGTTCGAAACGACTTTGTGCTAGGGTAGCTATGTGGATGAAGGCCAAATTCAACATCAAAGTCTATTCTGTGGAGGATTTTAAGGTTTTTTTAGACGGAATCCGGAAATTAAATTGTAATGTAGTCTTAGGTGTTTATTCAACTATCGGTTGGATGATTTTCTTCTCCAGAGTATCCAAGCTCTTTATGCTAGGATGCCCCTCTCGATGTACCCTTTCGAGCAATATAAAATGTTCCGTTTGTTGAGAAAAAAAAAATTTCCACAAATTAACCCATCGTATATATCTGCATACTCATGTAAAATAAAAAGTGGCTATCTAATAATTAATTTCTTTTATTTGTATATGTATGTTTTGCCTAGTATGAATAGAAAATTACTGGGGGGGGGGGGGGATGTGTGGGGGGCGGGAATCACATTGGGAGACGGTCTATGTATTACGGGAAATTGATTATATTGTGTCATACTATTAATGATGGATTATTATGGATGAGGCGTCTGTTTTGTTTAGCAATATCTTGTTTGTGGTTTTATATATATAATATATATATTATCAGGGCACTTCTAATGAGGGCGTTCTTATTTCGTTATTTGCAGACTTCTGGTGTCAGTTGTTGAATCATGATTTCAATGATTCGGATCTGCGAAAGATTTATGACCGGTTACAATTAACTTTTTTCCGAATTTTTTTTATTAAAATCTATAATATTGAAATCACAATCCAACGGCTACTAGTAACGTCCGGGAATAACGAAAATAAGGACGCCTTTATTAGAAGTGCCCTGTATATATTATATATATATATGTATATATAGAGTAAGCTTCCCGGTCTTTTTTTTTTTTGCTGATTTCTCACGGGTACCCTTAAAATCACGTTTTGAACATATTGAGCGGCTCGTATCATCGAAATTCGATCGGGAAATGGAAGAAATGGGATGGTCCGCACTTTGCTCGGATGCGGAGGTCCGCATTAGAAGCTCGCTCTCTCTCTCTCTCTATATATATATATAAAATCAAGATATTATGTTTTTGTGCTTGGCAAGCTTGTATCCACTACTCACCAACATATCTTAGAATCTCGTCGGCGGCAAATCTGTGAGGCCGTGATGACGGTGCACGGTGGTGCTGCCTGAGGTGGACCGGATGGGCCGGGGCATGTTGAGGGCTGCTTTGCAGTGACGCTGACGGAGGAAAAGGTGGTTTTTCATTTTTTGTTGTTGTTGTGGCTGGGGTAGTTTTGGGTTGCTATGGCCTATGAGGCCGATTTAAGGGATATTTGGGGTTGTTTCGGCCCTTTCGAGGGTCAGGGCTGATTTAGGGGTTTTTGTGAGGTCGATTTTGGGGTTTGTTTCAGGGGTGATTTGGTGTCTAATTTTGGGTTGTGAGGCTGATTTAGCGGTATTTGGGGCTAATTAAGGGGTTTTTTGGGGGCTGTTTTTCTGGTTGATTTGGGGGGGTTTTGTGAGGTTTATTTGGAGTTTGATTTAGGAGAAAAACTTTGTTATGGAGGCTCTGTAAATTAAGTTTTACGAAGCTCGTCCAAAACATTTTTGGACGATTCGGATTGAAAACCAATTTTCATGGTCAAAAATATTTTTTACCGATCAAAATTTGAAAACATATATCAACTATTGATTGACAAGATGAACGGGTGGTGAGATTATGCAGAACCGTTCCGTGAATAAGTTTCTCTCTTGATTTAGGGGTTACATGGGGCTGTTTTGGGGGCTGATTAAGGGGCACCTTGAGGCTGATTAAGTGCCGCTGTGGGAGCGGATTATGTGATGTCTAGGGGTTGTTTAGTGGCAGTAGTAGGTGCCGATCGTGTGAGAACAATGATGGCCGCATTGGGCTGTTTGGGTGGTGTCGGTTGCGGAGTTGTCACTTCGCTTAGCTGCATTTTTCTTCTTCTTGTTTTTTTCTTTCAAAATTGTAAAACATTAAAAGGCTGTGAGATAGGTTGAGAATTTGTGAGAAATAGTAGGAGGGTTCAATACCTTTCTTTTCTTATTTTACGGTTTCATTTTTTTATTCTTGTGATGAATGAAGTTTTTCTTTGGTGATAAAGAAAAATGTTCATTGTTTTGTCTTGTGTTTGAACATGCATCATTTTCCCTATGTCTTGCAATCTTTACTTGGGCAAGTTATGTTAGGCGTGAAGCCTGATGTTGTTTCTGCGTTTTCTGGAAATCCCGTCCGGACAGAATTGAGGGCCGTCCAGACGGCCCACAATGCACAGAAAACAGGGAGGTCTTAGTATATATTTCGCCCAGGCAGTCGTGACTTCCACCCAGGCAGCCCATTCGTGAGACAGAATGTATTTAAGCCCTAAAACAGATTTTTAGAGTCAGAACTTCATATTTTTTTAGAGGAAAAAGCTGTTGTACTTGTAGAGAGACTAGGAGAGTTTCCTCCATTGATTCTAGTGGACTAGTGTGGCTCCCAAGGAGTAGATAAGTTTCCGAATCTCGTATATCCATGTGTTCTTTTTCTCTTTCGCTTCCTCTATTTCTCTAATTTGTGTTTCTGTGATTCATAGCATCCAAGATCCTAAGAGTTTGTGTGTCGGTGAGTTTGAACTTTCGTCTTCAATCCGAACAAGTTAATGGTTTGATTCTTTAAACCATCATCTTACAAGTATTAAATCTTTTAAACCTTGCAATTAAGTTCTACCATAGTTTTACCTTCTTTTTCCTTTTTTGTTTAGGGGGCACGCACTTGTATAAAACAAAGAGCTATTTATAACCTTGTATGTAAAATCAAATGAAACCGAGACCGCGTTGAAGGCATACCTTTTCCCAGTTCTCCGACCAAGCTACGATGTCTTAGTACTCTAGGCCTCCGGTGCACTACGCACCTCTTGTCTCAAGCATAAAATGAATAGGAAACTCGAGTTTTGAATGGCAGAGAGTGAGATGATCGTTGAATGAGAAGTTGTAAACAAAATTTTATATTTCGTCACCGCACCTGATGATCATAATGCCCACTAGTTCTGAGAAAGAAACTCAAAATAATGAATTATCTATAGGGACTATGGACAGTATAGATCAACAGAAAAATTATTATAATTGACGGTATATTTATCACCCAATAAAATGTATTTGAATTAATGACGATAAATTTATCATGCACACTGAAATGATAAATTTATCATCAATTCAACAAAAAGATGGTAAATTAATGGTTAGTAATCAAGAAAGAGGAAATTAGAGGCAGCAAAAGTGAACGATTGGAACACTTATATAAAAAAAGAGAGTTGTTTAAACTCATCCGACCAAGTACTTACCCTCTTATTCCTTTTTCCCTCTTCCTCCTAACTTACCATCCTATTCCTTGTGTGTCTACGCTAATATAGTACAGTATAAAACAAAGAGAGTTGTTTATAACTGCATAAATTCATAAGCAGAAGAGGACTTAGTTTCTCCGCGCGTAGTTGGAATTTGTCGAAACAGGAATCCATTCTAGATGATCTAAACTGTTCATATTGTGGGGCTCATCAAGTAGTAACCAAAAACAAATTCAAGTGGATCAAACACCTCTAAGGTCCACTGGATCCGAACACTGCAGTATTGCAAAAATTTGTTAGACCTTCTTTTTCTCCTAAATAAAAGTGTTTCGATGAAGTGGTTGCCGATTTTCGATCAACTTGAATTTTTTACATTGACGGAGCATATTCAATGAGTCTGATAATATGAACGCGCAACTCAAATCATTGAGTTGAAAACAGATTGTGAGCATGCTGCACCAGGCAGTCCCAACTGCAGAGAAGCTGAGTCCATCAAGTAACGCTGAGAGTTCACCCAAAAACATAAAATAACGCCAAGAATGCTTGAAGGAATACCTCGTTCTTGGTCACCAACCAAGCTAAGATGTCTCAGCTGGTATATAACGCCTCTGGTTCACCACACACCTTTTGTCGCAAGCCGAATGAAGGCAAAGCTATGAGCCGAATAAGAATAGGAAACTACATGTTTGAATGAAAACATTGCTTTAGTTACAACTAGCGTTGTTTCCGTTCGATGCACGGGACAAATAAAAATAACAAATTTTGTATGAGCTCAATATTTTATAGCGGAGCCACACAAATATTTTGTCCCGTGCATCGAACGGAAACGACGCTAGTTGATAGAAAAAGAACCCGGGGTGCCTGCTGTTCCTCAGGAACAACATGAGTGTTGGGCCAATTCGGGCCGTCCATGCTCAGCAATGAACGACTCAGATTGCAAGAACTATTAAATCAAATTAAATTAACCCAAGGTGCCTGCTGTTCCTCAGGAACAACATGAGTGTTGGGCCAATTTGGATCGTCCATGCTTAGCAATGGACGACTCAGATTGCAAGAACTATTAAATCAAATTAAATTACTTCAAAAAAATTAATCAAATTAATTTGTAACAAAAAAAAAATCAAATATTGTATCCATTCAATGCATAAGATAAAAAAATTAACATTAGTTTTTTTTGACCATGTATATCGAATAGGCACAACGCTAGTGATAAAAAATATAATCTAATATTTTTTTGGTCCCATGTTCGATGCACGTTAGCATTAGTCTCATTCTGTACACTAAAAGACATATGTGTGGTGTTAAATGAATTTGGAGTACCACGTAACGGTATCCCTGGTAGGGTATAGAATAATTTTTTCTAAGTTTCTCTCTCCCTCTCCCTCTCCCACGTCCCCCCTCTTTCTCTCTCTTCCCCTTCCCCTCCCCCCACTCCCATGTTTTTCTCTCCTTTATTTATTTTTTAAAAAAAAAACTCTAAATTCTAGGAATTTAGGATTGAGAGTTGGGAGCTTTTTGGCTTCAACTACATTTCTATAGTATATTGATAGATAGATAGATAGATAGATAGATAGATAGATAGATAGATGGATGATAGATAGATAGATAGATAGATAGATAGATTGAATAACAACATTAAAAATAATGCCACAAGTTAGTTTTGAAAACCAAACCTAATAAAAAATAATGTTAGACGTCGGTATCTTCAGAAGTTGACTTCTGGCCAATTAAACATGGTTCGATAATTTAACAACTTGGTTCATGCCAGAGTTTGACTCCTCCTAACCCCAGCCTCCAAAACTAGTATATAATGAGCGGTTGGCCTCATGATTAAGGATTGAGATTTAAGAGTTTGTTCCTTCTAGATCTTTCTTTACCTCTAATGTGTTACGTGGCCAAATAATATGGACTTTGCCCTAATTTAGTGGACAATAAGATCGATCCTCTAATAATTAGTCGAAGTGCGCATAACTCTATCCCTAGTTATCAAATGTATAGCTATATGTACATAGTCCCCCTTCTCCTAAGGGATCCCTTATATACCTTATATGCGGACTTTTAACATAAGTCGTTTTTTTTTATAGGCAAAATTTTTATTAAAAACGGGGAGAGGGAAAAGGGAAATCCAACAAAAAGTTGAACAGTACACCACATAGGCCAAAGCCCAGCCCCAAAGGTCTAATACGGGACCTAAAAATAAAACAATCAAGCACACCCGTTACCAAAATAAACAACAAAGCCCAAGGAAACAAACAGGCCCAAAAGGACCCGCTCAGCAGACCCAATCCCACAAAACCCCAACCCGCTTCCTAACTGCCGCCGCACAAAACACCGGAGGCATTACCGCCCGGACCAGCACCACCACCCAACCGCCTCGCCGTTAAGCAGATCCGGCCACTCCCAGATGTAGTAGACCGGCGGCAGGAAGGAACCCAAACAGACCCACCCAGGTAATGCAAACGGCCTATGACGACAGAGAGGAAACAAAGAGGAGCAGTGGGAGAGCAAAATCTGCCGCCTAACATCCGCCTCTCCACGAACACCTAGGATCACGATTGAGAACAACAGCTGGAACCATCACCGCCAAGTCGACCCCTCGTCCGGGCTGCACCTCCGAAAACGATCGCCGGCCGAAAACAGCACACAAAGACAACCAACAAATGCAGACCATTGGGGTCGCATACCCTTCGCGACCATGCCCCCAAACCGCCGCCAACCACCGCGAAATAGATTTTGCCTATCATTTTTGAATAAACCTGCAAAAGAAAAGTTAGATAAAGAAAAAAAACCCCTCTATCTAAGCCAAGCCGATCCAACTTCCAAAGTCGCCCCATGGCCGGCGAAACGGTGGACCACCGAACCTGCCACCAGCACCGCCCGGGCTTAGACCAACCACAACCCACCACCAACAGCCACCGCCAACCACCACCAACACAAAGCTCGGACGGCACCGGATCTGACTGGAAACCGATCCGGAAAACCCCAGGAAGGTAATCGGAGGAGAACCCAACGCTCAAACCGGAGCCACCACCAGCCGCCGCTCCCCACTTTGCCGTTAGGCACCAAACCGATTCAACCCATCAGAAGAGACCGGCGGGAGAGACGGCGAGACAGCAAGGACTGGAACGACGCCGGAAAAGGAGAACCGACAGAGCCAGACGGAGGAGAGGAGAAAAGGAGAGAAGGGGGTCGCCCCCCCTCCCGCCACCCAAGGAAGGGGGGGAAGGGGAGGGGGAAGAAGAAAGAGGGTTGCGGCTAGGGTTTGGATGAGTTTAGAGAGAGAGAGAGAGATGTTTTCAATGGTCCGGATCTGCTGATGGCCATCACCACATTTTAAAAAGAATACAACTAGTCTTAAAAAAAACAAAAATACAAATACAAATACAAATACGGAATATTGCAGCACATGAAAGAACATCAAAGGGAATAGAACAGATCTCGGATCCCATACCCACCCATGTGACAGTGGTGGTGATCCATTCTCTGCATTCGGTTCATCAATTAAACAGATCTTGTAAATCAAAGAAAGCTTGCAAGAGCTCTATTTTGAGAATTTTTGTTTTCAAAGTCTCAGCAAATAATTGGATCTGTTCAATAATTTTTTAAGTGCTTCCATGAAAATCAGCTCATTCTGATATCGATAAGGCCTTGATCGACTCATTCATTTTATGCTATCAAAATTAGGGATAAAACCCGATCAATCAGATACCAATATCCAAATTTTTGTTTTCAGAGTCTCAGCAAATAATCGAAGTTGTTCAATATGTTTAAAATATATTTTTAAGTGCTTTTGAAAAAATTAGCTCATTTTGATATCGACAAGGCCTTGATCTACTCATTCATTTTTTCCTGTCAAAATTAGGGATAAATCTCGATCAATCAGGTACCAATATCCAAATGAGCTAATTTTCTATACGAGTCTTAAAAATATGTTTTAAACATATTGAACGGCTTTGATTATTTGTGGGACTCTAAAATAAAACAGGTGTCAAAATAAGTGTTAGCGGAACCACCCCATATATATATATAAGCAGAAGTGGACTCAGTTTCTTTGCGTAGAGTCCCAAATCGGTGGAGTGTGTTCACATGGAGATCCCTTCTTGGTGATTTGAAATGTTCATATTGTGGGGCTTATCGAGTAGTAACCAAACACAAATTCAAGTAGATCAAACACCTCTAAGGTCCACTTGATTTGAACACTCTTGTTTTGCAAAAAATTATAGACCTTCAATTCTTCCTAGATAAATGCTTTTCAATAAATTGGTTGCTGATGTTCGATCAACTTGAATTTTTTCCACTGAAAGAGCATTCCATGAGAGCTATAATATGAACGGCTCGAATCATCGATATGTGGAAACTGAAAGTGAGCAAGCTGCACCAGGCAGTCTTTTTTGATCCGCCACCGGGCAGTCTCAACTCTAGATCAAGTAACACACCCCGAGAATTTACCCAAAAACACAAAATAACACCAAGAAATTAAGCTTGAAGGAATACCTCGTTCTAGATCACCAACCAAGCTAAGATGTCTCAGCTGGTAACGTCTCTGCTTCACCACACACCTTTTGTCGCAAGCCCAGTGTAGTCAAAGCTATGAGCCGCATAAGAATAGGAAACTACATGTTGGGAAGGTTTTGCTGAGAGAGAGAGAGAGAGAGAGGAAAACAGATCAAAGGAGCTTTGCGGCTGAGAGTGTCGTTGTGCTTGAAGGGATTGAAGTGAAAGGAAACATGGCGTTAATTACAATTGAATCACCACATTAAAAATAATGCCCACTAGCTAGTTTTGAAAAACAAAGCTAATAAAAATAATGTTAGACGTCGGTAACTTCACAAGTTGACTTCTGGCCAATCAACAAGTGAGATCGATGTAATGAGAAATTAAAAAATGGAAACATTATTTAAAAAAAAATTGGGTATAGCTAACCAGCTGTCAACAACTTGGTTCACGTCGGAGTTGGACTCCTCCTAGCCCCAGCCTCCAAAACTAGTATATAATGAGCTAATGATGAGCCGTCCGACTCATGATTGAGGCTCGAGATTTAAGAGTTTGCTTCCTCTAGGCCTTTCGTTACCTCTAATGTATTTACTTGGCCAAATCATATGGATTTTGCCCCGATTTAGTGGACAATAGATAGATCCCTTAAGAATTAGTCGAAGTGCATGTAACTTGTCCCGAGTATATGATATGTATATGATGTTCTTTCACTTTCTTAAAATAAAATCACCACATTTTAAAAAAGAATACAACTACTCTTACAAAACACAAAAAAATAAAAAATAATAAAACCTGAATGCAGCACATGGAAGAAGGCGGTATCTCGCTCTTTTGACTTTTTGGCCCCAGAAATGCCAATTACTAGTAATATCGCAGGGAAGAACAAATTAAATAGTTTAGTTGTTAATTCTAAGGGGTTGGCTAAGTGGTCTTGGCATGTGACTTAGGTGTTTGCTCTATCATAAGGTCTCAGGTTCGATTCTCTTTACCGGCCAACAACTCTTGGGGTTACCGTACCCCCACGTGTAAGCGTGTGAAACGGCTATGGTAGAGGCTGTAGAGATCAGTCCAAGGTGCACGCAAGCTGACTTGAGACATGCTGCATTACCAACAACAACAAAAAAGATTAGCTGTTTTCTCGGATCCCATACCCACCCACGTGACAATTGTGGTGATCCATTCTCTGTATTCCATTAGTTTATCACTAAAACAGATCTTGTGAATCAAAGACAGCTTGCAACAGCTCTAGTAATCCTCATAAACAAGGAGGGAAGAATGAAAACGCTTAGACGAGGATCAATATATTAATTTGTTCGCGTACTCGAAAATACCTAATCGAATCACGTTAGTGAACCTCATCACGGAAGGAAACCCATGCAATCACCCCTAGAGTGTGCTGATCAATGAAGCCCATTTCTTACTGGCTCAGACTAACACTACGATTGGGCATATCCCCCGTTCGGCCAACCAATGCGCGGACCACCTTGCTAGGATGGGAGCGGAACACACAGAAGACCTCGTGTTTGTTATGGACATGCCTATCGCAATGAGGGAATTTGTAATTAGAGATAGCCTGAATATCAGGCAAGTGCTTGACTAGGTCGCGAGCCCTTATGCTCATGTGCCCAAAAACTTTGGTTGTACTCTTAATGCGGTACTCTCTTTCTTAAGTTCTATTGAATTTCTGTTTCACCGGAAAAAAAAAAAAAGAATCACGTTAGTGTATATAAACATTCATGTGTTTGAAAGTGGGGGTGGCACCTATGCAATTCCCTCTGTGTGGCTCTGCCATCGTGTGTGAATCCTTAAAGACAATCAGTATTACATTAGTGCTAAGTTAATTTTACTTTATTTTTCTGAGTTTTCCTCGTCAAAATCTTTTGGGACTACTCCTTCGTTTGGACATGAAGAATCGAGAATGTATAAAAATCTGAATAGAAGTTTTAAAATTAAAAAAGAAGTTCAAATAAGCCGATCTCTATGACACGTCTTTCGGATTTTGTTTTGTCTTAAGAATTTTTTTTTTTTTTTGGGAACTTTTGGCCATTACATTTTTGTTTGTAGATTTAGCTCGTTAAAATGATTGATTAATTCAAAAAAAGAAAGATACGAAACATATAATAAATTCAAATAGAATGATATCAAAGACAATACCCAAAATTCATCCAGTTGGGCTACTGGATGTGGCAAGTGCTTGGACTTCGGTGGTCGTTGACTTCGAAGGATTCAAGATCCTCAAGATTTACTCCTCTGTCCCATTTTTGGTGAGAGGGTGAATGTAAAAACATCTTTCAAAAAATTCTAACTACTAAAATTCGTAAGAGCGAAGATGATCCATGTTGTTGGGTCATCAGTCATCACAGATTCTAAACATAGTTGGGAGCCCTATCAGAATTGTCTTATTTTCTTAATTCAGCTCTTACCTCATGTATAGCCATTTGCTTCTCTAACTTGACAGCAAAATCTACTGTCAAATGGGCCACCTCGTAGAAGGCATTACACATTTCATCAAAGTAGTGAGCTTCAGAGTTGGCGGCCCAATTTGATGGAACAAGTTTGCTAAATTAGCCCAATTTATGGAACAATATTCCGAACGGCACATCTTCATCTAGCTACTTCATTTTCTGAAACGCCATTAGCTTCCTTAGACGATGATGACAATTCAAAAGAAATCCTCCCTGCTACGTACCTCCTGTCCAAACTCTTTAAATTAATTAGCCGTTGTGTTAGCACTTTGAAATTGCTTTTCCATCTCATAGGGATTCGTACATGGGAACCACGAGTCCAACGAGTCGGATTCTTCGTGATTTATTTTATCTTCCACCTTAATTACTTCCCAATGCAATTTCATATTCTTCCAACAAACTGTTTCAAAGTGAAATGGCCCTAGCTAGCTAGCACGTGATGCCTTTTGAATGAGCGGGGCTGCCATGTCAAATGATTCACTCATACGGAGTATGTCAGGCTGTTTTTGTTAGCAATTTTTTGTTGTTTGGCAGGCTGTTTTTGTTAGCAATTTTTTGTTGGTGAGTCTACATAGATCATAAAATTAAATATTGTATTTTTTCGGTGGAGATGTAAGTGGTTGGTCTGGATCTGTAAAAATAGAACACGCATATTCTCATAGAAAAAAGCAGGAAGAGAGAAATTGAAGAAAAAAAGAAAGATTTGAGAAGAGAGGTGGGTATTCTGGAATTAGTAGATAAGGAGTGACCACGTGGGAGAAGAACATTTCTCTTCTCAAATGGGACATTGTAAATATATGAGGAAGGAAAAGAAAGGGAAAAAACGGAGGGAAGAGAGAGAGAGAGAGAGAGAGAGAGAGAGAGAGAGAGAGAGAGAGAGAGAGAGAGAGAGAGAGAGAGAGAGAGAGAGGTGTCGTCGGGTCAAAATGAGTGGAAGGGGTAAATAATGCATTCACTAGATTGTGTCGTGGCAGGAGCATTTGGGATCGTGGCATTATCATTTACCAATAAAAAATTGACCAAAAACCTTAAGAAACATTTTTAAATTAGCACGCGACGAACTGCCAATTTATGGACACTAGGATAGAGAGTGGGTTGAGGTTTTATTGTACGAAGGCATTTTAGTATCTGACAAATTAAATTAAATTAACCCATGGAACACGCAACCTAATTAAATTAAAGTAACCAAAAATCAAATGACCACTTTTCGTTATTAATAAAAGGAATCCAAATATCTGACAAATTGTTTTCAAAATGCGGAAGCGATGAATAAAACATTGAACTAAGATGAGACACCCTAAGGAGGTCCACCAAAAAAAAAATCCCAAGCTACCGCTAGAGTCCTTGCCTAACATTCCAACTTGCCTGAAAAAAAAGTTGGATAAAAATCCGTCAGCTGACGAGCTCAGTGAATAGAAAAACATGTATATTAAATAAAGTTTAAAGCGGAAATTAAAATAATTTACCATTAAACATAATTTGGCATACGAGGTGTCCAACAGAATAATAAATTAAACCAATGAAGCATATAATCGATAATCATTCTTAGTAGTGATCACAATATTATATCCATCAACAATGGGGAACCATAATCAAACAAGACCATGGCCAAAATAAATATCTTAAGATTGGATCCAATATCGAATTTAGAGTCACCAGGGTTAGTAGCTCATGGTACTTTTCCCTAAGACGATCCGGCGAAAGAAAGCCGTTGAGCATTAGGGTCACCAACACAAAGAGACATAATTTCCCCAATAGCCAGGGTCACCTACATGAAGAGGCATATAATTTCCGTGAACTTCCAAAAATAAACGTTCCCATCAATATCCACCAAGTTCTCACCACCAAGAAATAATAACTGATATTACCAAAAGTTCGTTGCAAAGTTTCTTCTTCTGCTTCTACTGGTTCATCGACCTCCCACCCCACAGCCCACAAAACATCCTCTTTTCCCTCCCATACTCCTTTCTCTAATTCCCACCACTATCTCTCTTTGAAACTCACTAACACCAATTACTTGTATTGGAAGACCCAAATCCTTCCATATCTACGAGGCCAACATCTTCTTGGCTTTGTGGATGGTTCTTATCCCTGCCCACCAAAAACTATCACTGAGAATAATGCAACCATTCCGAACCCAGAGGCAGCAGTACTGATCAAGATCAACTCTTCTCTTTCTGAAGAAACACTGCCCTTGGCAGTTGCTGTCACTACCTCTCAAGAGTTGTGGACCGTTCTTGAGTCCTCTCTTGCGTTGGCTTCCAATCCTCGTATTCTCCAACTTCACATGCGGCTTCTAAACATCAAGCAAGACGATCAAACTGTTACTCAGTTTTTACACAGAGCTAAGGCCCTTTCTGATTAGCTCACTACTGTTGACACCCTGCCCTCTCGCCGACTTCAACATCTATGTTTTTAAGGGTCTCAACAGTGGTTTTCGCGATCTTGTTACTACCCTAGCCGCTTGAGCCACTGATATTTCCTTCCCGGAGTTACAGTCTCTTGCTCAGCCATGAGTTCATTCATTCGGATGATTTTTCCTCCGTCAAAATCTCTGCACCTGCTGATCCTATTCCCCAAGCAAATGTTGCTCAGCATAGCTCATCTTCTGGTTGGAATGGCCGTGGTCGACCCAATGGTCGCGGCCGTCATCGAGGCCAAACCAATGGTTCTCGTAACATTGGTGACTCTCGTGGTGATCGTCGCTCTTTTGCAGGCGGTGACAATCGGTCCTATGGTGGTGAAACCCGCTATCCCTTGTCTGACAATCGCCAACGTTGTCAGCTTTGCAACGGGCTCAATCACACTGCTGTGTTCTGTTCTCAGCGCTATAACCATGCCCATGCACCCTCTGCCAATCTTGCCGCTTATCATAACTCCGCGGCCCCGGCCTTGGACTGGTTCCCCGACACTGGTGCTACCCATCATGCAACCCCAGATCTCACCGCTCTCTCTCAGCATGAGGACTACCACGGTTCTGACCAGCTCCGCGTAGGTGATGGTAAGGGCTTGCCCAAGTCCAAATAGAGAAAGCATCATCATCAGATGCGTCGTCAACTTATTAAATGGAACAAGAAGTTTTGCCCAAGTCCAAAATTTTAAAAAGTTCATATAAGATGGCGCATATATCTTTGGTCATTTTCGATTATGTTGTCATCTTTAGTGAACTTTTTTCAACTTGAGTCTATACTTTTACCTTTTTCGATTACTTTTGTCTAAACAAACGATTAATCCAAAAATTTGGCTTGAATCCAAAAAATTAGGAGAAAAAATCCAAGAAGTCTCGGTTAAAAAGACTAAAAAAAATCAGGTCAGAGGCCCGTATCGTTAATATTATGATAATTCTTTAATAACAAGAAGTTACATGACCACATTTGGGCTTAGGTTGCCAATAAAGGGGGAGAAGAAAGAAAAGACAAGATGGAGTTCTTTGCTTCTAGGACAACCTACAACTAAACAAAAATAGTATAAGAGAACCTAACTTTAACCAGATATTCATGTGGAGTTTATATACTTAGTGATAAACTCTACATGAATGTATGGTTGTAAAGTAGTCCGGAGTATCACGTAGCGATACTCCGAGACTATTATATAATTTTACTGTATATACGTAGCCGTAGTCGTACCATCATCATGATCTTGAGCCTTATCAGCATTATGGTCATTTTCTTTGCCACTTGTACCACATTCTTAATCCAAAGAAAGTGGAAAACTTACAAGCTAAAATAAAATAATCCAAACTTGAAGCATCAGTTCATTCAGTTGAATACTTTATGATAAATATTCCCAGACAAGTATTTATTAAGTGACACAAGAACAAGTAAACTGAACTCCATGGATACCTCTTTGGTACGATCTCCAGGGCCTCCAAAGCGAACCTCTTGAATGTGGCTTTTCTATATTTTTCATATAAAAGTTGGCCTACAAAGAGCTTCATAAAAAAACTATTACAAAAGATTTACCATGACAAAATATAAGCATATAGTTATCTCAAAAAAATGCAACAATTACAATATCTCAAAATCAGGACATGAATGACACATCTTTGAGTAATCTCAGTTCAAGTTTCTCCGTTTGCATGACCAACGCTTCTCAGCCTTCGGTACAACCCTGCCTCCAACGACTCATAATCACTCCAAACAGAACACTCTTACTAAAAGAACACTAACAACCTAAATCCCACAACACATTAATTACATTTTTATGCCAAACTGAGATGATAGAATGAGAGAGCATATTTATTTGTACACTTATTTGCAGAGAGGTCCAATCACCCACTCAGATGATAGAATCAGGGCATGTGTTATTCCTTCGTCGGCCAAACTCAAGAAGGCCACCATATGTACGGTCCCACAGTCCAATAAAGAGCGATTCCGTGTCAGGATTGAAATACGTGCCATATATGTTGCCAAATAAATCGATCTCTTGTTCCTTCTCATGCCGGTCCCCCACTCCAATAAAGAGCGATTCCGTGTCAGGACTGAAAGACATGCCAGATATCTCGCCAAAGAAATCGATCTCTTGTTCCTTCTCATACCCACTTTTGGCTTCGAAAACATGGACGAAATCGGCAGGCTCTGCCATTGCCATGAAACGACCGTCGGATGAGTAGTGAATCGATCGGATGGCTCCAAGATTCCCCTTCAAAGCCGCCACTGACTTGGATAGGTTTCGGGCATCCCAAATCCGACAGGTTTTGTCCTGATTCCCAGTAGCAAAGGTGAGGCCATCAGGGTGCCATGCTGATGCAAATGAGTAATCCAAGTGACCAACCAAAGACGTGACCATCTGCAAAAGTATAAAAATTCAAATTATACCAACTTTTCAGGCTACACTGCTTACTAAAAATACTTCAGAAGAGGGAGAGGGTGAAAGCAATAACAGCCAAATTACCTTCCCAGTTCCGGAGTCCACCAACATACCCTCTGGGTTATCTCCAACAATTATACGAAGTTTACCATCAGGACTCAAGGAAGTTGTAGACACCCTATTTTGGACTTTCCCAGAATAGCTTATTTACGGTCTTTTGATTCCCCAATGATGATTAAGGTCGAGAACATACCGAGTTTGTGAATGAGTTTGAGCTTTGAGCGTCCCGAACCTTGTCCAAACCCATTTCAAACCCTTGTCGAACCCTCAAGCCAGAACCAAATGGCCTCAACAAAACCCTGCTGGAGTACGCTGATGGTGGACTAGCGTGCGCAGGAACCACTGCCACGTGTCAGTCACTACCACTCTCTGGCGCACGCCACTCAACAAGTGGCGCACGCCAGTCAGCACCAGTCAAATCAACCTTTTCAGCCAGCTGGGCGGGAACCTCTGCAGCCGCCTGACGTCAGCTGGCAGCCCCCTGATCATTACTCCGGCCAGAACTGTTCCTTTCTCTTCCATCAAGCCAAGTCCCATGCATTTAATGCATGGGAGCTTCCTCCAATGTGGTGGCCATCCAAACAGCCCCTAAGGGCAGGCTGATCTCAGTTTCTCTCCTCCATAAATACCCCCTTTGCATTCATTTGCAAAGGGTTAGCACCATTAAGAAAGGGATAGCTTCTTAAAGTCAAGCCATCTTTTGTCTTCTTCTCCTTCATTGTTCTTTGCTCCCTTTCTTCCTCATAGAAAGAGCAAGTGAAGAACACACTTTCCGCAGCCCATAACCATCTCTACATCCACCCTCCATCATCATCTTCAAGCTCAAGCTCAAGCTCTCTCTCAAAACTCACTAGCAAAGGTATAATACCTCTTGCTCCTGCTTTCTGTTCTGACCCCTGAGGGGGGCTGGCAGGGTCAAGGCTGGTAATCTATACCAGTCCTGGCCCTAATGTTAGCAAGGTTTCAAAACCGTGCACAATGATCAGTGGCGCACGCCAGTTGTAAGTACCGTACGCCAGTCATGGTGATAGGTGCAGAACTGGTGTGGGGATCATGGATCATTGTTTTTCTTGTATTATTCAAGCTTTGATCACCCTGCTGCATGCTAAAATCAGTTTACAGCTTTCTGTATTTAGAACTGCTTTCTTTTCTAACTGTATTTGTTGCTTAGTTTGGCCTTCTGGGTTCCTCTGGTCCTATTCCAGAGCCCAGAATGTGCAGAGCCAAAGCACTGGAACCTAGAAAGAACTGGCGTGCGCTCTTTCATCAGTGGCGTGCGCTAGTGGTCTATATTCCAGTGGCTTGGCCCTTGCATGGATCTTACATCCAGGCCTTTGATCATCCTCCCCTCACTGATTAAGGGGTTTTCTGTCTATTTGGTGGCTTTTAAGCCCGTTTATCTGTCTGTAATAGTTTGGTAGCCTTTATAAACTGCGTGGTTTGTCCTGGGTGTGCACTGGTCCTTTCCAGAGCCCAGAGGGTTGAGAGCAGAAGCTGTGAGCTTGAGTCTACCGGCGCACGCCAGTCTTGGGGTGGCGCACGCAGGTCATGACTGCATGCAGCGGCCTGGCCAGTGCATGCAGGCTAGATCCTGTATGCAACATTCCATCGCTAGTGTGTTCTAGTCTGCTTAAAATGTCCACAAAAGCTTGTTCTCAATCTATTATACATAAGTGCAAACATCCATAAACATTTTGTTACATCTTTTGTACATAAATGCAATGTGTTACAGTTTTTAATCCCTATTAACTGTTCCCCCGCCCTAATTGGTTAAAAGAATGATCAAATAAAGAGAGAAATGCAAATGTTTTATAAAACGCCTGAGTAAAGACCGGTCTTCGGACTGGGCGAGAGGGGTGCCATAAAACCCTTCCCCTCTCGTAATCTGGCTCCCGAACCTCAAGATCGAAGGTGACGACGGTTCAGTCTACAAAAGCCTTTTTCAAAGTCAAACAAATGCGATCCAAAACATTTTCAAAAGAACGGTTTCTTGGGTACAAACCGCAAAACCCGAGTGGCGACTCTCTGATCTGCAAAGTACTTCGCCGCGCTTTCCGCGAGATAAGGGCGCACCCGGAATTTTTATGCTTAGATGCGGGGATTTTTGGGTCGCGTGCCCACAGTGGCGACTCTGCTGGGGACATTACATTAATCTACATTTGGAAATTAATACATGAATGAACGATTTTCAAAAGTCTGGCAAAACAGTACGCTCCGCGCTACTGAAGAGCGGAATGGTAACGTAACAGGATTTTACATCCGACCATTCCAAACTGGGGCTTTTACTATTGTTCGCTTATGTAGTTTTCTCCAAGTGTCGATTAATGAAGTGAGCCAAGCTTCAAAAGGTGTTTTCAAAAAGCATTCGCATTTCTCTCTCTCGATCATTCTTTCGGCACGCGCTCGTTTGTATCGGTGTTCTATCAGCCCCGTTGAGGCGTTTTGGGTAACCGGCACAGTTTACTGGAGCCCGGGGTCCTCGAATGCCCAACAACCTTGGACGATGATGAGACGTATTACCGTTTGACCATTGCTCTGCTGCACGCATTGCGATGGGAGGTATAAAACATCTCTAGCCTGAGGAACCCCCTTAAGCCAAAACCAGCCTCGCCACGCGTACAAAGCAGTAGAACCTTTCAAACTAAGACAGGAACCCACAGGGTATGATTACTTGCATCTAACCCCCATAAACTGTCTATGTGTTACTGCTTTCCCTATCGCATGCCTGTACATACATTCATACCGTTCTGCGTAGGAGCATGCTAGGGCGGCTTTTAGGGTTTCTCTCTTTCAAACCCGTTTTATGCCTGCTGAGGCGCTGCCTGGACCGATGACGAGTCGTGCATCGTGATGGTGCACGTTATCAATTTTCCAATTCCTTGGGTCAACGAGACTTTGGGAAATCAAGACTTTCTAAATCCTTGCCTAAACCCAATCGAGGTTTCAAACAGAAACTAGGAACAACGGGAGTCATGACATGATACTCATACCGCCCAGGTTAAAAGTGCTAAACACTTACACCATTCAAGGCTCCGGCACAGTGCTGCTTACGCCCTCCTGGTTACAGTATCATGTCGTCGACACCAAGTTGTTCCATTCCAACATTGAAACTTCGAGAGTGGAATAGTCAAAGACTTAGGCTGTTTCGACATCTCTTAGTGTTAGTCGATCCCTTCAAGGTACACCGTCGAAAAGAAATCTGAGGACCTGGGCAGCGTCCGGCTGTCATAAAACGGTTTTGTCTGCTAGTTGTAGAGTCTAGGAGGACACCAACGACAGCATGTACATCGCATTCTTTCAAATAAAACTATTGCAGGGACACTTCCTGAGCCTTCGATTGCTTTACTGTCTAGCTTTGGGCGGGGCACCGTCGAGGAAAGTACCGAAAAGAAGAGCCAAACCTGCTTGGGAGTGTCTGCCGGGGCTATTTCACTAGTACTTCCAAAGCCGTATCACCTTCCTCGATCATCAATCCAAAATGGCGGCACAAACAGAGCTGGCTGAGATAAAGAGGGTTGTGGAAGAAATGAGCCAAAAGCTGGACAAACAAATGATTATCGTCCAGGGGCTAGTTGACCTTTTTACCTCTACCCTGTCAAAATCGGACCTGGCACTAAGCGCTGCTAATGCTGGAGCCAAAGAACCTCCTCAGGCCTGCCACACTCCGGCGGTCGGAATCAAGCCGTGCTCAAGAGACATGTTCAAAAGTCTGGCCGAGTTCCATGAGGTTAGAGTTCACCCAAAAGAGGATGCTGAATCCCTGTTCAAAGTCACCCCCAAAGGCAGAAGAATGCACCATGTTGAAGGCGCAGTGTTGTGCAAAGCAAGCAAAGGTTCCACTTTGAACCCTCAATCCCGTCGCCGGAGCCAGCCAAGGACCTTCTCATGCTTATCTGCACCTCTGGCCTCAGTTTACGAGAAGCTTCTCGATGCCGGTTCCATCAGGCCTCTAACCCCAAGGTTCTCCCTGCTAGCCACAACCCTAATCACTTCTGCACCTACCATCAAACACCTGGCCATTCCACCAATGCCTGTTATCGCCTCCGACATGCCGTTCAAGATCTCATCGATAATGGCACTATTCCACCCCCACTCCCATCAAAACCTGACGACAGTCCCAGCTCCTTGCTCCAACTCAAGTCTGACACTCTGGTTGGTCAGATATCTATCACCTCCACTCAAATCAACCTCACCTCCACTCAAATCAACCCGAGCTCCACCATACTCAACCCAACCCTCTGCATTGTCCCAGAAACTCAACCCAAACCAACTGTGTTTATCCCTTCTGAATCCAAGGCTGCAGGGTGCGGAATAGAAGATGGGGCTGAAAACTGGAAAGTACTGATTGAGGACCGGATCGATCAAGCAAATGAGCGGACTGACAAGCTGGGGATCCTTGTTCAAGGGAGCGCTGAGTAGGTTTGGTCAAAGAAGCTGAGGAAGCCGAAGTGCTGCTGCTTGGGCCTGACATCCTCTAGATCCTACCTCTCTGTGAGGAAGCCAAGGGTAACAATAAAAGCTGCATTTTTTTTAAAAATCGCGTTTAGCTTGCATTGCACACTTTTGAGTATGAGTCTGACACAGTGTCTATCTGGTTGTCTTAGTCTAGCTCAAAGTCGGAGTTCGTGCCTCTTGGCCCTCCATGTCGTAGCTTCTATTCTCAATTCGAGTTTTTTTGCTATACTTGACAACCCCGTGGGGCTTTCTTTATGATATGCACTATCTTGCTTCTAAGTACTTTGCTGACTTTTGAATAAACTGTGTCGACCCTGACGACGAAGGGATAGATTTCGATGGGGTCATCTCCAAGGAAATGTGTTCCCTCGCCGAAAGGGAAGACGAAAGGCATGCTCGGCCTAATAAAAGAAGAAGTAATTTCAATAAACTTGAAAGATGAGGTAGACCCCCGGATGACTCAAAATTGGCTCAACGCTGTTCCCCGAAGGAGCATTGTGCCCCGGATGGTTCAAATTGGCTCAATGTTGTCCCCCAAAGGAGCATCGTGCCTGATCAGACATGGTCAAAGAATTCATTGACGTTTTAGCACGGTCTCACAAAGACGCGCTTGGCGTTGATCGTGAAATAAAGAAGCTTCAAAACCCCTGCTAACGGATGTCAAGCCAGAAAACAGAAACTCAGAAGGCTCCAGGCCTTGCACTGTGTCCAAGACAGCGTTAGCAGCATTCCATCAAGCGCACATTAAAAAGGCGCAAAAGTGGCCTAGAGCGAGGCATTTCCAACTGAAGCAGTCAGGACCCTGCGTTATCAAAAGCCATCTTATCTGGGGCTGCAGCCAAAGATCATCGATCTCGACGACAACAAATTCAACACTCTAGTCTACCTGGATCAATTCAAGAGCCACTTTTCCCTGAGAGAAGCTCGTTGGGCCGAAAACCACAAGGGTGGGCGGTACCAAGTAAAAGTTAGAGCAGCCTGCTAGACCGAAAACCTAAGGAGGCGGTCTAGGCAAAAATAAATAGGCAAAAAGTCGAAAGCTCGCTAGGCCGGAAACCTGAGAAGGCGGCACTAGGCAAAAGTTAGAGCGTAAAAGGAGAGGTAAAACACACGAGTGAACCATGGCCTGAACTACGTTTTGACCTGATTCCCCGAATGTGGGATACGTAGGCAGTCTCTCTTCAAGACTCGGTCATATTCTATCAATTGGATCCATGGTTGACGTTTTGGTACACATCAAGGGTCGGGAAGGATCAAGAACAGAACAAGCTTCATCAGAAACAGAAGGGGGAATCCTTCCATCTTTCAATCTTATTTCAAACTACTATTTCAATTTCAAAGCTGAGCAAAAAGCCTTTAAAAAATACATATGAGCATAAAAAAAAAAAAGGAACGAAATGCTTGCGAGGCCCCAACAGGCTCACAGTTTATTCTAAGATCAGCGAAGTCTAGTTTGCGCAGTTTTTCAGTCACGCGCGCTAGTTTGAGACTCACGCATGTTTGCTCAAAGTGACACGCGTTGGTCTCAAACCTGCGCGCGCGTCTCCAATTCCCGCAGCATACAGCGGCTGGCAGCCATCACGCCTAACAATGATTTTGAACCCCCGAGGGGAATTTCAAGTTAAAACCAGGGTTTCGGTGCTTCGAAATTGGTTTTAAGGGCTCTTGCCAAGTTTTCTATGCCGTTCAGGTCACATGCGCCTAATGTGACTGTGCGGGGGTGTCGGTTTCAGTCCGGGCCTATATGAGTCATCCCTTTGCGTATTTTGTCCATCTTTGTGACATTTTTCTAGTTTTTCGGTCTATTGCCCATTCCGGGGCTTTCTTCTCTGTTTCATTTATTCACACAGGTCTTTGTACATATTTGACTGTGTGTGAGTGTCAGTTTCACCTGTCTAGGGATATTTTGGATTTTGGCCTATCAATGCCCAAAATTTCATTATTGCCCATGTGTCGGAGAGTCTGCATTGTATCATAGGACTCTTCTTCCTCATTCTTCCGAGCTAGGCAGTCTATACGTG
Organism: Rhododendron henanense subsp. lingbaoense; assembly: GCA_020567845.1. Taxonomy (NCBI): domain Eukaryota; kingdom Viridiplantae; phylum Streptophyta; class Magnoliopsida; order Ericales; family Ericaceae; genus Rhododendron; species Rhododendron henanense. The sequence continues at coordinate 2,268,303 of CM036317.1, forward strand.
TGCGTATGTCTGTGTGTCAACTCGATTCGCTCGCCAATGCAAGTTGGTTATTAGCGATTGGTTTATACTCTATCTCCAATAAACCGAGAATGATGCAACTTTTACAGCGCCACTACGGCACCTATGGTCCAAGCAAGCAGCAAATCGTTAAGTACAGAGGGATACATTGGCCCAATACAAAAGCAGCAAAGCTCTGACCCGCTCGAAAGTTACCTACCTGGACCTGCAGGCCCGCAACTCAAATCAAAGCAGTAAAGCAAAAGTGTGGCTCAGTGGTAGCCCTCAATCGTCAAAATTATCCTGGTCGTCGTTTGTGTCGTCCCGTTCTCTAGAAGCCGCCCTGGTCTGCCCTTGCATTTTCAATTTGTACAAATGTGTTTAGCATATATTGTTGTTGCATATTGTATATCAAATGTAAAAAACAGGAAAGTGCTTCAAATCAAATCAATCCAAAGCATGTTGTGGCATTGGCAAATCAAATCAAATCAGCGTAGAGGCCCATTCCCGGTAGGCAGCCCATGTTGCCCTGAACCATGTCTCCATCCCGGTTCGCTATTTCCCCAAGCAGAGCCCGTCCAATCTCAAATCAACGACGATCTATCCGTCCCATTCAAATCAACGACGATCTATCCGTCCTATTCAAATCAACGACGATCTATCCGTCCCATTCAAATCAACGACGATCTATCCGTCCTATTCAAATCAACGACGATCTATCCGTCCCATTCAAATCAACGACGATCTATCCGTCCCATTCAAATCAACGACGATCTATCCGTCCTAATCAAATCAACGACGATCTATCCGTCCTATTCAAATCAACGACGATCTATCCGTCCCATTCAAATCAACGACGATCTATCCGTCCTATTCAAATCAACGACGATCTATCCGTCCCATTCAAATCAACGACGATCTATCCGTCCCATTCAAATCAACGACGATCTATCCGTCCTAATCAAATCAACGACGATCTATCCGTCCTATTCAAATCAACGACGATCTATCCGTCCAATTCAAAACAACGACGATCAATCCGTCCGATTTCAATCAACGACGGTCTGTCCGTCCAACTTCCAATTCAACCGATGGCGCATCGTCCAACAGTCTTATTGCTCTGTCTCGGATGGTCCTTGATAAGGAGAATGGCTCTGATTCCCTACAGATGGAATTCAACCTGCCTGACGCGACCTACCCGTGATTGTTGGGTTTCTTTGTGCCGAGGATAGTTTGATCCCCAGCAGCGATGGTCTATCGGTCCACAGCCGTAATTATTTCCCCCAGCAGTAGTCCATCTTGTCAATATCTATGCTATTTTCAAGGGTAATCTCTCCTTGGGACCCTTCAAATCAAATCAACGATGATCAGCCATGTCATCGCCAACGATCAGCCATATCGTCCCTTCAAATCAAATCAACGATGATCAGCCATGTCATCACTGACGATCAGCCATATCGTCCCTTCAAATCAAATCAACGATGATCAGCCATGTCATCGCCAACGATCAGCCATATCGTCCCTTCAAATCAAATCAACGATGATCAGCCACGTCATCACCGACGATCAGCCATGTCGTCCTCCCAACGATGATCAGCCATGTCATCATCAACGATGATCAGTCGTGTCATCACCCCGATCAACGGCGATCAGAATATTGCCCGCGTTCACCCCGATCAACGGCGATCAGAATATTGCCCGCATTCACCCCGATCAACGGCGATCAGAATATTGCCCGCGTTCACCCGATCAACGGCGATCAGAATATTGCCCGCGTTCACCCGATCAACGGCAATCAGAATATTGCCCGCGTTCACCCCGACCAACGGCGATCAGAATATTGCCCGCGTTCACCCCGATCAACGGCGATCAGAATATTGCCCGCGTTCACCCGATCAACGGCAATCAGAATATTGCCCGCGTTCACCCGATCAACGGCAATCAGAATATTGCCCGCGTTCACCCGATCAACGGCAATCAGAATATTGCCCGCGTTCACCCCGACCAACGGCGATCAGAATATTGCCCGCGTTCACCCCGACCAACGGCGATCAGAATATTGCCCGCGTTCACCCGATCAACGGCAATCAGAATATTGCCCGCGTTCACCCCGACCAACGGCGATCAGAATATTGCCCGCGTTCACCCGATCAACGGCAATCAGAATATTGCCCGCGTTCACCCCGATCAACGGCGATCAGAATATTGCCCGCGTTCACCCCCATCAACGATGATCAGTCATGTCATCACCCCGATCAACGGCAATCAGAATATTGCCCGCGTTCGCCCCGAGCAACGGCGATCAGAATATTGCCCGCGTTCACCCCGATCAACGGCGATCAGAATATTGCCCGCGTTCACCCCGAGCAACGGCGATCAGAATATTGCCCGCGTTCACCCCCTCAACGACGATCAGAATATCGTCCGATTGATCCACGACGACGGTCTGCCCGTCCAATCAGTCTACAACACCGTTCGCCTATCCTAGTCCACATCGGTCTACAAGTAGCGCATCTTCCCAATAGTCTTATAGCCCTGCCTCGGATGGTCCTTGATAAGGAGATTGGCTCTGATTCCCAACAGATGGAATTTAACCTACCTGACGCGACCTACCCGCGATTGTTGGAATTCTTTGTGCCAAAGATAGTTCGATCCCCAGCAATGACAGCCCGTCCTGTCCAATTCAACGGCGGTCTGTCCGTCCAACCTTCAAGTCAACGACGGTCTGTTCATCCAACTTTCAAATCAACGACGGTCTGTCCGTCCAACTTCAAATCAACGACGGTCTGTCCGTCCAACCTCAAATCAACGGCGGTCCGTCCGTCCAACCTCAAATCAACAGCGGTCCGTCCGTCCAATTTCAAATCAACAGCGGTCTGTCCGCCCAACCTCAAATCAACGGCGGTCTGTCCGTCCAAACCTCAAATCAACGACGGTCTCTCCGTCCAACCTCAAATCAACGGCGGTCTGTCCGTCCAACTTTCCAATCAACGACGGTCTGTCCGTCCAACCCCAAATCAACGATGGTCTGTCCGTCCAACCCCAAATCAACGACGGTCTGTCCGTCCAACTTCAAAACCAATGACGGCCTGTCCGTCCAACTTCCGATTCAACCATTAGCGCATCTTCCAGCAATCATATTGCTCTGTCTCGGATGGTCCATGATAAGGAGATTGGCTCTGATTCCCAACAGATGGAATTTAACCTACCCGACGCGACCTACCCGTGATTGTTGGAGTTACTTATGCCGAAGAAGGTTGATTCCCAACGGCAATGATTTATCCGCAGCTGATTATTCCCCAGGAGAGTCTGCCTCACCATTCAATGATGGTCCACCCATCCCTATCTTCCAACAGAGTTCAAGCTCTTTTCCAACGACCTTCAGATGGTCCGCCCGTCTTCAATCTCTCAATGGACGGTACATTTAAATACATGTCCGCATTTTCTATTTCTTCTGGATATTCTTGAGAGGGTGTCTAGAAACCTTTGACGTTACTTGTACCAAAACAATGGTGCTCCAAGTGCCGTCAAAGGGGGGCTACTGTAGACACCCTATTTTGGACTTTCCCAGAATAGCTTATTTACGGTCTTTTGATTCCCCAATGATGATTAAGGTCGAGAACATACCGAGTTTGTGAATGAGTTTGAGCTTTGAGCGTCCCGAACCTTGTCCAAACCCATTTCAAACCCTTGTCGAACCCTCAAGCCAGAACCAAATGGCCTCAACAAAACCCTGCTGGAGTACGCTGATGGTGGACTAGCGTGCGCAGGAACCACTGCCACGTGTCAGTCACTACCACTCTCTGGCGCACGCCACTCAACAAGTGGCGCACGCCAGTCAGCACCAGTCAAATCAACCTTTTCAGCCAGCTGGGCGGGAACCTCTGCAGCCGCCTGACGTCAGCTGGCAGCCCCCTGATCATTACTCCGGCCAGAACTGTTCCTTTCTCTTCCATCAAGCCAAGTCCCATGCATTTAATGCATGGGAGCTTCCTCCAATGTGGTGGCCATCCAAACAGCCCCTAAGGGCAGGCTGATCTCAGTTTCTCTCCTCCATAAATACCCCCTTTGCATTCATTTGCAAAGGGTTAGCACCATTAAGAAAGGGATAGCTTCTTAAAGTCAAGCCATCTTTTGTCTTCTTCTCCTTCATTGTTCTTTGCTCCCTTTCTTCCTCATAGAAAGAGCAAGTGAAGAACACACTTTCCGCAGCCCATAACCATCTCTACATCCACCCTCCATCATCATCTTCAAGCTCAAGCTCAAGCTCTCTCTCAAAACTCACTAGCAAAGGTATAATACCTCTTGCTCCTGCTTTCTGTTCTGACCCCTGAGGGGGGCTGGCAGGGTCAAGGCTGGTAATCTATACCAGTCCTGGCCCTAATGTTAGCAAGGTTTCAAAACCGTGCACAATGATCAGTGGCGCACGCCAGTTGTAAGTACCGTACGCCAGTCATGGTGATAGGTGCAGAACTGGTGTGGGGATCATGGATCATTGTTTTTCTTGTATTATTCAAGCTTTGATCACCCTGCTGCATGCTAAAATCAGTTTACAGCTTTCTGTATTTAGAACTGCTTTCTTTTCTAACTGTATTTGTTGCTTAGTTTGGCCTTCTGGGTTCCTCTGGTCCTATTCCAGAGCCCAGAATGTGCAGAGCCAAAGCACTGGAACCTAGAAAGAACTGGCGTGCGCTCTTTCATCAGTGGCGTGCGCTAGTGGTCTATATTCCAGTGGCTTGGCCCTTGCATGGATCTTACATCCAGGCCTTTGATCATCCTCCCCTCACTGATTAAGGGGTTTTCTGTCTATTTGGTGGCTTTTAAGCCCGTTTATCTGTCTGTAATAGTTTGGTAGCCTTTATAAACTGCGTGGTTTGTCCTGGGTGTGCACTGGTCCTTTCCAGAGCCCAGAGGGTTGAGAGCAGAAGCTGTGAGCTTGAGTCTACCGGCGCACGCCAGTCTTGGGGTGGCGCACGCAGGTCATGACTGCATGCAGCGGCCTGGCCAGTGCATGCAGGCTAGATCCTGTATGCAACATTCCATCGCTAGTGTGTTCTAGTCTGCTTAAAATGTCCACAAAAGCTTGTTCTCAATCTATTATACATAAGTGCAAACATCCATAAACATTTTGTTACATCTTTTGTACATAAATGCAATGTGTTACAGTTTTTAATCCCTATTAACTGTTCCCCCGCCCTAATTGGTTAAAAGAATGATCAAATAAAGAGAGAAATGCAAATGTTTTATAAAACGCCTGAGTAAAGACCGGTCTTCGGACTGGGCGAGAGGGGTGCCATAAAACCCTTCCCCTCTCGTAATCTGGCTCCCGAACCTCAAGATCGAAGGTGACGACGGTTCAGTCTACAAAAGCCTTTTTCAAAGTCAAACAAATGCGATCCAAAACATTTTCAAAAGAACGGTTTCTTGGGTACAAACCGCAAAACCCGAGTGGCGACTCTCTGATCTGCAAAGTACTTCGCCGCGCTTTCCGCGAGATAAGGGCGCACCCGGAATTTTTATGCTTAGATGCGGGGATTTTTGGGTCGCGTGCCCACAGAAGTGTGCTGCAATAAAAAAAAACAGTGCAAATTCCAAACTACCACTTCAACGCGGACTTATTACCATTATCAACATAAATGAAGCAAGATACAAGCAGCTGCCAAGTAATGCCAGGATTCTCACCCCCACACCAGAAGACAAAATAAAAAGTGATGGTTCTAGTGTTGTTTTAGACACACCTTTAGCCGCAAAACCTTAAACATAAAATCACTTATTTTGATACCAAATTCTCCTCTTACATCTTCAACTCAACCCCATAGGAAAGACTCATCTTGGGGAGGAGGGAGACAAAAAAAAGAAGACACAGATCTGTCTTCTTCTTTTCCCATACCTAAAACTATCCCACCTTAGACATATAGGCTGTGACACGACTGTAAACTCAAAGTTCAAATAAACAGGATAATCACGACAATATTTGCAAATGACAGTTCAGATGGTCCTAATTCACACATAAATCACTACGATCAAGTGATGGAAAATACTGCCACCAAGAAGATGGGAACTTTTTAACCTGTCTAAACTCTACGAAGAGAAAACAGATGGAGGAGGGAGCAGGAGAGAGGGAGAGGGGGCTTACATTCACTGGCCAAGGAATGCGGAAATGTTTAGAAAGCTGAAATTTTTCCATATCAAAGTCTCTAACTCCACAATCATTATTGGCAGCTGTGAAATGAACTGCACCACTGTTGGGCAAGGGGGGTGGGGGGAAGTACCATAATTCCATAAGATTCAACCTCAGTAAGTGAATAGATCCCAACACCAACACGAGGGCAAAAGAGAATACCTCTGAGTGTTGTAGATCTCTACTACATTAGTAATTGCGTTTATATCGAATGTTGTCCTTGTGCAGAAGCAAACTCCAGGTCTATCTAAATTCTGTGGCAAAAAAGGAGTTATTCGTCAATGCCTGTATTCAGATTAACACAAAACTCAAAGCAATAGAAGACAACTTCTGAAAAAGGTATAACACCAAAGCATTCTTCCATCTCGATATACATTTCCCTACACCATTCTGAAAAAGTTCCATCGTCTAATGAAACATGGTAGTTACTTTCAAGATAGTTCATACAGTTCACAGGTATTTACAGCAAATACTTGTCAGGGCGGCGAGCAGGCGAGTTCAAAGTACAAAAAACAAGACAGTAAAGTTGAAAATCAACTTAATCTCATTAGGTTAAACATTTTAAAGAGAACATGCATCAGGTTAGTGAGAGGCGAAAGATTTAAGTACGAAAAACTAGAGGTGAAGTTGAAAACAAAAAATTCTCATACATACACGGAAACCAAACTTCTGTATTGGACATCAAAAGTGGGAATGCAAGCAACAAACCAAGGCTAACTAATTTCTGAACTCTCACACTTTCAGTAAATGTCACACAAGTAAACTCAACTAAGTTACCTTGCAAATGAGTTCTCCCTGAAACCCCCCAGCAACAAGCAACCTATCTTTTACTGCAAGTGTGCTAACTAGAGTCCGGGTAAATCCTTCGAGTAGACTTCCTGGATGTTTCTATATGGAGCAAAGACATCGAATTAATTTGTAGAAGACCAAAAATACAGAAATACAAGTTTTTCTCGTTTTAAGACACACACGCACACAGCACTGAGAGATCGAGATAGAAACGGGTAGCAAGCCAAAATAGAGGGAATCATGAGAATCACCTCACATGGTGCGACATGACCAGAAACATTAAGAACCTCAGTCTTGTTACAAGTTAATGCAGACCAATGAGTAACAGAAAAATGTGACATAAGGTAAACGTCATGCTTTGATGTAGCCCAAACCAAGTTCCTCAACTGCAACACCAAGCACAAAATTTATGTCAATCAACTATGCTACAAATCAAAGAAGTAGCTAACTTTAGAAAACTAGACAATATTCTCATATAGGTAATGGCGTTATGCCATAAACTTACAATATCATTTAACCTAAGTCCATTAGCAACATGATTTAAGGGTTTGGGTACGTCATATGCAGCACATAATATCAATAAACAAGAATGACAAAGTTAGTGTAAGAACATGCATTACTGACATGCATGGGAAACTCTTATCTTGAAATGTCAAAAACAATGCAATACAATTTATTGATACGGTCATTCGCATATACGGTATTAATAAATTTCTAAAGTTATGGGATTCTCAAACCCAGTGATCAGCCTCTCTCACCTTTCACTACAAGAAAAACTGGATTAAATGGCGTTTGGAAGACGGCGCTTGTACGGGCGCTGTCACAGAGAATAAAAGTGGCGTTCCAAAAACGCCGACTTTTAGTTTTTCACTGACTTAACGCCTCAGTCTAACGGAAGCACACGCGTGAAGTTGAACCTAATAAGTTCGATTGTCTCTCTCCTTTTACTCTATCACTCTCTCACTCTCTTATCGATTTCTGTTTGCAATCGCTTCGATCGGAGCTATACGGTTGTGGTTACAGTTGAAGGCTTCACGACTCACCATATCGGAGCCCTAACTGGTCGCATCGTTCTCTACATGGAACTGAGAGGCTTCATGGTTGCGGTTTCCAAGCCGTTTTTGCGATGTTTTGAACTCTGCTCTTTATTTGTTTCCTCTCTCTTTTCAATCACTTCAATCAGATTGGAGCCCTAACTTGCCAATCGACAGATGGGATCCCTAACTCGTCGAATCGTACTATAGAGGGTACTGTGAGGCTTCATGTTTGATCAGTTGATGTTTCAAAGACCTAGCTATGGTTTTTGCGAGGTTCGATTCCTACTCTCTATTTTTTTTATCTTCATCTTATGTATTGCACGTATTATGGTTCGATGAGGATTTTCCAAACGTAATCAGAGTTTAAGACTTATAATAGGTTTTTATTGATTATTTTGCGAATGAAAGTACTGATGTTTTGGTCTGCATGAATCGCCATTTCCCTAACATCTGTAGACTTGAAGACACGAATTTCGCAAAGCCCTAGACCTCTCTATACAAGTATCTCTCTCTCTATGTGTGTGTGTATATATCTATATGTATATTTATATATATGTCTATATAGATTTCTCCCTTTCTATTTGTCAATCGCTTCTTCAATCTTTCTGTTTTTCGATCGTTTTCCCCTTCTATATTGTTAGAGTTTCAGTTTTTTGGGTCGTTTTCCCTTTCTGTTTTTCAATTTTGCAGCTCAAAGATGCAAGTGGTAAGTATTCTACTTCTAATCGATGATATTCTTCCCTTAAAAGTGTTATACGTATACATATCGTGGATATTTGTAGGTACATATGCTCATAATCGATCAATCACTACGTGTACCCTGAGTTTTAGGAACAATTTAGTAATTTCTGTAATTTCAGAGTTTTTAGAGTTTTGAGGAGTATTTAAGTTGAGTATAATTGTGTATTCTGAAGGAATTCATACGATTAGATGCTCAAATTTGAACTCAAAGCTAGTTAGGGTTTTCACTTATCTATAATTTTTGAGTTACGTACGCGGGGCTAGTGTTGGTAACTTGGTTATGTAGGTCTCCTACTTGATTGATTGTAAAGATCATTGTACCTCGGGTCAAACATCATTTTTCAGTAACTTGGTTAGGGTGCTTCATATGGACTATTAATTAAGAGTAGTGAAAGCAGACTCATTGGTATACATTTTAATGTATTGTTGCAGTTTTGTTGGATACAGATCACTTCACGCTTGTTTTCTTGACAACCAATTTTGGTGGCACAGAGCGGATCAGACTATCCAAATTTTGTAGTTGAATTTGCCTAATTGAATTGCTAAAACCTTTGGTTTCTTACATTAATCCATTTGCTTTGTCTTAGACTTGTCATGTATAGGACAAATCAGTTATGGTTTAGATGTGTTGCTCTTCTGTCAATCATCCATTGAACTAGTAAAGTGAACTGGTGACTGGTCTTAACTCTTGATAATTGTTATTGTTGTATTAAAAGTTCTGATGTTTTGCTTTAATGTATGGGTAGAAGTTCTAATGTTATGCTTTGAAATTTGAATTATACGTTAATTAGTTTTGCTTGGCCTTTATGGCTGCAGATTTTTTGTAGTCCTTGGCTGCAGATTTTTTGTTGTTTGCAGGGTGTTATTTGTTTTGTCATTCTATTGTTTCTCATTTGATATGCTAGTTTCAGATTGGAATCTCACTTAAATCTGAAAGTCCTGAAGTTCAAAGGTAAGCATAGACTCTGTTTCTTTCTCGAATTTCTAGTTTCAAATTTGTCGAGTTTCAAATTTTGGAGCTTCACACTTAAATCTAAAAGCCCTAATGTTGATCTTCAAGGTTTATTGAAGTTCCTCACTTTAGGTTATCATTGCAGGTCCAAACTCCAAAATTGGGTTTGCAGAGTTGAATGTTCAAGTTGTATGTCACTCCATGTAAGTACTCTCTCTGGTCTTCATCTAGGTCTATTTGTCTTCCAATAACTATATCTCTCGTGTAATTTAGGGCATGAAATCAAATGGTACATGGAATGGGAGCCTAAATTTGTAAATCACAAGAATTATGTACTGTACTAGTTGAGGAGCTGGAATTAAACAATCCGGCTTATGTATATGCTTATGTTTAGTACCCATTTTTACATGAATGCATGGATGAAATGGGATGTCCATATTTCTAAATGACCTGATGTGTGTAATTTGCTTGTGAGGGAGCTGGAGGGGGGAGTGATCAGTGTATGTGTGTGTGTGTGTATATATATATATATATATATACACATTTTTCTGCTGATTTCCATTTTTCTGCTGATTTCTCGCGGGTACCCTTAAAATCACGTTCTGAACACATTGAGCGGCTCGGATCATCGAAATTCGATCAGAAAAATGAGGTCCGCATTTTATTAAAATGAGGTGGTCCTTACGGGAGACTGACTATATATATATATATATATATATCCGAACAGTATCGTTGGATCAACAAATTGTACTGTGTTTTTTTTTTAATTTCAGGAACACTATGTTTGCATAATTTTGACCGAACTTGGTGTGCGCTTGTGCTTACGGGGATCGGGGGAAACAAGTGTATCTGAGTAAGCAATTGATCTATAACTGTTTGTGTTATGAAGCCTGTGATTATGAAGACCAATGTCATAACTCTTAACTGTTTGTGTTATGGTGTTTTCATTGTGCAGTGATTTGTTAATATGGAGTTCGGCCTCATTTGGGCTCTTTATTATAAGCTTAAGCTGCCGTTGAGGAATAATGCTTACCCAGCAAGCTGCCACTGGGGAGGTCGGTCTTATTAGCAGTGATGAATTTTTGTTTTTTGTTTTTGTTTTTGAGAGATAATACATAAACTTTATTTTGATTGCCAGTTCTTTGGTTTTCTTTTTTGCTATTTTAACTTTTAAGTGTGCCCATTTAGAGCAATGAATGTTATTTAGAGCAATGAAATTCAATTTGTTCTTTATGAGGCTCAGTTTCAGAAGCTTTACAGACTTTTCGTTTCATTATAGAATGAGTGGGCCCCATGTTAAAAATAGTACGACAGAAAAATCATTACAAACCACACTGCCCCAGGAGACTCATTGATAAAGCACTGCCAAGAGAGAGAACGACCCGGCGTTTTTTAAAGCGCCTGCAAGATAGACGATGTTTTTTGAAGCGCCTGCAAGTTAAGCTGACGGCCGCGTCCCCGGCGCTAAGGAATAAGCGTCGTTAAATAATAGCTGGCGGTTTTCGGGCTTTTATTGGCATTTTTGAAACGCCGGAAAATCTATCTTTTCATGTAGTGTTTTATGAAACTAAGGTCTTAGCATTCATGGTATAATTCGTCATATCTTTCTTCGAATTGTACTAATCATTCTCTTCTACGATTGGAGTACACAGTTTGAGTGTAAACCAACATTCGTCCCATATCTCTTACAACTTCTACAAAGCCGGCATAGGATTGGTGGTATGCGCCTATGTGGCACATACACATCACTTTCCACGGCATTGCGGATAGCATTCAACTAGTTTTTTACAATTCATGCTTACTTCTCCAAGAAACTCAAATGTCATTCAGCATTTACATCCTAGCTCTCGGGGCTTCAGATTTGGATCTCTAAATCAACATAGAGGTTAACCAGAAAAAGGAAACTTAAGGGTAGATACCCCCTAAACACAAGGGATACGGGGGCAGGTATTGCATGGTTTGCACATAAACCAATTCAAAAAAAGCGGACAACCAAAGGTTTGGTACACTGCGCAGATTGCACCTAAAGCTAGGGAGCTATTCGTTATTTAAATACCATTGCAGGTCACATTCCAAATGTGATGAACGTTTTGAAACTCTAAAATAGAAGAATAGTTCGTAAAAGCAATATGGAGCCTTGTAGTCGGAGAGAAAATACTGTAGCTGAGACCAAAACTGAAAAAGAGAATGTCATCCAACCTGGAAATGAGGTATCGTTGATTTCACAGATCTTGAATTACGTTTGAACTCATAATACATACCCCCTTTCATTGTGACATTGCAATCCTATTCACAACAGAAACATGAGGCGGTAATGAGTTTACATTGTCATGGCAACAAAACATTAAAAGCATCGCAACAGCAGCTGAGAAAAGGACAAAGGGGGCTTACTTTCTCTGACCTCTTGCCAGAATGAGGGATGTTCTCATAATTCTTGTACTGTTCTAACCTAGTTTGCCTATACTTTTCCCTTGTGATATTAAGCCTCTCCCAAGGAATTCCTTGGATATCTTTGCCTTTCCTAGCTTGAGCAGCAGAAGTGTCTGCCATTTTGTTGTTCTAAACAGTACCAAAAAAATTAGTCATTCTCATATCCAAAGCTTGAATGAAAATACATCTGAACATTACTCCAAACAGAGCACCAGTAAAGAGGAAATAACGAACACTAGGAGGTAAAATTTGCAGTTGTCAAGTGTATAAAAACTAGTTCCAGTGCTCAACAGTCATCCAGTGCTTGAAGGCACGGCGCAACGTGATTTGAACACATTTAAAATGAATTACAAAATTATTGACCACCCCCGCCAACGAAGCTGACTTATACTTCAGATTTTTTCTTAAATTAGGTACAAATAGAGTTCTTCCTGTATCTGTGAACAAAGTATAAACCTGTTCATGTAACACCGAGGGGTAGCTTAGTTTCATGTAACACCGACACTTCTAGAGATCACCATATCGGTATTAGACACTTTGGAGACACGTGACACGATGGGGACACTTCGCAAGACCCTAAATCATATGAACACAGTATCAACGTGCTTATGTTACCTAAAAGCAAAGCTAAAGGGAGGAGTAGGGATCGCGGCTAGAAACTTGGTCTAAGATCATATACTAACAATAAAAATTATCCACTTTTTAAGCAAATTTCTTTTTCTGATGAAAGCTCCTGACAATCATATGTATTAGCTATAATGGTAGTGGTTACAATTAAAGATTTAAGCAAATTCATTAGACCCACAAAAAGTTGAACATTAAAAAAACATCAAAACAAAGCCTATGGTGCTGTCACATGTAAGGATCTACATATTGAAAAAGGGTTTGAGTCTGGGAAGAATAAAATTTTTAAAGAGAGAGAAGAGAAACAAATTGCAAACTATTTTCAATGGCATTAACACGTTGTATCGCCTTACCTTTATGGGAACCTTTGTTGCTTGTAGAGAGATAGCAGCATTGGATAAGTGTCAGAGAGGGATGACTTTCATTCTTTCTAAATATATTTCTAGTCCTAGGATTCTTTGGTCTCCGTCGTAGGATTTATGGGATAACTTTGAACCATCTGATTTATGTAGACATAAGTTTCAAAAACCGTCCTAGCGTATTATATAGATATAGATAGTTATCCCAAAAAAATGCAACCATTACAATATGAAAACTGATTTTCGCGCTTCACTTTTTACTGATGGCACTCTAATTTTAACGTGAAGTTACTAGTAATTTCATGAACAAAGTGAAGCGCCATCAGTAAAAAGTGGAGCGCGAATATCAATTTCATGCATTGTCAATTCCATTCCATTGTCTAATCCATTCTATTGAACCAAACGTACCCTAATGGGTTAAGGCTTATGGGAGTTGATAATCAGTGTATTCCACCGTTGGGTCTATTTTGTGTAACTTAGAGCAAAATTTTTTTTTTTTTTTTTGGGGGGGTGAGGCGCATATATACATACATATATATAGGTGTCCCATAATTTTTGGGCCCTCATTTTTAGCCTTTTTTTGGGGCCTGAAGCGCATGTTTCTCTCACCTATCCTCTAAGCTGGCCCTAAGTCTCTAAATCTTCATCAAGTTCTTCACCATTAGGGTCATTTTCTTTGTCACTTGTGCTACATTCCTAATCCAAAGAAACTGGAAAACTTAGAAACTAAAAAAAATATTAAAAAATTTGAAGCATCAGTTGAATAATTTCTGATAAATATTCGGAGACAATTGTTTATTAAGTGACACAAGAACAATTTAAAAATCCTAACCTCCATGGATACCTCTTTCGTATAAGTCCCGTCTCGCAAAATCTCTAGATCTTCATCGAGATCTATTTCCTCCAACACTGGGAATGCATCCTGCAGCAATATTGATGGGAATGCATCCTGCAGCAACATTGATGTTATCTAGCTTATCGTCAATAATTAATTGAATCATTTATGATAATTGGAATTAACGTTTCTGATGACTATTGAGGCATATTCATCTAATAGGAGGAGCTAGTAGCTAATTAAAGATCCACTTCACCATTTGTCAACAGATTACAAGATGATGGATATATTGTACCCCACGATAAAGCCATTCGCTATATTATATGGTCCCGGACAAATGCAAAACCTATAGAATAAAAAATAACGTCGTGGAGTACAAGATAATGGATATTTGGTACAGAAGCTTTCAAGGTTTGGTAGTCTACACAATTCCAAACGACTCAATTCGCTGAACCATACCTCATTTCTGAGTCCATATTCATCTATCTCTCCCTCAAATTCAACTATTCCCTCCATGGTTGGACAACTTCTCACGCGCAACACTTTCAGATTCTTTAACGGTGAATGCATTTTGGAAGGAAACACATGCATCAGTTTCTCACATTCGAAGACATCCAAATCCGTCAGTTGGCAGAAAGACCCTTGTTCTTCTAAGACCGCTACTGATTGCATGTCCCAAATCTCAATTATTTTATGCACCTTTCGAATGCTCAATTTCTTCAACACAGGGAAAATTACCTGAAAAGTAGTTTAACGTAGGAATCATTAGGGACTAGTAATCCATGGAAAGGCTACTCGCCAAACATTACCAAACAATTGTTACACTGCACAATGAATAAATCAGCTCATTTTTTTGTTTTTGATAAGGAAATTAGCTCATTGTTTGAGAAAACCTATACACACAATTTCTTTGTGGCGAATGTTATTACGGGGGACAACGTAAAATAAGTGATTTTTTGAATGCCGTTCATTTTCAAAATAGTTATGCACCATTGTTTAGGCCCATGTGTACATTTTATATTTTTTTCTCTGATAAAAATCAGATTGATCAATTTCTGGTTTTCTAATTGCAATTAATGAAACTACATAAACTTAAGTAAAAAGAGCAAAAAGCTTAATTTGTACCTTGTTGGAGAACAAGAGTTGTGCTTCACTACATATGAAACCTTTGAGATTTGGCAAATACCCAAGATCCAAGGTCTTTAACTGAGGGAACCGAATGATATCATTGTTGTTGGTAGCTTCTTTCTCCTTCGGGTTGTTTGAGATTATCACCTCCATCTTCGTACAACCACTTATGGTGAGATTTTGCAGATTCTTTAACTGAGGAAGCATATACAAGGGCAATACATACTCCAATTGGTCACAACCACCAACACCAATGTCCTGAAGTTCGGAGAATGATTTAGCTTCTTTTTCTGATTCTGAGAGTGGTTGCTCGTCCCAAATCCTTGTTATCTTATCTAAATTCACAAATGACAAGCTTTCTAGGACAGGGAAAGCAACCTGCAAAGTTGGTTACACAACATTCATTAGTGATTGGATAATAATGAGGTCCAATCAAGCTCTAAAACCCATCTCTAAGCATGTAAAAATCAGAAAGTGCAAACTGATAAAATCACAACGCAGATAATTTTTCCATGAGATTAATAAATAGAGAAATATGATAGTTTAACATATTGGGTTGGACACACTAATGAAAATTGATAAGTTTGCCAAAATTAATAAATTTACCAAGCATGTAAAATTAAAAAGTGCGAACTAACAAACCACAAAAAGTGATCATGTTGCTAAAAGTAATATACATGCCGAATTGAGAAATTTCTCAAATTTGAAATTAGAGGAAATTGGTAAATTGTCGTATTATAGGTATTATACATTTGTCCAAATTGATAAATTTACTAGGCATGGAAAAATGATAAAGTGCGGACTGATAAAATTGTAAAAGTGAGAAATATTGCTAAATGCATTATACCTACCAAAAGAAAATTTTGTTAGACTAATAAACATGGAGAAATCTATTACTAAATAAAATAAAATAAAAATTACTCAAAAGAAGCCATTTCACTTGAAAAGGAGAAAAACAATGGCGGAAGGGGCTCCGATGACATTAGAGAGTAAGGGGACTAAAAGGAGAAGAACAAAGCCTACTGGCCGGGAACCATTCATTACATCTAGGGTGTGGCCTCTATACATGTGTGTGTAAGAGAGAGGATATCTAATGATAATTTTTAAAGCAAAAAAGCATAATATAAGAAGGATAATGATAAAGCAAATGTACCTTTCCGTTGAATAAAGGTAGTGCATGGATAGTAGAGTTGACTTCAGTTGTGCCCGCCTTCCCCAATTTGGTACAAAAGCTTTCAAGGTTTGGTAGACTGGACAATTCCAAGGAACTCAATTCGCTAAAACATATCTCATTTCTGAGTCCATCTTCATCTATCTCTCCCTCAAATTCAACTATTCCCTCCATGCTTGGACAATCACTCACGCGTAGCACTTTCAGATTCTTTAACGGTGAATGCATTTTGGAAGGAAACACATGCATCAGTTTGTCGCATTCGGAGACATCCAAATCCGTCAGTTGACAGAAAGACCCTTGTTCTTCTAAGACTGCTATTGATTGCTTGTCCCAAATCTCAATTATTTTATGCACCTTTCGAATGCTCAATTTCTTCAACACGGGGAAAATAACCTAAAAAGTTGTTTAACGTAGGAATCATTAGGGACTAGTACTCCATGGAAAGGTTACTCGCCATAAACATTATCAAACAACTGTTACACTGCACAATGAATAAATCAGCTCTTCTTTTTCTTTTTTTTATATAAGGAAATCAGCTCATTGTTTGAGAAAACCTTTACACACAATTTCTTTGTGGCGAATGTTATGACGGGGGACAACGTAAAATAAGTGATTTTCAGATTGCCGTGCATTTTCAAAATAGTTATGCACCATTGTTTAGGCCCATGTGTGCATTTTATATTTTTTACTCTGATAAAAATCAGATTGATCAACTTCTGTTTTTCTAATTGCAATTAAGGAAACTACATAAACTTAAGTAAAAAGGGTAAAGAGCTTAATTTGTACCTTGTTGGAGAAGAAGAGTTGCGTTTCACTGCATATGAAACTTTTGAGATTTGGCAAATACTTAAAATCCAAGGTCTTTAACTGAGGGAACCAAATGGTAACATTATTGGTGGCTTCTTTCTCCTTCATGTTGTTTGAGATTATCACCTCAATCTTCGTACACCACCATACCTCGAGTCTTTGCAGATTCTTTAACTGAGGAAGCATATAGGAGGGCAATACATACTCCAATTGGTCACAACCACCAACAATAATCTCCATAAGTTGGTAGAAGGATTTAGCTTCTTTTTCTGGTTCTGAGAGTGGTTGGTTGTCCCAAATCCTTGTTATCTTATCTAAATACCTAAAATTCAAACATTTCAGGGCAGGGAAAGCAACCTGCAAAATTGTGTACAAAACATTCATTAGTGATCGAATAATAATGAGGTCTAATCAATCTCTAGCTAAAACCCATCTCTGCTCATAATTAAGCACGAGATTTGAGTCTCAAATTAAACTCTGAGAGCTATGGAAGACATATTGACTCAATCCAATCACCTTTCAGATTTTGGTAAGAGCTCTTGGAATTGGATATTCAGACACATCGTGCCATATTCGTTGCACTTAATTTCCATTGCATTTGGTAAATTAACATTACGGAGTAGTACTTTAACGTATAAAATTAAGGCAATTGATAATGCTGTCAATCCTCTAAGCTAGCTGATAAATGCAGGAATTCCACAGGTTAATCGATTCCCTTAGAGATCAAGAATGCGGAGTAGGCTACAGTTTGTGATCCCAACCGGAATGACGCCGTCGAACACATTATTCGACATTTTCAGCTCCTCTAATCTCGATAAGCTACTAATCGAATTCGGAATTGAACCCGAAAAAGAGTTACCCGAAATGTCAAACTCGGTGACGTTGCAGAAAACAGAAGATGGGAGGGAGTCAGAGAGATTGTTGTGTGAGAGAGAAATCACTCGGAGATGAGGGAGCGCTCCGATGGACGACGGAACGACGCCGCTCAGGGAGTTCCCTTCGGCGCTCAAGTGAAGGGGGGATGAGCAGTTTTATAGCGCCGAGGGCAGGGTCCCAATTAGGAAATTGTAATTGAGCAAGAGGAAGCGGAGGCGCTGGAGGTGATCGAGGCTGGGCGGGGTTGAGCCATGAAACTCCATTATTGTGTTTTGCCCTGCCCTACGATAATGAGATCATTTGGTGGTGGAGAAACTGGGTTTCTGGGTTTGTTCAGGAGAGAGAGAGACAGAGAGAAAAGTATGGTAGATTGAGAGGAGGGCAAAGAAGTAAATTCACATGAATGAGTTTTGGCAGCAACATTTTGGGTTTTGGCATTATCAGCTGCCTAAAATTAATCATTTATGAAATAAAAGCCGTATAAACTAATAATAAGATTGCCGAGAAACAAAAAAAAAAAACTACTAATAAGATTCAATCAAAAGTTTTCAAACTTAAACATTAAATAAGTATAACTTACCTATTCCATACACAATAATTACTTAAATAATCAAGTATTTCAAATCTGTACTAAATAATATAAATTTTCAATGAAGTGTTTTTTTTTTCTAGAGCCATAAAATCAGGAATCACCGATGGCCTAACAATCATTCACTAAATAACAAATTTGTAAAATATACCAATATTAGAATTTTACTTTGCATGTAAAACCAAAAAATGTACAAACTGATAAAATCATAAAAAGAAAAATATTAATAAATGTAATATACTTGCCAAAATCAAAATTGATAAATTTACCGAAATTATATTATGCATGTAAAAATTTGAAAGTGTGAACTGACAAAATTATAAGAATATTTGTACTTAATGAAAAGTTTGTCACGTGAGTAAACACAGTATATTAACGAAAATAATTTTTATGAGATTAGTAAATAGAGAAATAGGATAGTTTAACATATTGGGTTGACCACCCAAACAAGTGATCATGTTGCTAAAAGTAATATACATGCCGAATTATGAAATTTCTCAAATTTGAAATCAAAGAAAATTGGTAAATTGTCGTATTGGGTATTATACATTTGTCCAAATTGATAAATTTTGTAACGCCCCAAGTAGACCACTGACCTACTACCTTGATTTTGATCCACAACCACATCATATGGCCCAAAAGCTAAAACTCAAGGTACTAGTAGTAGTCCACAAGATTTGTTATATGTCCAAGATCATCCATGTAGAGTTCTGATGTGAGACGGGGTATTACAATCTCCCCAACTTTATTCCCTCTCGTCCGGCTTTACCCTGGTCCTTTCTCTGGCCTGAGCCCGTGGTCCTTTTTCTGGCCTGAGCCCACACGCTCGTGTGCACAGGTTGCTTTGATACCACCTGTAACACCCCAAGCAGACCATTGGCTTAGTACTTTGATTTTGATCCACCAACCACACCACATGGCCCAAAAGCTTAAGCCCAAGGTACTAGTAATAGCCCACAAGGGTTTGTTATATGCCTAAGATCACCCATGTAGACTTCCGATGTGGGACGGAGTATTACAAATATACTAGGCATGGAAAAATGAAAAAGCGCGGACTGATAAAATTGTAAAAAATTAAAAATGATAAATATTGCTAAATGCAATACACCTACCAATATTCGGTTGTGCCCACCTTAACCAATTTGGTACAGAAGCTTTCAAGCTTTGGTAGATCGCACAATGTCAAGATTTGAAAACCTTTACACGTATTTTCGTCCAACTAACAAACTTCCATTTTTGGGAAATGCTAAGGTACCCCCACCTTATGGCATGCCGAAATCATAAAATGTTATGCTTTTTCATGATGAGTGTTATACCTATTGTGGTAAATGGGTTACTTTGAAAATGCAATGCAAATTAAAAATGTTATGCATCATTTTCTGAAAATGGAATGCCCTTTTGTGGTTTATCCATTTATATACGAAAGTCAACGGGGATACTATATCCTCTGACAAAGTTGGGGATACTTAAGCGCTCCCCTTCTTTTTTTATTTTTTTAAAATCAGAAGCCCCCATTATTTTACACAAACTTTTAAACTAGAATTTATGCGATTAGCTTTACGTCAATGTGTACGAAAGCCGAATGTTCAACACATTCCTCAATATAATTTGGAGACTTGAGATTTTTAGTTATTAATAAAATCGACATTTTTTTAAACAAAAATTAACTTATATATTTCTTAACATACCCAATTTTCAGGGCGTGACACCGACTCACATCAGTACTAAAGTGATGGGCCCACTTTCTAAAACCAACAAAATTAAGGTCTGGTTTGGCTTAATAAAGCCAGTTGCCTTTTTCTAATTTTGTCTTTATTTTATTTTTATTTTTTTGCGTTTGTTAGTTTTGCGCCAGATTTTTGTGGATTATTTGTTTATTTTGATGAGAGGAATCGGAAGGTAAAAAGTTGTTATTCAATCTCAATTTTTTTTGAAAAAAACAAAAGTAAGCCAAAAAGACTGTCTTTTGAATATCTTCACTAAAATTAAGATCTTAAAAGTTAGCAATTGAATAAGGGCCTGTTCCAGATCAACAGTAAAAAGTAGTTTTAGAAAAAGAAGGTTTTTCAAGCTCAAAAATCATGTGTTTATGTAAATAATTTTCCTACCAATATTGATCTTGTTTGATAGATCTCATTAAGATCTTTTAAACGGTGCAAAAAAAATTGAAAAAATATTTTTCATTTTCATTATATTTGAGTTTGAAATTACCTTATTTTGAAAAATGTAATTTTTTTTGAAAGTGGAACACTACCTAAATCTCCAGAGACCTTAATTTTTTTTTACTAGCGATGAAATTTTTTGATCAATAAAACAATGTTACTCGACTAGACTCACTCGTTTTTTTACTGTAAGCCACCATCCAATATGGATGACTAGTTCATTTTAGCTCATAAACACCTAGACCAAGGCCTTTAACCAAAAACGCTCTTCACCACATCTGAAACCCAATCCACCCATCTCCTTCGTTAATACTCTCTCTCTCTTCAATGGCAACAATCAACCTATCATCATCACCTCTCCGCAGCACCTCCTCCTCTCTGCGCTTCTTACATTTCCCCTCTATATCTCTTAGACACAAAACCCTAACTAAATCTCGCCTTCGAACTACAATCGTTTCTAATGTTGGGTTGGTCGAAGGAGGTTATGTGGCTCCATTATGTTGGATACGGTCTACAGGTAGTGTGGCTCTCAGTTATGAATCAAGTCTTTATCCAATTTCAATCAAACTACAGGATTATAGATGTGTGCCCGCTTTTATGTGCTTTTCACGGCCATGATCAAGTCCAAGTAAAAAAGGGATATGGACCTTTGTACCTTGTGGGAGAAGAAGGAGCCTTGCGTTTCAGTATAGAAACTTTTGAGCTTACGCAATGCCCAAAGTGTCACTTTCTTTAACTGAGGGAACACAATGATGTCATTGTTGATCGCTTCTTTTTCCTTCGGTTCCTTTGAGAATATTACCTCCAACTCGTCACATTCTTTTATAAAGAGTTGTTGCAGATTCTGAGGAAGCATATGGGAGGGAAATACATACAACAATTGGCCACACTTCTCAATACGAATGTCCATGAGCTTGCACAAGGATTCAACTTCTTTTTTGGGTTCTGGGAGTGGTTGCTTGTCCCGAATCTCTGTTATCTCTAAATGTTCCACTTCCAGGGCAAGGGAAGCAGCAACCTGCAAATTTGTTTACAACACATTCATTAATTATTAAATAAAAATGAGGTCCAATCAACCTCTAAAATCAATTAAAATTTCGGATTCATTCTAGTATGTTATAAACGTTTTTTAGAGCAACTAACTCCAACCATGCACAATATCTTCGACTGTGATTGAATAACAATGAGGTCCAATGAAGCTCTCAAATCCATCTCGACTTAGAAGCACAAGATTCGAGTCTCAAAATATGGAGAGCTGTGGAAGACATATTAATCAATTCGATCACCTTTCAATCTTCTCCCCGTTCGGCTAAATTTGTCCTCATACAAAAAAAATTTGTATTTGTTAGTTTTTCCTCAATTTTTTGGGGATTATTGCATTGTCATGACAAGAAGAATCTAAAAAATAAAAAATTATGATCAAAAACTAATTTTTTTGAATAATGACAAAAATAAGCCAATAAGCCAATTTTTTCGTCTTTATTAAAAAAATTGGATTTCAATCATAATTTTTTACTATTTAGATTCCTTTCATTATGATGATGCAATAATCCCCAAAAAAATTGACGAAAAACTAACAAATACAAAAAAAAATTAAATAAGGACAAAAAATAAGCCAGTTGGCTTATTTAGCCGAACGGGGCAATGTCAAGACACATCATATTTGTTGGAGTTTCCAATTTTCCATTTTATTTGATAAATTACTAGAACTCAGAACCGTATTAGTACCATTGAGCTTGCCTAGAGGTTTTGATGACTGATACTTAAAATGGTTCTATATGATAATTGGCTGTAACTCAGTAATCTTTCTTTTCATAACCGTAGTCCCTTCTTACCCTCTAGTTGCATTTGATAAAAAAAAATTTCATTCAATTATGTGTCTGAAGTTGAACTACGATTAGATTAATTCAAATAAAAAGGATATTTTAACTTCTCTTTTTCGGTAAAAAATAAAAACAAAAAATCAAGATTTCAGCAAACACATCTTTTCTAGTTACTCTAAATCCTTAACTAATATTTATCCAGAGTCGATTCAGTCGAATAAGAAAATTAAAACCAAAAAAGGTTTTAACCTTATTGCAATGGTCCGTCAACATCTGAATACGACGAGCGCCGCATTGGATTGTATGAGATAAGACTTTGGACATATATAGTTGGTGAAAATGAACCACTTGATAATACAAGTAATATCAAAGCACATTTGATCGATGAACATGGTCTCTATAGGGACTGGCTCATGCTATTGATTGGGTTATTTCCCGCCCTTCTTTTCGCAAAGTCCCAGTGCAGTGACCCACCTATTTGCCCTCATAGCCATGTTGTGGATAAAGTTAGAATAACTTGTGAGGTAGCATATTGTTGTCTAAAAAAATCATTCTACATTGAAAGCCAATATCTACCCACGTTCAGCTCCCACTACTGTCCTTAAAAAATATACCAAGAACGTTCGAACTTCTGTCCTTCAAAAATATACCCACGTTCAGCTCCCACTACTCATTGGCAAAATGCACGAGCAATTGGGACAAATACGATAGCCAAGTTTTGATGTCGACTGATAATAATACGAAAGCAATTAAGCCGATAGGGAAAATGTTAATCACTATCAAGTTTGAGCAAAGGTAATTAAAGGATGACGATATGTTAATCTATGTTCTATTATGAACGGAATGCAATCCCACGGTCCAAAGCCGAATGCAACTATTTCAAATAGATCTATTTATGAGCACTATTGAACTAGATGATCAGTAAAAACATCGAGCTCATATTTAGGCAAATAAAATTTCGGGACGGTTCTAGGGACATTTAAAAAAACATCTAAAAAAACACTCCAAATCTCAATCTCATAGTTCCCGATCAAATTTTGATGATCTGAGCTGCTTAATGTGTGCAGAATGTGATTTTAAGGGTACCCGCGAGAAATCGGCAAAAAACATTACCGGGAAGTGCTTGTTTTGAGCAGTTTTTAATTGAACCGTTCAATAAAAACTGTTCGGAACTGTTCAGATCAAGCCCTTCCCGGTCATTTTTTTTGCTGGTTTCTCACATGTACCCTTAAAATCACATTCTGATCACATTAAGCGGCTCGGATCATTAAAATTTGATCAGGAATTATGAAGTGTTTTTTTAGATGTTTTTATGGATGTCCCCGGAACCGCCCCGATAAAATTTAGGCTAATCTAGATAAAAATTAACTAAGCATACTATATGGATGCAACCTGACAGTATTGTATGGCACTAGAATAAGTAACGAATAAGGATAATTCAGTAAGATTAATGCAAATCGCAGAGTAGGAATATATGTCTATTTGCTATCTACCATTTCACAACTATAGAGTTTATCCTTAGCTCATAATTTCAAATGAAAATTCTATTTGAGTATATTAATTTTCTCCAGATACATGTTTGTGTAGATAATAAGGCCTTTTTCAGCAATCAAGTCTTTTTATTTTTATTTTTTAGGCCCATAAGCCTATCTTATTATCTATAAAAAAATATTAAATGGATTCAATCATAGCATCACATAATTTCATAATATTCAAAAAAAATTGTATGTTATCCATCTAATAATTGCCAGACCATTCCTTTGAAGAACAAATTAGATAGGCCATGACTATCGTCGATCAACTAGATATTTTCATGCATACTCGGACAAGAAACAATTTGACATTATCTGCATAAATATCTAGTCCTCCGTGGATTGAAGAAATTCCTAACCGCCAAAAAAAAAAAAAAAAGAGGACTTGAAAGATGTCATTGCACTTGGAAAGGGGGAAAAACAGAGTATATTGGATCATACAACAAGTACCATTCATTATATTTGTATGGTGTGTAAGGAACGGGGAAAGTGTGTGTGTGTGAGTGTGTGTATGTGAGATAGCGTGAGATCAGAGGCTGAGAGGGGCATAACTACCCGTGATAAATGTTACTCTATTCATATGTAAAGCATGGTCTAAGAACCAACATGAAATTAAAGATTCAAAGTAAGATAACAGGATAATGATAAAGCAAATATTGTATCTTTCATTAAAAAGCGGTTGTGCGTGGATAGTAGCAATTAATATCATAGATTAATTAGAATTAACAATATCAAAGTTCTCAATTTGCTGAAACATACCTCATTTCTAAGTCCATCTTCATCTATTTCTCCCTCAAATTCAGCTATTCCCTTCATGGTTTCACACTCTTTTACTTCTAGCCTTTCTAGATTCTTTAACTGTGGATGCATATTGGACGGAAACACATGGATCAATTTTGCGCATTTTTGGACATTCACGGACTTCAGTTGGCAGAAAGACCCTTGTTCTTCCAAGACATGAGCAATTGATTGCTTGTCCCAGATCTTTATTATGTTACCCAATCCATCAATGGTCAAGTTGTCCAAGACAGGGAAAATAACCTACAAAGTAGTTTGATAGACGAATCATTAGGGACTTCTCCATGTAAAGGTTGCTCACCAAGCATTATCAAACAACAGCTACACAAGGAATAAGTCAGCTAGTTGTTTGGGATCAAAACCATAACATGCATTGTCCTCCAAATAAGAACCTTTCATTTTTGGGAAATACTAAGGTAGCCCCACGTTATGGATGTGCCCAATTTAAGAAATGTTATGCTTTTTTCATGGTGAATGGCATACCATTTGTGGTGAATGATATGATGCGGAACAACATTAAATGAGTTATTTTGAAAATGCTATGCCATTCTGAAAAATGTACGCATCATTTGCTGGAATGGTAAGCATTCTTTTGATAAAATGTTACACCATTTTAAGGCATTAATCTTGTTATGAATTTGTGCTTATTGTTACGTCATTTCTGTTTTTGTTGCTATGCCCTCATGCGGTTAACTTTATGCATTCGTATGGTGAAAGTCAAAGGGGATACTTAAGCATTAATTTTCTCTCCTTTTTCCTTTTTTTAAATTTGAAGCCCACATTGTTTTACATGAACTTTTAAACTAGTGTTTGTGGAATTGGTAGTGGCGTTTTGGTTCCAGTTGGCATTTTTGTATTTTGTTTGTTGTGTTTTTTTATTTATTTTTATATTTTGCACCGGTAGTGTCCTTCTTTATATTTATATATGATACTCCTATGTTTCTTTCTGGTTAAAAAGAACCCATGTGTGGGCACACGCCCCAAAAATCCCGTCTTTAAGCGTAGAAATTCCGGGTGCGCCCTTATCTCGCGGAAAGCGCGGCGAAGTGCTTCGCAGAGCAGAGAGTCGCCACTCGGGTTTTGCGGTTTGTACCCAAGAAACCGTTCTTTTGAAAACGTTTGGACCACGTTTGTTTGATTTTGAAAAAGGCTTTTGTAGACTGGACCGTCGTCACCTTCGATCTTGAGGTTCGGGAGCCAGATTACGAGAGGGGAAGGGTTTTATGGCACCCCCCTCGCCCAGTCCGGGGACCGGTCTCTACTCAGGCGTTTTATAAAACCTTTGTATTTCTCTCTTTATTTGATCATTCTTTTAACCAATTAGGGCGGGGGAACAGTTAATAGGGATTAAAACTTTAACACATTGCATTTATGTACAAAAGATGTAACAAAATGTTTATGGATGTTTGCACTTATGTATAATAGATTGAGAACAAGCTTTTGTGGACATTTTAAGCAGACTAGAACACACTAGCGATGGAATGTTGCATACAGGATCTAGCCTGCATGCACTGGCCAGGCCACTGCATGCAGTCATGACCTGCGTGCGCCATCCCAATACTGGCGTGCGCCGGTAGACTCAAGCTCACAGCTTCTGCTCTCAACCCTCTGGGCTCTGGAAAGGACCAGTGCACACCCAGGACAAACCACGCAGTTTATAAAGGCTACCAAACTATTACAGACAGATAAACGGGCTTAAAAGCCACCGAATAGACAGAAAACCCCTTAAACAGTGAGGGGAGGATGATCAAAGGCCTGGATGTAAGATCCATGCAAGGGCCAAGCCACTGGAATATAGAACACTAGCGCACGCCACTGACGAAAGAGCGCACGCCAGTTCTCTCTAGGTTCCAGTGCTTTGGCTCTGCACATTCTGGGCTCTGGAATAGGACCAGAGGAACCCAGAAGGCCAAACTAAGCAACAAATACAGTTAGGAAAGAAAGCAGTTCTAAATACAGAAAGCTGTAAACTGGTTTTAGCATGCAGCAGGGTGATCAAAGCTTGAATAATACAAGAAAAACAATGATCCATGATCCCCACACCAGTTCTGCACCTATCACCATGACTGGCGTACGGTACTTACAACTGGCGTACGCCACTGATCATTGTGCACGGTTTTGAAACCTTGCTAGCATTAGGGCCAGGACTGGTATAGATTACCAGCCTTGACCCTGCCAGCCCCCCTCAGGGGTCAGAACAGAAAGCAGGAGCAAGAGGTATCATACCTTTGCTAGTGAGTTTTGAGAGAGAGCTTGAGCTTGAGCTTGAAGATGATGATGGAGGGTGGATGTAGAGATGGTTATGGACTGTGGAAAGTGTGTTCTTCACTTGCTCTTTCTATGAGGAAGAAAGGGAGCAAAGAACAATGAAGGAGAAGAAGACAAAAGATGGCTTGACTTTAAGAAGCTATCCCTTTCTTAATGGTGCTAACCCTTTGCAAATGAATGCAAAGGGGGTATTTATGGAGGAGGGAGAGGCTGGTCAGTTTTGGCCTTAGGGGCTGTTTGGGTGATCAAGTATTGGAGGAAGCTCCCATGCATTTAATGCATGGGACTTGGCTTGATGGAAGAGAAAGGAA
The DNA here is from genome assembly GCA_020567845.1 of Rhododendron henanense subsp. lingbaoense. NCBI lineage: Eukaryota > Viridiplantae > Streptophyta > Magnoliopsida > Ericales > Ericaceae > Rhododendron > Rhododendron henanense. The sequence goes on from CM036317.1 coordinate 2,295,716, forward strand.
CAGTTTCAGGCCGAAATAATGATCTGGGGGCTGCCAGCTGACGTCAGGCGGCTGCAGAGGCTCCCGCCCAGCTGGCTGAAAAAGGTTGATTTGATTGGTGCTGACTGGCGTGCGCCACTTTCTGAGTGGCGTGCGCCAGAGAATGGTAATGACTGACACGTGGCAGTGGTTCCTGCGCACGCTAGTCCACCACCAGCGCACTCCAGAAGGGTTTTGTTGAGGCCATTTGGTTCTGGCTTGAGGGTTCGACAAGGGTTTGAAATGGGTTTGGACGAGGTTCGGGATGCTCAAAGCTCAAACTCATCAAACAACTCGGTATGTTCTCGACCTTAATCATCATTGGGGAATCAAAAACCGTAAGTAAACTAATCCGGACGGTCCAGAATAGGGTGTCTACAGTAGCCCCCCTTTGACGGCACTTAAAGCACCATTGACTTGGCGTAAGTAACGTCAAAGGTTTTCTAGACACCCATCTAGGCTATCCAGAGCAGAACATACGAGTTCAATGATAGACAATAAATTTAAAGAACCTGATTGAGTGGATGGATAGAGCGGATAGATCGCTGTTGTCGAGGATGTTTGATGTATAGGGATAGGTCGATGCTGACCTTGACTTCTGACAGCCCGGCCTGGGCGGCTGACTCAGCTGGGGAAGATAGGCCGTGGATTGGCTCCGTTGAGAAAGATATGGTCCTTTGGGTAGACCGCCGTTGACTTGATAAGGACAGAACAGGCTGTCATGGGGTGTGGACTCTCCTGGGGAATAATCCATTGAAAGTGACTCAGGGTCACCTGTTTGACTTGAAATTGGACGGATAGATCGTCGTTGATTTGAAATTGGACGGATAGATCGTCGTTGATTTGAAATCAGACGGATAGATCGTCGTTGAATTGATGTTGGATGGTTAGATCGTCGTTGATTTGAAATTGGACGGATAGATCGTCGTTGATTTGAAATTGGACGGATAGATCGTCGTTGATTTGAAATCGGACGGATAGATCGTCGTTGAATTGATGTCGGATGGTTAGATCGTCGTTGATTTGAAATTGGACGGATAGATCGTCGTTGATTTGAATTTGGACGGATGGATCGTCGTTGAATTGAGTTTGGACGGGCTCTGCTCGGGGAGTGACCATCCCAGGTGATAGAACCAATTTGATGACCATGGGCTTCGATTTTGACCACAGAATGTGAATTGGGCCTCAGGCCCACAAACTACTGGCGTGCGCCACTAGTTTTGTACCGTGCGCCACTTATTCTGTAATACCCAGGCCCAGATCTGGCCCAGACCCGGCCCAGTGTTGTATTACGCTGATTAAACTTCCAGGCGACGCTTGAAACCGCCATTCTTCGGTTCAAAACTTTCGACAACTCTCAAATCTCCCCCAAGTCTCGATCTCTTCCATCCCTCTCATCTCTTTCACATCCACAGACCCACACCTTTCCATGGCAGAACCAGGCGGAGACGGCGGCGGTGATGGAGGCAGTGGCGGCGGTGATCAGTTTGGGGTTGGTAGAGGCGAGGCCGAGAGGCCGCTAATCGACGATCAACCCACTCTGGGGGCTTCGTCGACCATCAGTGCAGAGATCGCAGGCGACGGCGGCGACAAAGGCAGCCATGCAGAGGAGGTCGATGGTGGCGACGAGCGGCGTACGCCAGAGGAGGAGGGGCGTACGCCTGTGATGGCGAGCCCCGGGGGCCCACGGGTGAGTCGCCTGGACTCGAGGAGTGGTGTGGAGGGCTTCGTGGTGACTGGCGGTGGTGCGGTTGAGGCCGGTGGTAGCAGTGGTGATGGCGGCAGCCGGCGGGGGTCGCCGCCGAGAGACCCGGCGAGCGGCAAGGCTCCGGCAATGGTAGAGGATGTGGGGGACGTGCCGAGGGTGGATCACGTCGAGCGGATCGAGTTTGAGGCGCCCGCGGGTTCGTCCAGTCACGAGCCGATCATGAGCCGTGACTTGGCGGAGTTTGTGGGTGATGCTGCGCTTGCCCGGTTGATGAGAGAGAGCCCTGCAGTGGTTGAGGCAGTCTTGGCGGCCAGAGAGGAGAGGCTGAGGGAGATAGCCCTGTCTGACGAGGCCGAGAGACTGAGGAGAGAGGCTGAGGCGGCGCAGAGAGACCAGGAGGAGTTGGTGCGGGAGACCGAGGAGGCTGAGAGAGAGCAGGAGGAGGGTCCTGGGGCGTACGAGGTGGCCGTGGACTTAGCGGAGACCAGACGGTCGGCCACTCGTCCCCCGTTTGCTGCTGAGACGTACGTCCCTCCAGAGCCGCACGTGTTCGTAGCGTCTGGTACTGAGAGCTACGCCCCT